>CM033327.1:11369865-12109388 GCA_019359835.1 Pharus latifolius | reverse complement strand
CCAGGTAAAAATTCGCCGGGAAGATTTTTCGAGAATCCTGGTGAGAAATCCTCCGGTCGCCGTGAGGATGGGGAGCCGGGTAAAAACTTCTCCGGGAAGAAAATTTTCTGAGAATCCTATCTCTCTTGGGAGGTAATTTGCTCCTAGAGGAGGGTAAGCCCGATGACAGGTCTGAGTGTTTGAGAGGGGACTAGTCTCTCAAATTGACTCGTTACCATAGTCCTTGAGAACTGGGTTGCCGCTTACCCCCTTAGTCCACGAGGGGTGATTGTAAGCCGCCCTACGGGAGTGGGGCTCCCGTCGTAGGGACTTTTAGGCTGCGATAGCCTACGTCCTCACGGAGAGGGCATCCTCAATAGGAGGGCATCGTCTCAAGAGACGGTAAGGCAAGGACCTGCAATAAACTCGAGTTGGACATGAACGAGATTGGACCCATCCATTGAGGATCTATCTCGAACATGGGACCTTGCCCAAGGATGAAACCGAGAGCGATCGGTTAATTCGAAAAACACACTTGTACAAACTTATAGAAGGAGTTTTGTATAGAAAAGGTACTCAAGGAGTATTCATGCGCTGTGTGTCCCAAGAGGAAGGTAAATCCCTCTTGAAAGAAATTCATGACGGTGTATGCGGTGCACACACGTCATTCCGTTCACTGGTTGGGAAGGTTTTTCGACAAGAATTTTACTAGCCTTCAACACTTGATGATGCCAAAAATATGGTCAAGCCATGTCCTCATTGTCAATTTCATGCGAGACAGGTCCACCAGCCTGCCTATGCTCTACAAACTATCCCTCTATCATGGCCCTTCGCGGTTTGGGGGATGGATATTGTTGGTCCTATGCCACAAGCGGTCAATGGATATAAGTTTTTGTTCTTAGCCATTGACACGTTTACAAAGTGGATTGAGGCCAAGCCAATACGCAATGTCACTACTACCGCTGCACAAAAGTTCTTTCATAAGAACATTATGACTCGATTCGGTGTTCCAAATTGTCTCATCACTGATAATGGTTCTCAATTCGCTAGCGGTCTATTTATGGATTATTGCGACAATATTGGAACCAAGGTGTGCTTTGCCTCTGTGGCTCATCCACAGAGCAATGGTGCCGTCGAACGTGCCAACGGGCAAATATTGCAGGGCATCAAAAAGCGCGTTTTTGATCGCCTTAAGACACGCTCGGGGGCTTGGGTAGATGAGCTCTATACCGTTCTGTGGGCACTACGACTACTTCTAGTCGAGCCACTGGTGAGACACCTTTCCATCTGGTATACGGAGCTGAGGATGTGTTACCCATGGAAATTAGTATTGGTTCTGTCCGAATAGATCAATTCAAACAAGTTGATCAGAACGAACAACGATTACAAGATCTAATCCTCCTAGAAGAAAAACGTGATCGAGCTCTGGTCAAGTCCGCGGTGTATTTGCAAGCTTTGCGCAAATACCATAACAAAAGGGTGCGGCCACGTAGCCTTCACGTGGGTGATCTGGTTTTACATAAAATACAAAACCAATCTAATCGCAATAAATTCTCCCCTCAATGGAAAGGCCCCTACACTGTTGTCTCGGTGCCGCGACCAGGATCGACTCGGCTAGCAATGGAGGATGGTAGAATCTTATCTAATACATGGAACATTGATCAACTGCGCAAGTTTTACATGTAAGTTTCCCAATCTTTCTTCCTGTTCAATTAGCATAGTTTAACAAAAACTTCGTGAGTACTCTTCTTCGCTTCATGTTATGTCCGTTTTCTCTATTTGCCACACCTATACCGAGGCTGGCTCGGGGATTGATCGCCGATGATCATCTTGGTACAAATATCTTAACTGGATTCATTGGCCGATCTCGTGGTCGCATCCAGCTAAGGCATCCCTGAATAAGCCGTTCCTCAACGCACACGGGACTTACTGGCATGTTCCTGATCATTCGAGTGGCTGCCAGTTCGTAATAAGGTCGGATGTTGTATTGGGGTCAATATCGGTTCGATCGGATGGTTATATCTAAGTTAAAGCATTTTCCTGGATATTCATCATGCCCATATTTTTCCAGAAATTATAATACTAAATCTGGAGTATTGGTGATTTCTGAAAAGGGGGCTAAGAGGATATGATCATGCTATGAAACGAAGAAAGTATCACTCTTTTCCAAAAATTTAAGGCACGCATTCGCATGTTATAAATGTAATTTTACAGGAATAGTTACTGAGAGAGATCATTAAAAAAAATCAAATGAGGCCTAGCTCTTTCAGTAGATCTTCGACTAGAGGCTTCACTTCTTCAGAGATGGCTTTAAATCAATCGCTCTCGATCTCTGCATCTCCTACCACTGGCTTCAAATTCAAATTTGGGCCGTGGTGGAATCGTAATCTCAGAGAATGGCAGAGGCTACGGATCTGACATTTGACCTTAGCGCCTCTTCCTGCCATTTGGTATCTTCAGGAAGATACTTGAGGAGTGATTCGGCTTGTGCCGCGACCAGTGTAGCTAACTCGGTAAGGCTTGAATTGTCCTTTTCTGACTTGACTACATCTATTTTTAACAGAGTGGTCACCATCTTCAGCTTTTCGAAGATGTCTGATTGAGTACCGCTGCAGGAGGAAATTGTTTCGTTCAGTCCCTTATTCTCCATGCTGGCAGTATCAATTCTCGAGCTTTGCAACTCGATGGTCGTCTGAAGGTTTCTGTTCTCTTCTGAAAGACGGCTTATTTGATCCTCTTGTGCTGTACAAACACAGTAAACATTTACTATAAGTAAAGCTCATATGATGTGAAGTTTTCTTCTGGTCGGGAGTGTACTTACAAGCAAGCTTTGACTGCGTGTCGTGAAGTTCCTTCTCCAAAGAAGAATATCTCACAGCTGCAGCTTCTTCTTGATTCTCTCGATCAGCCATGCTCTTGTGCAGAAAGGCATTTTCTCTGTATCAAGAAGGACAACCAGTTACGCTTAAATACGGATTCAAGTTAACATGAATGAAGAGCACTATACTTACTGTTCTAGCCGGCTGATCTTCTGTTGTGCTACCTCAATATGCTTTACTATATCTATTGACTTGGTCGCCACCCGGGTCAAGTCCTGGAACACAATAAGAAATTGCTCTTGAGACATGAATGTTCCGGAATTTTTTGCGGGTTGGAAAATAAAAATTGTTGATACCTCTATGTAATCGCTGATTGACTCACTCTCAACATCAGCATAAGGTCTAACCTCAGGACCTGTTGTGTTCGCGGTAGGGGCAGCAGATGACTTTTCCTGTTGTTCCCCCTCTATGACCGGGACTTCGGTTTTCATCCCATGGGAACGGATTTCCTCTGCCATTCCATCCACGATGGCCCAAAGAACCTCTTCGGCCACGAGAATCGGGCTTGGCTCTCCTGCGACCTCCATAGTGGGTGTGCCATGGCTTGTTGAGGTCGCCGGGGTACTGGGTGCAGCATCTCTGCACCAACAAATAGACATATTGAAAGGTGAAGGAACCTGTGGTCGGTCATATTTAGATGACAATTGGAAAAGTTCTCACATTATCCGAAACCCCACCCACAGTTTGGGTTTCGATGATGTGCTCCTGAGGGAGAAGAGCTTGATGGCTGCTCTCAGGGAAGAGTCTTCATCTGTTCTCATTTTCCTTCTCTTAAAGAGGACGGTATCCTCCTCTCCCTGTATGAACACAACTCAATAGATGTGCACAGAGGAATGAAAACATGCAGGATTGTGAGAAATCTTACCACAATCGCTCCTTCTATCGGAAGGGGAGGTGTTGCAAGTCCTGAGGCTTCATGAGCGTCAGGCACCAGGGTTCCACCCGAAACCGCTAGATTATCAGTGGACACGGGGCCCACTATCGCCATTTCTGTCCCTGCGGCCAAGGACAAGACTTTGTTGTCCACAAGGGAAGTTGACTTCTCTGGGACGCTTGTTCCCAGAAGGTCAGTCGTTTTCCTCCTGCGACGAACTAGAGGAATGTCATCTTCCTCATCCTCGCTCCCTTCACCCTGTATGACGAAGAAGTAATTTCCGCTCATACTTGGGGGTACAGGAGGAACCGAGAATCTTATTGCAATCTTTTTCGCAGTAATGGTTTTCTTCTGCGAAGAAGCCTCTCCCAGAATCTTCTTAGGTTTTTTGGGAGCGGACTCCTTCGCTACGTGCTTCGAAGGGGTCCTCACCCTCTTCGCAGTCGGTCTTCCAGAAGGACCAACGTCCTCAGTTGGACACATTGCCTCAGCAAATTTTCCCAGAAGCTGTATTATTCAACATGCTTTTGGTAATACAAGAAAAATGGATGATTTACAACAGAGCTTGTTTGAAAAAAGTCACACCTTTCGGCGCTCCTGCTTAAGATCGTCACCGGCGTTAATTAAGGTCTGGGGGCGAGGTGATCCTTTAACTCCCTCCACAGTGGCGTTATACACCCGAAGGAGGTAGTTTGTCCGTTTCTCGATCTCAGACAAAGATAGAGCTGTGTCACAAACAAGCATGTTAGCAAATACAACATTTTTTAGTCAGAAGAAATGTATGTTTTGTTGATTAAAGGACATACCATTATTATAGTCCAGGGTGCTGTCCGCCATGGACTTAACTTCCCAAGCTGGATTTGTCCTTTCACGCAGGGGGCTTATCCGATTCTTCACGAAGTCGTGTATGATATCACGCGCGGTCAAGCCTTGTTGGACTAGGTGAAGAATAGCTTGAACTTGTTTCTTCTGTTCTGCGCTCATAAAGGGAAGGGAGTCTAACTCACTAGCTTTCTCTGGTCGGGTGTTTGCGAACCATAGTCTGCTCTCCGACGGAGGGGTGCAGTAGTGTAGGAAATCGAGTAAGCTACACTAGCATAATTTCATAAATTTTTACTCGAAAACTGCAAATAATAGATCAGAGATTAGATTGTTACCAATAGCAGAAGCAGATTTGATGCAGCGATCGAATGTTCACAGCAACCGTTTGCGGATCGTCCTGATCAGCAGATGTAGATAACAATGACCGTTCACGGATCGTTCTAATCAACGCAGCAATTGCAGCAGCGCCTCTACCGGTATCCACACGTACCGGGATGAAACGTCGTACGATGGTGTGCTAGCACCAATACGTACAACAAGGGTTTATGGGCTATCAAAAGAGATGGCAGCTATGGCTTTTGTGATGATCCTCAAAGCCCATCATACATCTCTATATATAGGGCCATGTAGAGGAAATCCTAACAGATTAGATTTCCTGATGTGATACGAATCTTATTCAAACTGCCCATCAGAAGAAATCCTAACAGATTAGGTTTCCTGATGTGATACGAATCTTATTCGAACTGCCCATGCAGAAGAAATCCTAGCTAACAGATTAGGTTTCTTGATGAGATTCAAATCTTATTCGAATTCATATCTGATACGTATATTCTATAACAGACCCAATCCGGATCTGATACGAAAACGCATAACAAACCCAATCCGAATGCATAAGGAGTCTAATATTAAGTCTCCGAATCTGATACGGAAACCTATACCAAACCCAATCCATATGGATAAGGAGTCTAAAGCCAATCCAAATATATAAGGAGTCTAATATTAAGTTTCCCAATCTGATACAGAAACTCACACTAGTACAGAAAAGCTTTCTTCTATCGGTAAAAAAAAACCTTCTACTATCGGTTTTCGTACCGATAGAGATAGACACGATAGAACAAGACAGAACATTTTCTATCGGTAAATAACCGACAGAAGAAATTAACAATTCTATCGGCATCTTAGGAGTGTACCGATAGCAAACCCGTCGTAGTCTGACGATTAGCGTTGGGAAAAATACCCATATTCTAACGGTTAATTACATGATTACCGACAGGAAAATATTACTATTCTATCGGCACCTTATTATACTACCAATAGAAAACCCGTCGTCGTCTGACGTTTAGCGTTGGGAAAAATACCCATATTCTAACGGTTAATTATAAGTTTACCGACAGAAAAAAGTGTAGCACTCTTTCGGTTGGAAATGACATTATCGATAGAAAAAATCTTAGTACTCTCTCGGTTGTGTATGAGTTCACCGGCAGGAAAAATCACACTCTTCTAACGGTTAATTATACGTTTACCGATAGAAAAACCACAGTAGTCTCTCGGTTGTGGATGAGTTCACCGGCAGGAAAAGTACCCATATTCTGACGGTTAATTTCAAGTTTACCGATAGAAAAATGGGTAGTAGTCTCTCGGTTGTGGATGAGTTTACCGATAGAAAAAACCACAATAGTCTCTCGGTTGTGGATGAGTTCACCGGCAGGAAAAGTCACACTATTCTGACGGTTAATTTCAAGATTACGATAGAAAAAACTACAGTAGTCTCTCGGTTGTGGATGAGTTTACCGATAGAAAATTTGTTGTGGTCTGTCGGCTGTGAATGAATTTGCCGATAGAACATTCACATATACAGTACATTATTTGCATTCACAATACAGTACATTCACATATACAGTACAGATGCAATACATTATAGATTGGATACACAATACAGTACAGATGCAAAGAAGGGCAAATTCACAGAACAGATTGACACATTAGACAGTTATTCACATTTATTCACATATATATGGACAAATACAAATTGCAATCCAATGTGGACATTTATTGACATATATATTTATTCACATGTATATAAACAGTCTATGCACAGAGTACACGAAAAAGAGAAAATTATCATGGCGGATGGTTGGGCGCAACTTCCTCCATGACATATTGAGCCCAAATTTGTCGAAGATCTCTAATCTTTGCATTTTCGTATGTGTCTTTCGACATGGCGATCTGCAAGCATGTGTGAATACTTAGTAACTAACTTCCTAATTTAGAACGTGACACCCAATTTTCAAATTTGAGTTAGCTATCGATGCTTACCTGGGGGAATTGGGCAAAGTTTGTCAACACTAGGTCGTACATGTAGCGCAACACATAAAACCCACATTCCCACAATTGCGGCTGCTGATGGCACTGAGATAATTGCATATGCGAAGACATGTTAGCTATTGTTTCCATAAACTAATTAAGAATAAACAAAAAGTCTCGTGCGTACCTCATATTCTTTCCAAGCTAGTAGAGAGCCCTGCGGTGCAGCATGCCTCCCTCCAGCGGACGCATATTTATCAAAAGCCCTGCATTTCAGTTAGTATTGCCCGTTAATGTATTATCATGAGCTAGTGAGGTGAAAATTTAAATCAAACATATAAGTTACTTACACCTCCATATTCCCCTTGACCACATATTCCATCGATAATTTGTCACGCATCGAATCGACGTAGTACACCTCGTTCCTCGGCGGACAGATCACGATGAGGATCCAGTGGCCCCTGCATTGTACGTAAAAGAGGACCGCGTGCTCAAAGTATATCTCAGGTGTAACATACAAGATTGAGTTAAATTAATATGAAATGCACTAACCTTTAGTGGTACGGCACCAGAATGAACTCCCTGTCCTGCTGCGCCATCAGCACCTTGGATATGTACTGCTCAGCGTGCGCGGCGTCGTGCTCTAGCATCGTGAGGCTTATTTTCTCTGGGTCGAGGAAACCCACCTTGTCACACGCAGCCTCCGATGCTAGCCTGTACATGCACCTGCATGCAAAGGACGACATTAGTATTGCACAGAAAGTTACTACATTTCAAATGAACTACAACAATGCAGAGTTAGCAAACAGAGTTAGAAAACAGCAATACATAGCATCAGCAAACTCACAGGACTCCAGTCCGTATGATGGACATATCGAGCTCCCGCCAGTTGTAGAGGTCGAACAGATCCTCGTGTGCCACGAATATACTCCCGGGCTCACGGTGGAACTGCCCAGGCCTATAGGGAACTAAGAAGTTCAGATTGCGCCGAGCTCGGTGTAGGTACCACGCGTGGAGGTCTCTGGTTGATCGATCCAATTTGCGCAAAGCTGCCTCCGACATGAGTGGGAACCCGTTCGTGAACCTCTCCGGCTGTCCCTGTCGCCCTTTTTCCTTGCCTTTGCCCTTGCCTTTTGCCGGGGACTGAGCGCGTACCTTCGAAGGCAAGGGCGAGGTGATGGCAGCTTTCTTCCGAGGTGAAGGCGTGGATGCGCTGGGTGGGGTGGAGGCCGTCTTTGATGTGTCCAGGGTCGCACGAGATCGGGCCTCATGCCCCGAGCTGGGGGCGCAGTCCCCTGGTAGCCCAGCGGCAGGCCACTTCAATTAATGAGCACGTATGTTAGATTATGCAAGTTGAGTGTACTGAGTAGGATGTAATCTAAAATGTGTAGGATTTACAGGTTGTATTACAAGACACGTCTTGGGCCACTGTACGTAGGAGCCCACTGCCTCAGCAAGTGTCTGCAGTTCCTCTGTTGGGACTGGCAACGGAGAATCGTTGTAGCCCAGCATGGCCATGTCCACCTGTACCTTTGCGAAACCCAACCGCAGAGGTACACAGTGGACCCGGACATCCGGCCCAGACGGATATACGAAGCTGTGTCCAACCACTTCCTGCCCGGCGCCTACGTGATTCTGTAGGATGCAGCCCTCCGGCCCCTGCAAATTTGTAACAATTAAAATAGGTTAGCGAAACAACTATAACAGAATGGGAGTGGCATCAACTTAAGTGCACAGATGAAGGCTTGCAGTACCTCAAGTAGATCCACTGGATCCGCGAGTACCTTCGAAGCGCAACTGCTTATCCGCCCCCGCGGGGTACCGTCGTCCTGGGGATCCGCATTTGCACTCTTGGCCGGCAATGCTTCTCTCAACCGTGCAAACTCTTCCCTCATTTGTGCGACCTCGGTCTGCACCTCAGATTGTACCTCAGCCCGTATCTCAGCCCGCATCTCCGCCCGTATCTCCTCCCGTACCTCAGCCCGTATCTTATCGGAGAGGTCAGCTTCCTTTTCCTTCCAGGAGCGGGCCTTCTTCCTCGGTGGAGCCGGATCTACGAAACCGGCCTTCCATGACACAATGGATCCCACGGCCCGTGTCCGCCCGGGATGCTCCTTATTTCCTAGAGCCTGGGTGAGGATGTCGTTCTCCCTCTGCGGGGTAAACAATCCCTCCGCTGCCTCCTTCTCAAAAGAGATCTGTTACATTTAAAGGTACCTTGTGAGACAAATTGCCTTATATACACTTGTGCGCACACAGTTTACGAGGTTAGCCAACTTACCATTCGCCTCACAACGTCGGCGTCCCCAGGGGTTGCGAACTGCACAGACCCCGTGGACGACACGGACCCCCTCCCCCTCCACCATCGCTTGCACCTCTCATCCCGGATCTCAGAGAGCGGCAACTCAGGGGTGTCGATGACAGGATTTTGCTCGTCTTCCTTCTTCTATTGCTCCTCCTTCCCCGCATAGCCCCGGGATCCGAGCCGATGCGGGTGGTCGTTCCTCTTCTGGATCGCCCTATTCTTCTCGCTAAGGGCCTTGAACTCCTCAGTCCCCTTCTGCTTGGTGAATTCCTCCCATACCTCCTCCGATATGAAGGGGTACTTCTCGCAAGGAGATTTCCCCGCTGCGAGGAAGTTACTGACGAGCCAGCTCTTAAAGGTTTTCCATGTTCCGTTCATGTCCTTCAAGCAGGCAGTCCTAGGTGTATCGTCTGGGATGTTCCACTTAGCCTGTTTCCGAAAAATGCATACAATTAATCACGAGTTAGTTAAACTTTAGTATAAGCCAAGAGAACGTGATTACGAAAGAGTTCAGCGATTTCAGTTCATTTAACCTTCACTTCCGCCCACAACCTATCCCTCTCGTCCGCCGTCACGTCCTTCCAGCTCTGGACGGTGATCTTCACCCTTTCTTTCGCCAACAGCCCAACGTAGGCCGCGTACCTCCCAGCATTCTTTCCAATCGGCCTCCCAAATTGGTTGAACTCACAAGAAAGATCCGTGCGTTTGGCCAAACGCCCCAACGTCATCGCGCCTCGCCCCACCCTCTTGCACTGGGATGTAACAGCTGCATCTTCAGTAGTTACGATGGGGTTGGCCCTAGTCGAACCACTAGTACCATCCGATGAAGACGACGACATGTCTTCCCCTACAAAACCTTCAACAAACCATATATATGGCAATTAATTCGCCTTGGAGTTCCATAACTCAGCCTAGGACTGGAGACTAACTAGGGCGGCAAAAGGGAAAATAATACAAAAAGAAAGACATGCATAAATTACTTCCTGAACTGTTCAGAAATATTTTCTATCGGTAAACACATGAGCTGCCGATAGACCATAACAATTACCTCCACAGAAGACAGTTTTTCTATCGGCAAACCCGTGAGATACTGATAGAACATAACAATGTTCTCTACGTATGGAATTTTGTTGACAACCCACCATTCACTGTCATCACATAACATTCTCATGATTTGCTATACTAATATTCATGGGCCAGCATTATTATTTCACACGTAAATATGCACACAAGCATCTAAGTGCCACTGTGCATAATCTTTAGCCTAGCCTGTATGTGAGTCATCAGGACTTCACATCTATTAGGTTGGGAAAAGTCATGTATAGGCATTTGAAACATATACATCGAAGACCCATCCACATTGCCATATATTCATACGAAGTGAGTAAAAATTCCCAACCAAACTAGTACATTGCATGGCTCATGTCCTTCCAGATCCAAATTAAGTTTTACTACTTGTGCAGAAATATTTTCTATCGGTAAACACATGAGCTGCCGATAGAATATGTGTATATAATCTGCATTACATGGCAGTTGGATACAATTGATCACACATACAGCAGTATAGATAAGTTAAAATCTCAAAACAGGTTCATTACAGCACTGGAACATATTATGTAAACCCTAATTTAAATCAACATTGCCTGCGGAATGTACATAAGCCAACACAATAGGGAACCCTAGTGTAATTGCAAAACTCGAAGAATTAGTACGTGCAAAACACTAGGATCAAATAAAGAAGATGCTGGAAATAGAACGACGAATTAGGGTATTTACGGCGGCAATCAGTTCTGGTGATGGAGAGGCGGTGTAGAACGCAGCGGCGGCCGGCGAAGGACGAAAATAAGAACCGGTGGCAGTGGCAAACCAGTGTCCAACTGGCGATCGTCGTGTGGGAGAGAGGAAGTGAGTGGTCACGGCGGAGGTTGTGGTTTTCTTCGCTCTCGAAGAGACGCAGTGCTCTAAGGTGGAACTGTTCGAGTGGAGGGAAACTAAAGGGCCGTGTACGAGTAATAAAGTAGTGGAGGAACTTTTCTATCGGTACAATAAAATGATACCGATAGAATTATGTACGTTTCTATCGGTACAACAAAATAGTACCGATAGAAAAAGTAAATTTCCCGGAAAAATATTTGAAATAGCGGATGCCTTTTTCTATCGGTATAAACAATAAAATCCCGTGAGACCAATTTTTCCCAGAAAATTTTTTTAAAGTGCTTGAGATTATAGTATTGGGTGCCCTTTTTCTATCGGTAAAAACAACAAAATACCGTCAGAGTAATGAAAAACTTCCTTTTTCTATCGGTATAAACAATAAAATCCCGTGAGACCAATTTTCACCAGAAAATTTTTTTGATTAAGTGCTTGAGATTATAGTGCCCTTTTTCTATCGGTAAAAACAACAAAATACCGTCAGAGTAATGAAAAACTTCCTTTTTCTATCGGTATAAACAATAAAATCCCGTGAGACCAATTTTCCCCAGAAATTTTTTTTGATTAAGTGCTTGAGATTATATACCCTTTTTCTATCAGTAAAAACAACAAAATACCATCAGAGTAATGAAAAGGTGTCTTTTTCTATTGGTATAAACAATAAAATCCCGTGAGACCAATTTTCCCCAGAAAAAATTTTTAATTAAGTGCTTGAGATTATAGTATTGGGTGCACACACAATTTAACATCAAACAGACCGTGGTTGAAAGCTGCAGGATGATAAAGAAAGAGGGAAGATAGCCGGAAAATTGGAAAATTGACATAAAAAGAAATTGTTCATTCATTGTTGTTTTATCACTTACAAAAAAAAAATAAAACCCAAAATGCTAGGTCAAGGGGTGGTGTTAGTCCTGGCTGCATATAGAATAGAGTCTGTAAGACTTGCAGCCAGGACGCAGGACTCCTCTAGCGACAAGTTGTCCCTAGGATCAACTACTACCGCGTCGAGAAGGCCTGCGACCTCCCTCAGCTTCGCTATGGTATCCTTCATAGTCAAACCGCAGCCAGTGATGGTCATATCCGCGGCTTTCTTCTCCTCGCGAAGACGCCTCGTCCTCGCCCTAGCATTGTCACCATCCGTCTTCATGCGCTTAATGCGCTTGAAGAGATCGTCAAGGTCAACCCGTAGCTGAGTGTGCTTGTCTGTAAGGAGCTTGTGCTCCTCCTGGAGGGCCCTCAGGTCGGCCTTCACTTTGGCAGTGTCTTCCACGGCTACCATTCCCTGTGCAAATCAACAGGTCAAGAATGAACTGAACATGGATTAACAATACAGGGGTAAACCGAGGAGATTTAGAGTTCTTACCGGGGAGGGCATGGCTGACGATCCCATGGAGGTTGCCATTGTGAAAGAGAAGATGAGGAGTCGAACCATTCGAGAATTAGAAAAACAACAAAATACCGCGACGCATGGCGAGGTACTTATAGAGTTTCCAAGGCGACGCATGGCGACACGGTTGAGAATTCAAAGCGGCAGAGTATTCTTCTATCGGTAAAAATAGGAAAAAACCGTCAGACAGCAAATACCGTGAGACTAACGAATTTATTCTAACGGTAAAATAGAACAATACCGATAGAAAACGTTTTGAAGTGCCTGAGACATGAAAGTAGCGGATGTCCTTTTCTATCGGTATAAATAACAAAATACCGTCAGAAAAAAGGGATTTTTGCAGAACTTAATTTGAAGAAGCAAGAGGCTGCGATGAGATTTTTGTAAGTGCTATTTGAAGGAAAGAATTAAGTATTTACAGGATAAAGGTACTGTACATGTTAGAACTCATGCTGTGGAGTAAAATTGAGATGTATTAATGCTGTGAACTAGCTTATCATTAAGTTCTAAAGAAAAATATACTGCCTGATGTATTAATGATAAGTTCCTCACCTTGCTGCAGAACTTGTGGGCTGTTTGCTTGGCATTTATCCCTGAAATAGAAATTAATCATCAATGGTTCTCAACCCATAATCCTTCTTCGTGGTCATCTCGCAGATACGTTGTTTCGTCGATATCTTCAGTACGGATAGATTGAATGTCCTCTAAAAATGGAGGTATTTCATCGAATTGGTTATACTCCTCTTCGTCGACAACATCTTCGACCCCAACAATACGTCTCTTGCTGTGGAGGACAACATGCAAGTTTGGATTGGCCGGGTCAACGATGTAGAATACCTGTGTGGCTTGCTTTGCAAGTATGAATGGATCGTCTTGGTGTCCGACTCTACCAAGATCGACGAGAGTAAACCCGTAACTGTCAACTTGAACACCTCGAGGGATTTCGACCCATTGGCATCGAAACAGGGGAATCTTAAGTAATCTGTAATCGAGCTCCCATATTTCATCAATAACACCGTAATATGAGTTCAGCGCCCTTACTGACTTGGCATCCTCGGAAATATCAAACAGTGTCACTCCACTACATTGCGTGCTACTCTTGGCGTCTTGAGCTCTTGTGTAAAATGAATACCCATTGATGTCGTACCCCTGCCAAGTCCCTACAGTGAATCTTGGGCCTCTAGCCAACCATGTCACAGTTTCACTTACGGAGCCCTCGGCAGCTCGCGTGACTCTTTCCTGGATCCACTCAGCAAATTTCCGGTTATGTTCTCTGCTGACCCAAACGTCTGACTTCGAAGGATTCTGTGACCGTAACATTACCTTGTGCTCGTGTATGTATGGCTCGACCTCCGTCATGTGTTGTAAGACCCAAAAATGTGATTTTGCGTACACATCACGAGCGGGGACGATAGCTTTGAATCCAATCGTTCCGATTCCCTGAAGCCTACCCTCGTGTCGGGACCTAGGAACGCCAATTGGGTCAACCCCGGCCATATAATCTGTGCAAAATTCAATCACCTCCTCGGCGGCATAACCTTCCATGATACTCCCCTCGGGTCGACGACGAGTCCTTACGTATCCCTTCAATACACCCATAAATCTCTCAAATGGATACATGTAGCGCAGGCACACGGGTCCACAAAACTTAATTTCTCTGATGAGGTGAACAATCAGATTGACCATAACATCAAAAAAGGATGGAGGGAAATACATCTCGAGCTGACAAAGAGTTGTAACCACGTCGCGTTGCAAAGTGTCCAGTCCATCGGGATCAATTACCTACGAGGACACAGTTGCGCCAAATATTCATATCAGAAAAATCTTCTAATTAAGCTCCACAAATGGAGGTAATGAACTTATAGTACGAGTGCACGTACTTACCTTGCAAGATATTGCGTTGAAGAAATAACATAGGTTTGTGATTGTCTCTCTGACTTTAACTGGGAGAATGCCTCTGATAGCAATGGGAAGCATCTGTGACATCAAGACATGACAGTCGTGGGACTTCATGCCAACCAGTCTTAGGTCCTTCATAGACACAAGTTTTTTCAAGTTCGCGGAGTACCCACATGGAACTTTAACACCGTGCAGGCACCGACAGAGTTCTGTTTTTTCGCTCTTGGACAACGTATAGCAGGCCGGGGAGAGGTATGTACGCTTTCCATTCTCTAAAGGTGCAAGATCAGTCCTTATCCCCATTTCCACCATGTCATGACGAGCTTTCACACCATCATTTGGGCATGCGTGTATTCTTTCGATTTCCATTCCCAACGGACACAACAGTTTTTTGGCTTGGTAAGTAGATCTTGGCAACTCATTTCCCTCTGGAAGCATGTCCGCTAGAAGATCTAATAGTGCCGTGAAACTCTTATCACTCCAACCGTTTCCTGCCTTCAAGTTATATAATCTCAGCACAGAAGACAGTTTTGTAAATGTTGCACATCCAGGGAACAGAGGCTTCTCAGAGTCAGCAATCAGTTTCTCAAATTCACAGAAGTCATTTTCGTTGTAATCTTCCTCTACATCACGTAACATCTCATCTAGATTGTCATCATCATCATCTACGTGCACATCGGAATGAACATTACCAAAATTGGGATGATCATCGATATTATTGCAATCCACATCCGAGTCGTGCTGATTGGTAGTAGTGGTGCTTGTTTCCTCAAGATCTTCGCCATGCCATATCCAACGGGTGTATCGCACGTTAAAACCACGACGAATCAAATGACTCTTAATTTGATCAGAGTTGCTAAACCTCTTCAAGTTCATACAATCTGTACAAGGACAGAGCATATTTTTCTCTCCCTTCCTCTCCTTTTGTTGCTCAGCAAATTTAATAAACTCATTCACACCATCCAAATATTTAAGAGTAGTACGTTTTATTCCATACATCCAATATTTCCTGTCCTTCTACAATTAACAAAATTTAACGAGTAAGCCATGCATGAAACCTGCCCGATTAAGTTATGTATATGTACATGTACAGCCTCTTACAACAGATACATGTGTTGAACCCTAGCCTGACGAAATTAACACTAATTAACCTAGCTAACTACACAATACAAGCTAGTTAGCTCCTAAAACATGACGCATTTCCAGCTACCAAGCTCCCAAGCTTAGAGCTACAAACTTGGAACTACACAATACAGCTAGCTTCCCAGTGGATGAAGAAACAATAACACCTGGTGCCCCTAGGAGAAGTACCCATGGTCGATTGCGATCCATCGCGGAAGTCATGCGTAATTTTCCTCCTACGGTCACGGATGCACAGAAATCGGCCTTTTTTAGGATCCTGGCGGAGAGACTGGATGAGGTCGCGTCCGAGGCGACCCCAACGGCCTCCTCCCGCTCGGTAACACATTCCCGCGAGCGAGATGGTCCTCATTCTGGTTCCGACCGACGGAGTTACCCACCGCCCGTACCGTCCCAACAGGACAAATACCGGCGAATGCAGGATTCTCGTAGTAGGGATCGAGTTCCTGTTCACTCACGTTTGGGACCACGAGTAACCTCGCCATCGCGTGAGGTCGTCCGAGACCCGACCGACAGTCACAGGGCGATTCACGGTCCTTACGTTGGTTGTAAAGCTTTTTCTCTTGGCCTGCGAGCAGTCGCTTGGCCCGATAAGTTTCGACCAGGGGCCATTGAGAGGTTTGACGGAACTCAGAACCCATCCGAGTTCCTTCAAATTTATATTACTGCCATCCAAGCGGCAGGAGGCGATGACAAAGTCATGGCCAACTACCTGCCTACAGTCCTCGCAGGACCGGCTAGAACCTGGCTGTTTAATCAGCCCAAGGGTTCCATCTACAATTGGGAAATGCTATGCGATGCCATCCTCAGCAATTTCCAAAATTGTTACCAAAAGCCGGGTAAGGAGGACGACCTGCATCGGCTGTGGCAAACTTCAACCGAAACACTTCGGCAGTTTGTCAAGAGGTTTGTCGGGGTGAGGAATACTATCCCGAACATATCTGATGGCTCCGTAATCAGGGCATTTAAGCATGCCGTTCGATACCAGAGATTCACTGAAGACTTGCTTATCCACCCTCCTCGATCAGTTGCCGATCTGTTCGACATGGCCGATCAATATTCCGATGCAGCCGAAGCGGTCGAATGGAACCGAATGGTCGACAAGGGGGACCTACCACCCCAACCAGGCTTCAAGGACGCCAGGAAAGAAGATTCAAGCAAGAAGCCGGAATCTTCATCGGGTGGGAAGTCAAAGAAGTCGAAGAGGAACCGCTCTGGACAGTACCGCGAGGTTGCAGTCGCAGAGAAGCCACCTTCGACCAAAGGTAATAAGTCTTCATTCAAAAATAAAACTGCCTCTGGTGGTCAAAATGTCGACCAGCCAGAAAAGTCAACTAATCCGCAGGAGGGCAAAAGGTGGTGTCCACTCCACAACTCCGCAGGCCACGATCTCAAGAATTGCAGGAGTTGGTTGAAGCAACTGGATGACTTCTACCAGGGAGTTGGGCCAATGCCAACCTTACCACCTAAAGAACAGGCGTGCGGACTTAGGGATGCCGACGGAGACGAAGAAATGTCTTACCAGGTACCTCAAAATCATGTTAACGTTATTTTTGGAGGTTCTTCTTCTTTCGTTTCCAAAAGGCAGTTTAAGGCCTTTTACCGAGAGGTTAACCAAACGGAGACATCCCTTGGCGAACCTCAGTACCCCCGTTGGTCGGATACACCTTTAACATTTGATCACGCTGATTGTCCGGCGGGGTTAACACGACCCTTGAGACTCCCTCTGGTCATTACCCCGATCATCAGTAACGCGAGAGTTGAAAGGGTCCTGATCGACGGAGGAAGCTCCCTTGATATTTTGTTGGTCAAGGCACTCGACGAGATGCAAATTCCTCGTTTGAAGATTAAGCCCATAATCCATCCGTTTTATGGGATAATCCCAGGCCCCTCCATGATGCCATTGGGACAAGTGGTCCTCCTAGTCACTCTGGGAGAACCAGACAACTTCCGGACAGAATTGGTTACTTTTGATGTAATCGATTGTGACTCAGCTTATAATGCAATCTTTGGCAGGCCAACTCTTGCTAAGTTCATGATGGCAACACACTATGCTTATCAGTGAGGGAAATTGCCTGGCCCCAAAGGTGTCATCTCGGTCCGAGGCAGTCGCAACGTGGCACTCACGTGCGACCGGCTATCTTTGGAGATGGTCGATCAACTTCCCCTCCGGGACGCTCAGGTCGCCACTGTTACCACCGACGCGATCAAGGCTACTCCTCGACCAGATGAAAAGCTCAAATTGGTTCCTTTGTACCCAGATAATCCATCCAAGACAGTTCGGGTCGGATCAGCTCTGGATGACAAATAGGAACTCGACCTCGTTGCTTTCCTCCGGGCTAACGCAGATGTGTTTGCGTGGAAACCGTCCGACATGCCCGGTGTCCCAAGGGAAGTAATTGAGCACAGGTTAGCAATTCGACCTGGACAACGACCAATAAAGCAAAAGCTCAGGCGTTTTGCTGCTGACCGACAGGAAGCCATCCGAGAGGAGTTGGACAAACTCCTACAGGCCGGGTTTATCCATGAAATGGATCACCCAGAATGGCTCGCCAATCCGGTCATGGTCCGCAAATCAAATGGTAAGTGGCGCATGTGCGTCGACTACACTAGCCTCAACGCTGCCTGTCTGAAGGACGACTTTCCCCTTCCCCGCATCAACCAGCTGGTTGACTCGACTGCGGGTTGCGAACTGATGAGTTTTCTGGACGCTTACTCAGGATATCATCAAATTAGCATGGCAGAAGACAATGAAGAGAAGACTGCCTTCATCACCCCGTTCGGCACATACTGCTACGTCAGAATGCCGTTCGGTCTCAAGAACGCAGGTTCCACATACCAGCGCTTGATGCAAAAGACCTTTCTTTCCCAGATAGGGCGTAATCTCGAAGCATATGTAGACGATTTGGTTGTAAAAAGTACCAAGAGATTGTCTCATTTGGACGATCTAGCTGAAACCTTCTGTAATTTGAATCGCTTTGGAATAAAATTAAACCCGGACAAATGTTCTTTCGGGGTTTCTTCAGGAAAACTCCTTGGTTTTCTTGTGTGTTCTAGGGGCATCGAAGTTAATCCTGAGAAAATCAGGGCTATTGAACAAATGAGATCGCCCTCGACCATGAAGGATGTTCAATGCCTGGCTGGTCGTATGGCGGCTTTGAGTCGTTTTATATCTCGACTAGGCGAAAGGGGATTGCCTTTCTTCAAAGCCTTGCGGAAGCATCATAACTTTACATGGTCGGATGAGGCCGAAAAAGCATTTCAGGAGGTAAAGACATATCTATCCAGTCCGCCAGTATTGGTGTCTCCCGACAAAGGAGAACCATTGCTTCTTTACCTGGCGGCCACACCGCACGCGGTCAGCGCTGTTCTGATCGCAGATAGGGAAGGAATACATAGACCCGTCTACTATGTGAGCGAGGTACTTCATGGTCCTAAGGAGCGCTACCCTGAGGTCCAGAAGATACTTTACGCGCTACTGATGACTTCCCGTAAGCTACGACATTACTTTCAAGCGCACAAGATCACAGTACCATCCTCTTTTCCTTTGGGGGATATTGTCCGAAACCCAGAGAAATCTGGTCGAATCGCCAAATGGGCAGTCGAACTCGGTGCCTTCGAGATCCATTTCACGCCCCGCACGGCGGTTAAGTCTCAGGTTTTGGCTGACTTTGTGGTCGAATGGACCAACCCTGAGCCAGTCGTGCAGTTGGCAGAGGAACTGGAGTGCCCCGATTACTGGACAATGTACTTTGACGGCTCCCGTAGTTTTCAACACTCGGGGGCTGGAGTAGTCTTAGTTATGCCCCAGGGCGAACAGCTTAAGTATGTCATTCAACTACACTTTGTTGCGACTAACAATGCAGCAGAGTATGAAGGTCTTCTTGCGGGGCTCCGGGCAGCAAAATTCCTCGGAGTCCGTCGATTAGTGGTGAGGGGAGACTCACAGTTGGTTGTAAACCAGGTAAACAAGGAGTACAGCACCTCCGATGAGACAATGGCTCATTACCTGGGGGAAGTGAGGAGATTGGAAAAACACTTCAGTCATTTCGAAGTCCAATATATCCCGCGAAAGGACAACATTCTCGCAGACCAATTATCCAAAATTGGGTCCTCACGCACATCCGCTCCGGCAGGAGTGTTCATTGAACACTTGGACCATCCTTCAATCATGACTTCGGTTGAGGATGATCTGGTAATAGCCTCCATTACCAACCTCGGTCAGGAACAGGATTGGACTCATCCATTGAGAGTCTATCTTGAACATGGGACCCTACCCGAGGACGAAACCGAAAGCAATCGGTTAATTCGAAAAGCACGACTGTACAACCTCATAGATGGGGTTTTGTACATAAAGGGTACTCAAGGGGTATTCATGCGTTGCGTATCTCAGGAGGAAGGAAAATCCCTCTTGAAAGAAATACATGACGGTGTATGTGGTGCACACGCGTCCTATCGAACACTGGTCGGAAAAGCTTTTCGACAAGGATTCTATTGGCCTTCGGCACTCGATGATGCCAAGTGTATGGTCAAGACGTGTCCTCAGTGCCAGTTCCATGCCAGACAGGTTCATCAACCTGCCTATGCGTTACAAACTATTCCCCTCGCATGGCCTTTCGCGGTCTGGGGGATTGATATTGTAGGTCCCATGCCACAAGCGGTCAATGGGTACAAGTTCCTGTTCGTAGCCATTGACACGTTTACAAAGTGGATCGAGGCCGAACCGGTACGCAATATTACCGCATCAGCAGCACAAAAGTTCTTTCACAAGAACATTATTGCTCGATTTGGTGTTCCAAACCGCCTTATCACTGATAACGGTTCCCAATTCGCTAGTGGTCTCTTCCTAGACTACTGCGACCAGATTGGGACTAAGGTGTGCTTTGCTTCTGTGGCGCATCCACAGAGCAATGGCGCTGTAGAACGAGCCAATGGGCAGATTCTACAAGGCATTAAAAAATGTGTTTTTGATCGCCTGAAGACTCGCTCGGGGGATTGGGCGGACGAGCTTTATACTGTTCTATGGGCACTACGAACTACTTCTAGTCGAGCCACCGGTGAGACGCCCTTCCATCTGGTCTATGGGGCCGAGGCTGTATTGCCTATTGAAGTTAGTATTGGGTCTGTTCGGACAAGACAATTCGAACAGATTAATCAGTCCGAACAGCGCTCACAACATCTTACTCTCTTAGAAGAAAGGCGTGATCGCGCTTTGGTCAAGTCCGCGGCATACTTGCAAGCTCTCCGCTAGTATCACAGTAAAAGGTTGCGACCACGTGATCTTCACGTAGGCGACCTGGTCTTACGAAGAATCCAAGATTAGTCTAATCGCAATAAATTCTCTCCGAAGTGGGAAGGCCCCTACATTGTGGTCTCGGTGCCGCGACCAGGATCCGCGCGGTTAGCCATGGGGGATGGTCGAATTTTGTCCAATACTTGGAACATCGATCAACTTCGCAAGTTCTACGTGTAAGTACTCAACCCCATTTTTCCTGTTCAATTAGCATTCTTTCATAAAATTAAAAATGTTTTGCGTTTATATGAGGAATATTTCCCTTTATGCCCATCCACTGTGAATTCGGCTCGGGGGCTGGTCGTACGCGGTTAGATCATTATAACATCCTGGTCGGATTCGCTGGCCGATCTCATAACCACTTTCAGATAAGTCACTCCTAAATAAGCCGTTTCTTAACGCACACGGGGCTTTCTGACAAGTCCTTGGTTATCCGAGTGGCTGCTGGTTAGCAAACAAGTCTAGGTGTTATAATTGTTAATTTGCTCATACACCCCTTGTCGTTATATTCATTTTTCCCCTGCGTTTGTAATACTAAGCCTTCAGTATCTACAATCACAGGCGGGGGCTAGGAGGATAGGTCGTCTATAATATAAACCAACATAAAACAAAAATATATTCATTTTTAAAAGTGAATTTTCATGTGCATTGCATCGTATACAACTGTTTCTGTACAGGTATAGGGATCATTCGATCCCGAGCTCAGTCAGGAGTTTATCTACAAGGGGTCTAATCTCCTCCATGACGGCCTCTAGTTGCTCTTCACTCTCGATCTCAACCGGTCCCACCAGTGGATTCAGATCTGTATCTGGGCCATAGTGGAGTCGAATCCGGCTTAGGATAGCAAAAGCGGCTGACCGAACTCTGGTTCTGATCGCCTCTTCTCTTCGCTGTGTATCCTGAGGGAGATACTCGAGAAGTGACTCTGCTTGAGCTATAACTAGGGCAGCCCAGTCCTCTTGGCTGAGATCGTCTTGAGTGGTTTCGACCACATCAGCCTTCAGAAGATGAGCCACCGCCTTCAGCTTTTCGAAGACTGAACGGCTCAGCTTTCCAATCGCCCTTGTGGAGGCTTCGATAGAATCCTGGAGGAGTTTATTATCCGCACTGAGCTGTTTTATTTGACCTGCTTGCGCTGCAACAAGGGAAAAGGTGACTCGCATATTGCTAAGACAAGTCTTCCTAGCTCAGGAGGCGACTTACCAGCAAGTTGCGACCGTAGTCTGTTATTTTTGATCTCCTGGTTCCTCATCACTGAGAGCGAATGGAGCTTCATTGTGGCCATTTCCTTGTCTTGCAATGCCACCTTCCTGTAGTAAAACAGAAGGAATGCTCGTAACCAATTTATACATCTATAAATTGAAGAATGATGATCCTTACTTGCGCAAGCTGTCTCGTTCTCTTTGTATGGTCACCATGCTTGCCGCCGTGGCACGTGACTGGGCCATCATCCGGGATAATTCCTGTGATGCAAAAAAGGGAGTGAAAAGTGTCCTATATGTAATTCAGGACATCCAGAAAGGGATTCATCATACCTTCATGAATTTCTGCAGAGAGGCATCTTCCGGACTAATTGGAAGATTTGTCGAAGGCCCGGAAGTGCTTACAGCAGGGACAGTAGGAGGAAGTGCCTGCTGAGTACTGCTTCCAGTCGCCGGCGACTGCGACTGGGTCCTCGTATCTGTTTCTCCCCCCGTGACTCAGACGACTTCCTGGGCCGAGGGGGTGGAGCGCTCCTCACTGGGGGCTCCTGCACCAGCAGTGACTTCAACCCTTCCCGAAGCGGTTGGAGGACTGGGTGCTATTTCTTTCCGTCTGATGGAGGAAAAGAAAAATCAAATGGTAACGATTCGTGACCATCGTTTCTAATACAACCAGGATGAAGGTTCTTACCTTAATTGAAATCCCATTAGCTTTTGGGATTTCTGAGAAGGTTCTCCTTGAGCGCGGGGACGAGTATCGTCCGCCCTGATCTTCCGCTTGGAAAACAAGGGCCCCCTTCCCTGTATGTCTTCCCCTATGAACATTTTTTCAAGGGAAAGATAAAGGCTGACAAGAAGGATCGTTACCTGGGCAGTTGATCCCATTGGCGATGACCCATCCAAGGATCTCGCTGTCTCCTGGGATCCTATAGCCGGTACCTCATGTGTAACCGCCGCAGGATCTTGAACAACCACCTCCGCCCCTGTCTGCGGAGGAGAAGTATTTTCTTCCCTGCGACTAGTAGGAGTCGCAGGGGGAAGCTCTTCTCCCTGCATAAGTATTAGCTTATCAAGTACACAGGGGGAATTGAAGAAAACGGACTGTGGGAAAATCTTACCACGGTCGTCCCTTTGACCGGGAAGGTAGAGGCAACTGGCTCTGAAGCCTCGGGAGCTTCAGGGGCTAAGGGACCATCTGCGACCACAAGGCTTTCAGTGGTCGTAGGGTCTGCTACGGCTGCCTCTGTAGTAGCAGTCATCCCTGCAGAATGGGTTGGAGCATCACCGGATGGAGATTCCGCGATCCTCCTCCTCCGGTGAACTAGAGGGACATCATCGTCCTCCTCCTCCTCACTCCCCTCTCCCTGTATGATGAAGAAGTAATTCGAGTTCTCACCTGGAAAGAGCGGTGGGAGTTGATATCTTACTGCAGTTCTTCGGGCCGTGGAAGAAGTGCCTCGTGAAGACCCTTCCCCAAGATTTAGCTTGATTTTCTTGGGGGCGGGATTCCTCGTCCGGGGTCTCGAGGAAATCTTCTTCACGTTCTTGGTCGTCGGCTTTCCCAGGGAACCGACGTTCTCGCTGGGGAATGTCGCCTCAGCGAACCTCCCAAGAAGCTGTTCACACGGGATTAGTACTGGACCAACATAAAACCTGCAAAACAGAGGCCAAGTGGAGAATGTACCTTTCGGCGCTCTTGCCTGAGGTCGTCACCAGCGTGAATCAGGATCTGGGGGCGAGGCGACCCCTTAGCACCCTCTACCTCGTCGTTATATGCCCGGAGAAGGTGATTAGTCCGCCTCTCAATTTCAGCAGAGGACAGGACTGTTACCAAATGCGAGTTAGAATGAATATATTGCAAGAAAGACATGAAAGTTTTTCGGTGTCAAAAACAAATACCTTCGTTATAGTCCAGGGTGCCATCCGCCATGGACCTAATCTCCCAAGCCGGATGAGCCCTTTCACACAGGGGGCTCACCCGGTTCTTCACGAAGTCTCGGATGATGTCCCGAGCCGTCAATCCTTCTTCGACCAAGTGATGAATTACCTCGGCATGTTTCATGAACTCCGAGTTCATGGCCGGGAGAGTGTCCAATTCGCTCGGCTTCTCTGGCCGCGAATTTTCAAACCATAGCCCGCTCTCCTTCGGCGGGGTACAGTAAAACCACTTCTGGTGCCACCCATGCACTGAGTCTCGCAGGGGTGGAAAGGGATACTCCTTCTTATCCCTCAGCCGGAAGTAGATACATCCGGCGGCGATTGGCGCTCTTCGACCACGCTGAGAAATAGAATCGTCGGAAGAGGTCCACGCTAGGATACACTCCGACGAACGCCTCGCAAAGATGCTGGAACACCGCCAGGATCAGTACAGCATTTGGGTGGAGGTTGATCAGCTCCAACCCATAATGCTCAAGGACATCTTTGAGGAACTGACTCTCAGGGAATCGGAACCCGCAGCGCAAGTACTCCTCAAAAACCACCAACTAGCCCTCTTGGACGGTTGGGGTTTCTTGGTCCTTCTCCGCGGGCCGCCAGTTGATGAGCAACCGCGGAGGAAGGATCTCCTCCTTCTCCAACGCCACTAGGCTCTCCTCAGAGTGGTGAATGGATCGGCTCCAAGACGCCATTTTTGGTGGAGAATTAAAGGAAAAGTTGGCGATTTTGGGAAGACGAAGGCTGAAGAAAATGAGGGTTTTGTGCGGCGGGAACGATGAGGGTTTTTGGCTATGTGGCTTCTTTGAGAAGACATCTGCTCTTTTTATAGACCCAAGGAGGCGCATTAATGTGAGTAACGTTTCATTTCAAACGTTCCATTGAATGCTCTATTCATTTCCCATAATGGATACTGTCTCTGACGGACCCGATAAAGTGTTCAGGCATCGGATCTGAAACAAAAAGAGTTCTTTGTTTCGGAAACTGAAAGTGCAAAAGGACTGAAAAATTTTCAGTACTTTTCAGAAGATGTTTTTTCTTTGTATGCTTTGAACATTTTTTACGAAAAAATCATGCAACTCAATTTTTGGGCGTGCGGATGTATTTCTAATCGGGTTGTGGTTTGATTGAAACTATGCTTTGGATTAAGCTCCGATTCTAATCGAAGCGACGGTCCAACCAAGCCTCAATCTTGGTCGAAATTCAGTTCTAACAGCTGCCTTAGGTCTAATCGCAGTATCAGATCTGGTCGCGGTGCTTTTATAAAAGTGTGATTATGATCGCAGAACTGAAATTTCCCTGTGTATAAATGGTCGCGAAAGCGTTACTCATGGCCATGTATTCACACAGAAGATGTAAAAAATAACTATTTGAAGAAAGAAATTTTTATTTCTTGCATTCTTTACATGCAAAAGGGATACAGTCGATCAAAGCGTCGACTTGATCCGAAAGGAGTTTACAAAGTTCCCCAAGGGACATGTTGTTGTCAGTAGGATCTATACTGACAACCCCTAGGGAACTAGCAACTAACCTAAGTCTATCTACATCATCCCTAACAAGAGACGCACTATTGTCCCTAATCAAGTCAGAGAGTTCTCGCTGTCGCTGAGCGTGATCCCTTTCTCGATGGAACTAGCGTGCCTCTTCACGGGACCTTTCGAAACATTCTGCTAAATGCAGAATCTTCGAAGACATCTCTTCGGTCTTCTTCTCCAGGGCATTCTTCTCCTCTAGAAGAATCTCTCTGGAAGGAAAGGACGGAGCAACAGCAGGCTGATTGCTGGAGCCTCCAACCTCCTACATTTGCGAAAATTAGTTATGCTGACCATAACTATCAGCAAAAGGAGAAGAATTATTACCTGTCCTAGCTCATGGCATGTTGATATATTCGTCCTGGAAAGAGGATCATCAGATGGTGGAAGTGCAACATTCCCACCATATGATTGCTTCGCCAACACAATTTGGGAATCATCTGGTCGAGGGATAGTCACCGCTTGCCGACCAGAAGGTTGATCACCCAAATAAAGGTTGGAGGTATTAGGATGAAATGGAGAAAGGTTTCTCTCCAAATTCAAAGGCCTAATTTTCCGAGAAGCATGAACAGGAAGAGTTATAGGAACTGAAGGAAGAAAGAGACTTGCTACATTTTTCACCTTCGTTCTGCTGGAAGATTCCTCGTCAACCTTGGGTTTCTTCCTTGAAGGAGACAAATCTTCATATATCTGAGGCCCCCGTTCGACAACTTTCTCTTCATCACTCTCAATTTCGATGATGTTATGATCTGCCATCAGGAAGTGTATGAAGAAAAGAATCAAGGTTGTCTAAGGAGGGACTTAGTCGTGGGAAGAAATTGTGAAGCTTTACAGAACCGAGAACCCGGTATTTATAGCCGCCAAGGTGACGGTTCGTATTCCAAGTGCCTTGGGTTTGTACAAAGCATTTATAATTTTACCTCAAGTTAAAAAACATTTTTACGGTGCTATCATGGCCTGTCACATAATACCCAGAGCATGTCTCGGGGAACCAACCGACCTACTTAGTGCGCCACTAAGCGGGAGATTTGAAGAATCGGGTTAATAATCCGATGCATTTCTTTAAATTTAAAGTGAACACGTCCCTTCGTTTTCTTTAAATTTGGGGGCTAGCTGACGAGGATTGACACCCGAGTCAGTTCAAATAAATGCGCTGTTGGCTCAAGATAGATTCGAGTCAAACACGTGCCCGGCGGTATGACCTCAAGTCATTTTGGGAAGCATCTGCCTAAGGTCGCAAGCTTTGCGCGATCAGGTTGCAAGCCTTGTGCGATCAGACCACAGGCTTTGTGCGGTCAGAAGTTCGTATGTTATGCGCGAACAGAAGGTCGAAGGTGTCGCGCGGTCAGCCAACAACCCGCGGTCAGAATGTTCTCGACCAAGATACTTGGAATTTATCTAACCGGTTGTCCCTATGGTGGGAATATTCCAAGTATCCTGAAGATTCCTCCACGTAGAAAACTAACCACCAGGAGGTTAATACAAGCAGTTATTTCACGAATAACACGTGCTTAATCTACTTGGAAGGTAATAGCGGTTTGATAAACCGCATCCAACCGTCCAAACAACTGTTTGATGTAGTTACGACATGGCATCCTTTCGTCCAGTATAAAAGGGTGGCAAAATACATCAAAGGGGGGACATCCGATCCATTTGGAAGAACAAGACTCCTGATACAAGTAAGACATAACGCATCTCAACCACTAAAAACAGCCAAATCTACGGCCCAAGTTAGATAGTTCCTACAAGCCTCCTTGGCTTTATTCTGTATGTTTACATAGGAAAAATCCTTCGCCTGTGAAGGAGTTTTTCTGCTATTTCTGTAACCTTTTATCACCTATAGTGAAATCCTAACAGGACGTAGGACTATTACTCCCACCATCGAGGGCCCGAACCTGTATAAATCTCCTTGTGCTCCTGTTCACCATTTTTCTACATACCTTCCCGGAGCGTCATCTTGAAAGGTCTCACCATTACAAATTTTGCATAAGTTCGGCTGAGGACTCCGAGTCCGAATCGTCGACAGACATTTTTCTAACGGTAAATACATGAAATAACCGTTAGACTAACTTAGCTAATTTGTCGCTCACATATTCTATCGGTAAAAACACACATATACCGTTACAGAATGTGCATTACCGAGCAAGTACAGGACTTCTTCTTTCGGTAAATATGTGTATTGACCGAAAGATCATGCATGACACAGCACGCACATGAGTTTTTCTATCGGTAGATATGTGTACGAACCGTTAGATGATGCATGACACACGAGCAAGAGTTTTTCTATCGGTAAATATGTGTATTTACCGTTAGAATATGCATGACTGAGCAAATATATGTGTTTTCCTATCGGTAAATATGTGTACTTACCGTTAGAGGAGGTACTGGTACCAAACTGGGACAAACATGCACATGCCATTTCTCACATTCAAGGAATCATATCAACGTAACATCAAACAGATCTTACATCAAACAGATCTTACATCAAACGGATCTTAACTAGAAGATAAAGCAATATATTTCAAGAAATGCTAATTTTTGGATTAACTAGGAGACACAAAAATACTTTTCTTAGGTACTTGGGACTTCATCTTGCCAAAGAAATTACACATGCCAGTTCACAAATTCAGGTACAAACATACACATGCCAGTTCACCAATACAAATTCAGGTACAAACATACACATGCCAGTTCACAAATTCAAGTGCATGTCTGAAACAGTAGTACAAATACACACCTACCTACCAATACAATTAAATACACAAATACTCCCTGCACATTCAAGTTCATGTCCCAATTAGCAATACATGATACACAAATATACAACAATATACAAATACAACAATTCACACATTCGATGTATATTAGAAAAGCCACGTCTGAAATTAACAACAGATCACAACGAGGACCCAGTGGCCCATTCATGCATTTTACATAAAAGGGAACCTTTGCAGGTTGCCACAATGCAACTACCGACTACAAGTTAGACCTGATACATCACAAATCCATTCATCCAAAACAGCAAATGTCTGAACCACATTGGACTTAACCATAGGAGTTCAGTTCGAAGACGCCCGAGGAGCTGGAACTGCCGTCGACATACATTTGTACGTATTGGTGATTTCCTCGGACTCAAACTCGATCAACTCAACTCAACTCCATTAACAAAAAGAACCTACCTTCCAAGATGTTGTTCTGTGTAGTGATGGTGTAGAATGGCTGTGCAAATAACAACAATTCTTCTTCTCCAAGCAGGTAAGCATCTGGCCACAAGCTGGTGCATGCAAAAAAATGTAAGATGCTTTCTATAGGCCCTGATTTGAGAAACACGCCGGGCTTAAGCATCTTCTCGACCGAGCCAACCAAGATCTCGCCCTTCACGTCCTTCCAGCTCTCGACGGTGATCTTCACCATTTCTTTCGCCAACAAGCCAACGTAGGCAGCGTACTGCGATGAAGAACCGTGAAATACGTTGCCCCTCACGAGCATCATCCAAGGACCTGAACAGATCATAATCATATTGAAAAGAAGACACATCAAAATGAAGGATACAAAAAAAGCAGAATTATTGCCATAATCGGATTAGAATAATCTAACAATATTGCAGAAATTTTACGTACCTTCCTTGGGATGCCGACATCTAGAGGGCGTCGATGGAGGTGCGGAGGTGCAGCGGTCCCCTGTAGAGGTGCGCCGGCCGTCCATGGAGCTTACGGGTTAGGACTACGAGCCCCAGATGAACTGTGAGAATGAAAGAGACATACCCGTGTATTTATACAAATATATATTTTCTATCGGTACGAAAACAGAATACCGTTAGTAATAAAAACATCTGTAGAAGGCGAATGGTTCTATCGGCACAATAAATATTACCGATAGGAATTTTTGTACATATTCTATCGGTGTGTACGTACATTGCCGATAGAATATTACTAGTTGTAGAAGGCCAACAGTTCTAAGATATTTTTTGCAATATTCTACCGGTATAAACATTCATTACCGATAGAATAAAACTATTTGAAGACGAACAGTTCTAAGCAATTTTCTATATATTCTAACGGTAAAAGAATCCATTACCGATAGAATAAAAATATTTGTAGAAGGCCAACTATTCTATCAGCGCACTACATATTGCCGACAGGAATTTTTAATATACTCTGTCGGTATATTAATACAGTACCGATAGAATAAGTCTAGTTGTTGAAGTCGACCAGTCCTATCGGCGCACAACATTCTTCCGTCAGTACTTATGCATCTCTTCTAACGGCAAATATGTTCATCACCGCTAGAGTAAATCATACTATTTATTCTATCGGTAAGTTTCTTATAAACCGATAGGGAAAATACATCCGTCGGGCTTTTATGACCGCGAGACACATTTTCTATCGGTTTTTTGCTGTTTCGCTAATAACCGATAGAAGATAGGGGTTAGTAGACTGCATTTCTGTACTAGATCATATCAAACCCAATCCAAATGCATAAAGAGTCTAACATTAAGTCTCCAAATCTGATATGGAAACCCAAAATAGACTTAATCCGAATTGCATTATTCCAACCCGTTAGGTGTGTGACCCTGTAGATTCATGTATATTTAGTCACTACCCGAGAATACTTACCCAAATTGTAAGTCGATAGTGGCCCCTAGCAGGATATAACGACTATCCAAATACACACAAAGATCATAATCAGCAAACCTATATAATGTTTTCATGTTGATCCTCTTGCCATACGATACCAGATTAAACCCAAGGTAGGAAATGTGCCACCTTTGCATAGTTCAATCCTTTCTCGATCTCATAGTGAATTAATTTTCTCGTAGTTGACACTTCAACCACAAACGGCATGGCCATGCACTTCTCAATTCATCTATATCGAGGGGCCTAGAGATATCTCTCTCATTTTATGAGGTATGCAAATTCCATCTTAACCATTCATATTCCTCCGTATGGCTCATAGTATACCCGAATATTACCTTTATTACTACTTAATTAAAAATAGTGTTTGGTAGTATCAAAGTATACTACTACACATGTAGGAAACTATGATAGTCTCAGGTCTAAGGATCAATCATAAATATTATTTGAGACCAACTGGTGACACTTAAATATCCAAACAGTGTCTCAAAATGGATCTATCCAACATTATATTCTCCAATATATGTCCACATTATTGATTTGATATCTTATATCCATGGTCCGTGAAACATAACCATCAATAAATAAATGCGCTGATCCATTAATTTATAATGTCCTATTTAAAGATAATGGATCAGGGATTATATTAGAATAATATCATCAAATAAATTTAGAGTCTCACGAACAAGTCACATACTTGTTGATCAAACCAAGATGATAATTTATTCAAAAATAACATATTATTCAAATGTTCATAAATATAACAAAGATAAATACATCTCTGTGATTTGCTCTATGACATATCACTAACAACCTCCCGCTTGGACTAGAGTCAATCACAAATGTATCTAATACCTATTGCTCTAGTATGCACCTCATGCTTTGGTTGCGGGAGAGGCTTTGTCAACGGATCAGCAACATTCAAATCCGTGGACACTTTGCAAATCTTCACATCACCTCTATTCATGATTTCTCAGATGAGGTGATAACGCCTGAGTATATGTTTGGATTTTTGATGAGACCTTGGTTCCTTGGCTTGCGCAATGGCTCCACTATTGTCACAATAGAGAAGCTACTTTTCAATGAGGACTTCACAGAATCAAGCATAGGAATATCATTTCCGATCAGAAGTATGTCATCCACATATAAGACCAGAAAAACAAGTGCGCTCCCATTTACCTTTTTATAAACACAAGGCTCTTCTTCTTTTTTGATGAAACCAAACTGTTTGACTACTTCATCAAAACAAAGATTCCAACTCCGAGATGCTTGTTTCAACCCATAAATGGATTTATGAAGCTTGCATACTTTCCTAGTATTATCTGGATCGACAAAACCTTTAGGCTGTGCCATATACACATCCTCACTTAGGTTTCCATTTAGGAAAGCCGTTTTGACATCCATCTGCCATATCTCATAATCGAAATAGGCAGCAATAGCTAGGATGATCCTGATTGACTTTAACATAGCAACGGGTGAAAAGGTTTCATCATAATCAACACCTTGAATTTGCTTGAAACCTTTTGCAACTAATCGTGCTTTATGGATATGAACATGACCATCCATGTCAATCTTTTTCTTATAAACCCATTTGCACTCAATGGCTTTTACACCATCAGGCAGATCAACCAAGTTCCACACTCGATTGTCATGCATGGATTCAATTTCGGATCTCATGGCTCCAAGCCATTTCTCAGAGTCAGGGCTCATCATCGCTTCTTCGTAAGTCTTAGGTTCATCATTATCTATCAATAGTACTTCACGCTGCTCCATTGTAAGGAGCATGTACCTTCCAGGTGCGTGACGTACTGTCGTGGTATTGCGAATACCCCGGCAGGTTTCGTGAACGATCCTAGCGAAGATTACGCGGCGCGGGTTGACCGGATGACTGGTCCTCCCCCGCCGGACAAACACAAGAAGTAACACGGAGATTTATACAGGTTCGGGTCCCGGTGGGGGCCCTAGTCCTGTCAGCGTGCTCCCGACCGGAGTCGGCTGGGGAGGCTCTCTCCGGGGGAGAGGCTTCCGGAGCACACCTGTGAGTTTAGCTATTCCAATAATAATGAATCGGTCTTTTACAACAGGGGGGGTACAAGGGCTATTTATAGCCCCAAAAAGAAGCAAAAAGTCTAAACTACTCCGGACGCTACCGTCAGATTGAGGGGTAGCAACGTCCTTCTCCCGGTCAAGCGCCTTTGATGCTTGACAGGTGGTCGCTGATTCCCGAGGCGTTCCTCGCGTGACCTGCACATGATCAACAAACCAAAGACTTTACCTTTAGAAGGGCGGCGGTGCCCAGGACATCCCCCGGAGTCAATGTCCCCGGGCAAAAGGCGGCGCCCGGGACATGCCCCGGAGGCAAGGTCCCGGGAGCCAAAAGGCGGCGCCCGGGGCAAGCACCGCAGGCCATGGTCCCCGGGCAAAGGGCGGCACCTAGGACCAGCACCGGAGGCAAGGTCCCGGGAACCAAAAGGTGGCGCCCGGGACATGCCCCAGAGGCAAGGCCCCGGGAGTCGAAAGGCGGCGCCCGGGACATGCTCCGGAGGCAAGGTCCCGGGAGCCAAAAGGCGGAGCCCCGGAGGTAAGGTCCCGGGAGCCAAAAGGCGGCGCCCGGGGCAAGCACCGGGGGCCACAGTCCCCTGGCAAATGGCGGCACAAGGGGCAGGCACCGGAGGCCACAGTCCCCGGGCAAAGGGCGGCGCCCGGGACCGGCACCGGAGGCAAGGTCCCGGGAACCAAAGGCGGCGCCCGGGACGTGCCCCGGAGGCAAGGTCCTGGGAGCCGAAAGGCGGCGCCCGGGACATGCCTCGGAGGCAAGGTCCCGGGAGCCAAAAGGCGGCGCCCGGGACTTACCCCGGAGGCAAGGTCCCGGGGGCCAAATGGCAACGCCCGGGGCAGGCACCGGAGGCCACGTCCCCTGGCGAATGTGACGCAACTTACCTGGACCTAGTCTCGCGGAGATTTCCCCCAACACGTACCCTTTTAGACCTACATATAACGGTGCTTGTCCTGCATCATTTTCTACATTGTTTTGCAGGTCTTGTTGAGCTTCAGTGGGTGCTAAAACAATTTCCAGTGGTTCCCGAATTTCTTCAAGTTGCACTGTGCTCCCACTTACTCCTTTTGAAAGACACTCTTTCTCCAAAAAGACACTGTTTCGGGCAATAAACACTTTGTTTTCTTCTCGATTATAGAAGTAATATCCTTTTGTTTCCTTAGGATAGCCCACAAAGAAGCATTTATCTGATTTGGGTTTGAGCTTATCAGACATTAAACGTTTTACATAAACTTCACAACCCCAAATCTTAAGAAAAGACAATCCAGGACACCTTCCATTCCATATCACATATGGTGTCTTTTCTACGGCTTTTGATGAAGCCCTATTTAATGTGAACGCAACTGTTTCTAGAGCATATCCCCAAAAGGACAATGGAAGATTAGTTTGGCTCATCATTGACCGAACCATGTCCAACAAGGTCCTGTTCCGTCATTCTGATACACCATTCCATTGAGGTGTTCCTGGCAGGGTCAATTGTGGAACAATTCCATGTTGTTTTAGATGTTCACCAAATTCTTGGCTCAAATATTCCCCTCCACGATCAAATCGTAGGGTTTTGATTGTCTTGCCAAGTTGATTTTGTACTTCATTCTGAAATTCCTTAAATTTATCAAACGTTTCAGATTTATGCCTCATTAAGTAGACATATCCATATCTACTAAAGTCATCGGTAAAAGTTATGAAGTACTGAAAATCACCTCTAGCTGTTGAACTTAATGGTCCACATACATCAGTATGAATAAGAACCAATAAGTCATTCGCCCTTTCACTTTCACCCGTGAAAGGTGCCTTTGTCATTTTGCCAAGTAAACAAGATTCACACACATCAAATGAGTCTAGAAGACCATCTGATCCGGGAGGATCTCCAAGTCCTGATCGCATATGGCTTCACGACCAAGTCCTGATCGCATACGGCTTCGCGACCTTAACCGCGTTCGGATAGGATTCGCGACCATGGATTGGTCCGCGACCAGGAAAAGGAATTCGTTCCCTGTTCGGAATTGTAATCCGATCTGAATGTGTATAACTAAGCTTATCTGTTTAGGATTAGTTATTGAGTCTGATACGTACTCATACGATTGGACTATAAATACCTTGTAATAGGTCTAGTTTAGATCATCAAATGCAATCGAGTCTAGATTGAAGTCTTAGACACTTATAGTTCCTTTGACGTTGACAAGTGTGTCTAACGTTAGACGTGTAAAGCCCTCTTTGAAATAAAGAGTTGTGCAATTACTTTGAGCTGTGTCTTCGATCAACCTTTGGGTTTCGGTATTTCCGAGTAAGATCCCGTTATTCCGCATATTAGAATCTGGGCGAGCCTAGTGCGGAAACCAAGGCTAGGTCTCAAACAGATCAAGTTGGTATCTGTAACATCCTGAGTTTTGGGGTGAAAAGTTTCTTTCTTAAAAATCATGCATGCATATGTCTCTTCTAGATCAGCCAAATCAGCCTCAGCTTTATTCTGTTCTAGCCTAAAATCTTCAAATCTATCCTGTGACCCCAAGTCAAGATCTGACTTGCCAGATTTGATCTATCAGTTATCCTAAATCTAAAAGCCTTCAGAACCCAGATTCAATTCTATCTCTAACTTCCAGAATTATCAACTCTTTTCTGTTTTCGAAAACAGAATATCTGTTATTACCTTTTACCCTAAGTTTCAGAAATTCAGATTTAATCAAAATCTTAGCCAAGTTCAGACCAGATTATCCCTGGATTATGATCAAGGGTATGCCAATACCTTAATCCAAAAAGTTGGCAGCCAGATTTCACCATCTGAACCTTTTTCGCAAATCAGTCCAAGAGTATCGCAGATCAGTCCTTTTTCCAGATTTTCTAAAAGCCAGAAAAGGAAAAATGTTGCAAATCATCTCCAAATTCAAATCTGATTCAGGGAACACCTCCCAAATGCTTTTCAATACAAATTCTTCTTTTATGAGTATCTCAAAATCAAACCCTAAATCCCAGAATTCGAGATCAATAAGTTTCAGACTTATTTTACCCCAATCTACTCTGTTTTCAGTTCATATCAAAAGACATCCAAATGTCTCAAATTTTATCTTCAATCTGTGCCAAATCATTTGTGGAATTAAGTATACCAAAATAGCAGAATCAAAATCAGATCAAACCTTCCAAATCTCCAGATTTATAGTTCAATCCAAATCAAGAATTGGAAATAGCAATCAAGCCCAAATTCGACCAGGACAGCAGTTGCTGTGCACGACCAGAGATAGCCGTGCAATTGTGCCGCGCTTGCAACGGCGCTTGCCTCGCCTCGCCTGAGCTCGTACTCACTTGAGTTGCATGTGCACACGCGTCCACGCCCCAGCCATTGCCGTGGCAACGCCGTGGCAGCGCCGTTGAACAGCATGTGCTCCTGCGCGCGACTAGCAACAGGCTTTTGTCAGCAACATTGCGCCACGTTGCCAGCCCTTGTCGCCACTGCCTTGCACCGCCCGACATTGATGAGACCCGATGTAGCACAGCTTTGCCTTGCCAGTGCACAGTCGCGTCGCCGCTCGCCGTTGTTGCAGCTGCGCCCGGCAAATCTTGTTATCTGACACCGATTCAATGCTGTTTAAACCTTGCAAGCTTCGCCCACTGCTCTATTTAAACCACCAGAGCCTTGTATCATCTCCTCTTCACCAGGACTTAGCCAATTTTGCAAATTCTCTCGCTGTCGTCGTCTTCTCCGGCGAGACCAGCTCGAGGCTCACGGTGACAGCCTCAACCGCAGCCTCAACCACCAAATTGACAGCACCAGTGAGTTCCCCTTATCTCTCTCATCGTGCTGTATCACTTAATTGGATCTCCTTGCCTCCTATCGCCGGCGATTATCGGAATTTGCTGAAACTTGACGAATGCCCTGTTCCGGCAATGCAGGCCAAATTACCTCGAATTAGCTTTCGATCCTGTGGAAGAAGTTGATCAGTGCGCCATTTCCAGCAAGCCTGTGCATCAAGATCTCCAGATTGAGCTTCAATCAAAGTTTTCCCCAATTTTGAACTTCTCCAGAAACCGGCGATCGTCGCCAGGCTTCTCCGGCCATCCTCCGGCCAAATTGATCGTGCAGGTAGTTTCCCCTTATCTCTCTTTCACTCTCCAAGCTTGGAATCGAGTTCATTCGGCCTAAAACAAAAACCCCCAAATGGCAGTGTTCTTCTCCGGCGTCGATCACCGGAAAACCTATTCCTGGCCGTTTCAGCTTCATCTACTTTGTCATTCAGGTGTGCTTCAACCTCCTGAACATATTTGTCTTCTAGCTCGATCTTTGAAACTGCCCAGAATTCAAGTTATAGCCATGCCAAGATTTCTGTCCAGTGGCTTCACTGTGCCGTGTCGCCACCACACTTCTCCTTCGAATTTCATCACCTTCTGGCCATCTTCTGCCCTAGATCCTGTTGAATGATTTGTTGCTGTTATCAATGCCTACCTCCCAGACAAAGTGGTGCATCATTTGGAGCTCTAGATCAAAAGTTATGCCAAGCCCTAGTTTCTGGCCATGTCAAGATCAATGCCAGACTATGTCAGTCAGTGGCATTAGCCCTTTTCACTCCCTTCCAGATGTGCATTTTGGGAATAACTTTGTCCCTTAGATTCCTGAGGTTGTGATCAACATTTTCTTCTTCTATCACAACTTGATTTGAGCCCTTGAATTATATTTACCGCTAAACCCTAGTTTTTGACACTGTCTCAGTGCATGCCAATGGCATTGGCCTTGTTTACCCACTTCTGATTGTGCATTTTGAAAGCCACTTTGTCCACTGAATTTGTAGAGTTATGATCTACATTTTCTTCTACTGTCATAACTTGAGATAAGCTCTCTAGTTTTCCTTGAAGTTATGTCAGAATCTTGATCTGAATGTCAATCTGCCGACATTCGCTGTTCTTGATCAAACCAGCCACAAAACTGATGTTCTTATTGTAACCTTGAGATCCTAAGAGCATCTACCACCCATCCTTAGCCAAATCCTTGAAACCCTAGATCTCAACTCAGTTCAGCTTGTAATCTCAATTATCTCCAGTATCGTTCAGTCACTCTTGTTAAGCATATCTGCATATAAATCCTAAAACATCTTAATATATAAGTAATATTTATGTGTATTATTTGGTTTGTCGTCGAGCAGATCTAGAAGCCGAGATCGAGGACTTCGCTGTTGACCCGTCATCAACTGATGTTTCTTACGACGCGGAAGGCAAGTCATATCCTTGGTCATCTTGAACCTATATTTTAAATGTTGCTAAAACATAATCTTGAATATAGGCAATATTGCATGTGAAAGATTGAGAATGGTTGATTTATGAATTGGCAGTACTAGACTGGTTATCTGTGAATTGTGAAATAAACAAGTTTTGAGCCATGAACTATTATATGTATCTATATACTTATATTCATGAAATAAAACCCCTAGCCGTGACCAGAAAAATGGTATGGATGGCTGTAGCACTGGAGGTGCTAGACTGCAAAGGAATGCAGGCACTGAGGGTGCAGGGTTGTGGATGGTCTGGTCACTGGCATATAAGGACTAGAACCTTGTGTTGTGCGTCTAGTGGCATGACCAACGTGCTAACCGCAAGCCTGGTATGGGACAGGCCTGAACAAGTACTTATGTGGATCGTACATGAAAACCCTGCATGAGTTGTGTTGTGATGACTGACTTGGAGGCTGACTCCCACTATCACTGAAGGTGATCTGATATTTGACCCAATAATGGGAAAATGAGGTGGGGTGGAGGTTATGATACAGCCTACCACAACTGTGTTTCGCGGAGAGCCACAGGGTCGGGGGTGAATTGCAAGTGATGCATAACAAAAGTTCTTGTTATCTCCACCTTGCCACTCACACATGGTTGTGAGGAGGGGTCTAATCATTTTGATAGGATGGGCTTGAAAGTGGAATATCTTGCGGGTAAATTGGTACCTCTCTGCAGAGTTAAAAACGTATTCGAATACTCCGAGCTCCCGGGTTTATAGGAGTCTGCTGCGGTGGATTAAATCCACGGGGTGTGACACAAGTACTATTTTCTAAATAAAATATGTTTAATCAAGATTACCCAAATGACATGTGTTGTCATGATAAGGAGTGCTGCCGTGGGCTGTCGTGTGTCGACGTGTCGCGGTAGTGCTATAATCTAGTGAACATGAATGATGATGTTATATTATAAAAAGTGCTGCCATAAGATGAGATGAGAAAGGAAAAGATTATTTTACAAATATCCATAATTCTTGACTAGTCTAGGTTCATGTCATCACTACTATATGTATCTACTCTTACCTATGACTTGCTGAGTACGTAAGTGCTCACTCTTGCAATCTACAAATCAATAGACGGAGCGATCAACAATCAAGATGAAGGCGTGGAGAACTTATTGGATCCAGAAGGAGGAGCGTCAGTCCCGTCATTTCCCTGATGTGTGTTGTTCTGCTGTCCACTTCTCTTTTGTGGGTGGGTCACCTATCTTCTGCTGTGTAGATGTTATTTTGCTAAACCATGTATGCCGTGAAGGCATTGTAATCTCCTTACGTAATATCAAGGCCAGCAGGCCACACTGCTTAACTATTTTGTAAGTTACTCTGTTGCAATGTGATATACTCCTGTGCTTGACTTATCCTGGGACGTCAAGGGTATGTGTATGCTATGCATATATGGGACTAGCTGCAGCGAGCTAGGTCTCTACAGGAGTAGTCGTAGTCCCAGTCTCGGGGCGCGACAGTATCAGAGCAACTTTCCTATCCTGTGGATGGTGAAGACTCGCTAGGGTTACAAAACCTCCGGTGAAAATCCAGGCGATCAATCGACGGTTCCTACAGCTACGTCTCCGACAATGTCTGACGATACCTTCGTTCAAGCTAACCTAGCCGAACAAGTGGCTAAGCTCTCCACCGACATGAAAACCGTGCTTGCTTGGATTAAGTAGCAAGCCATGATTGTACCTCCTGAAGTAGGGAAGGTTACGGGTGAGAAGACTGGTGAAGACTTGCGCAAGGCAGACGAAAATGAAGACGAAGGCGACCACAAAACCGACGACCTCGTCAACACCTCCTTAGCTGTCGGATCTTTTAAAGTCGACGCTAAGATTGATATACCCATATACGATGGGGTGATCGATGCCGAGAAGCTGGATTCCTGGATCAATCAACTTGAGACCTACTTTGACCTGAAAGGGTTCAGTAGCACTCAAAAGGTGAAGTTTGCACATTTGAAGATGAAGGACCACGCCAAGACATGGTGGAAGGCCCTTGTCGCCAGTAGTGAAGCTGACGACCTTGCGTGGGGTCAATTCAAACGACTTCTGCGACAAGAATTCTATCCGATGGGCTACCTTGAGGAGAGATGGGAGCGTTGGCACAGATTGTACCAACGGCGCGACCAGATCGTCCAAGACATTACGACAGAGTTTCGGCGACAAGCAATGGTCATTGGCATCTCACTATCCGACCCTCAGGTATTTCGGAAATACACATCTGGACTTCAAAAATCGATTAGTACTGAGTTAAGTCTGTTCAGCGTCCAAGACATCGCGACCGCGAGCACAACTGCTATGGCGATCGAGAAGAAGAACAAATCCCGCAGTGACAAAAGCACGAAGGAAAGTGCGACCTCGACAAAGAAAAAGCCGAGTCCGAAGAAGAATGCTTCAAAATTGGGCACGGGTGCTTTTTGCAAACATTGTCAAGTCGCGGGACATACCAAGGACAAATGCTACAAGCTTCATCCTGAACTTCGACCAAAGAAAAACGGACCAGGGAAAAGAACAGCCACGGCTACTGCGACTTCACCCGACGAAGAAGTTGTCTGAGTGAATTCGGTTAATGAGGCAGATACGACCTTGTCTCTGATGGCAATGCCGAAGGATAAGGGTTCGGATCCACCGAACGACCATCACCCGATGGAGGACTTGTTCACCATCAACATCCCGGTGAAGCATGAAGTGGTCGCAGTGATATTCGATCCTGGAAGTCAGAAGAATCTGGTCTCCGATGGACTGGTCCGACGACTTGGTTTGAAGACAAGCACACACCCGCGACCATATCCGCTGGGTTGGTTTACATCCGACGTGAACCAACAGATTACTAGTCAGTGTGTGTTGAAGTTTGCAATCTCTGCACGATATATCGATGAGGTGCAATGCGATGTTGTTCCTATCGATATCTGTCAGGTGATCTTTGAAAGTCTGTATCTGTATGATCGAGACGCTCATTTCCATCGGCGAGCGCAAGAGTACGACCTCACCAAAGACGGAGTTAAGTTTGTGATCAGTAGAGACGTCCACGTCAACACTTCGAACTTGATTACCGCAAATCAAGCCAAACAGATTGTTAATGCATGTCACAAGTATGTGCTTGTCATGATTCGACCCATTGGACAAAGTGAGGGTACTCCACCAGCATTGTCGTTGGCGTGCCGAGAGGATCCTGGTCATTTGTCGGGACTGCTGGAGGAATACAGTGATCTGTTTGAGACTAACCAGGGTCGTTCGCTGAAACGTCCAGTCAAGCACGAAATTCAGCTTGTGTCTGATGCGACACTGCCCAATCTCAGTATGTATCGCAACTCAGTATTGGAGAATGAAGAGATCAAAAGACAACTTGGTGAGTTGCTGAACGATGGGGTCATTCAACCGAGTAGTTCACCTTGTGGATCTCCTATGGTGTTAGTACCAAAGAAAGATGGGACTTGGCGTATGTGCATCGACTACCGAGCACTAAACAAGATCACCATCAAGAACTAGTACCCCCTTCCTCGCATTGATGACCTGCTCGACCAATTGAAGCATGCTGTTGTCTTCTCCAAATTGGATCTTAAGTCAGGATATCATCAAGTCAGCATCTGTGAGGAGGATACGTGGAAGACCGCGTTCAAAACACGACAAGGTCTGTTCGAATGGCTAGTCATGCCGTTTTGTCTCTGCAACGCCCCGGCAACTTTCATGCGTCTTATGAATGATGTATTGAGACAGTTTATCGACGACTTTGTGATCGTGTACCTCGACGACATATTGGTTTATAGTCGTTCATGGGATGAGCACCTCATTCATGTCGAAAAGGTGTTCGATCAGCTTCGGCAACATCGACTTCGCCTCAACCGTAAGAAGTGCGAGTTCGGCCGGCAAACTCTACTTTACCTTGGATTCCTGGTCGGCAACGGTACGTTCCAAATCGACCTAGATAAGGTAAAAGTGATTCGCGAGTGGCCGCAACCACGAACAGTTACGGATGTGCGTAGTTTTGTGGGAGCATGCCAATATCTTCAGAAGTTCATCCGACACTTCTCAATTGTGGCTTCTCCATTGCATGCATTAACCAGGATCGATCAGAAGTTCGAGTGGATAGGGAAATATGAGGACACGTTTCTCTTGCTGAAAAGGAAGATCAGCGAGGCGCCTGTGTTAGCTTTGCCGAATCTCCAGAAACCGTTCGAACTAGAAACCGATGCCTTAGGTTATGCAATGGGCGCAGTGCTCATGCAAGAAGGTCGACCAGTGGCATACCACTCCGAGTTATTCCAGGGAGCTCAGAAGAACTACCCGACTTATGATAAGGAGTTATGCGCACTGCATCAGGCCGTGAAACATTGGCGGTGTTATCTCTTGGGTAAAGAGACAGTTGTCCACACCGGCCATCAACCATTGCAATATTTGCAAACTCAGTCCAAGCTACAGCAAGCTCGGCACATGAAGTGGATGTCATATCTGCAGCAGTTTAATCTGGTGATTAAGTACAAGAAGGACGTACACAACAAATTGGTGGACATGTTGTCGCGACCACCAGTTCCGACCCTCTGTTCATCAGCATTCATGCAGATTGAGCCCTCATGTCATGATGACTATACCGATATGTACAGTGAAGACCCTGATTTTCAAACAGCACTGACTGAGCTTGAAAAAGGGAAACCTACGGAGTTCGTTCGTCGAGAAGGACTCTTGTACAAGGGCAATTTACTTTGCATACCTCGTGGAGCACCTCGAATTCAATGGATGCGAGAAGCGCACACATTGAAGGTAGCTGGTCACTTTGGGATTACAAAGACGTTGCAAAATCTTCACCGACATGTGTTCTGGCCGTGTATGCAGTAAGATGTGGCTAGTTTTGTTCGAGGCTGTGGTCTCTGCGGCATCTCGAAATAGGCAAACCGAAAATTAGGTTTGTACACTCCTTTGCCAGTTCCATCGCGACCATGGGAGAGCATGTCCATGGATTTCTTGGGAGGATTGCCTAAGACCCGACGTGGCGACGACTACCTATTCGTGGTTGTTGATCGGTTCTCCAAAATGATTGTTCTTTTACCTTTTCGAAAGACTATCATGGGAGAAGAAGCAGCTCGGGTTTTCTTTCAAAACGTTTGGACACACTTCGGACTGTCGACTTTTATTGTGTCTGATCGCGATACCCAGTTCCTTAGTCACTTTTGACGATCGCTCTGGACGATGATGGACACCAAGCTGAAGAGGAGTATGACGAGGATTGACACCCGGGTCACTTCTAATAAACTTTTGGTTCAAGACAGGTTCGAACCAGACATGTGTCTGGCGATGCGAACTCAAGTTACTTCTGAGGGGCATCACCATGAGGTCGCAAGCTTTACGCGATCAGGTCGCGGGTTTCGTGCGATCAGGCCGACAGCTTTGTGCGGTCAGAAGTTCGTATGCTATACGCGGACTGTACGGAATATCTAAGATGTTGCGCGGTCAGCCCACACTCCGCGGTCAACACATTCTCGACCAAGGTGCATAGAATTTATTCGGTTATCTTCATACCAGGATATTCCAGGCATCCCGAAGATCCCTCCACGTTGAAGACCAACCGTCAGAGGTTATTATATGCGGTTATTCATGATTAACACGTGTTAATAACCTCCGTGGAAGTTAATAGCGGTTCTTCGACAACTGCATCCAACCGTTTGATGCAGTTTTCTTCATATGACACCCTTTCGACCAATATAAAAAGGGGGGGCAAAGTACATCAAACGGGGGATCCAAGAGATTTTTGGAAGAACTAGACCCAAAAAGATAATCAAGATATAAGATATCTCGATTACTCAAACAGCCAAGACTACGGCTTAAATTAGACAACACTTACAAATCTCCTATAGCTTCTTTCTGTACACTTATATAGGGAAAACTTTCGTCTGTGAAAGTTTTCTCCCGGCTTGTAAAGCTTTATCTCATATAGTGAAATCCTAACAGAACGTAGGGCTTTTACTCCCACCATCGAGGGCCCGAACCTGTATAAATCTCTCTGTGCTCCTGTTCACCATTGTTCAGCATACCTTCCCGGAGGGTCATCCTGAAAGGTCTCACAATTACAAATTCTGCATAAGTTCGGCTGAGGACCCTGAGTCCAAATCGTCGACAGCTGGCGCCCACCGTGGGGCCTTTCTCAAGGCGTCCTAATTGAAATTCGGAGGTTCGCCGAAACATGGCTGGAGCATATGATTCCGAGAACGATTTCGATCTCGAGGATTATGCCCATATACCAATGCCTTCTCCAAGCGATCCTGTTCCGATGGAAGAGGTCGAAGGCCAGAATCTTCCACAGGTTGAATCATCTCTCCAAGTCATGTCAATCGACCAGGAGGTAACTGGCACAAGGTCAGAACCCACAGAGGTTCTTAATGTGCTAGGTGATGAATCCGGCCCATCGTACGACCCCGCTGAGGGAAAATATGATGGTGACCCGGAAATTAGCACAGGGGGGTTCGACCCTGATAACCTCCACCGTCTCTTTGATTTCGAGTCCGACTCGGAACAAACCGAGATGTTTTCCCCATCGGCGACCTCTCTCCCTAGGCAGTTTGCTGCGCTGTCGGAGGAAGCTCCCGATCAACAGGCTGCCAGGGAAGAACAAGATCGCAAACAGAAGGAGGATCAAGATCTCGAGCAACAGAACAACGAACTACGCAGAACTGCCCTAGAGGCTCTTCAAGATGCGCAGGCTCGTTACGATGCTGCCCCGAGTTCTTCTCGACGGTCGCGTGGTCGTAGACGTGACCAGACTCCTTCTTTACCACTGGAGCATTTCCCAGTGGACAAAGAAACAATAACACCTGGTGCCCCTAGGAGAAGTACCCATGGTCGACTGCGATCTATCGCGGAAGTCATGCGCAATTTTCCTCCTACGGTCACAGATGCGCAGAGACCGGCCTTTTCTAGGATCCTGGCGGAAAGACTGGACGAGGTCGCATCCGAGGCGACCCCAACAGCCTCTTCCCGCTCAGTAACACATTCCCGTGAACGGGATGGTCCTCATTTTGGCTCTGGCCGGCGGAGTTACCCACCGCCTGTACCGTCCCGACAAGACAAATACCGGTGAATGCAGGACTCTCGTAGTAGGGATCGAGTTCCCTTTCACTCTCGTTTGGGACCACGAGTAACCTCGCCATTGCGTGAGATTGCTCAAAACCCAACCGAAAGTCACAGGACGGTTCACGGTCCTTACGTTGGTTGCAAAGCTTTCTCGCCTGGCCTACGAGCAGTCATTTGGCCCGATAAGTTTCGACCAGGGGCCATTGAGAGGTTTGATGGAACTCAGAACCCATCCGAGTTCCTTCAGATCTATATTACTGCCATCCAAGCAGCAGGAGGCGATGACAAGGTCATGGCCAACTACCTGCCAACAGTCCTCGTAGGACCGGCTAGAATCTGGTTGTTTAATCAGCCTAAGGGTTCCATCTACAATTGGGAAATGCTATGCGATGCCATCCTCAGCAATTTCCAAAACTGTTACCAAAAGCCGGGTAAGGAGGACGACCTGCATAGACTGCGGCAAACTTCTACCGAAACACTTCGGCAGTTTGTCAAGAGGTTTGTCGGGGTAAGGAATACCATCCCGAACATATATGATGGCTCCGTAATCAGGGCATTTAAGCATGCCGTTCGATACCGGAGATTCACTGAAGACTTGCTTATCCACCCTCCTCGATCAGTGGCCGATCTGTTCGATATGGCTGATCGATATTCCGATGCAGCCGAGGCAGTCGAATGGAACCGAATGGTTGACAAGGGGGACCTACCGCCCCAACCAGGCTTCAAGGACGCCAGGAAAGAAGATTCAAGCAAAAAGCCGGAGTCTTCACCAGGTGGGAAGTCAAAGAAGTCGAAGAGGAACCGCTCTGGACAGTACCGTGAGGTCGCAGTCGCGGAGAAACCACCTTCGACCAAAGGTAATAAGTCTTCTTTTAAAAGTAAAACTGCCTCTGGTGGCCGGGATTCCGACCAGCCAGAAAAATCAACTAATCCGCAAGAGGGCAAGAGGTGGTGTCCACTCCACAACTCCGCAGGCCACGACCTCAAAAACTGCAGGAGTTGGTTGAAACAGCTGGATGATTTCTACCAAGGAGCTGGGCCAATGCCAACCTTACCGCCTAAAGAGCAGGCGTGCAGGATTAGAGACGTCGACGGAGACGAAGAAATGGCTTACCAGGTACCTCAAAATCATGTTAATGTCATTTTCGGAGGTTCCTCCTCTTTCGCTTCCAAAAGGCAGTTTAAAACCTTTTGCCGAGAGGTTAACCAAACGGAGACATCCCTTGGCGAACCTCAATATCCCCGTTGGTCGGATATGCCTTTGACGTTCGATCGCGCTGACTGTCCTGTGGGGCTAACCCGACCATTGAGGCTACCTCTGGTTATTACCCCAATCATCAGTAACGCGAGAGTCGAAAGGGTCCTGATTGATGGGGGAAGTTTCCTTGATCTTTTATTGGTCAAGACACTCGACGAGATACAAATTCCTCGTTCGAAGATCAAGCCCATAATCCATCCATTTTATGGGATAATCCCAGGCCCCTCCATGATGCCATTGGGACAAGTGGTCCTCCCAGTCACTCTGGGAGAACCAGACAACTTCCGAACAGAATTGGTTACTTTCGATGTAATCGATTGTGATTCAGCTTATAATGCAATCTTTGGCAGGCCGACTCTTGCTAAGTTCATGATGGCAACGCACTATGCTTATCAGTGCAGGAAATTGCCTGGCCCCAAAGGTGTCATTTCGGTCCGAGGTAGTCGCAACGTGGCGCTCACGTGCGACCGGCTATCTTTGGAGATGGTCGATCAACTTCCCTTCCGGGACGCTCAGGTCGCCACCGTTGCCACCGATGCGATCAAGGCTGCACCTCGACCAGATGAGAAACTCAAACAAGTTCCTTTGTACCCAGATGACCCATCAAAGACAATTCGGGTTGGGTCAGCCCTGGATGACAAATAGGAACTCGACCTCGTTGCTTTCCTCCGGGCCAACGCAGACGTGTTTGCGTGGAAACCGTCCGACATGCCCGGTGTCCCAAGGGAAGTAATTGAGCACAGGTTAGCAATTCGACCTGGACAACGACCAATAAAGCAAAAGCTCAGGCGTTTTGCCACCGAACGACAGGAAGCCATCCGAGAAGAGTTAGACAAACTCTTACAGGCCGGGTTTATCCGTGAAGTGGATCACCCGGACTGGCTCGCCAATCCGGTCATGGTCCGCAAGTCAAATGGCAAGTGGCGCATGTGTGTCGACTACACTAGCCTCAACTCTGCCTGTCCGAAGGATGACTTTCCCCTTCCCCGCATCGATCAGCTGGTCGACTCCACTGCGGGTTGCGAACTGATGAGTTTTCTGGATGCCTACTCAGGATATCATCAAATTAGCATGGCAGAAGACGATGAAGAGAAAACTGCCTTCATCACCCCGTTCGGCACATACTGCTACGTCAGAATGCCGTTCGGTCTCAAGAACGCAGTTCCACGTACCAGCGCTTGATGGAAAAGACCTTTCTTTCTCAGATAGGGCGTAATCTTGAAGCATATGTAGACGATTTGGTTGTAAAAAGTGCCAAGAGACTGTCTCATTTGGACGATCTCGCTGAAACCTTCTGTAATTTGAATCGCTTTGGAATAAAATTAAACCCGGAGAAATGCTCTTTCGGGGTTTCTTCAGGAAAACTCCTTGGTTTCCTTGTGTGTTCTAGGGGCATTGAAGTTAATCCTGAGAAAATCAGGTCTATTGAACAAATGAGGTCGCCCTCGACCATGAAGGATGTTCAACGCCTGGCTGGTCGCATGGCGGCTTTAAGTCGCTTTATATCGCGATTAGGCGAAAGGGGATTACCTTTCTTCAAAGCCCTTCGGAAGCATCATAACTTTACATGGTCGGATGATGAGGCCCGGGACGGCGCCGGAGGCCATGTCCCGGGAGCCAAAAGGCGGCGCCCGGGGAGGCCCCGGAGGCCACGTCCCCGGGCAAATGGCGGCGCCCGGGAGGGCACCGGAGGCCACGTCCCGGGAGCCAAAAGGCGACGCCCGGGGAGGCCCCGGAGGCCACGTCCCGGGAGCCAAACGGCGGCGCCCGGGGAGGCCCCAGAGACCACGTCCCCGGGCAAATGGCGGCGCCCGGGAGGGCACCGGAGGCCACGTCCCGGGAGCCAAAAGGCGGCGCCCGGGGAGGCCCCGGAGGCCACGTCCCCGGGCAAATGGCGGCGCCCGGGAGGGCACCGGAGGCCACGTCCCGGGAGCCAAAAGGCGGCGCCCGGGGAGGCCCCGGAGACCACGTCCCCGGGCAAATGGCGGCGCCCGGGAGGGCACCGGAGGCCACGTCCCGGGAGCCAAAAGGCGGCGCCCGGGGAGGCCCCGGAGGCCACGTCCCCGGGCAAATGGCGGCGCCCGGGAGGGCACCGGAGGCCACGTCCCGGGAGCCAAAAGGCGGCGCCCGGGGAGGCCCCGGAGGCCACGTCCCCGGGTGAATGGCGGCGCCCGGGAGGGCACCGGAGGCCACGTCCCCGGGTAATCGTGACACGTCTTACCTGGACTTAGTCTCGCGGAGATTTCCCCCGACAGCAGCCCCCCATGCCCGCCGGGGACGATGCTCGAGTCCCCGGTGGGTATGGTTCAGGTCACCGGGAAGATCTCCGGGCCAAGCTACCGGAGCCGCGACGCTTCGGTGTCCGTGCCCCACATTTAAAGCCGCGCCGTTTCGCCATAAATGAGCGCGCGGTTTGTCGCGCCCCGAGACTGGGACTACGACTACTCCTGTAGAGACCTAGCTCGCTGCAGCTAGTCCCATATATGCATAGCATACACATACCCTTGACGTCCCAGGATAAGTCAAGCACAGGAGTATATTCACATTGCAACAGAGTAACTTACAAAATAGTTAAGCAGTGTGGCCTGCTGGCCTTGATATTACATAAGGAGATTACAATGCCTTCACAGCATACATGGTTTAGCAAAATAACTTCTACACAGCAGAAGATAGGTGACCCACCCACAAAAGAGAAGTGGACAGCAGAACAACACACATCAAGGAAATGACAGGACTGACGTTCCTCCTTCTGGATCCACGAAGTACTCCACGCCTTCATCTTGATTGTTGATCGCTCCGTCTATTGATTTGTAGGTTGCAAGAGTGAGCACTTACGTACTCAGCAAGTCATAGGTAAGAGTAGATACATATAGTAGTGATGACATGAACCTAGACTAGTCAAGAATTATGGATGTTTATAAAATAATCTTTTTCTTTCATACCTCATCTCATGGCAGCACTTTTCATAATATAACATCATCATTCATGTTCACTAGATTATAGCACTACCGCGACACGTCGACACACGACAGCCCACGGCAGCACTCCTTATCATGACAACACATGTCATTTGGGTAATCTTGATTAAAACATATTTTATTTAGAAAATATTACTTGTGTCACACCCCGTGGATTTAATCCACCGCAGCAGACTCCTATAAACCCGGGAGCTCGGAGTATTCGAATACGTTTTTAACTCTACAGAGAGGTACCAATTTACCCGCAAGATATTCCACTTTCAAGCCCATCCTATCAAAATGATTAGACCCCTCCTCACAACCATGTGTGAGTGGCAAGGTGGAGATAACAAGAACTTTTGTTATGTCTCACTCACATTTCACCCCCGACCCTGTGAATCTCTCGCGAAACACAGTTGTGGCGGGCTATACCCCCACCCCTACTCATTTCCCCATTGCTGGGTCTAATGTCAGATCACCTTCAGTGATAGTGGGAGTCAGCCTCCAAATCAATCATCACAACACATCTCATGCAGGGGTTTCATGTGCGATCCACATAAGTACTTGTTCAGGCCTGTCCCATACCAGGCTTGCGGTTAGCACGTTGTTCATGCCACTAGACGCACAACACAAGGTTCTAGTCCTTATATGCCAGTGACCAGACCATCCACAACCTTGCACCTTCAGTGCCTGCATTCCTTTGCAGTCTAGCACCTCCAGTGCTACAGCCATTCCATACCATTTTTCTGGTCACGGCTAGGGGTTTTATTTCATGAATATAAGTATACACATACATATAATAGTTCATGGCTCAAAACTTGTTTATTTCACATTTCACAGATAACCAGTCTATCACTGCCAATTCATAAATCAACCATTCTCAATCTTTCACATGCAATATTGCCTATATTCAAGGTTATGTTTTAGCAACATTTAAAATATAGGTTCAAGATGACCAAGGATATGACTTGCCTTCCGCGTCGTAAGAAACAGCAGTTGATAACGGGTCAACAGCGAAGTCCTCAAATTCAGCTTCTGAATCTGCTCAACGATAAACCAAACAATACACACAAATATTACTTATATATTAAGATGTTTTAGGATCTATATGCAGATATGCTTTACAAGAGTGACTGAACGATACTGGAGATAATTGAGATTACAAGCTGAACTGAGTTGAGATCTAGGGTTTCAAGGATTTGGCTAAGGATGGCTGTTAGATGCTCTTAGGATCTCAAGGTTATAATAAGAACATCAGTTTTGTGGTTGGTTGATCAAAAATAGCGAATGTCAGCAGATTGACATTCAGATCAAAATTCTGACATAACTTCAAGGAAAACTAGAGAGCTTATCTCAAGTTATGACAGTAGAAGAAAATGTAGATCATAACTCTACAAATTCAGTGGACAAAGTGGCTTTCAAAATGCACAATCAGAAGTGGGTAAACAAGGCCAATGCCATTGGCTGGCATGCACTGGAATAGTGTCAAAAACTAGGGTTTAGCATAACATGCATTTCAAGGGCTCAAATCAAGTTGTGATAGAAGAAGAAAATGTTGATCACAACCTCAGGAATCTAAGGGACAAAGTTATGCCCAAAATGCACATCTGGAAGTAAGTGAAAAGGGCTAATGCCACTGACTGACATAGTCTGGCATTGATCTTGACATGGCCAGAAACTAGGGCTTGGCATAACTTTTGATCTAGAGCTCCAAATGATGCACCACTTTGTCTGGGAAGTAGGCATTGATAACAGGAACAAATCATTCAACAGGATCTAGGGCAGAAGATGGATAGAAAGCAAGAAATTTGATGATGAACAGAGATGAACTGGCTGCACTGGAGCAGTTCTGGACACAAACTTGGCATGGCTATAACTTGAATTCTGGGCAGTTTCAGAGATCGAGCTAGAAGACAAATATGCTCAGGAAGTTGGGGCACACATGAATGACAAAGTGGATGAGGTTGAAACGGCCGGGAAAGGATTTCCGGTGAACTGCGCCGGAGAAGATGACATGAGATTTGGGGCTTTTTGATACAGGTCGAAAGAACTCTAATCCAAGCTTGAGGAGTGATAGAAGGGTAAGATGAAGCTATCTGGACAATCAATTTGGCCGGAGGATGGCCGGAGAAGCCTGGCGACGATCGCCGGTTTCTGGAGAAGCTCAAAACTTGGGAAAACTTCAATTGAAGCTCAATCGGGAGATCTTGATGCACAGGCTTGCTGGAAATGAGTCACTGATCATTTTGTTTCACAGATTCGAAGATTAATTCGGGGTAGATCGGCCAGCATTGCCGGAACAGGGCAATCGGGAAGTTCCGGTGATCACCGGCGACTGGATGCAAGATAGCCCAATTAAATGGTACAGCACGATGAGGGAGATGAGATATACCTTCTGGTGCTGTTAATTCGGTGAGAAGTGCAGCAGGGCGTGCTGGCACCGTGAGGCCTCAATCTGGACTCGCCGGAGAAGAAGACGACGGCGAGGAGATTTGGAAATTTGGCTAAGTCCTGGTGAAGGGGAGATGACACAGGGTATGGCTGCTTATATAGACCACAGGGCGATGCTTGCAAGGAGATAGCAGCAAGGGAATTTGTGTCGGTTGACATGAGTTGCCGGGCGCAGATGCAACAACGGCGAGCGGTGACGCGACGGCGCACAGGCGAGGTGACTGCTGATCAAACTATTGCTTCTTTAGGACGCAACGCTGTTGGGCGGTGCAAGGCAGTGGAAACTGGAGCTGGCAATACAAAGCAACGTGGCAAGCAAATGCTGACAACGGTCGCGCACGGGAGCAAGCTGTTCAACGGCGTTGCCACGGCGATGGCTGGGGCGTGGACGCGTGTGCACATGCAAAATCAAGTGAGCACGAGCTCAGGCGAAGCGAGGCGTGGCCGGCGGCGGGCAAGCGCGGCGCAAACGCACGGCGAGGTTCCTGGTCGTGCACTGCAGTTGGCCTGGTCGAATTTGGGCTGATTTGCAATTATTGATTTTCTTGATTTGGACTGAATTGTAAATCTGAAGATTTGGAAGGTTTGATCTGGAATTGATTCTGCTGTTTTGGTATACTTAATTCCACAGATGATTTGGCACAGATTGAAGATAAAATTTGGCACATTTGGATGATTTTTGGTATGAACTGAAAATGGGGTATTTTAGGGTAATTGAAATCTGAATTTCAATTGATTTCGAATTCTGGGATTTAGGGTTTGATTTTGAGATACTCATAAAAGAAGAATTTGTGTTGAAAAGCATTTGGGAGGTGTTCCCTGAATCAGATTTGAATTTGGAGATGATTTGCAACATTTTGCCTTTTTAGGCTTCTGGAAAATCTGGAAAAGGACTGATCTGCGATACTCTTGGACTGATTTGCGAAAAAGGTTCAGATGGTGAAATCTGGCTGCCAACTTTTTGGATTAAGGTATTGGCATACCCTTGATCATAATCCAGGAATAATCTGGTCTGAACTTGGCTAAGATTTTGATTAAATCTAAATTTCTGAAACTTAGGGTAAAAGGTAATAACAGATATTCTGTTTTCGAAAACAGAAGGGAGTTGATAATTCTGGGAGTTAGAGATAGAATTGCATCTGGGTTCTGAAGGCTTTTAGATTTAGGATAACTGATAGATCAAATCTGGCAAGTCAGATCTTGACTTGGGGTCACAGGATAGATTTGGAGATTTTAGGGCTAGAACAGAATAAAGCTGAGGCTGATTTGGTTGATCTAGAAGAGACATATGCATACATGATTTTTAAGAAAGAACTTTTTACCCCAAAACTCTGGATGTTACACGGTTCGAACCGGTGCCTCGATTCACGCGCCCGTCCCTTCGTTTCCCGCGCATGGTTTGAACTTCTACGGTCCATATTGATCCGCGAGTGCCACGTGGCGTGCATCTAGACTACGGCCCGCCCCTATAAATAGGGCCTTTGGGGGGCCCGGAAGCTCATTCGAAATCCTCAGCCCCACGATTTTTGCTCTCCCAGTAGCCCTCTCCCGGTAGCTTTTTCCGGTAGCTTTTTCCAGTAGCAGGCGTCCGGGAGTTTCTAGTAGTAGCCTCCTGCAAAAGCCACCAAAAAGAAAACTAACCTCATGGCACCCAAGGGTCGAGCGAAGACCACGGAGGTGCCCCCGGAGGAAATCCCCTCGGATTTCCTCTGGGCGTCCGAGTTTACGGCCGAGGACGCCGAGTCCTTGGCCGAAAGGGGCATTGTTGCGGCCGGGGACATCCGAGTCCCGGTGAAGAAGGACGGAGCCCCCCGCCCCAGGCCTGGGGAGATCGTGGCCTTCGATTCCTTCATCGAGGCGGGGCTCCGGCTCCCGGTGCATCCCATGCTCCGGGAGTTTCTCAAGGAGTACGGGGTGGCTCTCAACCACCTTACCCCGAACGCGCTGGTCCGGATGGGCCTCTTCATTTGGCTCTTCGAGACAGCGACCGGGTGGGAGCCCGACCTTCGCGCCTTCCGGTACTTCTACGAACCGGCGGCGCGGACCTCCCACCTGGTGAAGGGGGGCCCCAAGTCCCCCTTCGGTTCGGTCATGGTCCAGATGTTGCCGGCCCGGGTAATCGACTACCCGGCGGCGGCCTCCCGGGACCACTGGGGGGATTGGGTCCGGAGGTGGTTCTACCTCTGGGTCCGAGACGACGCGGTGGGGTACGCCCCGGAGGCCCCCACCTACAGCCGGTCGTCCGCACCGAAGCCGCCGGTGTGGACGGACGAGGAGTACGAGCTCCTCGGCAAGGTGATCCTCTCCAAGAAGACCCGCTCGATGCGGGACGCGGCTGAGGAGATGGCTCTCCTCCAGATCTCCCCCTTCACCGGCGGGAAGAGGGGGATCGGCATGGGCCCCGAGCAGCGGCCCCCGGTGAAGTCGATGACGCGACGTAAGCCCCGGGAACCCGCTGCATTGCTCTTACAAAATTTTAATGAAATTGACTAACTCTTTACCTCTTGCAGTCCGGCCGTACCCGGCGGCGCGGGAGAAGGCGGGGAACCTCTCGGGGAGGTACTTCGCGGATGAACACGAGCGCGTCGTGCGCGCCGTGGGCGAGGGCCCCCCCAAGAACCTGGTAGCGGCGGCCTTCGGGTTAAAGCTGTCGGAAAGGAAGCCTCTCCCCACCCCCGGGTCGCATAAATGGGGGAAGGAGGCGGCCGGGGGCTCGGAGCCCAAGAAGGCCAGGGTTCAGAAGACCCCCGGCCCATCGACGACGCCGGCGGCGACACCGGCGAAACCCCGGGACGAGACCCCCGAGGGCGAGCGCACCCGGGCACCGTCCCGGAAGGAGGCAACGCCTCCCCCCCCGAAGTTCCCCGTCGAGGCGCGGGGGAAGGAGGCGACCGCGGGCGGGGCGGCGTCCGACTCGGCTAACTACGCCCCGTCGCCGCTCGCGGTGGAGCTCCTGCCGCCCCTTCCAGCTTCTTTGGAGCCGGAGAGGCTGGAGGTGAGATTCGCGGGGGCCTCGCCCCCGCGGGTCTGGCCGGTGGACGAGGGGGAGAGCCCCTCGGTGTACGAGGTTCCTCCGGAGGAGGGGGCCCCGAAGACCTTCCGACCCGGGGCAGGGAAAGGCTTGATGGTTCCCCCCCGGGCGGAGGCTCCCGTCGAGAGCTCCTCGGCCACGTCTTCGGGGGGCACAACCTCGTCGACGAAGACGCCGACCGCGTTACCGGACCTTAAGGTCCGGGGACCCCCCGCCAGCCGCACCGGCGGTTCTAGGCGGGAGACCCCCTTGCTCCCGGCGGGGGAGGTCGCCCGCTTCTCGGAGGGCCTGCACACCCGGAAGGTGCAGGCCTTCGTCACGGGAGGGACGCTCCATGAGCGTTTCGAGGGGCTTCAGTCCCTCGGGGCCCAGGTAACCCGTCGATAACACCTTCGCTTATCCCTTGCACTTTGAAATTTTTCTAACTCTTATGTATTTTCTAGGTAGCAGCTGTTACCTGGGGCCTTGAGCAGCGGGTCGCCCGGCTGCTTAAGGAGACGGAGGGCTGGGCAGCAGCCTCCGTAGGGCAGCGCGAGGAGGCCCTCCGGGAACGCGACGAGGCGCTCGCGGAATTGACCCGGGTCCGGGCCCAGGTTCACATTTCCGAGGCCGTCAACGCCCGCCTCCGGGAGGAGGCCAAGGCGAGGGAGGAGGCGCTTCGTGAGCTCGAGAGCTCAAGCGTCCGGGCGGTGGCGAACGCGGGCCGCTCCGTCCGGACGGCCCTCGAGGGCCTTGGCGTAAGCCTCGGCTCCAGGAGCAGAGAGGTGCCCCCGGTGACCCTCGCGGAGGCTGTGCGTTTCCTTAGCGCACAGGTCTCCACCATCCCGGAGGCTGCCGATGTTCGGGCGCAGGGTCGGGCGATCCCCGTCGTCGCGGCCGCTGCGGGGCTCATCGAGTTCCGGGGGGTCGGCGCCCGGGCGATCGGGGGCTGCATCCCTCGAAGCTTCCCGGACTCCTTCGAGCCTTCGCGCCGGGAGGTCGAGCAGCTCGCCGGAGGGTTCTATGACCGGATCATCCGGGCGTGGTTCCCGGCTCCGGCGCCTCCGGCAGGAGACGCCCCAGCCCCGGCCTTGGAGGAAGCCCCCCGGGGGGAGGACGCCAATGAACATGTATGAGCCTCCCCCGGGTCTTAGCTAGGGCCCTTTTTTGTTTTAGGATTTTTTGATTCCGGTAGCTTCTTAGAAGAAGCCCCGGGCACTTGTACATAAAAAATTTTTAATGCAATGAAGTTAGAATTTCTCTAAGTCTTTGAATTGAACTTACTGTTACCAGGGTTCCCGGGAGGTTGCTCCCAGGCGAAGGTCCGGGAGGGGCTCCCCGGGGGACGCCCAAGCGGCTTTAATTTTGCTAAGCTTTCTCTCCGGGAATCGCGGCGAGGATAGTGTCCGGGAGCCGATCCGATTGAGGTGGCGTGCGGAGTGGCACTTGGACAACTTTGATAATCATCGTGCCGAATTGTCCCCTCCGCGACCGGGACTCCGGATGGTCCCTGCCCTCCGGATACTTCCACCGGCGGGTTACAAGTTCTGGCCTGAAGATGTGCTCCGTGACGCTCGGCGCCGCGTACGGGCGTTGTACCGGGACTTGACCCGGGAGCTAGCGGAGAGCCTCCGGGAGTATTAGGCGTAGGAGCTTTAGGGCTTGGAGAATCCTCCGGGTTAGAACCCGGGTTGTATCGTTTCCGAAGCCCACCGGAGGGGGAAGATGTCCTCCGGGTTTGCTGATCAATAAAGCGCCGTGTTGTTGTTTCCTTTTACTGCGCCTCTTTTATTTTTTCTTCTTGGATGGTCTGAACGACTCATCTTAACAAGGATGAGCTAAGTTTCCTCATGGGCAGTGCGGTCGACACCCCGGGGTTCCTTATCCCCCCCGCCCACAGCGGGCCGGAGGATAACTCCGCGCGCTGTGGGGGTAACAAGGCCCCCGGGATAGAAGTTACCTTCCGGGAGATAATCATCCGGTCGCCGTGAGAACGGGGAGCCGGGAATAAGGCCTTAAGCGGAAGGAATGTCCAAGAGAACCCGATGGGACTTCCAGAGGCGTGCTTCCTGGGAGACACTCGTCCGGTCGCCGTAAGAACGGGGAGCCGGGAATAGGGTCTTCGGGGAAGGAAATGCCCGAGAAATCCGACTTCTCCAAGAGACAATCGTCCGGTCGCCGTGAGAACGGGGAGCCGGGAATAGGGTCTCCGGGAGGCATTCATCCGGTCACCGTGGGAACGGGGAGCCGGGAATAAGGTCGCTGGGGACCAATCGTCCGATCGCCGTGAAAACGGGGAGCCGGGAATAAGGTCGACTCCCGGAGGAGGAAGATAGATCCAATCAAGCCGCAAGGGGCTGATCTTCCGGTCGCCGTGAAAACGGGGAGCCGGGAATAACGTCGACTCCCGGAGGAGGAAATGCCCAAAGACGGGACTTGAGTGTTTGGGCAGGGGACTAGTCTCCCAAAGTGACTCGTTACCACGGCCACTGTGACCGGGTTGCCGCTTACACCCTCAGTCCACGAGGGCTGATCGTAAGCCGTCCTACGGGAGTGCAGGCTCCGTTGTAGGGACTTGTTGGGGCTGGCCCACTTCCTCGCGGGGAGGGCATCCTCACAAGGAGGGCATCCTCGCGGGGAGGGCATCCTCGCGGGGAGGGCTTCCTCGCGGGGAGGGCATCGCCGCTAGGGGCGGTAATGAGAAAGACCTGCAATGAGACAGTTTGCAAAGCAAGACCTATGTATTGCTAATGAAATGAAGTACAGGGCCTCCCCCTGCGAAGCCGCGAAAAGGGAGGAAAATACAGCGTCCCTCCTCCCCCTCTAGCGTGAACGCCCCGGGGGAGGGGACATGCCCGTAAGGCTAAACATAGAACTTGCGAAGTAAACGCAAGTTCCACGTGTGTTTCAGCTCCTGCTTTTGGAGGTTGGAGAGCTTGTAGGCCCCCGAGCCCAGGACCGCGGAGATCCTGTAGGGGCCCTCCCACTTGGGGGAGAGCTTACCCTGGGCCTGGGGGTCCGTCACGCGCTTGAGGACAAGGTCCCCAAAGCGGAAAGCTCTCTCGCGCACGCGCTGATTGTATGCGCGCGCTATTTCTTGTTCGTAGATGGCGTGGCGGAGGAGCGCTCGGTCGCGTTCCTCCTCCACGAGGTCGATCTCCAGGCGCTGATTGGCCTCGTTGGCCTGATATGCCGAGGGGGTGGCTCCCTCTAGGAGCTCCACCCGCAGCGACCGGAAGCCAATCTCCGGGGGGAGGACTGCCTCTGCCCCGTAGACCAGGGAGAAGGGAGTACGCCCCGTCGCCCGGGACGGGGTCGTGCGCATGGAGCAGAGGATGCTAGGGAGCTCCTCTGCCCATGCACCCCGCTTAGAAGCGGTTTGCTCGAGTCTCCGGCGCAATCCCTGTAGGATCACGCCGTTGACCCTCTCGACAGCCCCATTGCTCCGGGGATGGGCTACAGAGGCGAAGTGGATGACGAGCCCCAGGCCTTCACAGAATTCTCGAAAATAAGCCGAGTCGAATTGGGTCCCATTGTCCACGGTGATTTCCCGGGGGACACCAAAACGACATACGACGTTTTCCAGAAAAACCGCTGAACGGCCCGGGACGTGATGCTGGCCAAAGGCTCCGCCTCAACCTACTTTGTAAAATAGTCGACTGCGACTACCGCATACTTGTATCCTCCGGGCGCTGGGGGGAAGGGCCCTAAGAGGTCCATCCCCCAGCGCACAAAGGGCCAAGTGATGGGGATCGTCCGCAGCGCTATAGGGGGGAGGTTCGAGCCCTTAGCCATCTTCTGGCATGCCTCGCACGCGCAGACGAGGTCTCGCGCGTCGCGTATGACCGTGGGCCAGTAGAAGCCCTGCCGGAGGGCCTTGGCTGCGATGGCACGCGGGGCTAGGTGAGAACCGCAGCTCCCCGCGTGGATGTCTTCGAGAAGCTGAAGTCCCTCTGGACGGGGGAGGCAGCGCAGGAGGGCGGAAGCCCCCCGCTTGTAGAGCCTTCCCTCCAGGAGGAGATATGCCCGGGCTTTAGCCCGGAGACGTTTAGCCTCGGTCTCACTAGGAGGGTCCCCCTCGCCCCTTATGAAGGAGATGAGGGGGTCCATCCAGGACGGAGTCCGGGTGATCTCGGCGACCTCCGGGACGTGAGGCCCGTCGCCCGTGTCCGGGGAGGCCACTGAGGGCTTCGTGATGATCTCCAGGAAAGCCCCCTTGGGGAGCGATTCCCGGGCGCTGGCCGCCCGGGCCAAGGCGTCGGCCCGGTCATTGTCCCTACGTGGGATATGCCGGGCCTCGAGGCCGTCGAAATGCCTCTCCATCTTTCGCACTTCCTGCAAATAAAGACTTAAGTTTGCGTCATGGCACAGGTAAGACTTGTCCATTTGGCAAACTACGAGCTGAGAATCTCCCTTGACTAGGAGGCTCCGGATCCCCAGGGAGCGCGCAAGGCGCATCCCGAGGAGCAAAGCCTCGTATTCGGCGACGTTGTTGGTTGCGGGGAACTCGAGCCGCGCGGCGTACTCGAGTTCCTTCCCTTCGGGGCTCCGAAGGACTACTCCCGCGCCAGCCCCGGCGAGACACAGCGACCCATCGAACAAAAGGGTCCAATGATCACTGCGTCGGGGCGACGCAGGGAGATCTTTGTCCCCGGACCCAGAGGCGGGGGTCCATTCTGCGACGAAGTCGGCGAGAACCTGCGACTTGATGGCGGAGCGGCCGGTAAGGGACAGGGAGAAGGGGGCGAGCTCAGCCCCCCACTTCCCGATCCGGCCAGTGGCTTCTTTGTTCCGCAGTACCTCCCCAAGGGGGAGGGACGACGGGACGGTGATGGGGTGCCCCAGGAAGTAATGCCGAAGCTTCCGGGACGCCATGAGGAGGGCGTAGCAGATTTTCTCCATTTCCGTGTACCGAGTTTTGGCCCCTTGGAGGGCCTCACTCACGTAGTACACCGGACGCTGCTGGCCCCCTTGCTCCCTCACCAAGACCGCGCTGACGGCAACGGGGGTCGCGGCGAGGTAGAGGAGCAAAGGCTCTTCCGGGGACGGACTCATGAGCATTGGGGGGCTCGTGAGGTACTTCTTGAGGTCGTCGAACGCCTCCTGGGCCTCGGGGGTCCAGCGGAACCCCTCGAGCCCTCGGAGGATCTCGAAGAACTGGAGGCCCCGCTCCCCCGACCGGGAGACAAAGCGGCTGAGTGCGGCTAGGCGGCCGGAGAGCCGTTGGACATCCTTGACGGAGCGCGGCGGGGGCATGTCTAGGAATGCCCGGATCTTCTCGGGGTTTGCCTCAATGCCCCGCTGGGACACGAGGAAACCTAGGAGCTTCCCCCCGCGCACCCCAAAGGCGCACTTCTCCGGGTTCAGCTTGAGCCCGAATGCGCGGAGGTTCCGGAAGGTTTCAGCCAGGTCGTCGATTTGGGAGGCTGCGCGGGGACTCTTGACAACCGTGTCATCTACGTAGACTTCAACGTTGCGGCCGACTTGCTCTTTGAAAACCAGTGTCATCAGGCGCTGGAAGGTCGCCCTCGCGTTCTTGAGCCCGAAGGGCATATGGACGTAACAGAAGGTTCCGAGGGCAGTAATAAAACTCGTCTTTTCCTCGTCCCCTTCCGCCATCCGAACTTGATGGTAGCCCGAGTAGGCGTCTAGGAAGCTCATGAGCTCGCACCCCGCAGTGGAGTCGACGAGCTGATCAATCCGCGGGAGCGGGAAGTTGTCTTTGGGGTAGGCGCGATTAAGGTCGGTGAAGTCTACGCACATCCGCCACCTGCCGGTTGATTTCTTGACGAGGACGGGGTTTGCGAGCCACTCGGGGTGCAAGACCTCTCGAATGAACCCCGCCTCTCGGAGCCGGGCGATCTCCGCTTTGATTGCCTCCTGGCGCTCGAGGGAGAGCTTCCGCAGCTTCTGTTTGACCGGGGGGTGACCGGGGGCTACTGCAAGCTTGTGCTCAATGACCCCCCGGGCGACGCCCCGCATGTCCGACGGCTTCCACGCAAAAACATCAGAGTTTTCGCGCAGAAAAGCCGCAAGTTGCGCTGCGTGCTCCTGGGGGAGCTCCGCCCCGATCCGGACGGTTTTGTGTTCGTTGCCCGGGGACAGCAGGACCTTCCGGAGGCCCCCTTCCGAACGCGGCTTGAGTAGGGGCCTCCCGGGCGGTGGCGCAGCAGCATCTAGTTCCGGGGGAGGAGCCTCCCCCCCGGGCGTCTTTATGAGGTTGACGCTTCCGATCGTGGCCGCAGCGCGCTCGTATAGAGCACGGGCCATGTCTTGGTCTCCCCGGACATTGATCACACCGCGCGGCCCGGGGATCTTCATGCAGAGATAATTTTGATGGGTGGCAGCCCCCAGCCGGTTGATTGTCGTCCTCCCCATAATCGCGTTGTAGGAGGAGGGGAGGTCTACCACGTCGAAGCGGACCAGCTCGGTCCGGTAGTTCTCCGGGGTGCCGAAGGTCATTGGAAGATCTACCTTGCCCACGGGGTGGATCGCCTTCCCCGGGACAAAGCCTTGTAGGGGCCCGGCAGCGGGCTGCAGGAGCTTCTCATCCACCTGCATTTCTTTGAAGGCCTTCAGGAATAAGACATCGGCGGAGCTCCCGCCGTCCACCAGGATCCGGGCCAGATGGCAGTTGTAGATGGTCGCGGAGACAATGAGCGCGTCGTCGTGGGGGAAGCGAACCCCCCGCGCGTCTTCTGCCGTGAAGGTGAGGGGGACGTCCGACCACTTTGGTGGCGGGGACGTGCGAAGCACCCCCACAACCTTGACTTCGCGCGCGTACTCCTTACGCTGGCGCTTAGAGTCCCACCCGGAGGCAGATCCTCCCACGATGACGTTGATGCGCCGCTGCGAAGTTTGAAAGGGGAGAGCTTCTGAAGGCTCCCCCTCCTGCATTTGCTGACCTCCTGTGGGAGCGGGAAGGGCCGGAACAGCTGGCCGAGGGAGCGAGGAGGCTGGAGTCCCCCCCTGCTCACGCTGGTCGAGGAAGTCCGCAAAGTGCTGCAGCAGCTGGCTACAATCTCGAGTAGCGTGGGTATTGGACCTGTGGAGGCTGCACCACGGTCCTTCCTGCCTTCTCCCCGCGGGGCCTTCCCGACCGCGCGAAGACTGTCCTCCCCCATGGCCCTTCGGTTTGGGGAAGGGGCGGTTGGTCCTCGGGGAGTCGCGCGAGCCGCCTCCGCCCTCGAGGACAAAGGTGTCCCGAGGCCATGGCTCGCTACGCCCCCCTTGCCTGGAGCGTTTGGGGGGATCCCTGGCCCCCCGGTCGGCGGGGGCGGGAGCCCCCTGGGTCTTCTTCCAGATATCGTCTTCCTCCGCCCGAGCGTACTTTTCGAGCACGTTGAAGAGCTCGTCGACGGAAGAGGGGCAGCTCCGGGAGAGCCTTCGGTGGAGCTCCCCCGGGAGGATGCCGCTTTTGCAGGCTTCGATAACCGTAGAGTCGGGGACGTGGGCCACTTTGCTCTTCACCTGGGAAAAGAGCTTGAAGAAGCTTCTAATGGTCTCCCCAGTCCTCTGCCGGACAGTGTACAGCTGCGAGGAGTCCAGGGGACGCACGTAGTTCCCCTGGAAGTTGGCACAGAACTCCCGCTTGAGCTGCGAGAAAGACTTAATGGAGCCGGCCTTCAGGTTGTAGAACCAGGAGCGGGCGATGCCGGAGAGGTAAAGGGGGAAGACGTTGCATTGTACTGACTCGTCCCCCCCGGCCGCGGAGATAGCAGTGGAGTAGACCTGCACAAACTCGTAAGGGTCTGCCTCGCCGTTATAATGTTCGATGTGTGGCGGTCGGTAGGGCCGCGGCCACCGGATGCTGCGAAGTCTTCGGCACAGGGGCTGGTTGGCCCCCTGCACTTCCCGGGGAGAGCTCCGGTCGCTATCTTCTTTCACGGGACCTTCGTTGTCTGAGTCTGGAAGCGGCCCGAGAGGTCCGCCAGAATGGCGGTGGCGACGCTTTTCCTCCGGACCAGGGCTGAATTCCCGGACATCCGGGCTCTCCGCGGGAGAGGTTGGCTCCTCAGCGGGTCTCTTCCCCCGGCCGGTGCGAGAGCGGGGCTCCCCGCGCCCGCGGCCGGGGGGAAGTTCTTCCCCACGCTCTGGTGAACGCATTCGCTCGACCTCCCCCGGGACGACACGGACTTGTCCCGCCGAGGGAGGGAGCTCATGCGCTGTAGCTTCGGGAGCCGGTTGGGGTGAGCCCCCTGCGACGACCCCCGGGACCAGAAAGGGGGCAGCCCCTGTATCATCCGGAACCGGGGAGGGGGCGCCCACAGCGACGCCTGGAATCGAAGTGGAGGGGGCCCCAGTGGCCACGACCGGAACCGGGAAGGGGGCAAGCCCTGTAACACCCAGAACCGGCGAGGGGGGAGCCCTGGTGGCGGCGTCCGGAACCGGGGAGCCCATGCGAGGGGAAGTCCGCTGCGGGACGGGGGCCGCTCTGTCAACCGCCCCCGGTGCGGTAAACGCAACGCGGGGGGCGGGACTGGCTCCCGGCGCAGGGTAAACCCCCGGCAAGAAGTGGGCTCCCGGCCCCGGGACCAGGCCGGGGACGGGGTACCCCCCTTGTGCCACGAAGGGCCCTGGCATGAAATAACCTCCCGGCACCGGGACGGGCCCGGGTGCCGGGAAGGGTCCGGGCGTGTATCCCGCAGGGGGAGGGAACCCCCCGGCAGGATCATACGGGGCGGACAACCCCCCGGAAGCCAGAGGGGCCGCCGGATAACCCATAAACGGGGGCATGTTCCCCGGATACGGGTGTGACGCAAATGTGGGGGCCGAAGGCCGCGCCAGCACGCTAAGGAGCTCGTCCATGGAGCGCTGAGCGCAGAGCTGGCCTTCCACGAGAGCTTCGAGCAGGGCGTCCCGGGGAGCCGGGGGAGCCGCCGGGGGGACACTTGTCCCGGCCGAGGTCCCAGCGGTCACCGGGAACGACCTGGAGGTGGAAGCACCTAAGTTAGGAGGAAAGGAGGGAGGCGGTACTTGGGCCAGGTCGCCTCCGGAAGGGATCACCGGGACAGCAGTGTTCCAGGCGGACGGCGCCGGGTCTCTGAGACCCGGATCACCGGGAAGGGTGCGAGCCCTTGTTCTTGGGGGAGCCATGGCGTCTTGTCACGAGTCCCCACGGTCGGCGCCAACTGTCGTGGTATTGCGAATACCCCGGCAGGTTTTGAGAGTGATCCTTGCGAAGATTACGCGGCGCGGGTTGACCGGATGACCGGTCCTCCCCCGCCCGACAAGCACAAAGAATGACACACGGGTTTATACAGGTTCGGGTCCCGGTGGGGGCCCTAGTCCTGTTGACGCGCTCCCGACCGGAGTCGGCTGGGGAGGCTCTCTCCAGGGGAGAGGCTTCCAGAGCACGCCTGTGAGTTTAGTTATTCCAATAAGTGAACCGATCCCTTACAACAGAGGGGTACAAGGGCTATTTATAGCCCCCAAAAAGCAGCAAAAAACCTAAACTACCCCGGAAGCCACCGTCGGATTGAAGGGCAGGACCGTCCTTTTCCCGGTCAAACGTCTTGGATGCTTGACAGGTGGTCGCTAGTTCCCGAGGTGCTCCTCGCATGACCTGCACGTGATAAACAGTTCAATACTTTACCTTTAGGAGGGTGATGAGGCCCGGGACGGCGCCGGAGGCCATGTCCCGGGAGCCAAAAGGCGGCGCCCGGGGAGGCCCCGGAGGCCACGTCCCCGGGCAAATGGCAGCCCCGGGAGGGCACCGGAGGCCACGTCCCGGGAGCCAAAAGGCGGCGCCCGGGGAGGCCCCAGAGGCCACGTCCCGGGAGCCAAAAGGTGGCGCCCGGGGAGGCCCCGGAGACCACGTCCCCGGGCAAATGGCGGCGCCCGGGAGGGCACCGGAGGCCACGTCCCGGGAGCCAAAAGGCGGCGCCCGGGGAGGCCCCGGAGGCCACGTCCCCGGGCAAATGGCGGCGCCCGGGAGGGCACCGGAGGCCACGTCCCGGGAGCCAAAAGGCGGCGCCCGGGGAGGCCCCGGAGGCCACGTCCCCGGGCAAATGGCGGCGCCCGGGAGGGCACCGGAGGCCACGTCCCGGGAGCAAAAAGGCGGCGCCCGGGGAGGCCCCGGAGACCACGTCCCCGGGCAAATGGCTGCGCCCGGGAGGGCACCGGAGGCCACGTCCCGGGAGCCAAAAGGCGGCGCCCGGGGAGGCCCCAGAGGCCACGTCCCCGGGAAAATGGCGGCGCCCGGGAGGGCACCGGAGGCCACGTCCCGGGAGCCAAAAGGCGGCGCCCGGGGAGGCCCCGGAGGCCACGTCCCCGGGTGAATGGCGGCGCCCGGGAGGGCGCCGGAGGCCACGTCCCCGGGTAATCGTGACACGTCTTACCTAGACTTAGTCTCGCGGAGATTTCCCCCGACATTATTCTTTCCCCTGCGGTCTGGATGACTTTCTGGACCACAGGGGTGGAGCGTTCTTCGTTGGAAGCTCCTGCACCAGCTGCGACTTCAACCTCTCCGGAGGCGATTGAAGAGCTGGGCGCCGTCTTTCTTTGCCTGACATGAAGGACAATTTGAGTAGTTTTTATTTAAGATTATTGCCAAATTTAAGGTTCTTACCTTATTTGAAATCCCATTCGCTCCTGAGATTTCAGGGAAGGTTCCCCTTGGGAAGAAGAACCATCATTGGTTCTTGCCTTCCTCATGGCAAACAAGGTAGCTCCCCCCTGGATATGTTCAGCTATGAGCATATTTTTAAGGAACAAATAGAGACAAAAAGTAAAGTCTTTACCTGGGCTACCGTACTGGCTGTTGGGGGTACATCCGAAGACCTTGGCAACTCCTGGGTCACTGGAGCCACCACAACCAGCCTTTGCTCAATTACCTCCTCCTCCGCCTGCAGAGGAGGAGGATTTTCCCCCCCGGGACTTACAGTAGTCACAGGGAGAAGTTTTTCTCCCTGTATGAACATTGATTTGTCAAACATATGGAAGGAACCATATAAAGAATGACAGAGAGGAATCCTTACCATGGTCGTCCTTTCGACCAGAGGGACAGAAACAACTAGTCCTGAAGTCTCGGGGGCTTCAGGAACTGGGAGGTCATCCGTGATCCCAATATTTTCCGCGGTGGCAGGATCTGCCACGACCACCTCTTCGGTAGCAGTGGTCTCTGCGGGGCAGTTTGAAGTATCACCGGATGGGAGGTCCGCGATCTTCCTCCTCCGAAGGACCAGAGGAATATCATCCTCTTCCTCCTCGCTCCCCTCTCCCTGTACAACAAAGAAGTGATTCCAATCTGCGCCTGGTAAAACAGAAGGGACGTGATATCTTACCACCGTCTTTCTTGCGATAGGAGGAATGCTCCGTGAAGACCCTTCCCCAGGATTCAGTCTGGCTTTCTTGGAGGCAAGACTCTTTGTCCTGGGTCTTTGGGAGACCTTCTTCACGTTTTTTACCGCCGGCTTCCCATGAGAGCCTACGTTCTCACTCGGGAAAGTCGCCTCGGCAAACCTTCCTAGGAGCTGATTCACATTTCCGATGGAATTGTTTAGCGCTAGACATGCATAAGACCTAAAAAACAGAAGCCAGATAAAGAATGTACCTTTCGGTGTTCCTGTTTAAGGTCGTCGCCGGCGTGAATCAGGCTCTATGGGCGAGGCGATCCCTTAGGGCCCTCTACATCGACATTGTAGGCCCTAAGGAGGGAGTTGGTCCGCCTCTCAATTTCAGATGAAGGCAGGACTGTTCCCAAATTCGAGTCAGAATTTGCACAATTCAAGAATGGCAAAGCTCAGCGCCAAAGGAATAAATACCTTGACTGTAGTCCAGGGTGCTATCAGCCATGGACCTAATCTCCCACGCTGGATGAGCCCTTTCACGCAGAGGACTCACCTGGTTCTTCACGAAGTCTCGAATGATATCTCGAGCCGTCAATCCTTGATTGACCAAGTGAAGAATCACCTCGGCATGCTTCGAAAGCTCCGAGTTCATCGCCGGGGGAATGTCTAACTCGCTCGACTTCTCTGGTCGCGAGTTTTCAAACCATAAACCGCTTTCGGATGGTGGAGAGCAGTAAAACCACCTTTGGTGCCACCCATGCACAGAATCTCGCAGGGGTGGGGAGGGATACTCCTTTTTATCCCTCAGCCGGAAGTAGATGCATCTGGCGGCGTTGATGCTCTTCGACCACGCCGAAAAGTAGAATCGTCGGAAAAGATCCACGCTGGGATATATTCCGACGAAGGCTTCGCAAAGATGCTGGAATACTGCAAGGATCAACATCGCGTTGGGGTGGAGGTTGATCAGTTCCCACCCGTAATGCTCAAGGACATCCTTGAGGAACCGACTCTCAGGGAATCGGAACCCGCAACGCAGATATTCCTCAAAAACCACCAACTCGCCTTCTTGGACAGTTGGGATTTCTTGGTCCTTCTCCGCAGGTCGCCAGTTAATGAGCAGCCGCGGAGAAAGGATCTCCTCCTTCTCTAACGCCATCAGACTCTCCTCAGAATGGTGGATGGATCTGCTCCAGGACGCCATCTTTGGTGTAGAATCAAAGGGGAAGCTGGTAATTTGGGGAAGATGAAGGCTGAAGAAAATGAGGGTTTTGAGCGGCAGGAATAATGAGGGTTTTAGCTGTGTGGCTTCCTTGAGAAGACATCTGCTCTTTTTATAGACCCAAGGCGACGCATTAATGAGTAAATGACTCATTTCAAACGTTCCATTGAATGCTTTATTCATTTCCCATAATGGATACTGTCTCTGATGGACCCGATAAAGTACTCAGGCGTCGGATCTGAAACAAAAAAACTTCTTTGTTTTGGAAACTGAAAGTGTAAAAGGACTGAAAAATTTTCAGTACTTTTCAGAGGACGTTTTTCCTTTCTATACTTTGAACATTTTATTCGAAAAAATCATGTAACTCAATTTTTAACGTACTGGAGTGTTTTTAATTGGGTTATGGTTTTATCGAAATCATGTTTTAGGCTAAAACTTCGATTCTAATCGAAGTAACAACCTGACCGAGTCCCAACTCTGGTCGAACTTTAGTTCTGACCGCGGTTCTGAAACTGATCGCGGAATCAGGGCAGGTCGCGGTGCTTTTCTCTTAAAAATGATTTTGATCGCAGAACTAAAGTTTCCTGTGTATGAATGGTCGCGAACATAAAGTTCATGGCTATTTTCGCACAGAAGATGTGGAGAATATTTCATGAGAAATAAAGAACTTTTATTTCTTACATTCTTTACATACAAAAGGGATGCAGTCGATCAAAACATCGACTTGCTCCGAAAGAAGTTTACAAAGTTCCCCAAGGGACATGTTGTTGTCAGTAGGATTTACACTGGCAACTCCCAGAGAACTAGCAACTACCCTAAGTCTATCTATATCATCCCTAACAACAGACGCACTATTGTCCCTAATCAAGTTAGAGAGTTCTCGTTGTTGCTAAGCGAAGTCCCTCTCTCGACGGAAATGGTGCGCCTCTTCTCGGGATCGATCAAAACATTCTGCTAAACGCAGAATCTTCGAGGCCATCTCCTCGGTCTTCTTCTCCAGGGAATTCTTCTCTTCCAGAAGAGTCTGTCCGGAAGAAAGAGATGGAGCAGCAAAAGTTAGTCATACTAATAAAAAATTATCAGCAAAAGGGGAGAAGAATTGTTACCTGTCCCGGCGCATAGCCCGTTAATACACCCATCTTGGGAGGAAGATCATCATATGCTGGAGGAGCAACCTTCCCATCAGAAAATTGCTTCGCCAACCCAATATGGCGATTATTTGATCGAGGGATAGTCACCGCTTGCCGACCAGGATGTTGATCACCCAAAAGAATGGGAGAATTGAATGTGATGGGATCTTTCTCTAAAGATAAAGACCTAACTTGCCGAAAGGCATGAACGGGAAGGGTCAAAGGAACTGAAGGAAGAAAGAAACTTGCTACATTCTTCACCTTTGTTCCACTAGAAGATCCTTCATCAACCTTGGGTTTCTTCCTTAAGGGGGACAAGACTTCAATCGTTTGAGGCCTTTGTTCGACAATTTCCCCTTCATCGCTCTCAATCTCGATGATTTCATGATCTGCCATTGGGAGGAGTATGTGAAAAGGAAGGAGGCAGGATAACAAGAAAAGGACTTTAGGCGTGGAGGGAAATTGTGGAGCTTTACAAATCCAAGAACCTGGTATTTATAGCCGCCTAGGTGACGGTTTGCATTCTAGGTGCCTCGGGTTTCGTCAAAGCATTTACAATTTTACCTCGAGATAAAAACAACTCTACGGCGCTATCATTGCCTGTCACGTAATGTCAGAACCCGTCTTGGGAAACCAACCGTTTTCACTTAGTGCGCCACTAAGTGGAAAAATTGAAGAGTCAGGTTAAAAATCCAATGCATGGTTTTAAAATTCAAAATAAACACGTCTCTTCGTTTTCTTCGAATTTGGGGGCTAGCTGACGAGGATTGACACCCGGGTCACTTCTAATAAACTTTTGGTTCAAGACAGGTTCGAACCAGACATGTGTCTGGCGATGCGAACTCAAGTTACTTCTGAGGGGCATCACCATGAGGTCGCAAGCTTTACGCGATCAGGTCGCGGGTTTCGTGCGATCAGGCCGACAGCTTTGTGTGGTCAGAAGTTCATATGCTATACGCGGACTGTACGGAATATCTAAGATGTTGCGCGGTCAGCCCACACTCCGCGGTCAACACATTCTCGACCAAGGTGCATGGAATTTATTCGGTTATCTTCATACCAGGATATTCCAGGCATCCCGAAGATCCCTCCACTTTGAAGACCAACCGTCAGAGGTTATTATATGCGGTTATTCATGATTAACACGTGTTAATAACCTCCATGGAAGTTAATAGCGGTTCTTCGACAACTGCATCCAACCGTTTGATGCAGTTTTCTTCATATGACACCCTTTCGACCAATATAAAAAGGGGGGGCAAAGTAGATCAAACGGGGGATCCAAGAGATTTTTGGAAGAACTAGACCCAAAATGATAATCAAGATACAAGATATCTCGATTACTCAAACAGCCAAGACTACGGCTTAAATTAGACAACACTTACAAATCTCCTATAGCTTCTTTCTGTACACTTATATAGGGAAAACTTTCGTCTGTGAAAGTTTTCTCCCGGCTAGTTTGTAAAGCTTTATCTCATATAGTGAAATCCTAACAGGACGTAGGGCTTTTACTCCCACCATCGAGGGCCCGAACCTGTATAAATCTCTCTGTGCTCCTGTTCACCATTGTTCAGCATACCTTCCCGAAGGGTCATCTTGAAAGGTCTCACAATTACAAATTCTGCATAAGTTCGGCTGAGGACCCTGAGTCCGAATCGTCGACAGAGTACTGCTTTTCATCCGCAAACTGATGGTCAAACCGAGGTGGTAAATCGCACAGTCGTTCATCTCTTGAGAGGATATAACTCGAAGCACTCGAAGACCTGGGATGAAAGCATACCGTACCTGCAGTTTGCTTTTAAACGAGCACGTGCGGCAAAGTGGTACACCAAAGAACATGGACAAGCCCAATTTCCACATCTCCAGTTTGATCGAGAGGTCGCAACAGGGGTTGGCTCCTTCTCAACAAGGGAGTCATGATCCGGGAGGATCTCCAAGTCCTGATCGCATATGGCTTCGCGACCAAGTCCTGATCGCATACAGCTTCGTGACCTTAACCATGTTCGGATAGGATTCGCGACCATGGATTGGTCCGCGACCAGGAAAAGGAATTCGTTCTCTGTTCGGAATTGTAATCCGATCCGAATGTGTAAAACTAAGCTTATCTGTTTAGGATTAATTATTGAGTCTGATACGTACTCATATGATTGGACTATAAATACCTTGTAATAGGTCTAGTTTAGATCATCGAATGCAATTGAGTCTAGATTGAAGTCTTAGACACTTATAGTCCCTTCGACGTAGACAAGTGTGTCTAACGTTCGACGTGTAAAGCCCTCTTTGAAATAAAGAGTTGTGCAATTACTTTGAGCTGAGTCTTCGATTAACCTTTGGGTTTCGGTATTTCTGAGTAAGATCCCGTTATTCCGCATATTAGAATCTAGGTGAGCCTAGTGCGAAAATCAAGGCTAGGTCTGAAACGGATCACCATCTTTCAGGAGTTCCATGATGTGTTTCTCATTGATATGGCCTAAACAACAATGCCTGATAAATGTGGGATTCAAATCATTGGACCTAAGCCTCTTAGTACATATGTTATAGACTGGTAATTCAAGATTTAGCTGATAAAGCCTATTCTCCAATGAGGCATTGCCATAAAACATATCATTTAAATAAAACGAACAACGATTGTTCTATATTCTAAATTCATAACCCAGCGTGTCCAAACACGATACGGATACAAAGTTTTTTCTTATGGCAAGAACACAATAACAGTTATTAAGTTCTAAAACTAATCCTGAAGGTAAAGCTAATATAAAAGTTCCAACAGCTAAGGCTGCAACTCTTGCTCCATTGCCAACGCGAAGTTGAACCTTGCCCTTAGCCAAATTTCTACTCCTTTTAAGCCCCTGCATCGAAGTGCAAATATGAGTAGCCGATCCGGTATCAAATACCCAAGAGTCGGAAGGAGAAGTTGCTAAATGAACTTCTATAACATATATACCTAAAGGACCACTTTCCTTCTTTTTCTTTAAATCTTCCAGGTACTTCTTGCAATTCCTCTTCCAATGGCCAAATTCCTTTCAATAGAAGCATTCAGTAGTAGGGGTGGCAGCTGGCTTGGACTTTTCTTTGGAATTAGCCTTAGCGCTAGAAGACCTTTCTAGAGCTTTGCCCTTTCCTTTAGCCTTGCCTTTGCCCTTCTTCTTAAAACTTTTTCCCTTTTGAACCATCATTACATTATTTGGGTTTTTCTTAATGTTCTGTTCCACTGTTTTAAGCATCCCACGCAATTCGGTCAATGATTTCTCCAGATTATTCATGTTATAATTCATGACAAACTGGTCATAGCTCGGAGGGAGCGATTGGAGAATCATATCAGTAGTCAACTCTTGACTAAGAGGAAAACCAAGCTTTTCCAAATTCTCAATGTAACCAATCATCTTGATCACATGAGGACTGATCGAGCTTCCTTCTGCCAACTTGCAATCATGCAATTTCTTGGTGGTCTCATATCTTTCCACCCTGGCCTGCTCCTCGAATAAGTTTCTAAGAGACACGGCCATGTCATCAGCTGTCATGTTCTCATATTGCTTCTGAAGCTCAGAGTTCATCGTGACAAGCATTAGACAGCTGGCATCAAGTGCGTCATCGGTATGCTTTTTATAAGCATCCTTTTGAGCATGTAAAGCACTAGCGGCTGGTTCATCAGGTATAGGAGTCTCTAGAACATAGTCCTTTTTCTCTTGTTTGAGAACAATTCTCAAGTTTCTATACCAATCAATAAAATTTGTTCCATTGAGTTTTTCTTTATTAAGGACAGATCGCAAACTGAAATTGTTTGAGGAGCTACCACTATCCATGGTCTACAACAGTAAAGAAATGCAAAATTATAGCATTATATTTATGAAAAGTCTTTTATTAAACAATTCAATAAAAGATGTACCAACTATATATTTTAGAAAAAATCCTCAAGAAATATATATAGTAGGCCAAGATCCATATTTCACTAAGTTCTAGTGAGCTTTGGCATCACTGCTAGAAACCTAGTTATTTAGGTAAGCAACTCCTTACTAATTATATCATATATAACTCTTGTTTGTTGGGTGTCATCCCAACACCATGCCCCAAAGCCCAAAACCGTTTTGATGGCCTTGTTAAGTTAAACCAATTCTATACTTATGAGTGTCCGACACACATGCTGTCTTATTAAGATAATTGATAGTGCCCTGATTTGTCAGGCCCACCAAGCAACAATCAAAATCTTGACAGGTGCAGCAATTGGAAGGGCATAATAAACACTTAATTTTTATGAGGGGTTAAAACATGGAAAAACATCCATATGCAAGAAAATAACCATCAGCTAGATGATCTAACAGGTGCAATTTCGACTATATTTAACTTCCGTTGGCAGTAACCTTGGCCAGGTAAGACCGCGACTGTTTTCGCTCACACCATGAAGGAAAGCGTTCCACCAAGCGGGGCTTATTAAGAAAAACCTTATGATGTGTTCTTTCCTTAGACACCAAAGTTGACAGTTTCTGGTTGTCAAGTATAATCTTTATGTTTCATGAGGGGTTAAAAGATGTCACAACATCTATATGCATGAAAATAACCATCAGTTAGATAATCTCACATACATAACTACGACTATATTTAACTTTCGTTGGCAGTAACCTTGTCCAGGAAAAACCACGACTGTTTTCGCTCACACCATGAAGGAAAGTGTTCCGCCAAGTGGGGCTTATTAAGAAAAACCTTATGATGTGTTCTTTCCTTAGACACCAAAGGTGACAGCTTCTGGTTATCAAATATAATCTTTTTTTTAAATTAATCACATTAATCAAATTTTCGAACCAATCTGATTGGTTTAAATCCGCTTAAGTCATTCATAATAACTCCAATATGAATATCTAGAATAGGCAGCTAATGTCATATATAGATCCAATCTATACACATATGATTTAGAAGATCCAATCTACTATTGTCATATAAACCCTAACATCACCTCCTTCTAGCCCATGCTAGGATCATTAGACATTAGTTCATATTAAAGTCGGCCAAAAAATTGTTCATCACAACACTTGGATGTCAAAACAAACATGTATAATGAAACTTATATGGTAACAGATTGAATGAACTAGTAGATCTAATCTACTATAACTTCATATATCACATATATATATATATTATTAATCCATATCTAATACTATACAGGATGGCTCTGATACCACTGTAGGAAATTGAGTAAGCTACACTAGCAGAATTTCATAAATTTTTACTCAAAAACTGCAAATAATAGATCATAGATTAGATTGTTACCAGTAGCAGAAGCGGATTTGATGCAGCGATCGAATGTTCACAGCAACCGTTTGCGGATCGTCCTGATCAGCAGATGTAGATAATAACGACCGTTCACGGATCGTTCTAATCAGCGCAGCAATTGCAGCAGCGCCTCTACCGGTATCCACACGTACCAGGATGGAACGTCGTACGATGGTGTGCTAGCACCAACGCGTACAACAAAGGTTTATGGGCTATCAAAAGAGATGGCAGCTATGGCTTTTGTGATGATCCTCAAAGCCCATCATACATCTCTATATATAGGGCCATGTAGAGGAAATCCTAACATATTAGGTTTCCTGATATGATACGAATCTTATTCGAACTTCCCATGCAGAAGAAATCATAACAGATTAGGTTTCCTGATGTGATACGAATCTTATTCGAACTGCCCATGCAGAAGAAATCCTAACAGATTAGGTTTCTTGATGAGATTCAAATCTTATTCGAATTCGTATCTGATACGTATATTCTATAACAAGTAGAACCATTTATGGTACCACCCATGAACAGAGTCCCGTAGGGGCGGGAATGGGTATTCTTTCTTTCCCTTATATGGAAGTAGATGCACCTAGCGGCATTGGCACTTTTCTACCATGCTGAAAAGTAGAAGCGTCGGAAAAGCTCCACGCTTGAAAGCACTCCGACGAAGGCTTCACAGAGGTGTTGGAAAATCGCCAAAATAAGAACTGCATTTGGGTGGAGATTCACTAACTCCAGCCCATAGTGGTCCAAGATTCCCCGCAGAAACTCGCTTTCTAGGAATCGGAACCCGCAGTGCAGGTATTCCTTGAAGATCACCAATTCGCCCTCTTGGACGATTGGGGTTTCTTGATCTTTCTCCGCTGGCCGCTAGTTGATCAGCAGTCGTGGGGGGAGAATCTCTTCTTTTTCTAGAGCCACCAGACTCTCTTCTGTATGGTGGACGGATCGGCTCCAGGACGCCATTACTATGAAGGAGTGAGGAAAAAAGTGGTGACTTTGGAGACGACGAAGGTGAGGAATACACAAGAGGGTTTTGTGTGGCAGGAGGGTCTAAAGACAACGAAGGTTTTTGGCTTCTCCAGTAAGCTACCTCTTCCTTTTATATGTCCGAGACAACCCTTCGCCGAATATTTTATTAATTTCCCATAATGGGTCTCTTTCCTCTTGAAACCCATTATCCCTACCCAGTAATGAATCTGAAATGAAATGTGTTCTTATCATTTTATTTCGCATTCGGCGGCTATGGTATGGATAAAAAATATTGGAGATTTCCTAAATCTTTATTATGGGAATAATTCTTTTTGACTGTGGAATAAGTTTATACTCTTTACACTGATCGCAACATATTCTTACGATATGTGTGGTCACAACAGCTATGGTCACTGTATGGTCAAAAGGCTATTTGTTCTGTTATCGTTCTGACCGCAGTCTACGGTCTCAATGCTATTCTGAGACCGGAGAATTGTTTTCTGATCGTTACTCTAGTTCTGATCGCAGCTTACGGTCTTAATGCTATTCTGAGACCAAAAAACTGAACCAGTTTTTGGTCACAGAAGCGTTCTCGTGTAACTATTGTTCACAGAATGTAACGAACCATAAATCGGATTATAAGTTCTACATAATCCTTTTAAAAAAATCAAGTATGTGAGGAAAAGAAATTCTTTATTTCTGACAGTCTTTACAAACGAAAGGGACACAGGCGACCAAAGCATCAACCTGGTCTGAGAGAAGTTTACAAAGTTCTCCTAAGGGCATATTGGCGTCAGTAGAATCTACACTGACCGCCCCAAGAGAAGTAGCAACTACTCTAAGTCTATCTACATCATCCCGAATCAAAAAAGTGATATTATTCCTTATTGTATCGAAGAGTTCTCGCTGCTGCCGAGAATAGTCCTTCTCCAAGCGGAATTAGCGCGCCTCTTCGTGGGAGTTGTCATAACATTCTGCCAAGTGCAGAACGGCCGAAGACATTTCTTCGGTCTTCTTCTCCAGAGCCTCTTTTTCCTTCTGGAGAGTTTGTTCGAGGGAAAGAGGTTGGACCTCAGCAGGCCGGTCACTGGGGGCTCTAGAAATTTTCATCTCCTGCACATGTATGTGTTAGTTTTACAAGATAAAACGACCAGCAGAGGAAATGAAAATAATTTCCAATCCTCACGATAAGATTGGACGGGAGGATGAAGTGTTTCCCCCAGAAAGTAGATCACCCGACAAAAGTCAAGGACCATCAGGTCGTGGGAGTGCAACTTTCCCACGAGAAAATTGATCACCCAACAAAAGCTGACGATTATCTGGTCGTGGGAATGCAACTTTCCCACCAGAAAATTGATAACCCATAAAAAGATGGAGATCGCTTGATCGCAATGGAGAAAGCTGATCAGAAGAAGGAGAAAGCCTTTGAAGTAGTTTTTTGGATCTCCAAAGGTGGAGATGAGGGTTCGACCTACCAAGTTGCATGGACAGGAAGAACTACATGGGACAAGGAAGGAGAGCGCAATAATGCATCCCCAACCTTTGTACCCGTGAATGAAGCTCCGCTGGAGGATCCCTCGTCAACTTTGGGTTTCTTCCTTGGGAGAACCAGCTCTTCAGTCACTTGTGAATTCCCAAAAAGCATTTTGGGAATGATCAGAATATAAAATGACAACTTGAACCAAAAGTTCCAGAAAAGACTTACCTTCTGGAAGTCCTGGTCAAGTTCAGGTATCACTTCCTCTTTATCACTCTCAATCTCAATGATGTTCTTGGGGTCCTGATCTGCCATTGAGATGAAAATGGAAGAGAAGAAGAGATAGCTCTGGAAAAGATTTAGCCAAGAATAAACTTGTGAAGTTTTGGAATTAAGAGGCTTTGGTATTTATAGCACCCAAGGGTGACGGTTCGTTTTTGCGAATGCCTCGAGTTCTTACAACATATTTACCGTTTTATCTCTGGTTAAAAAACAAGTCAGTAGTGCTATCATTACTTGTCGAAAACAACCCGGAACCTGTCTCGGGGAATAAACCGCCGCACGTAGTGCGCCACTAAGTGTAGAAGTTGAAGCGTAGGGTCACTTATCTGATGCAAGATTAAAATTTGAAGTAAATATGTCTCTTCCATTTCTTCAAATTTGGGGGCTAGCTGATGAGGATTGTTACCCGAGCTAGTTCGAAATGATGCACATTTGATTCAAGACGGATTCAAACCAAATGAGTATCTGAAGGTCCGCTGTTATGGTCTCAGACGACCTGAGAAGCGCGGACATAAGAATTACTTATGGTCACAAGCTTTACGCGATCATGAAGATCGCAGACGTTATGCGGTCAGGAGGCCATAGACAATGCGCGGTCAGAAGGTCGTTGACTATCCTCGACTAGGGTAATTCGGGATTGTTTAGCTCTGCAACAGGAATATCCCTAGGATCGTGATGATTCCTCCACGCATAAAGACAACTGCCAGGAAGTTAACATGTGCAGTTATCCCTTAATTGCACGTGTTAGGCCTGTGTGGGAGTTAAGTGCGGTTGCCAAAACTGCACTTCTACAACCTTTCACAACCATTGTGCATTGGCGCCCTTTTGACCGGTATAAAAGGGTAAGCAAATGTACAAGACGAGGAGAGATCGGAGATGACGACAGATCAAGCACAAGCTTTCATAAGTTAGTTTAGTCGTTTGTAGACAACAACACAGAAGAGATCTTCGTCTGTGATGATCTTTTCTTCAACCTTGTAAACATTTTCCATACATAGTGAAATCACAATAGGACGTAGGGCTATTACTCCCACCATCGAGGGCCCGAACCTATATAAATCTCTTTGTGCCCCAACAGACATTGCTCATCATCCCTTTCCGGAGGGACACTTTGAAAGGCCTCACAATTCACAAATTATGCATAAGATCAACTAAGGACCCCGAGTCCAAATCTCGACAATGGTCAATTTGGTCGAAGGGACAGTGATGTGGGCCGGCGACGTGAGCACGGTGGTGACGGCGCAGGAAGACAATTTCGTTGACTCGTGATTGATTTTGAAGTCTAGCTCAACAGAGAAGCATTATTCGAGATGAGGAGTGTCTCTCTACATATTCAACCACTGATTTGGCCTGTAGATGGGTCTGATGAGGTGAACAGGCGAGAGCACCGACGGCAGGAAAGAAGTGAAATCGGCGGTGATTGAGATTCACGAAGATGCTACTGGAGCTTGGAGTGAGGTAGAGGGTGAGATTGGTTAAAGTAGTTTGGCTGATGATGGCCAGGATCACTATGACAGCTATGAGGTTGGTTAAAGTAGTTTGTCTTTGTTTGGTCGAGCCTAAGGACTTGTCAAGTGTTCGGCACTCGACAAGCCTATGGTCGAATTGGAGACTCGTTAAGCACTGGACACTCGACAAAAGGTTTGTCGAGTCCTGGACACTCGACAAGTGGCTTGTCGAGTTTTAGGTACTCGATAAGCTGAGTCCACGCAACAGGTTGTCTGTCAAGAGGCTGATGTGGCGATTTATTTTTGTAAAATTTTGAAATTGTGGGTTATTTTTGTAATTAATTTTTTAGTCTGGATTATTTATTTAAAAAAACTCGCATTACTACCGGTCTTTATGTTTTTCTAATATTCCAAATAAAAAACTCAACCAAATTGCTAAGTGGGCGGTGGGAAACAGCCCACACAAACGCTATAACCCCTTCTCAAAACCACCCAACCCTAAAATCACCGGCGAGCAAGAGGCAGATGGCGGCGATGACGCCGAGGCGCTCCGCCCGCCGATCGTCGCAAGACCTCCTCGGCTCCGCCGGAGACCATAACGACCTCATCGACCGCTTTCCTCTCTCCACCGCGGGAGGTCCTCAAAACCCTCCCCAAAACGAGCACGTCGCCCAGACCATCCAAGAAGCCGTGGCGCGCCCCGCCGCCTCCTCCCAAGTAGCCCCCGAAGTCCAGGAGACGGCCAACCAGCAGAAAGGCAAGGCCAAGAAGAAGCCCGCCGAGGCCGAGCCCGAGACCGAGCCCGGAAAGGAGCAGGCCGCCTCGGAGCCCATCAAGTCCCGGAAGCGGGCTCCTTTCGAGCGCGTCTGGTCGAGGGCTGACGAGGTCATGATCCTTGAGGCCCTCGCCGAACACGTGGACAGACATGGCGCGCTGCCCAGGTCGTCAGAGCTTTTCGCTGCCATTGCGGACGGCCTGGAGAACAAGAGCTCTGGCTCCAGTGAGTTCGCCGGGAAGGTGAAAAAGCTCAGGAGGCGGTATGAGAAGGATCGCCAGAATGGCTGCCCGAACGACAAGGACGGCCGCCAGTTCTTCGAGCTCTGTGATAAGGTCTGGGGCAGGGCCGCTTGTAGTGCTGCTGGCAACGCCTCATCGGGATTGCGCAAGAGCCTGCGCAAGACCAAGGTGGTGCAGCCGCAACAGGATGTTCAACAAGTAGGAGGTGTAGACATGAGCAATAGGGCACGGGCTGTCGGAGAAGCAGATGAGGATGCAGGTGGACGCAAGGCGAAGAAGGCGCGGGCTGAATTAGAGATGACAGAACAGGGAGATGTCGAGGCACCCCGTGCTCGTAGAGAGTTTGATGAGTTGTGCAAGGTGTATCCTTTCTTAGCCGAGGAGCTGCAAGAGCACATGAGCACATGCAAGCGTTCGACATCCATCAAGGCGGGCTTTGAGGGACTTGATGATAGCGTGGTCTCTTCCTTGGAGGCCTTGTGCAAGAAGCAGAGAAAGTACGAGCTGAAAGTGATCATGAGACACGCAAGCCTGACCAAGAAGGTGCTTCACACCGTTATTGGATCCATTGACTGATGGACAGGGCATTTGTGGTATGGTCAAGCTTAATGATATTTTTTTTGTTTCAGTAGGATTAACCCAATGTGGCCTTTGTGGTATCATGAAGCTCCATTTTGCAGTTTCACAAAACTCCTAGTTGCTGACTAGTTTGTGACTGTTGGTAGTTTCCTTTAAGTGTGATGTGTTATATGGTGTATTTTGGTGTGGCGCAATGCCTAAAACAGTAGTTTAGTATTAGTTCAATGATCCAAGGTATCAGAAAACTCCCAGATGCTGACTAGTTAGTGAATGCTGGTAGTTTCCTGAAGTGTGATGTTTTTATATGGTATATTTTGGTGTGGGTCAATGACTAAAACAGTAGTTGGACTTAGAAAAAGTATCGTCGGTTCCATGATCTAAAGTATCATCAGCTCAATGATCCAATTGAGATGTTTGTCTGTCTGTCTGTCTGCTCCTCTGCTGCTTGATGTGTAGTCCAGAATAATTCTATATACCTCAAGGTATATATGCTCTGCTGATTTCTTTGAGACTGGTAGGTGGGTGCATGTTAAGCACATTACCACAGTTTCACAGAAGTTCCTAAAAGAAAGATACAACTGAAATATACCACAATAATTGTTATGTTATATTTAATTAGATACTGATACTTTTCTCCTTTGTTAGGTTTGCGCAATGTTTTGTGCAACTTGGTCAAAACTACCTTCCAGCGCCTAAAAACAATGTTTGGATCAGGATCCTGATCTTTTAACGGAATATGTTGTGTCGTTTGGTTATCTCTAGTAAAGCCAAAATAGCATGGCTTCACGTTCCAAAAAAATAAGTTTTAGAAAAACTTCTCCCTTATGTTTTAAAAAAACAAAAGGCAAAATCTCATTTACCAATTGTTCACTGAAGTCCCTATACTTCCAAATTCGACACATAGGTCCATCTTGTTCAGGATAATTTTCATTCAAGTCTCGGACCTTTCAAAAATGGTTCACTCAGGACCTTCTAGTATCAAAAGTGTGATGGCACGGCAACACGGCATTTTCCCTATACTTGAGAAATTGTTCACATAGACTACCTCCAACGGCAGCGCGAAGGGCGGCTCGCGTCGACGGAGGCGGAGGCGTGCTCGCCGCTTGCTCGGCGTGATGCGACGGCAGTGCGCTACGGGAGGAGATCAGCGACGGGCGAGTGCACCGCGAGCTCCACGTCGCCGTTGGAGAAGAAGGGGCTGTTTCGCGACGTGTTTTGCGGGCCCCACCGAGAAATAAACCTGCAACGCAAACCCGCGCAAACTTAAATCTGACAGGTGGGACCCCAAAACAAATGAGGCCACAAATCAGTCATTGTGTATTACGTGAGCTCGTAGCCGTGAAATAACATGTGGGCCCCACCGCACCGCTGAACGTGCCCGTGTCAGTGCGAACGCGCACTGTGCGGAAATCAAGCCCACGCCACTGACAACAGAGTCCCACCGAGCGTCGGTCCCACATGTCATTTAAAGAAGTGAATTATCCTCTGGGCGGCGTGTTCTAACGAAATGGGGCCCGCCAGGCTCGAGAAACGCGCGAGTGCGCTAACTTCGTGCACGTCGTCCACGCGTGTGCACTGTAGCCTTAGGCACTGGCCAGTGGGACCAATATTTTGGAGGGCCCGCATGTCAGTGGATGAAGAAAAAATATGGCCGTGGGAATAAATAAAAAACGAACCGCGTTGCGCACACTGGGGTTGCTGCCCCAAGTGACTGACATGTGGGGCCCACGCTCTGCTGGCCCGCATGTAAGTGTGTGGAGATGAAATAGCCGTTGGAAATCAGCATGGGGCCCACCTGTAAGCGGCCGAAAAAATGGCTGTTGTATTTATAGCCGTTGGAAATAACCGTTATAGTTTATTTTAATGTTTTATAGGCTAAAAAATCATAAAAGTTTGTAGAAAATTCTCAAAAAATTCTAAAAAATCACAGAATTTTTTTCCAACTCTCCCCTATATGAAGGCCACATTGTTCAATGATTTTCACACAAAAAATTTCATCCTTCTACAGCCAAAACCATTCCGCAGATCTCTCAAATTTTTTTAAAAATCCTGTATGGATTCTACGCCACTTGGCGGTTTCGTAAACTGGTTTAGTTCTTCCTAGTCTCCCAGTGAAAACATCGAAAATACTACCAACCAACAGGAGTCCAATTTTTCGCAACCGTCATATCCGCCAATCTACCATCCGTATCCACCAAATTATCATCCGTACCCACCAAATTATCCGCCCTATCAACCACACGGCCATACATTTCCGCCACCTCCCTAACAGGGCCAAAATTTTCATTTTGTGGGTATGCCACCAAATTATCTGCAGCCGGGCTATCAGCAGTTCTCACCACCGCAACCATACTCTACGTCGGCGTCTAACCCCGGTACTCCAGACTCGGCTCCAGCCAATCTGTCGGCGCGAGTTGTCATCGTCGACGACAGCAGAAATGTTGCGGCAGATGCTGCCCACAAGACAAAGCGTTAACCATGGTCGACGGACGACGACGTAAAATTGGTACTAATTTGATTTCCATACAGAAATACGATAAGGGAAATGTATTTACATTCGACTTCGTCATTCAATTTTTTTTACAAAACAGATTAGTTCCTGGCTCAATAATTCGCTCGATCCTATTGATGGAAACAATAGGAAGTGCGATATGTACTCGGCAAATGTCGCAGCGGCATTCAACGACACGGTCCCGACAAATAGGAAAAGAGAGACCAAACACTGCAAGGACCACTGTGTAGCTTCTATGCCTCTAAAGAGTGTTTTAGTAATTAATGACAATTACAAATACTGTACTAACGATACCTGCTAAGTTGTGTCAAGAACAAACTCAAAAGACAGGTTAATGAAAGGCAAAGAAAGAGCCTCATGATGAAGAAAGGACATTGTTCAAAGAGGCTAAGGTACGGGATATGATCTTTTTTCTATTTTACCGGTCTAAGGTGATTAGAGAAGAATTTTGACCGGATTTTAGGATAGTCGCCGTACTATTAAGAGGAGCATGTGGTGTATCACGAAACACTTCATCTATGTACCACAAATCATAAAATCAACTTGCATTGCATACTAGAAGATCATATACTTTGAAAATGCTTGTTTCAACTCATTTCTGCCAAACTCTATCTCAGCCGGTCTGACCGAATATACGGACTGACCGAATTGGGTTTCGGACTGACCGACGTTATGTCAAAGTGTAGTTTATTCCTTAAAAAGGTCGGTATGTCTGTAGGTAAAAATCTAGGTCAGTCTCCTGGTACTTCATGACCCATCTTTCTGAATTATTGTGTTATGACGGTCTGACCGTTTGTTAGACCGGTCTGACCGAGAAATCGGTCTGACCGTGTTTTTGAACTACGGTCTGACCGGATGGCCGGTCTGTCCGTATTTATCGGCCTGACCGTATAAAGTGTCCAGAAACTATGTCGTCTCTGGACAGTTTCATGGTCTGACCGCATTTGGCTCCGGTCTGACCGTGAGTGTGCCTGACAAGGGCAGGTGAGCATTAATTGCACCTGTTTAATGCCGTTGCAATTCCGGCAGTCTGACCGGGCTTATACCTGCGGTCTGACCGCCAAGTGATCTTTTTCTCCCAACGGCCTGTAACGGCTATATTTATGGTGGGGGTTATATATACTCCCATGCACGGCCCTGTTCATAACTTTTGGCATATTTGTGAACATTGTCATCATCCTTGAGAGCTTAAGCAAGTTATACACACTCTAGGGTTCTAATTCTTGAATTTGTGAGAGTGTGCATTTGAGATCTTCTAGTGCATTGCATTTAGATCACTAAATCAATCTTGTGGCACTAGAAGAAGGTTAAGTGATCATCACCGGCTTGTTACTCTTGGAGTTTGCCTGCTCCTAGACGGCTAGGGAAAAGGTTTTGGAGAGCTCTTCAAGGAAGATTGTGAAGAAGCCTCAAAACGTCTTGTGAAAGGGTTGAGCACGCCTTGCCGGAGCGGTAAAGTGTATCATTAGTGAAATCGAGGTTTGGATAACTCATCACACTAATCCGGCTCGAGATCTAGGTCACTTCTTGAGAGAAGGTTGACTAGATAGAGGAGCGGTTAGAGATTTGAGTTTGCCTCAACGTGGATTAGGGGTAATCGGCAAATCACCGAGACCACGGGATATATCCTTGTGTTAAATTGTTCATTGTTCATCTTGTTTTAGTTAATTGCTGTCATTTACTATTAATTGCTTGATTAATTGTTAATTTGTTAAAATCGCCTATTCAGCCCCCTCTAGTCGATATCCTAGATCCCTTTCAATTGGTATCAGAGCTAGGACTCCATTTTTAGAGGATTTAACCATTCCGGAGTAGGATAAAGATGGCTGTTGAGGGTCGGATCAATATTGGCAAACCACCACTCTTTGATGGATCAAACTATACTTATTGGAAAACTAGAATGATGGTTTATCTTAAAGCCATGGGTGGAAAGATTTGGAAAGTGGTGAATGAGGGTTTAGCAATTCTTGATGATGATGACATGAATAACCAAGATAGAGATAATGCCTTAGCTAATGCTCAAGCCATGAATGTTCTTTATAGTGCTCTAAATCTAGGTGAATTTAATAGAATTTGTAAACTTGAAACGGCTCATGACATTTGGAGAAATCTTATGGATATTCATGAAGGAATCTCGATGGTCAAGGATGCTAAATTATTTATCCATAAGGGCCAATTTGAAAAGTTTGCTATGTTGCCAATGAAGATGTCTCGGAGATGTTTAACCGATTAAATAACATAGTAAATGAATTAAAAGGGCTTGGTATGGATGTCACGAATGTGGAATTTTACCATAAATTTCTTAGAGCTTTACCTTCAAAATATAATACAATTGTAACCTTACTTGTGCGCTCGAACTTGAAGAGTGTGACTCTGTTGGAAGTCTTGAGTGAGATTCTCACTCATATTCAAGAAATCTCAAGAAGTGAAAGATGAGGTTTCCGACGCCAAGAAGAAGAACATAGCACTCAAAGTTCAAGCCTCCAAAAGGGAAGACAATGAAGAAGAAAGCGATGAGAGAGACACCGATGAGGAAATGGCTCTCTTTGTGAGAAGGTTCAAGCAGTTCATGAAGAAGAGATATCAAGGAAAGTACTTCAAGAAAGGACAATCATCCAAGAGGAACCCATTAGAAAAAAGAAGATGCTTTTATTGCGGTGAAAAGGGTCACATCTCCGCACAATGCAAAAACAAGGAAGAAGAAAAATCGGTGAAGAAGAAGTACGAAAAGGAAGGAGAAAGCAAGAAGAAGGTTTTCAAGAAATATTACAAGAAGAAGAAGGATGGACAAGCTTGCTTCATTGAATGGGATTCGGATGCTTCAAGTTCCGATTCCAAAGATGAAGATGAAGCATCACCCAAAGGGCTCACCGGAGTAGCTATCAAGGAAACTCCATCTGTATTCTCCACTCCTCATTGCCTCATGGCTAAAGGAGAAACTAAGGTATCATGTGACGAAGATGAATACTCTTATGATGACCTAGTTGAGATGATCACCGGTTTTGATGACTATATGAGTAAAGAAAAAGAAAAATTCAAGGAATTGAAGAAGAGATACAAAATTCTTCGAAATTCCTATGAGGAGCTAAACACATCTCATGAGAGTTTCAAAGAAACTCATGAGATGCTTAAGGAAGCTCATGACTCATTGATTACTCATAAAGCCAACAAAATTGGTAATGATATAGGCATCACTTGCAATATTTTGAATGACTTGCCCATGATGTCTACTTCTAGCATATCTACATCTTGTGAAGATTTGAGTGAATTACAAGGCTGGAGGACAACATTGGGTGCTAGATAGTGGATGCACTCAACATATGACCGGTAATCATAATATGTTCTCCTCTTTAAATAACAAAGGTGCGGAATATGACAAGATCACGTTTGGAGACAATAGCAAATGAAAGGTAAAAGGTTTAGGTAAAATTGCCATCTCAAACGACCTCGCCATCTCAAATGTGTTGCTTGTCGAATCTCTTAATTTCAATCTCTTATCCGTAGCTCAACTTTGTGATCTTGGATTTATATGTGCATTTTATCCAAAAGAAGTGATTATCACTAGTATTGATGATAATAGGTTGATTTTCAAAAGTTTTAGACATGACAACCTCTATTTAGTTGATTTCAATTCAAATAATGCTAATCTTGGTACATGCTTGTTCACTAAATCATCTAAAGGTTGGCTATGGCATAGAAGGCTTGGACATGTTAGAATGAAACAACTAAATAGACTAGTTAAACATGATTTAGTTGTTGGATTAAAATATGTCAAGTTTGAAAAAGATAAATAATGTAGTGCTTGCCAAGCCGGAAAACAAGTTGCAAACTCACATTCAACTAAAAGCACAATGTCAACTTCTAGTCCACTCGAATTATTGCATATGGATTTATTTGGACCAACTACTTTTGTGAGTATTGGTGGCAATAGTTATTGTCTTGTCATTGTAGATGATTTTTCTAGATATACATGGATATTCTTTTTACATGATAAGTCAATTGTGTTTAACACTTTCAAAAGTTTTGCTCAAAGGGCCGAAAATGAATTTAGTTCAAGATCAATAAAGTGAGAAGTGACAATGGCTCTGAATTCAAGAATACCAAGGTTGAAAATTGGTGTGATGATAAGGGCATCAAACATGAGTTTTCGGCCAAGTATACACCGGAGCAAAATGGAGTAGTCGAACGAAAGAACCGGATATTGATAGACATGGCAAGATCTATGCTTTCGGAGTACAATGTTTCGGACACCTTTTGGGCCAAAGCAATCAACACCGCATGCCATGCCTCAAATCGTCTTTATTGTCATCGACTACTAAAGAAAACTCCTTATGAGCTTATCATCGGAAGGAAGCCAAACATTTCCTACTTCCGAGTGTTTGGGTGTAAGTGCTATATCTTGCGAAAAGGTACACGCTTATCAAAATTTCAAAGTAAATGTGATGTAGGATTTTTATTAGGATACTCATTAAATAGCAAAGCATATCGTGTCTACAACCAAAACTCCGGTTTGGTTGAAGAGACACATGACGTTGAATTTGATGAGACTAACGGCTCTTAAGAGAAGTAAGACAACTTGGATGATGTAGGGAATAAAGGGTTGAGGGTGGCGATGAAGAACATGACCATTGGGGATATCAAGCCGAAAGAAGATAGTGATCAAGATGAAGAACCATCCACTCAAGTTATCCCCACCTCATCAACACCTCAACATGGAGATCAAATAATTGAAGTGGTCAATGTGGAAGACTCCTCTCAACAACAACTGAAAGTACCTTCTACCTCCACTTCACAAAACCCGGTTGATCATCCAAGAATTCATCACTCAATTTCCAAAGATCACCCCGTCGATCAAATTGTTGGTGACTTGCGTACGGGTGTTCAAACTCGTTCGCGTCTTGCTTCATTTTGTGAAAATTACTCTTTGTTTCCTCTTTTGAGCCCACACTTGTAGATGAAGCTTTAAAAGATCCGGATTGGGTAAATGCTATGCATGAAGAATTAAACAACTTCACCCGCAACAATGTTTGGGAATTGGTAGAAGAACCAAATCCGGATGAGCACAATGTCATTGGAACCAAATAGATTTTCAAAAATAAACAAGATGCAAATGGAGTGGTAGTAAGAAACAAACCAAGATTGGTGGCTCAAGGATACACTCAAGTTGAAGGTTTGGACTTCGGTGAAACCTTTGCTCCCGTAGCTAGACTTGAGGCTATCAGAATCTTGCTTGCTTTTGCTTCATCTCATAATATTAGACTTTATCAAATGGATGTCAAAAGTGCATTTTTAAATAGAAAAATTAATGAATTAGTATTTGTTAAACAACCTCCCGGATTTGAAGATCTTACAAAGCCAAATCATGTGTATAAACTCTCCAAGGATCTTTATGGTCTTAAACAAGCACCTCGTGCTTAGTATGAAAGACTTAGAGACTTCTTAATTTCAAAAGGCTTTAAAATTGGGAAAGTTGATACTACTTTATTTACTAAGAAAATTGGAAATGATTTCTTTGTATGTCAAATTTATGTTGATGACATCATATTTGGATCTACTAACCAAGATTTTTGCAAGGAATTTGGTAATATGATGTCCAGGGAATTTGAGATGTCCTTGATAGGTGAACTAAGCTTCTTCCTCGGTCTACAAGTTAAACAACTCAAGGAAGGAACTTTCGTTTGCCAAAGCAAATATGTGAAGGACCTACTCAAGAAATTCGGACTTGAAGAAGCAAAGCCAATCAAGACACCAATGGCCACAAACGGTCACCTTGTCTCTGACGAATGAGGTAAACCGGTAGACTCAAAGCTTTATAGATCTATGATTGGTAGTTTACTGTATCTTACTGCTTCTAGGCCCGATATTATGTTTAGTGTTTGTATGTGTGCAAGATTTCAAGCCTCTCCTAAAGAAAGTCATTTAATGGCCGTTAAGCGCATTTTGAGGTATCTAAATTATTCATCTAGTATAAGGTTGTGGTATCCAAAATGTGCTAAATTTGAATTAATTGGATATTCTAATTCCGATTATGCGGGATGTAAAGTGGATAGAAAAAGCACCTCTGGCAATTGTCAACTTTTAGGAAGATCTTTAGTATCTTGGTCCTCCAAGAAACAAAACTCTGTAGCTTTATCAACCGCCGAAGCGGAATCTGTTTCCGCGGGTAGTTGTTGTGCACAATTGCTTTGGATAAGGCAAACTTTGTTGGATTATGGAATAAATTTTGAAAAAGTGCCTCTCTTGTGTGATAATGAGAGTGCGGTGAAAATAGCCACAAGTCCAGTTCAACACTCTCGGACCAAGCATATAGATATCCGACACCACTTCCTTAGAGATCATGTTAGTAAAGGTGATGTGGTGGTGGATAATGTGAGAACCGAAGATCAATTAGCCGATATATTCACTAAGCCCTTAGATGAAAGTCATTTTTGTAAACTCCGAAATGAGCTTAACGTCATTGATATATCAAATGTGGCTTGAAATGTTGAACTCATATTGGTTGTGCTTGAATTGTGACTTATTGGCATGAACTTCTCATTTTAAGAGTATTTTTAGGGTCTTTATTGGCAATTGAGTAAAATTAACCATAAATATGTTAAGTTGTAAGATAAATACTTCCCCTTTGGTGATATTGTCTATATTTTACTTATAGTTATCTTATATATATATTTTACCCTATCCAAATCACTTGAGCATCATATCAAACAAGTTCCTCCAAGATTTTCAGTTCTTCCAGCGGTCTGATCGAACCAATTGCGGTCTGACCGACTGCATCTCCAGAGAACATCTTAAAATTCCTTCTTCCAGTGGTCTAACCGGTATCTCGCCTTCGGTCTGACCAAATTTTCATGTCCAGAGACCTTCTATCCCGAATCTCTATCCTTTTCACTTTCTTCCCCACTTGTCTCTTTCACGTGCGCCTCAATTTTTTTTGGAATCTTCCTCTCCGGTCAAACCCTCGCAACGCACGGACTAACTGTTGATCAAGATCATCTCCAAACCATGTCTTCTAGGTATATTGCTCAGATATCTCTTCTTTATCATTTTGTTTCCTGTTCATCTCGGGGTTTAGGGCAATTATGGTGAATCTAGTTTAAATCCTTTCAATACCTAAAATTGATTCTTCCTATTGATGCACTGATTGCCTATACTCATTTATTTGTTCACATTGCATTTTAAATTCACCTAAATCCCTAGAATCTTGACAAACCCTAACTCTACGGTTGCGCCGGTCTGACCGCTCCAGTTTCGGTCTGACCGACATCAACAGCAGAGCCAGAGTTTGCTGATCTGTTATCTTATCGATTCACTTCTTTCGTTCTTACCTCTTAGTATCTTATCTGCTTTATCTCTTGCAAATCTTCTAGTGGTCGAGGTCCTCAAGGAAATGTCTCCGTCCGGACCAATAAGAAGAAATTGGCGAAGCGGCCAAAAAGGGCTCAACTCTCAAGCAGTAGCGACTCTCAAGATGATGATTGGGTGCCCTCGGCCGGAGACTCAAAAACCGAACAGTCTTCTCACCGTGGCGGATCCGCGCACATGGGCATGGATATTGAGAGTGAGGACGATGAAATAAACGTCCATGCCTATCAAGGACCGAAGAAGAATTGGGCGTGAAACGACTATACAAAGGCTAGGACCACCTACGCCTACAATCATGATAATGACGCCACTACTCCTCACTTCCACACGATGACACAGCAGGATGCCTTCTACGGACATTTGATCCACAAGAATATCTTCGAACACAAATGGATCGAATGGACTTATGTTGTGAACCAGCCCATCATGGCTCCTTTGGTTTAGATCTTCAAGGATATAGGGCTGTATGACTTTGTGGAGCACAAATGCCCATGGAACGCCACTGCTATCAGACAGTTTTATGCTATGATCGAGATTAGATGGGCGGACCAGAAGATCATGTGGATGACAGGCTCTAGGCGGTATGAGGCCACCTTTGAGGAGTTTGCTGCGGCAAACAAGATAAATTATGAGGAAATGAAGGAGGGGATCAATATGGAGGATGAGGATTACCTCCATGAGGATGACTGGCTCCAATTCTATGAGCAGCCGGGAGGTGGACAGCGGATTGTACCTGGCACCGTTACAGGTCTCAAAGTCCTCCCTGCTGTAGTCAACAAAATCGTACGAGCCACGATCTATCCAAAGAGTGGAAATCGAGAAGCGGTCCGAGATTACTATTGGAACTTCATCGACCACATCCTCAAAAGTCATCAGATCAACATTGTCTCTTTCATCCTGAAGACAATTGAGGATGTCTCGGTAACCACTCTGCTGAACCTATATTTTGCTCCATATATCATGTCTTTGTTGCTCCAGAAGACGAAGTTCCCTCGCGGATCTTGTGACATCAGACATCTCGGCTATAAGCCGTTTAGTGTCAACCCGCGCATCTTGGCTCGAAGCCATGGAGCATAGCATCAGCAGCAGCCGGCTCAGCCCATGCCTCCTCCTCCTCAGCCCCAGGCACAGCAGCCAACACAGTCTAGCCAAGCCCCCGCCTGGTTTACACAGTTCCAGCAGCAGTTCCATCAGCCGATGATGGATCAGTTTGCTACTCTTCTACAGGGGCTTGAGCTCGCTCGCTCGGACTTGGCGGCATTGAATGATCAGTTCCAGACTTTCTCGTCGCGCCAGGATCAGTTCGAGCAGCGCTTCAACGCCTTCTCCACTCACTTCTACACCCATTTCCCTCAGACTCCTCCTTTCCATCCTCCAGATGATGATGCTCCCGTCGATTCCTAGATTTTTTTTTTTGGCAATTGATGCCAAAGGGGGAGAGAGAGAAGAGAGTAGAAGAGAACTTTAGATGAAAGAACTTTTGCTGTAAAGTTTTTTTTACTTCTATGTGGATGATATTTATGTTGGATGACACTTTTGTGAGATTGTTACTTCATGATATATTACTTCATGATATATGAGTTGTGTTTATGTTATTTTCATATGACTTTTGTGATGTTGATATCATGTGTTGAATTGAATGTCTTATTTATGATCTATGTGATGTTTTGAATACTCTTGTGATACTCCATGATTATTCAGAGAATGAATTGAGATATCATCTTATATACATGTTTGAACTCCACCAAAATGCCAAATTCTTATATTCATACATTTAGGGGGAGTGTGTCTTTCTCTACTATGCTTATTGTAAAATTCCTTTTATACTCAAAATTCAATCATCTACTCTTTATGTTGTCATCAATTACAAAAAAGGGGGAGATTGTAGCTTCTAGGCCCCTAAAGAGTGTTTTAATAATTAATGACAATTACAAATGCTGTACTAACGATACCTGCTAAGTTGTGTCAAGAACAAACTCAAAAGACAGGTTAATGAAAGGCAAAGAAAGAGCCTCATGATGAAGAAAGGACATTGTTCAAAGAGGCTAAGGTACGGGATATGATCTTTTTCCATTTTACCGGTCTAAGGTGATTAGAGAAGAATTTTGACCGGATTTTAGGATAGTTGCCGTACTATTAAGAGGAGCATGTGGTGTATCACGAAATACTTCATCTATGTGCCACAAATCATAAAATCAACTTGCATTGCATACTAGAAGGTCATATACTTTGAAAATGCTTGTTTCAACTCATTTCTGCCAAACTCTGTCTCAGTCGGTCTGATCGAATATACGGACTGACCGAATTGGGTTTCAGACTAACCGACGTTATGTCAAAGTGTAGTTATTCCTTAAAAAGGTCGGTCTGTCCGTAGGTAAAAATCTAGGTCAGTCTCTTGGTATTTCATGACCCATCTTTCTGAATTATTGTGTTATGACGGTCTGACCGTTTGTTAGACCGGTCTGACCGAGAAATCTGTCTGACCGTGTTTTTGAACTACGGTCTGACCGTATGGCCGGTCTGTCCGTATTTATCGGCTTGACCATATAAAGTGTCCAGAAACTATGTCGTCTCTGGACAGTTTCATGGTCTGACCGCATTTGGCTCCGGTCTGACTGTGAGTGTGCCTGACAAGGGCAGGTGAGCATTAATTGCACCTGTTTAATGCCGTTGCAATTGCGGCGGTATGACCGGGCTTATACCTGCGGTCTGACCGCCAAGTGATCTTTTTCTCCCAACAGCCTGTAACGGCTATATTTATTGTGGGGGTTATATATACTCCCATGCACGGCCCTGTTCATAACTTTTGGCATATTTGTGAACATTGTCATCATCCTTGAGAGCTTAAGCCAGTTATACATACTCTAGGGTTCTAATTCTTGAATTTTTGAGAGTGTGCATTTGAGATCTTCTAGTGCATTGCATTTAGATCACTAAATCAATCTTGTGGCACTAGAAGAAGGTTAAGTGATCATCACCGACTTGTTACTCTTGGAGTTTGTCAGCTCCTAGACGGGTAGGGAGAAGGTTTTGGAGAGCTCTTCAAGGAAGATTGTGAAGAAGCCTCAAAACGTCTTGTGAAAGGGTTGAGCACGCCTTGCCGGAGCGGTAAAGTGCATCATTAGTGAAATCGAGGTTTGGATAACTCATCACACTAATCCGGCTCGAGATCTAGGTCACTTCTTGAGAGAAGGTTGACTAGATAGAGGGGCGATTAGAGATTTGAGTTTGAATCAACGTGGATTAGGGGTGATCGGCAAATCACCGAGACCACGGGATATATCCTTGTGTTAAATTGTTCATTGTTCATCTTGTTTTAGTTAATTGCTCTCATTTACTATTAATTGCTTGATTAATTGTTAATTTGTTAAAATCGCCTATTCACCCTCCCTCTAGTCGATATCCTAGATCCCTTTCACACTGGCAACAGAGCAATAAAAAAGTGATCCAATTTAATGGTGTTTGGCTGCGACTGAAAGATGTCTACGCCAGCAGTCATTCCGACGACCAACTCATGGCGCAGGCTCGTGAGATGTACAAGACGGAGATGGGTCATCCGTTCGTCTTGGATCATTGGTAGATGGCAGTTCGTAGGCAACCTAAGTGGTCCACAGTCTACGTTGAAGCCGCCAACAAAAGAAGCAGGTTGTCTAAGTCGGGCACGTACACGTCATCGTCCAACAACGATGATGTGTCACCAGTAGAGACACGGCCAGAAGGGCGAGACGCCGCTAAGGCGAAGCGCAAAGGTAAGGGCCAAATTGATGCAACGCAGGATTCTACGACGGCAATGTGAGAGGATCTTGATGCCTTCATCAACAATCACCATGACCGTGTCGAAAAGAGGAAGGACGCAGTTCCTGTGTCCGAGTCATTGCACAGCCTGGGGAAGTCGAAGGAGAAGTCTGCCTTGTACAAGGCATACTCGAGAATGATGGGCATCGACAAATCCACCATGGACGACGCTCAGAAAGAGGAGTATACAGCAGGCATGAAGATGATAAGAGATAAACTTAAAGCCCTGGAGGACGAAGATTAGTTATGATGTTTTGAATTTACTTTGGATAGCCAACCATGTATGTTTCTTTGTTAATCTATGTACGATGCTTTATTAATTAATGCATGAATTAAATTTAGCATTCTTGTTAGAATATGACCGTTGGAATATAGTCGTTGGTATGTGGCCATTGAAAACAAGCCGTTCGAAATTATTCGTTGGAATATAGCTGTTCGAAACTAGCCGTTGGAATGTAGCTGTTTGAAACTAGCCATTGGAACCAACCTGTTCGAATATAGCCGTTGGACTCTATGTCTATATATTCAACCCCCGAGAACGTTCTCCTCACAATCTAACTTCTCTTGTAAAACAGCATAGTACTTCGTAAACTCACCTTCGTTGCCACTCACAAAATGACGTCTAGCTCTAGTTCGAGCACAAACAGCCCTGAGGAGGATGGCATGAGCAAAATAGAAGATTTCATGGTGGACTTTGTGAAGGAGGAAGAGGAGGAAGATCATATTATCGCCGGTCTGTACGCCCGATTTGATGCTGCTTCCTCCCGTGGATGTCGCTGACGCAGCAATAGAAGATATGTTGAGAGAGACCGCAAAGATGGCCATCTACGATTCATCGCGGACTACTTCTTCGACTCGCCGGTCTACCCCGATGGTATATTCCGTCGGCGATTTCGGATGGGGAGACCCCTCTTTGTTCGTATTGTCGAAGCGCTCGATGAGTGGTCCCCTTATTTCACTGAAAGAAGGGATGCCACTAATCGCTGTGGACTCTCCCCTTTACAGAAGTGCACCACAGTGATGCATATGCTAACATATGGTGGCCCTGCTGATGCCGTCGACGAGTACGTGTGGATAGGGGAGTCCACGGCGATTGAATGTTTGGAGCACTTCATGCAAGGCGTCATCAGCAATATCTTCGCAGCCCCACCGTCGAGGATATCCACCACTTACAATCAGAGACTCGTGGCTTCCCGGGTATGCTGGGAAGTATTGATTGCATGCACTGGGAATGGAGAAATTGCCCAGTAGCATGGAAGGGACAATTTACGCTTGGAGATTATGGAGTCCCGATGATCATACTTGAAGCGGTGGCTTCTACGATCTCTGGATATGACATGCTTTTTTTGGTGTGGCAGGCTCCAACAATGACATCAATGTACTAAATCAATCACCATTGTTCACTGATGTAATGAAAGGGCGAGCCTCTCATATTGAGTATACTATCAATGGTCGGCAGTATAACATGGGGAATTATCTCGCCGACGGTATATACCCGAAGTGGGGTGACTTTGTAAAGACGATACCGCTCCCGTAGACGGCTAAAACCCAGTTGTTCGCACAGCATCAAGAAGGAGCAAGAAAAGATGTTGAGCGGGCTTTTGGAGTCTTGCAGTCTCGGTTCACCATTGTGCATGGTGCGGCAAGATTTTGGAGACAATCAACCCTCGCGAAGATCATGCGGGCTTGTGTCATATTACACAACATGATCATAGAGGACAAACGCGACGACAATGCCGAGAACTATGACTACAACAATCATCTGGGCACATCCACGGTAGTACCGCCTGTGATCCACACTGTGGGTATGCCTTTATTCGAAGATGTACTTCGAAGAAATGCTGCCATCCATGCTCAACCTACCCACACGCAACTCAAAAGAGACTTGATCGAACACATTTGGTAACGTTTCGAAGGAAACGCCGACGAGTAGTATCTTACCGAATTTCGTAGCAGGCATTTGTTTGCAAATTTAATTTTAGTGTATTTCGCAATTATGTCATGTAACACTATTTGAATTTTAATATCTATTATTTTTTATCAAGTGCAATTTTTAAATTCAAAATGTCGAATTTATTTTCTTTGTCGCAAATGTCGAATTTAATTTTGTAAGTAATATGTTAATATATTGCTAATATTGAAATTCATGAACTAATACAAATTCGTTGAATATATAATTGTCAAATCGTATAGAGCCAAGCAAGAGCCAAGCCATTGGAGTGCTTGGCTTTTGCTTGGTGTTTGCTTGGTGATTAGGTGATGTGACCATGCACATCATAGATAGGACCAACACTACATCAACATGGTGGTCATCAAGAGTTTCATTCAATTCTTCATCAGCATGGTCGTCGCCGAGTGCTACCTCGATCATTTCACCAACATGGATTAGTGTAACTTCTTCCATGACATCTACGACAAGTTGGCAACACTTCACGGCATCCTCGACATCATCTACATCAACTATGGTGTCATCATCAACTATATGGCATCATCGACCCGCACCATGGCTAGGTCGCGTGCACAGCCGGCAAGCTCATCATGCTGATATTGCGCTATCGCCGCCAGCAGTTCGGCCTCCACCGTGGCCACCTCCCCAAGCTCAAGACGTATTCAAGAAAGGCGCATCTCCACCACTTCGACGCCCTCTGGTCCCACAAGCCACGTCGTTGCAAGGCCGGCCCAAGAGAGAGCCCAATTTGTCCACGAGTCGGGTTCGGCCATCTCCGTGTAGTCAACTTAAAACAGATGCCCAGGGCGCATACGGACTCTATTTTGGACGTTCTTGGTATGCACGGAGAAGCTCTCGACGAGATCTTTCCAAAGGAACAATATGGCGACCAGAATCTGCCGGGCGCTATGACGCTCCACTTTGGGCCCATGGCCCGTGTAACCCTAGGGTTTAATGCCCCAAACCCTAGCCATCGCTATATATTCAATAGCCGTCATCGTTTAGACTTGGGTTTTGCTTAGAATTTTTTGCTGTCGCAGTTCGCCGTCTTTCGGTTTGTGGAACCCCAATACTTCGTGATCTTAATACATACTTGCAATTCGAGATTGCTTCTTCTGTGTTCTTGCACATGTTCTTCGATTCACTTGCAGGAACAGGCCTTCGTGGCTAGGTCAACCGTGCCACGGTATGATTGATAACGAACGGAGCAGTGGTGTAACGATTGCAAGCCTAGATCAGTTCTAGTCGAAAGTCGAATCGTCAACGTCGAGTCTCCACCAATCGAACTATCTCCTACCTGTCGGAAGATCGGGACCCCGTTCCTTATCAAGTGGTATCAGAGCCTCGGTTGCCCGTCAGGTATACTTGTATCCCCTTTGTTCATTATTCATCTTTCACCTAGAGTCCAGAAAATTGCCCCACAAAAATATTTGAGTTCGCCGTCATATCCATCGTCCAAGCCACTTTGTGCCCTTCGCGATTCGTTTTCAGTTTCACGTTGTTGAATTTGTATCCATCGTCATCGTCTTGTTGCTGGTTTAGAGTAAGTTCTTGATCTAGTTTGAGTCTTGCATCTTGACGTCGAGTCTAACGCCATCACGTCGTCGTCGCCGCCGCGTCCAAATCGGGTGTCAATCTGTCAAGTTCGGTATTTTGCTTTTATCTCCTTCGTCTGAACTCCAAATTGGACAAATTCAGTCTCTAAATTATAGCTCAGAAAATTCTCTAGAACTTTGTCCATTGTGAGAAGTTCTAGAAATGCCGTTTTCAAGTCCAAAATCGCGTTGGAAGTGAATCTGTTTGATTTCGGATTTCCTACACAGACTGCATTGCGGGGCCCATATCTCCTAGATCCGTTATCCAAAATTGGTGTTCCATATATGTAAATTGATCAGCACGAAACGATCTACAACTTTACTGTTATACGTTTTAGCGTTTGAGGCCTCCAAAAATCCGAAAACAGCATAGGAAGTTTCTGCATAGTAGATCTGTTTTTCCAGCGAGAGAATTGAGTGTTTGTGTATATATCTTGTAATCTCTCATATGCGGCACTATTGATATTTAAAAAAAAGGTGAAAAAGGCATGTGCATAAAAAAGAAGCCGCACAAACATAAAAAAAGAAAAAAAAGCAAGGAAAAAAAAGAAATAAAAAAATCAGAAGTGGTTGCATCCTTTGTATCGACAGTGTTACGTCATTCGTTTTGCTTGCTTGAGTTAGGTTTGAGAACGAGTTTAGGCCAGCAACTTTGACAAGTACTTTGGATATTTATTCAGTTTTGCTATTCTGATTTCGATGATTGCATATTCCTTGCTACTAAATATTGCATATCCAAGCTCCACATACTTCTTATCAGTTCTGGTTTGAACTTGTAATCGCTTCGCTCACATCCGTCTTGTTATCATGAACCAGCCACCGGTTGTACCTCCTGCAGCGTTGGTAAGAACACTTGTAAGAGCGTAGTAAGACGCTTGAGAGCGTGTGATTCCACCTTCTACCACCTAGTAGTTGATAGGGATAATACTTTTGTGTTATCTTTTGTTTTCTACTGACAATGGCAGGTTCATGGATCATTGGGGAAAATGTACAACTATATCAACACTGGAATCACGATCGAAAAGATAATGGAGGTGACAATGCCAATGGTAAAATAGCCTTACCTTCTTTTTATGGTGCATATGATGGTGAAATTTACTTTGATTGGGAGATGATAGTTGAACAAAAATTTAATTCCCATCAAGTTCCTCAAATCCATTGGGTCAGACACGCTACTAGTAAGTTCAAAGATCGTGCTATTTTATGGTGGAACAAACTAGTCACTATGGACATACAACCTTATAATTGGGATATGTTGAAGCGAGTTATGGGTCATAAATTTGTTCCTCCTTCTTTTAAACGTGATATGCATAAGAAATTAGAATGCTTGAATCAAGGTAGAAAATCTGTAGAGGAGTACTATCAAGAGTTACAGATATGCATGTCTCGTTGTGATTTAGAAGAAACTGATGGAGAAAAAGAGATTAGATTCTTACGTGGACTTAATGAGAAAATATACAATATGGTTATTGATAAAGAATATGTTTCTCTGTTGCAAACATTTGCTCTTGCTTGTGCAGCTGAAAATAAAATAAAACTTAAGAAAGTTGTATGAAAAACCAATACATCTGTTTGCAAGAATGGTGTGTATCCTTGCACGACTAACGTTCTGCAGGCAAGTGCAAATGATCAAATTGAGAATGAGGAGAATGAAGAGATGCTTGTTGCAGCACCCCTGCTTCCATCACCTACAACTGAAGATGTACCTACATCCGCTGAGAAGGAAAACAAAGGTAATGAAAAAGGTACCACACTCATTCAAGATGAGAACGATATTGATGTACTGAAACTTTCCACGAATCATGCTTTGTTAGAGCAACAAATTGTGGAACCAGTTGTTGATTTACCTTTGTCACAAGAAGATTTGCTCGATGTTTCTTGGGATAAAGAAGAGTTGTGTGATAATGCTTCACTTATATTCATGCCACAACTAGTGAATGAACATGTTACTCTTACTTTGGAACATAATAACACTTGTGCTCAAAATAAACATGTTGTTCACGTTGCAAATGAAAATGATGAGCTGAAATTGTTGTCTTCTTTAAATATTCTGGGTTATATTGAATTTGATGTTCTATGTGATCTAGACAATCTAGAGGAGAGACTTACTGATCCATATAATTTGCCTTTCTTATCAAGAAACATTTTTCATATTATAGGCAAATATAATGATAATGGAAAGTACATGGTTAATCGAGTGTACATTTGCTCAAATATGAATTTTGCTTATGATGTACAACCATGTGATGAACTAGAGAGCTATACTATCACCAATCATTCCATGTCGAGTACATCTGGTTCAATTTTTAAGGCACATGAACTTTTTCAAGAAAGGGAGGATATGAATCCTGATGAATCTGATTCTAACAATTTGATTACAAACGATATGCTTGTTGTTTTGCCTTCCTTTGGAGCTAACCTTTTACAGACGACCGAGCATGAGTCGAGGATGACTCACAATCAAGAAGGGGAGGATGATGTGACCATGCACATCATAGATAGGACCAACACTACATCAACATGGTGGTCATCAAGAGTTTCATTCAATTCTTCGTCAGCATTGTCGTCGCCGAGTGCTACCTCGATCATTTCGCCAACATGGATTAGTGTACCTTCTTCCATGACATCTACGACAAGTTGGCAACACTTCACGGTATCCTCGACATCATCTACATCAACTATGGTGTCATCATCAACTATATGGCATCATCGACTCGCACCATGGCCAGGTCGCGTGCACAGCCGGCAAGCTCATCATGCTGATGTTGCGCTATCGCCGCCAGCAGTTCGGCCTCCACCGTGGCCACCTCCCCAAGCTCAAGACGTATTCAAGAAAGGCGCATCTCCACCACTTCAACGCCCTCTAGTCCCACAAGCCACGTCATTGCAAGGCCGGCCCAAGAGAGAGCCCAATTTGTCCACGAGTCGGGTTCGGCCATCTCCGCGCAGTCAACTTAAAACGGATGCCCAGGGCGCATACGGACTCTGTTTTGAACGTTCTTGGTATGCACGGAGAAGCTCTCGACGAGATCTTTCCAATGAAACAATATGGCAACCAGAATCTACCGGGCACTGCGACGCTCCACTTTGGGCCCATGGCCCGTGTAACCCTAGGGTTTAATGCCCCAAACCCTAGCCATCGCTATATATTTAGTAGCCGTCATCGTTTAGACTTGGGTTTTGCTTAGAATTTTTTTGCTGTCGCAGTTCGCCGTCTTTCGGTTTGTGGAACCCCAATACTTCGTGATCTTAATACATACTTGCAATTCGAGATTGCTTCTTTTGTGTTCTTGCATGTGTTCTTTGATTCGCTTGCAGGAACAGGCCTTCGTGGCTAGGTCAACCGTGCCTCGGTACGGTTGATAACGAACGGAGCAGTGGTGTAACGATTGCAGGCCTAGATCTGTTCTGGTCGAAAGTCGGATCGTCAACGTCGAGTCTCCACCAATCGAACTATCCCCTACCTGTCGAAAGATCGGGACCCCGTTCCTCATCATTAGGAGTGTGGGGCCCACGCTAAGAGCCAAGCAAGAGCCAAGCTGTAGGAGGCTTCGTGCTTGCTTCGTTCTTGCTTGGTGTTTTAAGATGGTGCTCGCACACGTGGCAGGAAATATTCCGTTTAAGAGCCAAGTAAGAGTCAAGCCTGTTGGAGATAGTCTTAGATTTAGTTCAGCGGGCGCCCAAGTCGGTGCCTGTGATAAAAAAAATATTTTTTTCAATTGTTGAGGAGAGAGAAGACTCCTCCTCAGACTTCAGACGCCCGGAATTTTGTAATTTTTTTATTTTTATGTGATTAAATTGTATATAATTTTTTTTCTTGATTTATGCATTAATCTATTTAAAATTAGATCTTGATTATATTTAGAAAATTGTAGATCTTTAAATTATCTTCATATAGAGACCAAACATCAACTATATTCGATTTTAAAATTAAATGTTATTTATATTTTACTAAAATCGCTTGAATTTTAATAAATATTTAATTTATTCGTGAGCCCTTGCGAGAAGTCTCCCCAGACGTCTTTGTATTGAAGTGGTGGGTGTTTCGGGTGGCGTTTCGCACATATGGCACATAATATGCTGAGAATATTCTTTTGAAACATCTACCGAGACGCCCCAATATTGTACTCAGCATTACACCCTTGTGCTTGAGGAATAAATTCATTTTTCTCTGTTGCTTAGTGACGTCTAACAAAACATTTATTTGGCATTTGTTGAGTAGGAGCAACTTTTGTTTGTGTATTTCTATGATTTAATGGGTAGAGACAAAAAAAATCAGTGAACAATTCTCAATGTTTGGGACCTAAATAAAAAGTTCTCTAAAGTTTAAGGACCTTTTTGGATGTACATGAGCATGAATGAACTATTTATCAAAGTACATGGACCCATCTGACACTTTTGGAAGTATAGGGACCTAAATGAATAATTTTATGTAGTACATGGGCCTGATGTATGAATTTGCCAAAAGTAAATGTATTACCTTTTAGTGGGTAGATAGACGGATATGCCTAGGGTTTGTTTGGAAGGCGAAAGCTTAAGAGTAAAGCTGCCAGAGCTTCTCTTCCGAAATGAAGTGTCATCACCTTATCGGTGAGGCTTTGTGTAGAAGTCCTAAGTCATATTTGTATACAGAAGCTTGAGTGATCCGGGAGGATCTTCGGATCCTTCAGGTCAAATTCGGAAAGAATTTGCGACCTCGGGAAGGATTCAATCTCTGATCAGATTGTATTCCGAGGATTGTATTCCGATCAATATATATATGTGTGTGTGTGTGTGTGTGTTTAGGTTTAGTTAGTTGTCTGAGTCTAATACGTTTAGGATAATTTTTTATTGAGTTTGATACGTATTCATATGACTGGACTATAAATACTTTCTAATAGTTCTAGTTTAGATCATCGGAGAGTCATTGAATTTATTTAAGTTTTAGACACATAGTTCATCGACATAGGCGAGTGCGTCTTAACGTTTGATGTGTACAAGATCCTTCTTTTCAATAAAGAGTTGTGCTATCTTTTGAACTGAGTTTTCGATTAACTTGGGTTTCAATAATTCTAAATAAGATCCCGTATTTCGTATTCCGCATATTAGCATCTGATCGAGTATAGTCGAAACCCATCTATACTTCAATCAGAGCAAGTTGGTATCTGGTCGAGTATAGCCAAGAGCTGGTCTATACCGTAATCAAATCAAATTGGTATCAGAGCAACTATCCGTCCTATAGATGGTGAAGACTCACTAGTGTTACAAAACTTCTAGCGAAACTCCGCAAGAAATTCTTGCAACTGAAGGCAATCATCCGACGGTTCCTATAGTCGTGTCTCCGAAGATGTCGACGATACCTCCATTCAAGGTAACCTAGCCGAACAAGTGCCTATGCTCTCCGCCGACATAGATACCGTGCTTACTTGAATTAAGCAGCAGGCCATGGTTGTACCATCTGAGGTTGATGCTTCAAAAGACTTGCACAGGCTAGACAAAAATGAAGACGAAGACAACTATAAGGCCGACGACCTCGCCAACACCTCCTTAGCTATCAGATCTTTCAAGGTCGAAGCTAAGATTGACATACTCACATATGATGGGGTGATCGATGCTGAGAAGCTGGATTCTTGGATCGACCAGCTTGAGGCCTATTTTGACCTACGTGGGTTTAGTAGCGCTCAAAAGGTGAAGTTCGCACCTTTGAAGATGAAGGACCACGCCAAAACATGATGGTAGGCCCTTGTCGTCAGTGGTGAAGCTGACGACCTTGCGTGGGGGCAATTCAAACGACTCCTACAATAAAAATTCTACCCGATGGGATATATCGAGGAGAGATGGGATTGTTGGCACATATTGTATCAGCGTCGCGATCAATCCGTCTAGGATTATACGACGGAATTTCGAAGACAAGCAATGGTCATTGGCATCTCGCTCTCTGATCTTTAGGTGTTCCGAAAATACACGTCTGGACTTCATAAATCGATGAGTGCTGAGCTAAACCTATTTGGCGTCCAGGATAGCATAGCTGCTATGATGATCGAGAAGAAAAATAAATCCCGCAACGACAAGAAAGAGAATTTGACCTCATTAAAAGGAAAGTTGAGTCCGAAGAACAGTACTCCGAAGTCTAGTACGAACATCTCTTGTGATCATGTCATGTTGTCGGTGTTATAGAATATACGTATCAGATACGAATTCGAATAAGATTTGAATCTCATCAAGAAACCTAATATGTTAGGATTTCTTCTGCATGGGCAGTTTGAATAAGATTCATATCACATCAGGAAACCTAATCTGTTAGGATTTCCTCTACATGGCCCTATATATAGAGATGTATGATGGGCTTGAGGATCATCACAAAAGCCATAGCTGCCATCTCTTTTGATAGCTCCTAAACCCTTGTTGTACACGTTGGTGCTAGCACACCATCGTACGACGTTCTATCTCGGTACGTGTGGATACCGGTAGAGGCGTTGCTGCAATTGCTGCTCTAATTAGAACGATCCGTGAACTGTCGTTGTCATCTACATCTGCTTATCAGGACGATCCGCAAACAGTTGCTGTGAACATTCGATTGCTGCATCAAATCTGCTTCTGCTACTGGTAACAATCTAATCTATGATCTATTATTTGCAGTTTTCGAGTAAAAATTTATGAAATTCTGCTAGTGTAGCTTACTCGATTTCCTACAGTGGTATCAGAGCCATCCTGTATAGTATTAGATCTGGATTAATTATATATATATATATATATATATATATATATATATATATATATATATGTGATATATGAAGTTATAGTAGATTAGATCTACTAGTTCATTCAATCTGTTACCGTATAAGTTTCGTTATACATGTTTGTTTTGACATCCAAGTGTTGTGATGAACTATTTTTTGGCCGACTTTAATATGAACTAATGTCTAATGATCCTAGCATGGGCCAGAGGGAGATGATGTTAGGGTTTATATGACAATAGTAGATTGGATCTTCTAAATCATATGTGTATAGATTGGATCTATATATGACATTAGCTGCCTATTCTAGATATTCATATTGGAGTTAACATGAATGACTTAAGGGGATTTAAACCAATCAGATTGGTTGGAAAATTTGATTAATGTGATTAATTTAAAAAAATGATTATATTTGATAGCCAGAAGCTGTTAACTTTGGTGTCTAAGGAAAGAACACATCATAAGATTTTTCTTAATAAGTCCCGCTTGGCGGAACACTTTCCTTCATGGTGTGAGCGAAAACAGTCGCGGTCTTTCCTGGCCAAGGTTACTGCCAACGGAAATTAAATATAGTCGTAGTTATGCATGTGAGATTATCTAACTGATAGTTATTTTCATGCATATAGATGTTGTGACATCTTTTAACCCCTCATGAAACATAAAGATTATACTTGACAACCAGAAGTTGTCAACTTTGGTGTCTAAGGAAAGAACACATCATAAGGTTTTTCTTAATAAGCCCCGCTTGGCGGAACGCTTTCCTTCATGGTGTGAGTGAAAACAGTCGCGGTCTTTCCTGGCCAAGGTTACTGCCAACGGAAGTTAAATATTGTCGAAATTGCACCTCTTAGATCATCTAGCTGATGGTTATTTTCGTGCATATGGATGTTTTGCCATGTTTTAACCCCTCATAAAAATTAAGTTTTTATTATACCCTTCCAATTGCTGCACCTGTCAAGATTTTGATCGTTGCTTGGTGGGTCTGACAAATCAGGGCACCATCAATTATCTTAATAAGGCAGGATATGTGTTGGACACCCATAAGCATAGAATTGGTTTAACTTAACAAAGCCATCAAAACGGTTTTGGGCTTTGGGGCATGGTGTTGGGATGACACCCAACAAACAAGAGTTATATATGATATAATTAGTAAGGAGTTGCTTACCTAAATAACTAGGTTTCTAGCAGTGATGCCAAAGCTCACTAGAACTTAGTGAAATATGGATCTTGGCCTACTATATATATTTCTTGAGAGATTTTTTCTAAAATATATAGTTGGTGCATCTTTTATTGAATTGTTTAATAAAAGACTTTTCATAAATATAATGCTATAATTTTTCATTTCTTGACTGTTGTAGACCATGGATAGTGGTAGCTCCTCAAACAATTTCAGTTTGCGATCTGTCCTTAATAAAGAAAAGCTCAATGGAACAAATTTTATTGATTGGTATAGAAACTTGAGAATTGTTCTCAAACAAGAGAAAAAGGACTATGTTCTAGAGACTCCTATACCTGATGAACCAGCCGCTAGTGCTCTACGTGCTCAAAAGGATGCTTACAAAAAAAGCATACCGATGACGCACTTGATGCCAGCTGTCTAATGCTAGTCACCATGAACTCTGAGCTTCAGAAACAATATGAGAACATGACAGCTTATGACATGGCCGTGTCTCTTAGAAACTTATTCGAGGAGCAGGCCAGGGTGGAAAGATATGAAACCACCAAGAAATTGCATGATTGCAAGTTGGCAGAAGGGAGCTCAGTCAGTCCTCATGTGATCAAGATGATTGGTTACATTGAGAATTTGGAAAAGCTTGGTTTTCCCGTTAGTCAAGAGTTGGCTACTGATATGATTCTCCAATCGCTCCCTCTGAGCTATGACCAGTTTGTCATGAACTATAACATGAATAATCTGGAGAAATCATTGACTGAATTGCATGGGATGCTTAAAACAGCGGAACATAACATTAAGAAAATTCCAAATAATGTAATGATGGTTCAAAAGGGAAAAAGCTTTAAGAAGAAGGGCAAGGGAAAGGCTAAGGGAAAGGGCAAAGCTCTAGAAAGATCCTCTCGCGCTAAGCCTAATTCCAAAGGAAAGTCCAAGCCAGGTGTCACCCCTACTACTGAATGCTTCTATTGCAAGGAATCTGGCCATTGGAAGAGGAATTGCAAGAAATACTTGGAAGATTTAAAGAAAAAGAAGGAAAGTGAGACACCTTCAGGTATATATGTTATAGAAGTTCATTTAGCTACTTCTCCTTCCGACTCTTGGGTATTTGATACCGGATCGGCTACTCATATTTGCACTTCGATGCAGGGGCTTAAAAGGAGTAGAAATTTGGCTAAGGGCGAGGTTCAACTTCGCGTTGGCAATGGAGCAAGAGTTGCAGTCTTAGCTGTTGGAACTTTTATATTAGCTTTACCTTCAGGATTAGTTTTAGAACTTAATAACTGTTATTATGTTCCTGCCATAAGCAAAAACATTGTATCCGTGTCATGTTTGGACACGCTGGGTTATGAATTTAGAATGAAGTACAATCGTTGTTCCTTTTATTTAGATGATACGTTTTATGGAAATGCCTCATTGGAGAATGGGATTTATCAGTTAAATCTTGAATTACCTGTCTATAACATATGTACTAAGAGGCTTAGGTCCAATGATTTGAATCCCACATTGTCGTTTAGGCCATATCAATGAGAAACGCATCATGGAACTCCTGAAAGATGGTCTTTTAGAATCATTTGATTTTCAATCATTTGATGTGTGTGAATCTTGTTTACTTGGCAAAATAACAAAGGCACCTTTCACGGGTGAAAGTGAAAGGGCAAATGACTTATTGGCTCTTATTCATACTGATGTATGTGGACCATTAAGTTCAACAGCTAGAGGTGGTTTTCAGTACTTCATAACTTTTACCGATGACTTAAGTAGATATGGATATGTTTACTTAATGAGGCATAAATCTGAAACGTTTGATAAATTTAAGGAATTTCAGAATGAAGTACAAAATCAACTTGGCAAGACAATCAAAACCCTACAATCTGATCATGGAGGGGAATATTTGAGCCAAGAATTTGGTGATCATCTAAAACAGCATGGAATTATTCCACAATTGACCCCGCCAGGAACACCTCAATGGAATGGTGTGTCCGAACGACGGAACAGGACCTTGTTGGACATGGTTCGGTCAATGATGAGCCAAACTGATCTTCCATTGTCCTTCTGGGGATATGCTCTAGAAACAGCTGCGTTCACATTAAATAGGGCTCCATCAAAAGCCGTAGAAGAGACACCATATGAGATATGGAATGGAAGGCATCCTGGATTGTTTGTTCTTAAGATTTGGGGTTGTGAAGTTTATGTAAAACGTTTAATGTCTGATAACCTCAAACCCAAATCAGATAAATGCTTCTTTGTGGGCTATCCTAAGGATACAAAAGGATATTACTTCTATAATAGAGAAGAAAACAAAGTGTTTGTTGCCCGAAACAGTGTCTTTTTGGAAAAAGAGTTTCTTTCAAAAGGAGTAAGTGGGAGCACAGTGCAACTTGAAGAAATTCGGGAATCACTGGAAATTATTTCAGCACCCACTGAAGCTCAGCAAGACCTACAAAACAATGTAGAAAATGATGCAGGACAAGAACCAATTATACGTAGGTCTGAAAGGGTACGTCACGCACCTGGAAGGTACATGCTCCTTACAATGGAGTAGCGTGAAGTATTATTGATAGATAATGATGAACCTAAGACTTACAAAGAAGCGATGATGAGCCCTGACTCTGAGAAATGGCTTGGAGCCATGAGATCCGAAATTGAATCCATGCATGACAATCGAGTGTGGAACTTGGTTGATCTGCCTGATGGTGTAAAAGCCATTGAGTGCAAATGGGTTTATAAGAAAAAGATTGACAAGGATGGTCATGTTCATATCCATAAAGCACGATTAGTTGCAAAAGGTTTCAAGCAAATTCAAGGTGTTGATTATGATGAAACCTTTTCGCCCGTTGCTATGTTAAAGTCAATCTGGATCATCCTAGCTATTGCTGCCTTTTTCGATTATGAGATATGGCAGATGGATGTCAAAAGGGCTTTCCTAAATGGAAACCTAAGTGAGGAAGTGTATATGGCACAGCCTAAAGGTTTTGTGGATCCAGATAATACTAGGAAAGTATGCAAGCTTCATAAATCCATTTATGGGTTGAAGCAAGCATCTCAGAGTTGGAATCTTCGTTTTGATGAAGTAGTCAGACAGTTTGGTTTCATAAAAAATGAAGAAGAGCCTTGTGTTTATAAAAAGGTAAATGGGAGTGCACTTGTTTTTCTGGTCTTATATGTGGATGACATACTTCTGATCGGAAATGATATTCTTATGCTTGATTATGTGAAGTCCTCATTGAAAAGTAGCTTCTCTATGAAAGACTTAGGTGAGGCAGCATATATTTTGGGCATTAAGATCTATCGAGATTGATCTAAAAGGCTAATTGGATTAAGCCAAAGTACATATATTGACAAAGTATTAAATAGATTCAATATGCATGATTCCAAGAAAGGTTTTCTACCTATGTCACATGGCATTAGTGTTAGCAAGAGTCAATGTTCTTCGACATGTGATGAGCGGGACCGAATGAATAAGGTTCCATATGCTTCTGCTGTTTGGTCTATTATGTGTGCCATGCTATGTACACGCCCAGATGTCTCCTATGCTCTAAGTGTTATGAGCAGGTACCAATCAAATCCAGGTGAGAGTCACTGGACTGCTGTAAAAAACATCCTTAAATACTTGAGGAGGACTAAGGATGTGTTCTTGGTTTATGGAGGTGAGGAAGAGCTCGTTGTTAGTGGCTACACCGATGCTAGCTTCCAAACTGACAAAGATGATTTCAAATCGCAATCTGGTTTTGTATTTTGCCTTAATGGAGGAGCTGTAAGCTGGAAGAGTTCCAAGTAAGAAACTGTCACTGATTCTACAACAGAAGCAGAGTACATTGCTGCTTCTGAAGCTGCTAAAGAAGCTATTTGGATTAAAAAGTTCATCTCTGAACTTAGTGTGGTTTCTAGTATTTCAAGCCCAGTGGATCTCTATTGTGACAATAGTGGAGCCATTGGGCAAGCCAAGGAACCAAGGTCTCATCAGAAATCCAAACATATACTCAGGCGTTATCACCTCATCCGAGAAATCGTGAATAGAGGTGATGTGAAGATTTGCAAAGTGTCCACGGATTTGAATGTTGTTGATTCGTTGACAAAGCCTCTCCTGCAACCAAAGCATGAGGTGCATACTAGAGCAATCGGTATTAGATACATTTGTGATTGACTCTAGTTCAAGCGGAAGGTTGTTAGTGATATGTCCTAGAGCAAATCACAGAGATGTATTTATCTTTGTTATATTTATGAACATTTGAATAATATGTTATTTTTGAATAAATTATCATCTTGGTTTGATCAACAAGTATGTGACTTGTTTGTGAGACTCTAAATTTATTTGATGATATTTGTTGGATCTAGGTAGATCTTAGTATCTAGGTTTTGATGATTAATGACGTTTTGGATAAATCCATGATGATTAAAGTTAATCTGAAGATATCAGATTTGATGATTAAATGACAATTTAAATAAATCCTGATTTAGCACAAGTAAATTGAATTGATTATCGGTAAACCCTGAATTGGATGTTTTTCTCGATTACGGGTTTGATATTGATGCATATGTAGAGGATGAGCTCGGTGGTTGCATCAAGGTTGATGACTTCAGCTGTGGATTTGATATCGATGCACATGTTGACGGAGAACTCAGGATGATTAGTTATCCATGTTTGTGCAAAAGGTTGATGACTCTGTGTTCTGGATTTGATATGTCTATGTATGATTGAGAGAGAGCTCATGATGGTAGTCATCCATATTGATTGATATCATAACTTGAGTAGTATGGATCGTGTGCGCATTTCTTGTATCATATATGGATCTATATGATTGTGAGATTCATCCATTACTCATTTGTTGTTCATTGAAATTGGTTTTGTCATTTCACCGAAGAAAGAAATTGTTGAGTGAACTCCTGTGTGGAGTGATTTATCTGGTGGTGATTAATGACGAACTGCAAATGAGACTAACGTTTGCGCATTGAGTGTATATGTTCTAGTCTCAGAATGGTTGCAGGATGAAAACAAGCAAGGGCGTGAAGAGGATGAAGACGATATGAGACATCCCGAGCAAGGTCAAGCTTAGTGAGGATGAGCTTTGCGAAGACAGGCGTCGAGATGTCGAGCTTCGCGTGGTCAAGCTTAACGAGATCGAGCTTTGCGATGACGAACATCGAGCTATCGAGCTTCGCGAGGTCAAACTCCACCTAAGGTAAAATCCAAGATTAAGGATTGTTTTCTTAGGGTTTTACCGGTCTCGGTGTTTGGAGACAGACCGGGTTGATAGGTTTCTTTTTACTAGTTTGACCATTCTATTAAGAGGGGTCGGAAACTAGTAGCTTGAATCTATCTAGTGCGGAAGCTCAGATGCATTCATATCATCTTGCACTAGTGTCTTGCATTGCTAGTGAGTCTAAGTGTAGTTCATGTGCATTACATTAAATGTTTTGAAAACTGCACTTAGTCGTGATCGGCAGCTGTTTAAATTGGTTTATTTATCTAGAGCTGGTCGTGGTCGTATTTGCATATTCTGATCATATCAGTGTTGATACGTGGTCGTGGTCGTGTCGCTTGTTTGCCGGCTTTCTGTTTAGGGTTTGGGCGTGGTCGTAGGAGTTCGGACTGGTCGTACCAGTCTTCGACTCGCTTGCGTACGCTCGACCAAACCCTATCGACCACCTGTTTTCGATCGGATGTCAAGACCTGTGTGGTCGTGGTCGTTGCTAAGTGACACAAATCACATCCGCGAGAAAACGGCAAATCCGTATGTGCAAATACTCTAAAATTGCATTTGAGATGATTTTTGGATTGGACATTTTGACAGCAGAAAAGTTTTTGAGTTTTCTAGAAGTTTCTAGACCTTTCTAGGTCTTACTCCTGTTGACAAAATTGTAGAACTCTGAGTTATCTTTCTAACAAGTCAAAAATCACCTCAATCGGATCTTTCGATCAAAAGTTATGCTTATTTTACTGTCAGTGTGTAGTGGCCAGACAAATGCATCCGTCCGGGGCTATCTGTCCGAAGTGGCCGGACATTGTCCGGCCAGTACAAATTTTTTGAGCCAAAAAATGAAACGGACAAATGCATCCGTCTGGAGCTATTTGTCCGAAGTGGCCGGACTTTGTCCGAAATGGCCGGACATTGTCCGGCCTGTACAAGTTTTTTTTTTAGCCGAGAGTTAACAGAGACATATCCATTTGTCCGGACGTTTTGTTCGGACAAATGGTATCCGTCCGGCCTTCACAAATTTCGCCCAACGGTCATTGACACGTTTGCAACGGCTGAAATTTTTGTACTGGCCGGACAGTGTCTGAAGTGACCGGACAATGTCCGGCCTGTACAACTTTTGGCCCGGTTTCTTGCAAACGGCTAGTTTTTCGTTGAGGCTATAAATACTTCGTGTTTGGCTTCATTTTTGGGTGCTCAAAGAGTTCATTCTTCAGCTGAAAACCTAGCCAATTAATTTGCATTTGAGTTATTGCATTTAGAGGCTAGAATTGAGCCCAAATCTTGAGTAGATTTGAGAGAGAGCTTGAGGGAGATTGTGTGAGTGTTTAGTGCACTTCATCTCCATTAGATTGCTAGTGCTAGAGTGTTGAGCATCTCATTTGCATCATTAAGCTTCTAGCACGTGGTTGGTTCAAGTGAAAGCACATCCGGCTTGTTACTCTTGGCGATCGCCTTCGCCTAGACGGTGCCGGAGGAGAGCCGAGATCTCTCCAATTGAAGTTTGTCGGAGAGGCCGGCAAAAGATTGTGAAAGGTGTGGTGCTCACCTATCCGGTGTGGAGAAGGAGCAACCCTAGTGAGATATCCTTCGTGGATATAGAAGCAAGGCTCCGAGAGAGCGCTTCAACGAGTAAGGGAGACCAGGCGAGTCTCCGAGACCTCGGTAAAAATATTGTGTCAATTGTGTATTTATCTTTTGCATTACATTCATCTTGACACAATTGCTATATTTACTTTTGTCGCATGATTTGTTGAATAACTTACATGGTTGAATGCAACTAGTTGATTAAATTGTTTTAAGCCTCATTGTATAATCTAGCTTAAACGATTATTTTGTTGAAATTGCTTAGTGGGGAAAGAAAATTTAAAAGCCTCCTAATCACCCCCCTCTAGTCGGCATCCTCGATCTTACAATATTATTCTAATATAATCCCTGATCCATTATCTTTAAATAAGACATTATAAATTAATGGATCAGCACATTTATTGATTGATGGTTATGTTTCACGGACCATGGATATAAGATATTAAATCAATAATGTGGACATATATTGGAGAATATAATGTTGGATAGATCCATTTTGAGACACTGTTTGGATATTTAAGTGTCACCAGTTGGTCTCAAATAATGTTTATGATTGATCCTTAGACCTGAGACTATCATAGTTTCCTACATGTGTAGTAATATACTTTGATACTACCAAACACTATTTTTAATTAAGTAGTAATAAAGGTAATATTCGGGCATACTATGAACCATGCGGAGGAATATGAATGGTTAAGATGGAATTTGCATATCTCATAAAATAAGAGAGATATCTCTGGGCCCCTCGATATAGATGAATTGAGAAGTGCATGGCCATGCCGTTTGTGGTTGAAGTGTTAACTACGAGAAGATTAATTCACTATGAGATCGAGAAAGGATTGAACTGTGCAAGGGTGGCACATTTCCTACCTTGGGTTTAATCTGGCATCGTATGGCAAGAGGATCAACATGAAAACATTATATAGGTTTGCTGATTATGATCTTTGTGTGTATTTGAATAGTCGTTATGTCCTGCTATGGGCCACTACCGACTTACAATTCGGGTAAGTATTCTCGGGTCGTGACTAAATATATATGAACCTACAGGGTCACACACTTAACGGGTTGGAACAATGCAATTCGGATTAAGTCTATTTTGGGTTTCCATATCAGATTTGGAAACTTAATGCTAGACTCCTTATGCAATTGGATTGGGTTTGATATGGGTTTCTGTATCAGATTCAGAAACTTAATATTAGACTCCTTATGTATTTGGATTGGGTTTAGACCCCTTATCCATTTGGATTGGGTTTGGTATAGGTTTCCGTATCAGATTCGGAGACTTAATATTAGACTCCTTATGCATTCAGATTGGGTTTGTTATGGGTTTTCGTATCAGATTCGTATTGGGTCTGTTATAGAATATACGTACCAGATACGAATTCGAATAAGATTTGAATCTCATCAAGAAACCTAATCTGTTAGGATTTCTTCTACATGGACAGTTCGAATAAGATTCGTATCACATCAGGAAACCTAATCTGTTAGGATTTCCTCTAGATGGCCCTATATATAGAGATGTATGATGGGCTTTGAGGATCATCACAAAAGACATAGCTGCCATCTCTTTTGATAGCTCCTAAACCCTTGTTGTACGCGTTGGTGCTAGCACACCATCGTACGACGTTCCATCCCGATATGTGTGGATATCGGTAGAGGCGCTGCTGCAATTTCTACGCTGATTAGAACGATTCGTGAACGGTCGTTGTCATCTACATCTGCTGATCAGGATGATCCGCAAATGGTTACTGTGAACATTCAATCGCTGCATCAAATCTGCTTCCTCTACTGGTAACAATCTAATCTAAGATCTATTATTTGCAGTTTTCGAGTAAAACTTTATGAAATTCTGCTACTGTAGCTTACTCGATTTCCTACAAAGGATAAGTGCTATAAGCTCCATCCTGAGTTTTGATCAAAGATAAACGGATCAGGAAAGAGAATAGCTACAGCTACTACAGCTCCACTCGAATAAGGAGTTGTCCGAGTGAATTTGGTCGATGAGACGGATACGACCTTGTCTTTGATGGCAATGCCGAAAGAGAAAGTTTCAAATTCATCTAACGACCATCACTCAACGGAGGACTTGTTCACTATCAACATCCAGGTGAAGCATGGAGTGGTCGCAGTAATATTCGATCCTGGAAGTCAAAAGAATTTAGTTTCCACTGGACTAGTTTGACGACTTGGTTTGAAGATGACCACACACCCATGACCGTATTCGCTGGGGTGGTTTACATCTGACGTGAATCAACAGATTACGAGTCAGTGTATGTTGAAATTTGTGATCTCTATTGATATATCAACAAGGTTCAATGCGATGTTGTTCTTATCGATATTTGTCAGGTGATCCTTGGGAGTCCGCTCTTGTACGATCGCGACGCCCACTTCCATCGATGAGCGCAAGAGTATGAGCTCACTCAAGATGGAGTTAAGTTCGTAATCGGTAGAGAAGTCCACGTCAACACTTTGTACTTGATTACCATAAATCAGGCCAAAAGAATCGTCAATGCATGTCATAAATACGTGCTTGTTATGATTCAACTTGTTGGTCAAAGTGATAATACTCCAGCAGTGTTGTCGTTGGCGTGCTGAGAAGATTCTGGTCGTTTGTCAGGACTGCTGGAGAAATACATTGATCTATTCAAAAGTACCCAAGGTCGTCCACCAAAACGTCTAGTCGAGCACAAAATTCAGCTCGTGTTCGTTGTGATACTTCCCAATTTGATTATGTATCGCAACTCGGTATTAAAGAATGAAAAGATCAAAAGGCAACTTGGAGAATTGCTGAATGATGGTGTCATTCAACCAAGTAGTTCACCTTGCGGATCTTCGGTGGTGTTAGTGCTAAAGAAAGATGAGACTTGGCGGATGTGTGTCAACTATCGAGCACTGAACAAGATCACCATCAAGAACCGGTACCCCCTGATGTGACGCGGGTAGTCCGATCTTTCGATAAGAACAACAACTATCGATTTGTGAAAACGACTCTCACGATCCGGTTACCAACCGTACATGACTAATACACCCTGGCAATCGCTGAACCAACTTCGGATTGTTATCGACCGAACTAGAAGCAGGATCGACCTGATCACAAAGATCTATTCCTACAAGCAATCGAAGAACAAGCAAGAATAAGATAAACAAGTAATCTGAAATTGCAAATATAGATTGAATCACGAAAAAGAGTTGGGGTTCCGGATACAGATATTGATGTTGATCTAGCCGAGCAAGAAGAATATCTCAATAGCTTCACAAAGGAAAGACTATGACTAAACAAAACCCGCAGAACCCTAATGGTTCAGCCAGATTATATAGAAGAGGTAAAAGAGGTCAGTGGCCAGGTAAGGAAACCTGAAACCGACATGGACTCTTTCCCTACTCGGACTCTAACTCGATACATGGGCCTTGACCAACCAAAAAGGTGACGCAGCACCAACTAGGCCCAATCAGAATCTGGTCGAAACTTATTTTGTCAATTTCTGGCGATCCAGAAGGAATTTGGAAAGGGGCTAGATCCATTGGAAAGATCTCGTCGTGGGCTTCTCTGTGGACTATAAGAACGTCCCAATCGGACTTCGTATGAGAGAGTTATGGTCGTTTGAAGGCAGGCTGCTCCTGGATGGCCGAACCGGACTCCAACTCGAATCCATCCCAGACTGCAACTCGACTTGGGCTCCTTGCTGGTCCTCTCCATGGTTCCTAAGCATAATATTATCACTATTAGGTAGTAAACCATTCTCAAAATCATATATATATATATAAAGTTAGGAACGATGTCACCTGGCAATGCAACAATCAGGCTTTGCTGCGCGTTATTGGTCTTTGTGTAACAAGCGGAGGATTATGATTGGTGCGTGAAGAAGTGATGTCCTCATCATCCTCCCCTGCTTGCATTTGAATCATCCTCGACTCAAGCTCATCTTCCACACCCAAATATGGCTTCAAATCTACAATGTTAAAGGTGGGACTAACCTCAAAATCTGCAGGCAAGTCAAGATTGTATGCATTATTGTTAATCCTCTTTAACACTCGAAAAGGACCATCAGCTCAGGCAGCAACTTTGATTTTCTTAAGTCTGGAAACCTCTCTTTTCGCAAGTGTAACCAAACAAGATCGCCCGGGTCAAAAATTATTTCTTTTCTACCCTGATTAGCAGCAATCTTGTACTTTTCATTCATACGTTCTATATTCTTCTTAGTTATTTCATGCAGTTTAAGAATCAGTTCAGCACGTCGTTTAGCATCAATGTTTACCCTTTCCGAAGATGGTAAAGGTACTAAATCAATAGGAGCGCGAGGAACAAACCCATATACTACCTGAAAAGGACACATCTTTGTGGTTGAATGCAGTGATCGGTTATAAGCAAACTCCACGTGAGGCAAGCATTCTTCCCACATCCTCAAATTCTTCTTCAAAACAGCCCGCAACATAGTGGATAATGTGCGGTTGACAACTTCGGTTTGGCCATCATTTGGGGATGACATGTAGTAGAAAACAGCAACTTGGTCCCCAATTTCATCGATAGAGTTCTCCAAAAATGATTTAAGAACTGCACGTCACGATCTGAAACAATCGTATTCGGCACTCCATGTAGGCGAACGATTTCTCTGAAAAACAAATCAGCAACATTTGTAGCATCATCGCTCTTTTGACAAGGTATAAAATGTGCCATTTTAGAAAAGCTATCCACGACAACAATGATACTATCCCTCTCCTTCTTTGTTCTAGACAGTCCTAAAACAAAGTCCATAGAAATATCCTCCCAAAGTGTGCTAGGAACAGGCAGAGGCCTATATAAATCATGTGGATTAAGTCGTGACTTAGCTTTTTGACATGTAGTGTAGAGTGCAACGTAGCACTCGACGTCACGTCTCATCTTCAGCCAATAGAAGTGAACGGCCAAGATGTCTTCCCTCTTCTTAACACCAAAGTGTCCCATTAGACCTCCTCCATGCGCCTCCTATAACAACAAAAGACGAACAGAGCTAGCAGGAATGCATAGCTTGTTAGCTCGATAAACAAAGCCACCATTGATCACAAATTTATTCCGGCTTCTTCCTTCTTTACAATTCAGCAATACATCTTTAAAATCAGCATCATGCGCATATTGCTGTTTGATGGTTTCTAATCCGAAAATCTTGAAGTCAAGTTGAGATAACATAGTGTGACGTCTAGAGTGATCAAACGCTCCGTCGATCAGGACCCTTTTGACTCTCGCATTGCTGATAATTGGGGTAATGACCAGAGGAAGCCTCAATGGCCGAGTAAGCCCCGTAGGACAATCAGAGCGATCAAACGTCAAAGGTGTATCCGACCAACGGGGGTATTGAGGTTCACCAAGGGGAGTTTCCGTTTGGTTAACCTCTCGATAAAAGGCTTTAAATTGCCTCTTAGAAACAAAAGAGGAGGAATCTCCGAAAATAACATTAACATGATTACGAGGTACCTGATAGGACATCTCTTCGTTCCCGCTGGCATCTCTTAGCCCGCAAGTTTGTTCCTTTGGTGGTAAGGTTGGCATAGGTCCGATCCCCTGGTAGAACTCATCCAACTGCTTCAACCAACTCTTGCAATTCTTGAGGTCGTGGCCTGCGGAGTTGTGGAGCGGACACCATTTCTTGCCTAACTTTGGTCGGTGGAGGTTTCTCGGTGACCGCGACCTCTCGGTATTGTCCCGATCAACTCCTTTTTGATTTCTTCGACTTCCTCCCTGATGAAGATTCCGGATTCTTGGTCGAATCCTCCCTCTTCGCGTCCTTGAGACCTGGTTGAGGTGGTAAGTTACCCTTATCAACCATCTGATTCCACTCAAGGGCCTCGGCCGCGTCGGAATATCGATCAGCCATATCAAAGAGATCGGCTACTAATCGAGGAGGATGGATGAGCAAATCTTCCGTGAATCTCTGATATCGAACGGCGTGCTTAAACGCCCTGATAACGGAGTTATCAGATATGTTCGGGATGGTATTTCTCACCCCGACAAATCTCTTGACAAACTGACGAAGAGTTTCGGTCGAAGTTTGTCGTAGTCGATGGAGGTCGTCCTCTTTACCCTGTTTCTGATAACAATTTTGGAAATTATTGAGGATGGCATTGCACAACATTTCCCAGTTATAGATTGAACCCTCAGGTTGATTGAACAACCAGGTTCTTGCCGATCCAATTGTATGCAAGTAGTTGGCCATGACCCGGTCATCGCCGCCCACTTCCTGAATAGCAGTGATGTAGATTTTAAGGAACTCGGACGGATTCTGAGTCCCATCAAATCTTTCTATGGCCCCTGGTTTAATCTTGTCTGGCCAAACGACCGCACGGAGGTCGGGCGAGAAATCTTCTCGCTTTACAACCGACGTAAGGACCATGAATGGACCTGCGACTTTCGACCTGATCTCTGGCGATTTCACGCAAGGGAGAGGTCACTCGTGGTCCCAGGCGGGAGTGGACAGGGACTCGTTCCCTATCACGAGAGTTCTCCGCCCGTCTGGCTTTGTCATGCCGAGATGGTACTGGTGGTGGACGATTCCGTCTACCATAACTAGAATTAGAGTACTCTCAGTCATGGGAACGTGTTGCAGACCGGGAAGAGGCTGTTGGGGTCGCCACAGATGCGACCTCGTCCAACCTCTCTGCCAGGATTCTGGCGAAAGCCGGTTTCTGCGCATTTGTGACCGTAGGAGGAAAATTACGCAGGACCTCTGCGATGGATCGAAGCCGACCATGCGTATTCCTCCTGGGTGCGCCAGGTGTCACCGTCTCTTCGTCCACCGGTAAACGTTCGGGGGGTAAAGATGGTGTCTGGTCGCGTTTATGAACACGTGATCGACGAGAGGAACTCGGAGCAGCATCGTAACGAGCTTGCGCATTTTGAAGAGCCTCTATGGCTGTTCTGTGAAGGTCGTAATCTTGTTGCTCACGATCTTGATCCTCCTTTTGTTTGCGTTCCCGTTCTTCCCTAGCAGCCCGTTGATCGGAAGACAGTGAATTGTCTAGGGAGCGAGGTCGCCGATGGAGAAAATATTTCCATTTGTTCCGAGTCAGACTCGAAATCAAAGAGACCGTGGAGGTTATCAGGATCAAACCTCCCCGGGCTAAATTCCTGGTCGACATCGCCCTTACCCTCAGCGGGGTCATACGACAGACCGGATTCAACCTCTAATGCATTAAGAACCACAGTGGGCTCTGGTTCTGCGTCAGTCGCCTCTTGGTCGATAGACATGACCTGGGTGGTCGAATCGACCTCTGGGGCGTCTTTGCCTCCGGTTTCCTCCATTGGAACAGGATCACTAGGTGAATGCATCTGGATGTAGGCATAATCCTTGAGATCGAAGTCATTCTCAGAATCATATGCTCCAGACATGGCTCACTGAACCTCCGGATAGAAATAGGAACGCCTTGAGAAAGGCCCCACGGTGAGCGCCAGCTGTCGACGATTCGGACTCAGGGGTCCTTAGTCGAACTTATGCAGAATTTGTGAGTTATGAGCCCTTTCAGGGTGTCCCTCCGGGAAGGGATGATGAGCCAAGGTCGGTTGGAACTAAGAAGAATTTATACAAGTTCAGGCCCTCGATGGTGGGAGTAATAGCCCTACGTCCTGTTGTGATTTCGCTATGTGTAGGAAAAAGGGTTACAAAGTTGTGGAAAAGATCATCACAGGTGAAAATCTTTTCCGTGTTGATATGTTCCCGGTGTGTCATGTCCTCGTCTGGTGCATTTACTCACCCTTTTATATTGGTCGACAGGGTGCCAACGCACAACGGCTTTAAACGGTTGCTCGGGTGCAGTTTTGGCAACTGCACTTAACTTCCACGCAGGCTTAACACGTGCAATTAAGGGATAACCGCACACATTAACCTCTTGGCAGTTGTCTTCATACATGGAAGAATCTTCGAGATCATCGGGATATGCTGCAGGGGCTAAGCAACCCCGAGTCGTCCTGGTCAAGAGTAGTCCATGACCTTCTGACCGCGTATTGTCTGCAATCATCTGACCGTGCATTGTCTACGACCTTCTGTCCGCGCATCGCCTACGGGCTCCTGACCGTGCACTATCTGCGGCCTGATCGCGTAAAGCCTGCGACCGTGTGTTCGCGCTTCTCAGGCCATCTGAGATCACACCAACGAACACTTACCTGGCTCGAATCTGTCTTGAACCAGACGTGCAATTATTCTGAACTAGCTCGGGTAACAATCATTGTCAACAATTATTTAGGTCATATCTACTCACATTCTTCAAACATAACTCTTATTTGAATATAAAGTATGCATATAGTTGAAAACAGTTAATGTACTTCATTTCAAAATATTAGGAGAGACATGATCAGGGGGTGGGTGACTTGCCTTGATTTCCCGCGACAAAGTCTTCTGCAACGCCTTCGATCGGCTGCTCCTCGATCCTCGGACGAGCGGCTTCTAAACGCGATAAGCACACCGATCAATCAAACATGCATAAGTATGAGACTACAAAATGCAAGACCTAAATCCTAATAAGTCTAGATACTGTAGCCCACAAATTAGATTCGTGAAAAGCTGGAATTCCGAAAACAGAGTATTTAGGGTAAAGCTGAAAGGAATCGTTTTCGAAAATGGCTGAAAACGACGAAACAGGGTTTTAGGGCTGGAACCTAAAGTGGCGACAAAAGAGAAATATGTGTCTGGGATTTTAGTGGTAGGACAGTTCAGACGGATTTGGGTTTGGAGGTTAGACGGAGAAAATACACGTGCAATTAAGGGCAAATCGGGTAAGAACTGATCTGGAAAAAGGACAGAAAAGAGATCCGGAACTTGGATCTGAAAGAAGACTACAGATCTGGAAGATTGGGACTGAGACGAATTTAATGGCGCAGATGGATCTTCGATCGGAAGCCTCTGCAATGGAATCGACAGAATCGAGTCGAGGGCACGACTTAGCTCAAAACAGTGGATCTGAGATCCAGAAAGCGAATCGAAGAAAAAAATACAAATCTGGAAGGTAGACGACGAAACGAACGAAGTGACGCGATTGGATTTTCGATTGGAGGTCTCTAGGACAGAGCACGACAAAGCATGTTAGTGAGGCTGACATTGGGACAAGCACATGTTCACTGTAGCAGTGTCTTTGGGCAGACACTGGCCACGGCCACGGCTCGAGCTCGCCGGCGGCGATCCAGACCACGGCTGGAGCTGAGGTGTGGAGGGGTGGTGGAGTCACGGAAAGGGAAAGGATAATGGCAAGGTGGCACGGCTGAAGAAGCTTCCACGGCTGCGAACCACGGCGAAGTTTCACGGCGAGGCGGCATGCACAGGCGCGGCCACGGGTGAGCTCACCGGAGAAGAGGAAACGGCCGGGGAAGTGTTGGAATCGGAGAGGGACACTAAGGGAGGAAGAATATGCAACCAAAACAGCCAACAGCGGCCGGATTTGAAGCTTTCGCCGGCCGGCCGGAGTTGGGGAAGACGACCTCGGGTGGCGGCCGTTCTCGGGCTAGGGCGCACGGGGAAGGCTGAAATTTGATGGGGGAGCTACTGGAGGCGAGGGGATCACGTTGGCATGGCAGGATTTGTCAATGCATGGCCGGAAAAGATGAACGGCGAGGTGGCCGACGGTGAACAAAATGCAAACACGGCAAATCGGGAGCTACTGCGGTCAAATTTCCGAGCTCTAGTGGAAGGAAAGATGCACGAGATCAAAGCACACATGATAGACATACCTGGACAAGCAAAAGGTAGCCGGAGAAAGGTGACAACGACGAGGGAGGTGGCGGCCAGCGCTGGAGCGCGCCCTGGCTCTCGGCTGGGCGACAGAGATCACGCCCAATGACATTTTATGTGGAATGTTTCATCCAAATCGAGAAATTCCAAGTGCATTGCGAGCCAGAGAGCTAGAGTTGAGTTCCAACGGGAGCATTCTGTGTGGAAGTGCTGGCTGGAGAAGAAACAGCTATGTCCTTTCTTATATGGAGGATGGCTTTAGAGATAGCTTGATGTGTAAGCAACCATCTGAGCTGTAATGCATCAAGCAGGGCTATTTTGGTCTCTTCATTGTGTTTGCTGTGGAATGGGTGAGGGTAGAGAGGTAAATGCACATAAAATAATGTTGTTGACATGTCTAGGGACTTGTTTGCATTTGTTAAAAACATGAGGGGCTGAAATGCAAAGCGGCAGTGCATGGGAAGTTGTGGAACCTGGTTACTTGTGCTATTAAAATATTATAAACACTTTTACTGAATTTTATAAGCATTATTGAAATCAAAACAATTCTTTTATGCAATTTTCTAAATAGAAGGGCTATCATTTTATGTGAACAGTTTGTCATTTCATGTGAAAAATTGATTTGTTTTATACATAAAATCATGGTGTGATGAATTATAAAATATGCATGCATGAAGGATAGATGGGGCAGATGATTTGGGAGATTACCGATGAAAAGAAATAGCTGATCGGGAAGAGATAAAAGAATTAAGCTGAAATTGGGATTGATTAATCTCAGGGAAAATCTGAGAAGGGGGGTGAAAAGTTGGATTTTTGGTGCGTTACACGCTCGATCACGCTTTTCTTCGAGAATGGTTAAATCCTGGGTACGTTGTTCGATCTGATCAATCTGGTCAAATTGATCTGTTTGGCCAGAGCCAATACGGATTTCCGTAGGTAACACCGCCTCAGCGCCGTATACCAACTGGAAAGGTGTCTCACCAGTGGCCCGACTACAGGTAGTGCGTAGTGCCCATAAAACGGAGTAGAGTTCATCCACCCAAGCCCCCGAGCGCATCTTAAGGCGATTGAAAACACGTTTCTTGATGCCTTGTAATATTTGCCCATTGGCAAGTTCGACAGCACCATTGCTCTGTGGATGAGCTACAGAAGCAAAACACACTTTGGTTCCAATATTATCACAATAGTCCAAAAAGAGGCCACTAACAAATTGGGAACCGTTGTCAGTAATGAGACGACTTGGAACACCAAACCGAGTAATAATGTTCTTATGAAAGAACTTCTGTGTTGCAGCAGCGGTGACATTGCGGATTGGCTCAGCCTCAATCCATTTTGTGAACGTGTCAATGGCTACGAACAGGAATTTGTAACCATTAACGGCCTGTGGCATAGGTCCTACAATATCCATCCCCCAGACCACGAAGGGCCATGCTAATGGGATAGTTTGCAAGGCATACGCGAGCTGATGAACCTGTCTGGCGTGAAATTGACACTGGGGGCATGTGTTGACCAAATTCTTGGCATCATCGAGTGCCGAAGGCCAGAAAAAGCCCTATCGGAAAGTTTTTCCGACCAGTGTACGAAATAACGCTTGCGCACCACACACACCATCATGGATTTCTTTCAAGAGGGACTTACCTTCTTCTTGAGTAATATAACACATAAATACTCCTTGAGTACCCTTCCTATACAGAACTCCTTCTATAAGTTTGTATAGGCGCGCTTTTTGAATTAACCGATCGCTTTCGGTTTCGTCCTTGGGCAAGGTCCCATGCTCAAGATAGACCCTCAATGGATGAGTCCAATCCCCTTCTTGTCCGAGGTTGGTAACGAAGACTGTTACCTGGTCATCTTCGACTATAGTCATGATCGAAGGATGCTCTAAGTGTTCAACGAACACCCCTGCCGGAGCAGATGTACGTGAGGACCCAATTTTGGATAATTGGCCTGCGAGGATATTGTCCTTTCGCGGGATGTATTGGACTTCGAAATGTCTGAAGTATTTTTCCAATCTCCTCACTTCCACCAGGTAATGAGCCATTGTCTCATCGGCGGTGCTATACTCCTTGTTTACCTAGTTTACGACTAGCTGTGAGTCTCCCCTCACCACTAATCGACGGACCCCGAGGAATTTTGCTTCCAGGAGCCCTGCGATAAGACCTTCATACTCTGTTGCGTTGTTTGTAGCAACAAAATGTAATTGAATGACATACTTGAGTTGGTCGCCTTGAGGCGTGATTAAAACAACTCCATCTCCTGAGTGTTGGAAACTTCGAGAACCGTCAAAATACATCGTCCAATGGTCGGTGTACGACAAATCTTTGTATTCTTGCATTGGAGGGTCAGGGTTAGTCCATTCGACCACAAAATCTACAAGGATCTGAGACTTGATTGCAGTGTGAGGGGTGAAATGGATGTCAAACGCTCCAAGTTCCACAGTCCACATTGCAATTCGACCAGATTTCTCGGGGTTTCGGATTATATCTTCCAAGGGGAAGGATGAGGGCACTGTAATTTTATGTGCCTGAAAATAATGTTGAAATTTGCAGGAAGCCATCAGTAGCACGTAAAGTATCTTTTGGACCTCAGGGTAACGCTCCTTCGGACCATGAAGTACCTCGCTTACGTAATAGACGGGTTGTTGCACACCTTCTCTTACTGCGATCAGGACGGCGCTGACCGCGTGAGGTGTGGCCGCCAAATAAAGAAGTAGTTGTTCCCCCGCGACCGGGGAAACCAACACCGGCGGACTAGATAAGTATGCTTTAACCTCTTGGAATGCTTTCTCGGCTTCATCTGACCAGGCAAAACCATGGTGCTTGCGGAGAGCTTTGAAGAATGGTAATACCCTTTCAGCTAGTCGCGATATAAATCGACATAAGGCCGTCATGCGACCTGCTAGGCACTGGACTTCCTTCATGGTCGAAGGAGACCTCATTTGCTCGATGGCCCTGATTTTCTCCGGATTAACCTCTATCCCTCTAGAACAAACGAGAAAGCCTAACAGTTTACCAGATGAAACCCCGAAAGAACACTTTTTCGGGTTTAATTTTATTACGAATCGATTTAAATTACAAAAGGTCTCAGCAAGATCATCTAAATGAGTGAAGCTTTTCAATCTTTTTACAACCAAGTCGTCTACGTAAGCTTCATGATTACGCCCCATCTGGGAAGAAAAGATCTTTTGCATCAAGCGCTGGTACGTGAAACCGGTGTTCTTGAGACCAAATGACATTCTGACATAGCAGTAGGTGCCAAATGGTGTGATGAAGGCAGTCTTTTCTTCATCTTCTTCTGCCATGCTAATTTGATGATATCTTGAGTAAGCATCCAGAAAACTCATCAGTTCGCAACCCGCAGTAGAATCGACCAACTGATCAATGCAGGAAGGGGAAAATCATCCTTCGAGCAGGCACCGTTTAGGCTGGTGTAATCGACGCACATGCGCCACTTACCATTTGATTTACGGACCATGACCGGATTTGCAAGCCACTCTGGATGTTCGACTTCTCAAATAAACCCGGCTGCTTGGAGCTTATCTAACTCCGCGCGGATAGCTTCTTGCCGATCAACAGCAAAACGCCTAAGCTTCTGCTTTATTGGTCGCTGTCCAGGTCGAATTGCTAACCTGTGCTCAATTATCTCCCTTGGGACACCGGTCATGTCGGACGGTTTCCACGCAAACACATCTGCATTAGCCCGGAGGAAGGTAACGAGCTGGAGTTCCTATTTGTCATCTAGGCCTGATCCAATCTGAATTGTTCTAGATGGATCATCTGGGCATAATGGAACCATTTTTAGCTTTTCCTCTGGTCGAGGGGCAACCTTGATCGTATCAGCACCCGTGGTGGTAACTTTGACATCCCGAAGGGGAAGTTGATCCACGAGCTCCAGTGATAACCGATCGCAAGTCAATGCCACATTATGGCTACCTCAGACCGAGATCACGCCTTTGGGGCCAGGTAACTTGCTGCATTGATAGGCGTAGTGCGTTGCCATCATAAATTTAGCAAGAGTTGGCCTGCCAAAAATCGCGTTATAAGCCGAATCACAATCAATTACATCAAAAGTAACTAACTCTGTTCGGAAATTATCCGGTTCACCTAACGTGACCGGGAGCACCACCTGTCCCATTGGCATCATCAAGGGACCAGGAATTATCCCATAAAATAGATGGATTATGGGTTTGATTTTTGAACGAGGGATTTGCATCTCGTCCGATGCCTTGACCAGTCAAAAGGTCCAAGGAACTACCTCCATCGATTAGGACCCTTTCGACTCTTGCATTACTGATTATTGGGGTAATGACCAGAGGTAATCTCAGTGGTTGAGTAAGCCCAACGGGACAATCAGAACGATCAAATGTCAGAGGGGTGTCCTACCAACGGGGGTCTTGAGGTTCACCAAGGGGAGCTTCCGCTTGGTTAACTTCTCGATGAAAGGCTTTAAACTGTCGTTTAGAAACAAAAGAGGAGGAACCTCCGAAAATAACATTAACATAATTACGAGGTACCTGGTAGGACATTTCTTCGTCCCCGTCGGCGTCTCTAAGCCCGCAAGTCTTCTCTTTCGATGGCAAAGTTGGCATTGGCCCAATTCCCTGGTAGAAGTCGTCTAGTTGCTTCAACCAGCTCTGGCAATTTTTGAGGTCGTGTCCCGGAGAGTTGTGGATCGGACACCATTTCTTGCCTTCCTGTGAGTTAGTCGGTTTTTCTGGCTGGTCGGAATTGCGACCACCAAAGGCAGTTTTATTCTTAAATGAAAACTTATTACCTTTCACCGGCGGTGGCTTTTCCGTGATTGCGACCTCCCGGTACTGTCCTGTTTGATTCTTTTTGGTTTTCTTTGACTTTCCGCCCGATGAAGACTACGGCTTCTTGCCCACATCCTATTATTTCACATCCTTGTGACCTGGTTGGGGTAGTAGGTTTCCTTTATTGACCATCCTATTCATTCAATGGCCTCAGCCACGTCGGAATAGTGATCAGCCATATCAAAGAGATCGGTGACTGATCGAGTGGGGTTGATAAGCAAATCTTCCGTAAATCTCCGATATCGAACAGCGTGCTTAAATGCCCTGATAACAGAGCTATCAGATATGTTTGGGATGGTATTTCTCACCCCGACAAACCTTTTGACAAACTGTCAGAGAATCTCCTTGGAAGTTTGTCGTAGACAATGAAGATCGTCTTCTTTCCCAGTTTTTGGTAACAGTTTTGGAAATTGTTGAGGATGGCATCGCACAAAATTTCCCAGTTATATATCGACCCCTCGAGTTGATTGAAGAGCCAGGTCCTCGCGGCCCCCTCAAGAACCGTCGGCAAATAGATGGCCATGACGCGATCATCCCTACCTGCCGGTTGGATAGCGGTAATGTAAATTTGAAGGAACTCCAATGGATTCTGGGTCCCATCAAACCTCTCAATAGCCCCTGGCTTGAACTTATCCAGCCAGACGACCACACGGAGGCCTGGCAAAAAAGCTTTGCAGCCTACATATGGACTGTGGAGAGTTTCGCAATTTCCATCATACCCACGAGCGGTTTCGCACGATGGGGATGCGACGCGTGGTCCTAGGCGAGAATGCATAGGAATTCGATCTCGATCACGAGAGTTTCCTATGCGCCTGGATTTGTCATGCCGAAGTGATCTGGATGGTAATCGATTACGCCTACCATGACTTGGGTAAGAATACTCCTTTTCATGGGAACGTATCGTAGACCGGGAGGAAGCTGTAGGGGTTGTATCAGATGCAACCTCATCCAGTTTCTCCGCCAGGATCCTAGCAAAAGCCGGTTTGTCCGCGTCAATGAGGGTAGGAGGAAAATTACGCAAGACCTTCGTGATAGATCGAAGTTGGCCATGCGTACTCCTCTTTGGTACGCAAGGTGTAATAGTCTCTTCATCTGCCGGTAAATGCTCCAGCGGTGAAGAAGGCGTCTGGTCGTGTCTGCGACCATGTGGGCGACGGGAGGAACTAGGGGCGGCGTCATAATGAGCCTGCGCATTTTGGAGGGCCTCTAAGGCCGTCCTGCAGAGTTCGTTATCTCATCGCTCGCGGTCTTGATCCTCCTTCTGCTTGTGCTCTTCTTCCCTAGCGATCTGCTGATAGGGATTTTCTTCCGCCAAGGCGGCGAACTCTCTGGGGAGCGAAGCTACAGAAAAATGAACATCTCTGTTTGCTCCGAGTCGGATTCAACGTTAAAGAGAGAGTGGAGGTTGTCGGGATCAAACCTCCCTGGACTGAGTTCCTGGTCGCTGCCATTCTGGTTCCCGACGGGAACACATGGCGACCGAGACTCGATTTTGCAAATAGTGGAACTGACATCAAGTTTCGGACCTGTCTCTCCCATTCCCTGGTCGATGGACATGACCTGGGTAGGGGAAACATGTCCTCTTGATGTTCCTTAGAAATGTCTTCACAACTGACCTCTTCCATGGGAACGGGGTCACTGGGTGAAGGCATTTATATATGGGCATAATCGTCGAGATTGAAGTCGTTCTCGGAATCATATGCCCCAGACATTGTTCGCCGAAACTCCGGATGAAGGGAAAGCACCTTGAGAAAGGCCCCACGGTGGGCGCCAACTGTCGATGATTTGGACTCGGGGTCCTTAGTCGATCTTATGAAAATTTGTGAGTTGCAGGTCCTTTCAGGGTGCTCCTTCGAAAAGGTAGGGTGAATCAAGTCTGTAGAGGCACAAGAGATTTTATACAGGTTCGGGCCCTCGATGGTGGGAGTAATAGCCCTACGTCCTGTTGTGATTTCACTATATGTAATAAAATGTTTGTACAAAGGGGGTAGAAGAGAAGATCACAGGCGATGATCTCTTCTATGTTAGTGTCTAACTAACTATATCTAAGCCTTCAGGTTTGGTGAATGCCTGGTAGCGCTTGTATGCTCGATCGAATTAGTCACTTATCACTTGCTTCCTTTGGAACGTGCATTGACTACCTTTTTATACTGGACAAAAGGGCGTCAATACGAAATGGCATCGAACAGTTGTTAAGATGCAGTTTTGTTAACTGCACCTAACTCCCACGCAGGATTAACATGTGCAATCAAGGGATAACCGCACATGTTAACCTCTTGGCAGTTGTCTTCATACGTGGAAATATCTTCCTGATTCTCGGGATATGCCCATTCAAAGTGCTAGGCCTTCTCTGATTATCCTGGTCGCAGACAATCAACGACCCTCTGACCTCGCACTGTCTGGAGTTTCCTGACCGCGCACTGTCTGCGACCTCATGATTGAGCAGGGGCTACGACCATGAAGTATCACTGTATCCGCACCCTTTAGATCGTCTGAGACCATAGCGACGGACTTATTGACATTCATCCAGCCTGATTCTGTCCTAAACTAGACATGCAATACTTTGAACTAGCTCAGGTGATAATCCTCGTCAAGCATGGCTGATCGAGAGAATCAAGAAGAAACTATGGCCGCGAGATGTTCGTCTCTAGAGAGGGAACTTCGCGAAGCGCAGCTAAAGCTCTCTTGTAAGTCTACTGTTGATCAGAAAGCATTTTTTTGTTACATGAACTGCTGTAAGAGTCATCTGCCATATTCATGCAGCACAAGAGGACCAAATAGGCCATCTTTCAGAAAAGAAGAAAAACCTTTAGGCGACCATCAAGTTACAAAGCTCGAAGATTGATACTGTCAGCATGGAGAATGAAGGTTTAAATAAAACAATTTCCTCCTGCAGCAGTACTCAATCGAACATCTTCGAAAAGCTAAAGATGGTGGCTACTCTGCTAAAAGCAGATGTGATCGAGTCACAAAAGGACAATCCAAGTCTTAGTGAGTTAGCCACATTGCTCGTGGCCCAAGCCGAATCACTCCTCGAGTATCTTCCTGGAGATACAAAATGTCAGGAAGAGGCACTGAAGTCAAATGTAAGATCTATAACCTCTGCCATTCTCTGCAGATTATGATTTCACCACGGCCCAGATCTGAATCTGAAGCCGGTGGTAGAAGATGCAGAGATAGAGAGTGATCAACTTGAGGCCATCTCTGAAGAAGTCAAGCCTCTAGTCAAAGATCTGCTGAAAAAGCTAGGCCTTTTTTTAACTCCTTGTAATGATCTCTCTTTTGTCATTGTACCTGTGAGATTACATTTATAACATGCAAATGCGTGTCTTAAATTTTTGGAAAAGAGTGATACTTTCTTCGTTTCATATTATGACCATATTCCCTTAGCCCCCTCCTTAGATCATAAGTACTAAAGACCTAGTATTATAATCTCTGGAAAAATATGGGCATTATGAATGTCGTGGTATTACGGATACCCCGGCAGGTTTCTTCGGACGTGCGTAGCACGTGTACAGCGATTTTTATACAGTTTCGGGTCCCGGTGGGGGCCCTAGTCCTGTCGGCACATCCGGATGCTAGTCCGCTGGGGAGGAGCTCTCTCGGGGAGAGAGGTCTCCAAGGGATCCTGTTGTTTGAGTGTGTTCTAATGAATTAGAGTTTTTTTTACAAATGAGATACAAGGGGGGTATATATAGTCCCCAAAACATGCAAAGGACCAAAAAGCCCTAGCTACGGCCGTTGGGTCGAGGGGCGCGGGCGTCATTTCGTCGATCGAAGGGCTTGGATGCTTGACAAGAGTCCTTGTCAGTTCCTGGGGCCCGAAGACCCTCCAGGACCCACTGGGCCCCCAGTGAACCTGTGGGGCCCAGGGACCCTCCGGGACTCTTCGGGACCCAGTGATGCTCCGGGTCTCATCGGGGACCCAGTGACTCTCCGGGACTCTCCGGGACCCGGTGATGCTCTGGGTCTCACCAGGGGCCCGGTGACTCTCCGGGACTCTCCGAGATCCGGTGATGCTCTCCGGAACTCTCCGGGACCAGGTGACTCCCCGGGACCCGGGGCTCAGGGAACCTCCGGGACCCTGCAGGGACCCGATGACCTTCCGGGACCCTAGTGAATGTCCGGGGCCCGGAGACCCTCTTGGGCTCTCCGAGACCCGGTGATGTTCCGGGTCTCACCGGGGGCCCGGTGACTCCCCGGGACCCGGGACCCAGGGAACCTCCGGGACCCAGGGAACCTCCGGGACCCTGCAGGGACCTGATGACCTTCCGGGACCCTTGTGAACCTCCGGGACTCTCTGGGACTCTCTGGGACTCGGTGATGCTCCGGGTCTCACCGGGGGCCCGGTGACTCTCCGGGACTCTCCGGGACCCGGTGATGCTCCGGGTCTCACCGGGGGCCCGGTGACTCTCCGGGACTCCGGGACCCGGTGACTCCCCGGGACCAAGAGCCCGGTGACTCCCCGGGACCAAGAGCTCGGTGACTCCGGGACCCGGGGCCTAACCCCTGGGACCCACTAGGGACCATCTACGCACGAAGGGCCGAGGCGGTCCAGAGACCCCGCGGGACTCAGGACGCGCTGGGGACCTTCTCCGCACGAAGGACCGAGGGTGTTCGGGAGGTCCCCTGGGACCCGTGGCCCGGAGGCCCGGGGAACCACCGGGAACTTTCTCTGCACAAAGGCCCGAGGCGCTCTAGAGACCCCACGAGACCAGGGGCCCGGAGGCCCAGGGACCCACCAGGGATCTTCTTGGCACGAAGGACCGAGGCGCTCCGAAGACCCCACGGGACCCGGGGCCCGGACGCCCAGGACCGGCCAGGAACCTTCTCCGCACGAAGGACCGAGGGCGCTCGGGAGCTCACTTCAAAGACTACCCGGAGGTACAGGATTTGCCCCAACAATGAATATCAAAGAAATGCTTTATCTTAGATATGATCATCCAAATCAAACCGATACTGACCTTAATACAACATCCGGTCTTATTACTAACTGGTAGCCTCTCGAATGATCAGGAACATGCCAGTAAGTCCCATGTGCATTGAGAAACGGCTTATTGAGGGACGTCTTAGCTGGATGTGACCATGAGATCAGCCAGTGAATCCGGTTAGGATATTTGTAGCAAGATGATTATCGGCGACCAGCCCCCGATCCGGACTCGGTATAGGTATGGAAAATAAAGAAACGAACATAACATGAGCCGAAGGAAAGTACTCACAAAGTTTTTGTTAAATCATGCTAAGTGAACAGGAAAAAAGATTAGGGAACTTACACTAAAACTTGCGTAGTTGATCGATGTTCCACGTATTGGATAAGATTCTACCATCCTCCATCTCTAACCGAGCTGATCCTGGTCGTGGTATTGAAACAACAATGTAAGGGCCTTCCCACTGAGGAGAGAACTTATTGCGGTTAGACTGGTTTTGTATTTTTCGTAAACCCAAGTCACCCATGTGAAGACTACGCAGTCGCACCCTCTTGTTGTGATATTTTTGCAACGCTTGCAAATATACTGCTGACCTTATCAACGCTCGATCACGTTTTTCCTCGAGGAAAGTTAAATCCTGAGTACATTGTTCGATCTGAGCAATTTGGTCAAATTGATCTGTTCGGACAGAACCAATACGAATTTCTGTAGGTAACATAGCCTCGGCGTCGTATACCAATTGGAAAGGTGTCTCACCGGTGGCTCGACTACAGGTAGTACGTAGTGCCCATAGAATGGGCTAGAGTTCATCTACCCAAGCCCCCGAGCGCATCTTAAGGCGATCGAAAACATGTTTCTTGATGCCTTGTAATATCTGCCCGTTGGCATGTTCAACGGCACCATTGCTCTGTGGATGAGCTACAGAAGCAAAGCACACCTGTCGTGGTATTGCGAATACCTCGGCAGGTTTTGTGGAGGTTTCCTAGCTAAGCGGAAACGACGCGGGATGACCGAGTGACCGGTCCTCCCCCGTCGCAAAAGCACAGCAAGGGACACGGAGATTTATATAGGTTCAGGTCTCAGTGGAGACCCTAGTCCTGTCGATGTGCTCCCAACAAGAGTTGGCTAGGGGAGTTCTCTCGTCGAGAGAGTGCTCCTAAGCACGCCTCTTTGTTTGTGTATTGATGTAAAAATGAGTTGTCCTCTTTTACATGAGAGGGATACAAGGGCTTATATAGGACCAAAAGATGCAAAAAGACGAAACTACCCCAGCCGCAACCGCTCGATCGAAGGGCACTAGCATCCTTCTTGCAGCTGAGGGGCTGGATGTTTGACAAGTGTCCTCGCCAGTTCCCGACGTGCTTGTCGCGTAATCCTCACGTGACCCGGCACTGGGGGCCCTTGCCTCGTAGCTCCATTGAGGAGCTCGACTCGCAGCGACCGAAAGCCAATCTCAGGGGGGAGAACCGCTTCGACCTCGTACACGAGGGAGAAGGGTGTGCGTCCCGTCGCTCGGCTCGGGGTCATACGCATGGAACAGAGGATGCTAGGGAGCTCCTCCGCCCACGAACCCCATTTGGAGGCGGCTTGTTCGAGCCGTCGGCGTAACCCCTGTAGGATTATGCCGTTGACCCTTTCAATGGCCTCGTTGCTCTGGGGGTGAGCTACTGAGGCGAAGTGGATGGTGAGCCCCAAGCCTTCACAGAATTCCCGGAAATATGCCGAGTCGAATTGGGTCCCGTTATCGACAGTGATTTCCCGGGGGACCCCAAAACGACATACGACATTCTTCTAGAAAAACCGCTGTACTGCCCGGGACGTGATGTTGGCCAGAAGCTCGGCCTCTACCCATTTGGTGAAGTAGTTGACTACAACCACTGCATACTTGTAGCCCCCGGGCGCTGGGGGGAACGGGCCCAGGATGTCCATCCCCCAGTGCGCGAAGGGCCAAGTTATGGGGATAGTCTGCAGCGCCACAAAGGGGAGGTTGGAACCCTTGGCCATCTTCTGGCAGGCCTCACACGCGGAGACAAGGTCTTGCGCGTCACGGACCACCGTGGGCCAATAAAAGCCCTGACAAAGGGCCTTGGCCGTGACGGCGCGCGGAGCCAGGTGAGACCCACAACTCCCCGAGTGGATGTCCTCGATGAGTCGGAGCCCTTCTGGCCGTGGGAGGCAGCGGAGTAGGGCGGAGGCCCCCCGCTTGTAAAGCTTCCCCTCCAGCAAGAGGTATGCCCGGGCCTTGGCTCTTGTTGGGAGGGTCCCCCTCCCCCTTGATGAAGGAGATAAAGGGGTCCAACGAAGATGCGACTCGGGTGATCTCGGAGACTTCTGGGACGCGGGACTGTCGTGTCTGCCACGACTGTGACATCACCTGTGAGGAGCCCAGCTCGGTGCAGCTGGTCCCTTAAACCACTTGACTTCCCAGGATGAGTCAATCACAGGGATACATTGAAGCAGCGAAATAATACAGTAGTCATAATTGTATGGCCATCAGGCCTTAGTACAAAACGAGGTACAGTGCCTTACAAGGCACAAGGGTCTAACAAAATAACACATCTAGTCGGCGGAAGCTAGGCCCAAAAGCAATCCACAGGAAACAGAGGTTGACAGCAGACAGCACCACATCAGGGCTCCGGAGGAAACTGCTCATCATCTCCTGGGTCCGCAGCATCTTCAGGGTATCCTCCAAGGTCGTAGAACGCTCCATCTATTGAGGAGTTGTTGCAAGGGTGAGTACTTATGTACTCAGCAAGTCATAGGGGAGGTAGAGATATAGTTACAGTATAAATGACATGAGCCTATGCTATTGGGGAAAGAGTGAAGGGTTTTTCCCAAAATACATTTCTTTCTCAATTCTTACTCAACTTCTGATCATACCCATGGCAGTAATTAAATCATATTGATGGTGATACATATATCCCATATCCAAGGTGATATATCCTCATATCACATTATTTTTATTCAAGCCTTTCTATCTTATACTCATAGCAGTATTTCATAACTTAGGGCATAAACCACATGCCTCCTAATTATCATATGATCTCTATATTATGGTATTACCGCGACATGTCAACACATGACAGCCCACGGCAACGCCCCTTATCATGACAACACATGCCACTTGGGTAATCTTGAGCTAACAAAATTTTAGTTTATAAAACAATACTTGTGTCACACCCCATGGATTTAATCCACCACGGCATACTCCTAAAACTCGGGAGTACGAAGTATTCGAATACATTTTTAAACTCTGCAGAGATGTACATCTTTTTTTAAATCCACTTTTTCACTCGACTTCCAAGTCGGGCCAACTCCATGCGACTTATACGCATGTGACAAGGCCGAGATCACACAACGTTTTGCAATCTAGTATTAACAGTATCCCTGCCCGGTAAATGGACAATACCGTCCCAAGTACCGTTGTGGGTCCTCCCCACTGCCTTACTTCCTAGCCTGGGTCTATGTTCCCGCAGGACACATAACCTCTTTTGATTACAGTCGCGCACGACTTAATCTGGCGTAGGGCGTCTTCCTTCTTTACACCTTATCCTCTCATAATTTTTCTGATCTCACATCACTCATGGATGAACTGCGTCCCACCAGTTTCCACGCGAGGAACCGGATCGACAAGCCATGCAGGGAATTGATAATACTAAGAAAGCTACTAGGTTGCGCCTGTCCCATACCAGGTAAGTGGTTGGTACGTTTTTCATGCCACTAGACACATAACACAAGGTTCTAGTCCTTACATGCCAGTGACCAGACCATCCATAACCCTGCACCTTCAGTGCCTGCATTCCTTTGCAGTCTAGCACCTCCAGTGCTACAGCCATCCATACCATTTTCTGGTCACGGCTAGGGGTTTTATTTCATGAATATAAGTATATAAATACATATAATAGTTCATGGCTCAAAACTTGTTTATTTCACATTTCACAGATAACCAGTCTAGTACTGCGAATTCATAAATCAACCATTTCTCAATCTTTCACATGCAATATTGCCTATATTCAAGGTTATGTTTTAGCAACATTTAAAATATAGGTTCAAGATGACCAAGGATATGACTTGCCTTCCACGTCGTAAGTATCAGCAGTCGATGACGGTTCAGCGACAAGATCTTCAACCCCGGACTCTTGCTCTAAACAAGATCAAACAAGCAAACAGGCATTACAATTCATTCTATTCTTACTAATTCACTACATGCAAAGATGCAAGGAGAAAATACTCTGGGAAAACAAGGTTTGGAAGCGATTAGAGTTAAACTGTGGGGATCAGGGTTAAAATTAGTTGTCAAGGTTTACAAGGTTCCAAAATATCAGGGTAATATCAAGTTTGTGACTGGTTCGCCCAAAAACAGCGAACATCTTTAGGTTGGCATTTGGTTCAAGGCATCGGCATAAGGTCGATGGGTGATAGAGGGCTCAACTCAAGTTGTGACAGTAGAGAAAAGTGTAGATCACAACGTCACGAGTCTAAGGGACAAAGTTATTTCCAAGTTTCATGGCTGGAAGTGGGTGAAAAGGCTCAATGCCACTGGCTGACACAGCCTGGCATAGGGCTGACATGGCCAGAAACTAGGGTTAGCCTTATCTTTTGACTCAGGGCTCCAAATGATGCACCACTTTGTCTGGTGGTTAGGCATTTGTAACAGGAACAAATGTCTCAACAGGACCTAGGGCAGGAGATGGCCAGAAAGCGATGAAAACCGGCGAAGAACACGGTGGCCGAGCTGTTCTCAACAGTTTCTGGACCAAACTTTGGCATGGCAATACCTCTTCATCTGGGCCGATCCAAGTGTCGAGCTAGAAGGCAAAAATACTCATGGGGTCGAGGCACATCTACTAGACAAGGTGGTTGGGGTTGAAACGGCCGGGAACAAAATCCGGCGGCCGGAGCTAGGGAAGAAGACACAAAAATTGGGCATTTCTGTTCTAGGGCAAACGAACTCGAGCCCTTGCTTGAGGAGGGTCTCTGGGGCATACAAAGGCTATGTGTGAAGTTGAATTCACCAAACATTCAACAGATAAGCTAAATCAGCAGGCACAGTGAACATGCACGGTTGAATTTTGGGGTTTTTCACATTTTAGCAAAATTGATGATTCTAGTTGCTTAGATGTGTTCCACATAGTCCACTGATCAATATTGATCACAGGCTCGAGAGCTAAATCGGTTTAATTGGGGTTTAATTGCTCGCCGGAGTTGTCGGGGAAAAACAGCAATTCCCGGCGATGAGGTGCGATAGAACTCAATTGGCTGCTACTACACAGGTATGTGGTTGAGAGTAACTTACTGGTAGCTTCAATTTGGAGTTCGGTGCAGTGGATTGGCCTGGCACCGTGAGCCTCTTCTCGAGCTCGCCGAAGAAGACGAAGACGACGGCGTGGTTAGGGATTTTGGGTGGTTCTGGGTGTGAGTGTGTTTGAGCTGAGTTGGGGTGGCTTTTATAGGCTCAGCAAGGAGCTTGCAATGGTTGAAAATGCACGGGGAAGTGAAGCGGGCTGGAGGTGACAACACGGCTGAATCCCGGCGAAGTGACGCGCTCCAGCGGCCGTGCCGGCTTTAGCCTGCTGCTCTGGTGGAGGTGAAGGCGAAGTGATGCTTCCCCAAGGCATGCTTGCGACGTGGCGCAACTGTGCTGCCGTTGTCGGGCGTGCGCGCGGGAGAGCGAAGGCGCTGCTGGCGGGCGAGGTGGTTCCACGGTGGCGAACACGATGCGCACACGCGGCAGGGAAACAGTGGCGGAGGTGGCGGCGCTGGAGATCGCCGGCGATGAAACCACAGCAGCGGCAACGGCGACGACCAACTCCGGCGCTCGTGGTCGTTTGAACGGCCTGGTCGTGCACAGTAGCTTGGTCGAACCAGGGACTGGTTTGCGATGATTTTTGGTTTGGCTTTGGACTAAATTGCAAATCTGGTCTTTGAGAGGTTTAATTTGAGATTTGATTTTATGGCTGAGTATAATATTTCTATTAATACCCATTTAGCTCAATTTTGGAGAAAGTTTGATAAGATTTGAGGGATTTCACCTATTTTCGAAAATAGGGTAAAATTAGGGTAAACTAAATCTGGATTTTGTCGATCTCGAATTCTGGTGGTTGGAGAGAAATTTTGAAGTCTGATCAAACAGGAGATTTGTATCAAATAGCATTTGGGAGGTGTTCCCTGAAGAAATTCTGGGGTTGGATTTGATTCGTGGATTTTAGCCTTTTCAGGCTTCCAGGTAAACAGAAAAGGACTTATTCGCAGTAAAATTTGGATTAAACTGCGAAAAGTGTTTAGATGAATTAATCTGGCTCCCAACTTTTTGAAGTGAGTTGAGGATGAACCTAGGAACATATTCCAGGGGTTACTTGAGTTTGGATAAGGTTAAATCGAGATAACTTAATCATCTGGAAACATGGGTACTTAGGGTAAATCTGAATTTTTCCTGTTTTCGAAAACAGAGAAAGGCTTAGGTACTGGGAGTTAGGGTCAGAATTTGATCTGGCTCCTGAAGACTTTTATCTTCAGGGTAACTGGTAGGTTAAATCTGGATGGTCAGATCTTGATCTGGATCTAGATAATAGATTTGGAGATTTTTAGGGTTTGGGAGAGATTAGAGTTCAGCTGATCTGGCTACTACTACAGAGATACATGCATGCAGGGTTTTTATGCAAAACTTTTCACCCCCAAAACTAGGGTGTTACAAGCCTACCCTCCTTAAAGAAAACTCGCCCCGAGATTTACCTAGAGAAGGGAAAAGGTAGGGATAAGCCTGCCGCAGATCATCCTCTTTCTCCCAAGTCGCTTCTTCCTTTGAGTGATCTTCCCATTGAACCTTGCAAAGCTTGATTTTCTTTCTTTTGAGTTGACGCTCATCACTAGCCAGTATTTGCAATGGTTGAGTGAGGTAAGTGAGATTCTTCTGAAGCGGGATCCCCTGGTGTTCTATCTGATCCGTTGGTTCCTTGAGGCACTTACGGAGTTGCGAGACATGAACCACGTCATGAATTTCTCCAAGATCTGATGGTAAATCCAGTTTGTAAGATACCTCTCCTTTCCTCTTAAGGACTTTGAATGGCCCAATGTACCTTGGGGACAGTTTTCCTCTCTGATGGAATCTTCTCATCCCTTTTAACGGTGTAACCTTGAGATAAACTGATTCGCCTGGTGCAAACGACAATTCCCTTCTTCGGTTGTCGGCATAGCTCTTCTGGCGTGACTGTGCTGCCTTTAATCGTTCTCTGATGAGCTTGACGTGTGCTTCAGCTTCTTCGATTAGTTCGGGTCCAATGACTTGCCTTTCTCCTGGCTCGTCCCAATGTAGTGGAGTTCTGTACTTGCGCCCATACAAAGCTTCAAAGGGTGCCATTTGCAGACTAGCTTGGTAACTGTTATTATAAGTAAACTCCGCAAATGGTAAGCACTTTTCCCAAGAGGTTCCATAATCTAAGATGCAAGCTCTGAGAAGGTCCTCCAAGATTTGATTTACACGTTCAGTCTGTCCTCCTGTCTGTGGATGATATGCAGTGCTAAACTGCAATTGGGTTCCCAAAGCTTCGTGGAGTCGGTTCCAGAATTTGGATGTGAATTGTGTTCCTCGATCTGAAACGATCTTTTTCGGGATACCATGCAGTGTCACTATTTGCTGCAGGTATAGCTCCGCTAATTTGTTGCCATTATACGCTTTCTTGACTGGTATAAAATAAGCAACCTTCGTGAGTCTATCCACAATGACCCATATGGAATCATATCCCCCTTGTGTTCTGGGAAGTCCTGTGATAAAATCCATACCAATCTCTTCCCATTTCCAGGTTGGCACTGGTAAGGGTTGCAGCTTTCCGGCTATCTTCTGATGATCGGCCTTAATCCTTTGGCAAGTGTCACATCTTGCGACATATTCCGCGATTTCCCTCTTCATTCCATTCCACCAGAATTGCGTTCTCAGATCCTTGCACATCTTGGTGTTTCCAGGGTGTAGTGAATATGGGGTTTTATGGGCTTCGAAAAGAATTAATTCTTTGAGGTCTGAATTTCGGGGCACACAAATCCTTCCCTGATACCACACAATTCCTTGATGATCTTCACTGAAATCCTGGGTTTTTCCTGATCTGATGTGGCCCTTGATCTTATGTATCTCCTCATCTTCTTTCTGAGCATCCTCAATCTGCTTTTGGAGTTGAGACTCCACAATCAATGTAGCTAACATCCCAGATGGCACTATGGTTACTTCAAGATTCTGAAATTCCTGCCGTAAGCACGGGTTTTTGGGTGTAGCTCCTTGTAGGGTATAAGCCTTTCTGCTCAAGGCATCTGCCACTACGTTGGCTTTCCCTGGATGGTAGAGTATGCTGAGGTCGTAGTCCTTGATCAGCTCGAGCCATCGGCGCTGACGCATATTGAGCTCTGTCTGTGTGAAGATATACTTGAGGCTTTTATGATCTGTAAAGATCTCACACTTATGTCCAATGAGATAATGCCGCCATATCTTTAAAGCGTGCACCACTGCTGCTAACTCCAAATCATGAGTCGGATAATTTGCCTCATGTGGTCTCCATTGACGTGAAGCATAAGCTACTACTCGACCTTGCTGCATTAACACACAGCCTATTCCTTGCTTTGAAGCATCACAGTAAACTACAAAATCTTCTTTGCTGTCTGGTAATGTGAGGACCGGTGTTGTTGTCAATTTCTGCTTCAGCTTCTGAAAACTTTCTTCACACTTGATGGTCCATTCAAATGCAACGTCCTTCTTTAGCAGGTTCGTAAGAGGTTTGGCTATCTGGGAAAATCCTTCAATGAATCTCCTATAATAACCTGCTAATCCCAAGAAACTTCTAATCTCTGAAACTGAGGTAGGTTGCTTCCACTCCTTGATTGCGGAGATTTTAGCTGAATCCACTGAAATTCCTTCTGCTGTCAACACATGTCCAAGAAATGAAATTCTTGACATCCAAAATTCACATTTATCAAACTTGGCATAAAATTGCCTCTCTCGTAGCCTTCCCAAGACTAGGTGTAAATGTTGCTCATGTTCTTCCGTACTCTTGGAATATATCAGAATGTCATCTATGAATACTATGACAAACTTGTCAAGATAATCCATAAACGAACTGTTCATGATATTCATGAAAGCTGCCGGAGCATTGGTTAATCCAAAGGGCACTACTGTGAATTCATATAGCCCGTATCTTGTAGTGAAGGCAGTCTTCGGTATATCTCCCTTCTTGATTTTCAGCTGATGATATCCAGATTTTAAATCTATCTTGGAAAATACTTTGGCTCCTCGAAGTTGGTCGAACAAGTCATCAATTCTTGGTAATGGGTACTTGTTCTTAATAGTGACTTCATTCAAAGCTCGGTAATCTACACACATCCGTAAAGTTCCGTCTTTCTTCCTTACAAACAAAACTGGGGCTCCCCAAGGTGAAGCACTGGGTCGGATAAATCCTTTACCCTCCAGTTCCTCTAACTGATTTTTCAACTCTTCTAAGTCCGTTACCGGCATCCTATATGGTCTCCTAGCTATAGGTGCCGCTCCTGGTTTAAGCTCAATGGTAAACTCTATCTCCCTGTCAGGTGGCATCCCTGGGAGTTCTTCTGGGAATACATCCGGGTATTCCTGTACTGTGGGCACTTGATCCAAGCATACTTCCTGAAGTGCATGGACTGATCCTTGCAATTTTTCGACCATTGATCTTTCCGCATGGAATAGGACTTCCTTCCCTTGGTTACTAACAAGGCTTAGAGTTTTCTTCTCACAATCCACTAGACCTTTATGGTGAGATAACCAATCCATTCCTATTATAATGTCTAGGCCTTGCAGTTCTAGGACTAATAGATTAGCCCAGAACTCTACCCCATCTATTTTGAAGGTTATATGACGACAAGCTGAATATACAGGCAGCTTAGCTCCTGGGGTCTGTATAGCCATAGGGTACTCTAGAGGTACCTTAGGTATTCTTACTTTAAATGCGAAATCTTCTGATATGAATGAGTTTGTAGCTCCAGGATCAAACAGTATTAAAGCAGATGCAGACTGGATCAAGAATCTACCTAGGAGAATGTCAGAGGCATTGTCCGCTTCTTGAAGGGAGGTGAAGTTCAGTCGGCCTCCTCGGCCTGCCATTTGTTTTCCTCCTCGCCCTCGTCCTCGGCCTGCTACATTTCCCCCTCTGTTGGGCAAACCTCCTCTGGGGCTCTGCAATGGAGATGCAGCTGTGGTTCTAGGTGCCATTGTTTGTGTTCCAGCTTGCGATCTTGCTATCGCCATTGGGAGTTGAATCCACGGGCAACTGTCTTTGCGGTGTCCCATCTGTCCGCAATGATAGCATTGAGTCCTTAATTGAGGGCAATCCCGTTGATAGTGCGCTCCTCTGCAGTTGGGGCATGTCGGCGTGAATGGTGGTCTTGACGCCGGGTAGGGCGGACGAAAATTTGGAGATGTTGGGGCCCTTCCCCTAGATGAGCTGGCTGGCGGTCGCGACTGTTGCATCATCTTCCTCTTCCGATTTTCTTCTCTGAGGCCTCGCTTTTCTTCTATCTTTAATACTCGATTCACCAGGGTCTGGAATTCTGTGAACTCATGGGAGGCAATCTGATACTGCAAATAGTGCTGAAGTCCCTCGGTGAAGCGTTCAATCTTCTTATCTTCCGTGTCGATGTCGTTGGACGCATACCGAGCTAGATGGTGGAATTGGTGTAGGTACTCAGTGACAGTCCGGTTCCCTTGAGTCAAGTTCCGGAATTCTCGGTGTTTGGCTGCCATGACGCCTGTAGGGATATGGAATTTTCGGAATTGGTCCTTAAATTCCGTCCAAGTGATGTTGTCTTTGTCCAAGTGTGCTTCTTGATAATTCATCCACCAAGCAGCTGCTGCTCCAGTGAGTTGGTGTGATCCGAACAGCACCTTCTCTCGATCATTGCAACGAACAGTGTCCAGTTTCCTTTCGATGTCCCGCAGCCAGTCGTCTGCGATGATTGGGTCTGTCGCGCTTGCGAAAGTTGGCGGTCGCGTCTTCTGGAAGTCCGAGAGTCGAGTTCCGACGGCAGTACCTTCAGCAGTCCCTGGCATTTTCTGAATGACTTGAGCTAGCAACTGGGTATGTGCAGCCTGGGCTTCTTGGCGGCTCCTCTCCATTGAAAGAAGAATTTCCTGGAGACTTGGTGAGTCTTCTTGTGGTGGTAGTGAGCTCTGCGATCCTGGATGAGGTGTGGTTCCTCTTCGTGGTGTAACTGGGTCTTGGCCCTCTTGGTCATCTTGGGTCCTTCTCTTTGTGTGAACCATTCTGATCTTCTGAAGAGAGAAGCAGACAGGTCTAACTAACTAAGGGAGAATTAGGGTACTAATGCAGAAATTAATGCGAAGCTGATTCATTAATGCACAAGTAGTTGATACAAAAGCGGCTAAACGCCTTAGTTTGATACAATCGAAATACAAGTAATGGTGATGATAACAACCAAAAGCATCACCAATCCTAGAAGATCTACCCTGGCCTGAGGATCTAAAAGAACAGGCAACTAACTGCTCCCACAGGGCTCAACCTCCTCTGGCTCCATCTCGTCGTCGGACTCCTCCAGAGTGACAAACCCGGGTGGTCCAGACTCATGGAACAGCAGAGTAGACCCACTGCCCTTTGCCTGGCAGGTGCTAGGGGTAGAGAATGAGCGTCGGTATCCAGCTGCATTAGCAACCCTCCGAGGAATCAAGCTAGGTCCCGCACTGGGTCCAAAGGTACGAGCTGGGGAGACAACTGTCAGAGCAACCTCCTCAACTGTGCGGCGTCTCTGAGCTGCAGGCTGAGAAGTCAACGACGGGGAAGCGGTTCGGCCACGTTTCTTCTGCTCCTCCAACTCCTTGCGGAGCTCCTGGTGCTCAGCAAGCAAAGTGGAGTAGCGCGAGTCGAGGGTCCTCAACAGACCTACGGTGCCTGCCAGACACGGGTCCGGGTACTCCACGATGGGTGACAACCCAGAGGGAGATGAAGGCACGTGACGGAAAGGTGACTCCTGGAGCCGGCATGAGTACACCTGGCGTACCCGATGCACAGCCTCTTGAGCTGCATCCTGGATAGCATCCAGTCGGCTTGCCCTGCTGGCCTCCACCCTGATCACCTGTCCCTCACGACTATCGAGAGCGTGCACCAGCACTTTGGCCTTGAAGCCATAGCGACGCCCCTCATAATAGTCCCAAATAGTCTCGCAGATCGGCCGCTCATCAATCCCTAGGAATTGAGCAATATGCCACAGCAATGTGGCCCATCCACCGAGACGCTCGATGTAGCTGAAACGCTCCTTGGCCATCCTGCCGAGAATTTTGGAAGCAAAATAAGATTTTGAAGTCAACATTTTTATAGGAGCAAGAACATCCTTTGCAAAATAAAATTTTTCAGAAATAATTTTTTAAATAATTTACGAGGTCCTGGCGCTACCAAGCCCTAAGGGTACTGTCCTACAGTCAAGGTCTGTGCTGCTCTGATACCACTATTTTATGTCGTGTCTGCCACGACTGTGACATCACCTGTGAGGAGCCCAGCTCGGTGCAGCTGGTCCCTTAAACCACTTGACTTCCCAGGATGAGTCAATCACAGGGATACATTGAAGCAGAGAAATAATACAGTAGTCATAATTGTATGGCCATCAGGCCTTAGTACAAAACGAGGTACAGTGCCTTACAAGGCACAAGGGTCTAACAAAATAACACATCTAGTCGGCGGAAGCTAGGGCCAAAAGTAATCCACAGGAAACAGAGGTTGACAGCAGACAGCACCACATCAGGGCTCCGGAGGAAACTGCTCATCATCTCCTGGGTCCGCAGCATCTTCAGGGTATCCTCCAAGGTCGTAGAACGCTCCATCTATTGAGGAGTTGTTGCAAGGGTGAGTACTTATGTACTCAGCAAGTCATAGGGGAGGTAGAGATATAGTTACAGTATAAATGACATGAGCCTATGCTATTGGGGAAAGAGTGAAGGGTTTTTCCCAAAATACATTTCTTTCTCAATTCTTACTCAACTTCTGATCATACCTATGGCAGTAATTAAATCATATTGATGGTGATACATATATCCCATATCCAAGGCGATATATCCTCATATCACATTATTTTTATTCAAGCCTTTCTATCTTATACTCATAGCAGTATTTCATAACTTAGGGCATAAACCACATGCCTCTTAATTATCATATGATCTCTATATTATGGTATTACCGCGACACGTCAACACATGACAGCTCACGGCAACGCCCCTTATCATGACAACACATGACACTTGGGTAATCTTGAGCTAACAAATTTTAGTTTATAAAACAATACTTGTGTCACACGGTAACACCCTGGTTTCGGGGGTGAGAAGTTTTTGCATAAAATCTTGCATGCATGTATCTCTGTAGTAGTAGCCAGGTCAGCTGAACTCTAATCTCTCCCAAACCCTAAAAATCTCCAAATCTATTCTCTAGATCCAGATCAAGATCTGACCATCCAGATTTAACCTACCAGTTACCCTGAAGATAAAAGTCTTCAGGAGCCAGATCAAATTCTGACCCTAACTCTCAGTACCTAAGCCTCTCCCTGTTTTCGAAAACAGGAAAAAAATTCAGATTTACCCTAAGTACCCCAGTTTCCAGATAATTGAGTTATTATGATTTAACCCTATCCAGACTCAAGTATCTTTTGGAATATGTTCCTAACTATATCCTCAACTTACTCCAAAAAGTTGGGAACCAGATTGTTTCATCTAAGCACTTTTCGCAGTTTAGTCCAGATTTTACTGCGAATAAGTCCTTTTTCTGTTTACCTCGAAGCCTGAAAAGGGCTAAAATCCACGGATCAACTCCAACCTCAGAATTTCTTCAGGGAACACCTTCCAAATGCTATTTGATACAGATTTCCCTTCTGTCCAGACTTCAAAATCTCACCCCAACTACCAGAATTTGAGATCGACAAAATCTGGATCTATTTTACCCTAATTTTACCCTATTTTCGAAAATAGGTGAAATCCCTCAAATCTTATCAAACTTTCTTCAGATTTGAGCTAAATGGGTACTAATAGAAATATTATACTCATCCATTAAATCAAATTCCAGATTAAACCTCTCTAAGACCAGAATTACAAATCAATCCACTTCTCAACAGAAACTCTTACGCTTATACCCCTGGATCAACCAGCCCTCTGTTCACGACCAGAAGCCGTCTTCGACCAGCGCCTGGGACTTCGACCACCACCTGGAACAGCGAACGAGCACGGGAGCCTTCGACCTCGAGCGCGCCACTGCTGGTTGCTTCGCCTGCCGCCGCGTGTGCGCTCGCCATTTGCCACTGTGGATCTTCTCCAGCGAGGGTCGCGACCAGCTGGTTTCTCCCGTTTGCACGCCACCGGCAACGGCTACAGCAGGAAAGCATAGCCACGTGGAGTTCTTGCCGCGGCCAGCCATCGTGTCGCCTTCACTTCGCAGCAGCTCCAGCTGCAAAAGCTCTCACGGCTGCTGAACAGGTCACCTCCATCGCCAGCTCGCCGTGAAGTCGCCATCCAGTCACTTCCTTGCCGGCTTCAACTCCCCGTGCACTTCTAGCCGTTGCATCTCCTCCGAATCCTCTATAAATAGCCTCTGGCCTCGGGGAAACATCACACACCCACCAGAAACACCTAACTCCTCAAACTCGCCGTCTTCTTCTTCTTCCCCGGTGAGCAGCAAAGGGAGCTTCGGTGCTAGCTTCAACCACTGCTTCCTTCTTCAATCCAACAGCCCCAGTGAGCTTCCCTCATCTCCCTCATGCTTCTCGAGCTTGGAATTTAGTGCAAATACCCTCAGTCGCCGGCAATTTTAGTTTTACTCCAGTAGCTCCGGCGAGCAATTAACTGCATTCCAGAATGAATTGATCTTCGAGCCTGTAGTGAAATATGCTTAGAATAGCTCACTTAAGACCCCTGAGCTACTGGTTTGAACAAATTCGTTGTAAATCAAAAACCCCCAATTCCCAGCCATGAACATGAACTTGTACTCACTGATTTAGCTTCTCTGTTGAGCAATCTGTTAATCTAGCTACACCAGTATGTTTCTAACGCCCTAGAGATCATGTACAAGCAAGGAATTGAGTTCATTTGCCCTAAATCGAAAACCCCCAATTTTCATGTCATCTTCTTTTGCTCCAGTCACTGGCCGTCGATTCCGGCCAATCCAGCCCTAGCCACTTTGCCATTTAGATGTTTTGGACCATTCTAAGCAACTTTGTCTTCTATCACGACTTCTAATTCGGCCTAGATTGTGAGATATAGCTATGCCCTAGTTACTGCACTGTTTATGTTGCATGTGCTCCAGGCCAGTCAACTTCCTTGCCAGTTTTCATCACTTTCCGGCCATCTCCTGCCCTAGATCCTGTTGAGACATTTGTTCCTGTTACAAATGTCTAACTACCAGACAAAGTGTTGCATCATTTGGAGCCCTAGATCAAAAGATATGGCAAACCCTAATTTCTGGCCATGTCAACTCTATGTCAAACTATGCCAGTCAGTGGCATTAGCCCTGTTCACCCACCTCTGGTCATGCAAACCAAAAATTACCTTGTCAAACAGTTGCTTCACTACCTTGTGCATCATATGCTTGAATAAAAACCCATTTTGGCTACTAGAAACTGTTCAAACCGTGTCAATGCCATTCTTGGGCATTGTCAGCCTATGTCAGCTAATGGCATTGGGCCATTTTGACCCCTTCTGGGTATGCAAACTGAACATAACCTTGTCCCTTAGACTCCTGATGTTGTGATCTACATTTTATTCTACTGCCACAACTTGAGTTGAGCCCTCTATCATCCATCGACCCTATGTCGATGCCTTGAACCGAATGTCGACCTAGAGGCGTTCGCTGTTTTTGAGCGAACCAGCAGCAGCCTTGATATCATTCTGATATTTTGGAACATTTGGAACCTTGTAAACCCTTGACAACTAATCTTAACCTTGGTTTCCATAGTTTAACCCTAATCGCTTCCAAATCTTGTATCGCCTAAGTGTTTCTCCTTGCATTATCGCATATAGTGGAATAGTAAGAGTAGGATTGATTGTAATGCCTGTTTGCTTGTTTGATCCTTGTTCAGAGCAAGAGTCCGAGTTCGAAGACTTCGTCGCAGCCCCGACTTCAACTGCTGTTTCTTACGACGCGGAAGGCAAGTCATACCTTGATCATATTGAAACCCATATTTTATGAATTGCTATGCTATTCCATGAGTAGATATCTCATTATTATTGCATGTGTTGAGATCAATGATATTATGGCAGTGATAGATTGAATACTTGAGGAATGTGAACTTGATAAGTTAGTAAGCCACGAACTAATAAAAGTTTAAACATGTACATTTATATTCATGAAATAGAACCCCTAGCCGTGACCAGTATTTTGGTATGGAATGGTGGTAGCACTGGAGGTGCTTGGCTGCACTGAAGGTGTAGGCACTGAAGGTGCATGGTTTGTGGTATGATCTGGTCACTGGCATGTAAGGACTAGAACCTTGTGTTATGCGTCTAGTGGCATGAAAAACGTACCAACCACTTACCTGGTATGGGACAGGCGCAACCTAGTAGCTTTCTTAGTATTATCAGTTCCCTGCATAGCTTGTCGATCCGGTTTCTCGCGTGGAAACTGGTGGGATGCAGTTCGTCCATGAGTGGTGTGAGATCAGAAAAATTATGAGAGGATAAGGTGTAAAGAAGGAAGACACCCTACGCCAGATTAAGTCGTGCGCGACTGTAATCAAAAGAGGTTATGTGTCCTGCGGGAACATAGACCCAGGCTAGGAAGTAAGGCAGTGGGGAGGACCCACAACGGTACTTGGGACTAGATTGTCCATTTACTGGGCAGGGATACTGTTAATACTAGATTGCAAAACGTTGTGTGATCTCGGCCTTGTCACATGCGTATAAGTCGCATGGAGTTGGCCCGACTTGGAAGTCGAGTGAAAAAGTGGATTTAAAAAGAGGTACATCTCTGCAGAGTTTAAAAATGTATTCGAATACTTCGTGCTCCCGAGTTTTAGGAGTATGCCGCGGTGGATTAAATCCATGGGGTGTGACACAAGTATTGTTTTTAAACTAAAATTTGTTAGCTCAAGATTACCCAAGTGGCATGTGTTGTCACGATAAGGGGCGTTGCCGTGGGCTGTCATGTGTTGACGTGTTGCGGTAATACCATAATATAGAGATCATATGATAACTAAGAGGCATGTGGATTTGCCTTAAGCATAAGATAATTAAGAGGCATGTGGTTTATGCCCTAAGTTTATGAAATACTGCTATGAGTATAAGATTGAAAGGCTTGAATAAAAGTAATGTGATATGAGGATATATAGCCTTGGATATGGGATATATGTATCACCATCAATATGATTTATTTACTGCCATGAGTATGATTGGAAGTTGAATAAGAAATGAGAAAGAAATGTATTTTGAGAAAAACCCTTCACTCTTTCCCCAATAGCATAGGTTCATGTCATTTATACTATATGTATCTCCACCTTCCCTATGACTTGCTGAGTACGTAAGTGCTCACCCTTGCAACTTATCAACAATAGATGGAGTGCTTCATGACCAAGACGAAGACTTGGAAGATTTCGTGGATCTAGAAGGAAGAGAGCCAGTTCTGCCAGGGCCTTGATATGTGTTGTTCTGCTGTCAACTTCTTACGACTGTGGGGGTTTCGCCTAGCTTCCGCCGAGTAGTTGTCTTTTGTTTTAATTAGACCATTTGTGCCGTGAAGGCATTGTATTACTCTTGTTGTATCCGGCCAGCAGGCCATACTGTTTATCAATGATATTTTGTAAGTTACTCTGCTGCAATGAACTCCTGTGCTTGACTTATCCTGGGAAGTCAGTGGTATGTATGTATGAGGCCAGCTGAAGCGAGCTAGGTCTCCACGGGAGTAGTCGTGGTACCCTGTGCGGGGCGCGACACACACCCCATGGATTTAATCCACCGCGGCATACTCCTAACACTCGGGAGTACGAAGTATTCGAATACATTTTTAAACTCTGCAGAGATGTACCTCTTTTTTTAAATCCACTTTTTCACTCGACTTCCAAGTCGGGCCAACTCCATGCGACTTATACGCATGTGACAAGGCCGAGATCACACAACGTTTTGCAATCTAGTATTAACAGTATCCCTGCCCGGTAAATGGACAATACCGTCCTAAGTACCGTTGTGGGTCTTCCCCACTGCCTTACTTCCTAGCCTGGGTCTATGTTCCCGCAGGACACATAACCTCTTTTGATTACAGTCGCGCACGACTTAATCTGGCGTAGGGCGTCTTCCTTCTTTACACCTTATCCTCTCATAATTTTTCTGATCTCACATCACTCATGGACGAACTGCGTCCCACCAGTTTCCACGCGAGGAACCGGATCGACAAGCCATGCAGGGAACTGATAATACTAAGAAAGCTACTAGGTTGCGCCTGTCCCATACCAGGTAAGTGGTTGGTACGTTTTTCATGCCACTAGACGCATAACACAAGGTTCTAGTCCTTACATGCCAGTGACCAGACCATCCATAACCCTGCACCTTCAGTGCCTGCATTCCTTTGCAGTCTAGCACCTCCAGTGCTACAGCCATCTATACCATTTTCTGGTCACGGCTAGGGGTTTTATTTCATGAATATAAGTATATAAATACATATAATAGTTCATGGCTCAAAACATGTTTATTTCACATTTCACAGATAACCAGTCTAGTACTGCCAATTCATAAATCAACCATTTCTCAATCTTTCACATGCAATATTGCCTATATTCAAGGTTATGTTTTAGCAACATTTAAAATATAGGTTCAAGATGACCAAGGATATGACTTGCCTTCCGCGTCGTAAGTATCAGCAGTCGATGACGGTTCAGCGACAAGATCTTCAACCCCGGACTCTTGCTCTAAACAAGATCAAACAAGCAAACAGGCATTACAATTCATTCTATTCTTACTAATTCACTACATGCAAAGATGCAAGGAGAAAATACTCTGGGAAAACAAGGTTTGGAAGCGATTAGAGTTAAACTGTGGGGATCAGGGTTAAAATTAGTTGTCAAGGTTTACAAGGTTCCAAAATATCAGGGTAATATCAAGTTTGTGACTGGTTCGCCCAAAAACCGCGAACGTCTTTAGGTTGGCATTCGGTTGAAGGCATCGGCATAAGGTCGATGGGAGGGCTCAACTCAAGTTGTGACAGTACAGAAAAGTGTAGATCACAACGTCATGAGTCTAAGGGACAAAGTTATTTCCAAGTTTCATGGCTGGAAGTGGGTGAAAAGGCTCAATGCCACTGGCTGACACAGCCTGGCATAGGGTTGACATGGCCAGAAACTAGGGTTAGCCTTATCTTTTGACTCAGGGCTCCAAATGATGCACCACTTTGTCTGGTGGTTAGGCATTTGTAACAGGAACAAATGTCTCAACAGGACCTAGGGCAGGAGATGGCCGGAAAGCGATGAAAACCGGCGAAGAACACGGTGGCCGAGCTGTTCTCAACAGTTTCTGGACCAAACTTTGGCATGGCAATACCTCTTCATCTGGGCCGATCCAGGTGTCGAGCTAGAAGGCAAAAATACTCATGGGGTCGAGGCACATCTACTAGACAAGGTGGTTGGGGTTGAAACGGCCGGGAACAAAATCCGGCGGCCGGAGCTAGGGAAGAAGACACAAAAATTGGGCATTTCTGTTCTAGGGCAAACGAACTCGAGCCCTTGCTTGAGGAGGGTCTCTGGGGCATACAAAGGCTATGTGTGAAGTTGAATTCACCAAACATTCAACAGATAAGCTAAATCAGCAGGCACAGTGAACATGCACGGTTGAATTTTGGGGTTTTTCACATTTTAGCAAAATTGATGATTCTAGTTGCTTAGATGTGTTCCACACAGTCCACTGATCAATATTGATCACAGGCTCGAGAGCTAAATTGGTTTAATTGGGGTTTAATTGCTCGCCGGAGTTGTCGGGGAAAAACAGCAATTCCCGGCGATGAGGTGCGATAGAACTCAATTGGCTGCTACTACACAGGTAAGTGGTTGAGAGTAACTTACTGGTAGCTTCAATTTGGAGTTCGGTGCAGTGGATTGGCCTGGCACCGTGAGCCTCTTCTCGAGCTCGCCGAAGAAGACGAAGACGACGGCGTGGTTAGGGATTTTGGGTGGTTCTGGGTGTGAGTGTGTTTGAGCTGAGCTGGGGTGGCTTTTATAGGCTCAGCAAGGAGCTTGCAACGGTTGAAAATGCACGGGGAAGTGAAGCGGGCTGGAGGTGACAACACGGCTAAATCCCGGCGAAGTGACGGGCTCCAGCGGCCGTGCCGGCTTTAGCCTGCTGCTCTGGTGGAGGTGAAGGCGAAGTGATGCTTCCCCAAGGCATGCTTGCGACGTGGCGCAACTGTGCTACCGTTGTCGGGCGCGCGCGCGGGAGAGCGAAGGCGCTGCTGGCGGGCGAGGTGGTTCCACGGTGGCGAACACGATGCACACACGCGGCAGGGAAACAGTGGCGGAGGTGGCGGCGCTGGAGATCGCCGGCGACGAAACCACAGCAGCGGCAACGGCGACGACAAACTCCGGCGCTCGTGGTCTTTTGAACGGCCTGGTCGTGCACAGTAGCCTGGTCGAACCAGGGACTGGTTTGCGATGATTTTTGGTTTGGCTTTGGACTAAATTGCAAATCTGGTCTTTGAGTGGTTTAATTTGAGATTTGATTTTATGGCTGAGTATAATATTTCTATTAATACCCATTTAGCTCAATTTTGGAGAAAGTTTGATAAGATTTGAGGGATTTCACCTATTTTCAAAAATAGGTTAAAATTAGGGTAAACTAAATCTGGAGTACCTCCCCCAAAAAAGCTCCCCTGGGGAGAGGTTCCCGGGCACTGGCCGCCCGGGCTAGGGCATCGGCCCGATCATTGTCCCTCCACGGGATGTGTCAGGCCTCTAGGCCGTCGAAGTGGTTCTCCATCTTGCGCACCTCCTGCAAGTAGAGACTCAAGTTTGCGTCATGGCACAAGTAGGACTTGTCCATTTGGCAAACTACGAGCTGGGAGTCTCCTTTCACGAGTAGGCGACGAATCCCCAGGGAGTGCACGAGGCGCAACCCGAGGAGCAAAGCTTCGTATTCGGCGACGTTGTTCATGGCGAGGAACTCGAGCCCCGCCGCGTACTCCAGTTCCCTCCCCTCGGGGCTCCGAAGGACTACCCCCACGCTGGCCCCAGCGAGACACAAGGAGCCATCGAACATGAGCGTCCAATGGTCACTACGTCGAGGCGGTTCGGGGAGGCTCTCATCTCCGGACTTGGAGGCAGGGGTCCATTCTGCCACAAAGTCGGCGAGGACTTGTGACTTGATGGCGGAGCGCCGCGTGAGGGAAAGGGAGAAAGGAGCGAGCTCAGCCCCCCACTTTCGGATCCGACCGGTGGATTCTTTGTTCCGGAGTACCTCCCCCAAAGGGAGGGGAGGGATGACGGGACAGTGAACGAGTGTCCCAGGAGGTAGTGACGAAGCTTCCGGGATGCCATTAGAAGGGCGTAGCTGATCTTCTCCATCTCCAGTTACCGAGTTTTAGCCCCTTGGAGCCCCTTGAAGTGCTTCTCCTGCTCCTTTACCAACACCGCGCTTACGGCGACCGGGGTCACGGCGAGGTAAAGGAGCAAGGGTTCTTCCGGAGACGGGCTCACGATAATTGGGGGACTCGTGAGGTACTTCTTCAGGTCGTCGAAGGCCCCTTGGGCCTCGGGAGTCCATCGGAACCCTTCGAGGCCCTGGAGGATTTTGAAGAACTGGAGGGCACGCTCCCCCGACCGCGAGACGAAGAGACTCAGCGCGGCTAGGCGGCCGGTGAGCCACTGTACGTCTTTGATCGAGCGCGGCGGGGGCATATCCAGGAATGCCCGAATCTTTTCGGGGTTGGCCTCTGTGCCCTGCTGGGACACGAGGAAGCCCAGGAGCTTCCCCCACATACGCTGAAGGCGCATTTTTCCGGGTTGAGCTTTAGCCCGTATGCCCGGAGGTTGCAGAAGGTCTCCGCTAAATCGTCGATGTGAGCGACCGCGTGGAGGCTCTTGACAACTGCATCGTCGACGTAGACATCGACGTTGTGACCGATCTGGTCCTTGAGGACCAGCGTCATTAGTCGTTGGAAGGTCGCTCCAGCGTTCTTCGGCCCGAAGGGCATATGGATGTAGCAGAAGTTCTGAGGGGAGTTATGAAACTCGTCTTTTCCTCATCCCCTTCCGCCATCTGGACTTGGTGATAGCCCAAATATGCGTCCAGGAAGCTCATCAACTCGCACCCCGCGGTCGAGTCGACCAGCTGGTCAATCTGCAGGAGCAGGAAGTTGTCTTTGGGGCAAGCGCGGTTGAGGTCGGTGAAGTCCATGCACATTCACCACTTACCATTTGGCTTCTTCATGAGGACGGGGTTCTCGAACCACTCGGGGTGCAAAACTTCCCGAATGAACTCCGCCTCTCTGAGTTTGGCAATCTCTCCCTTGATCACCTCTTGGCATTCAAGGGAGAGTTTTCTCAGCTTCTGTTTGACTGGGGGGTGATCGGGGGTCACCGCGAGCTTAAGATCGATGACTTTCGGGGTGACGCCTCGCATGTTAGAGGGCCTCCAGGTGAAAATGTCGGAGTTCTCACGTAAGAAAGCCGCGAGTTGCTCTGCGCGCTCTTCATGGAGATCGGCCTCGATCTTGACGGTCTTGCTCTCGTCACCCGGGGACAACGGGACCTTCCGGAGGTCCCCTTCTGGACGCGGCTTGGGGGGAGACCTCCCAGAGGGTATGGCGCTGGCGTCTGGCACTGGGGAAGAGGTCTCTCCCCCCGGAGTCTTGATCATGTTGATGCTCCCAATCATTGCGGCGGCGCGCTCATATAAAGCGCGGGCCACGTCTTGGTCTCCCCGAGCCGTGATCACGCAGTGGGGCCCAGGGATCTTCACTCAGAGGTAGCTCTGGTAGATTGCGGCCCCCAAGCGGTTGATCGTGGTCCTCCCCATGATTGCGTTGTATGAGGAGGGGAGGTCCACCACGTCGAACTGGACCATCTTCGTCCGGTAGTTATCTGGGGTACCGAAAGTCATGGGGAGATCCACCTTCCCTACTGGGTGGATCGTCTTCCCCGGGACGAACCCTTGCAAGGGCCCTGCTGCGGGCTGCAGTAGCTTCTCGTGGACCTGCATCTCCCTAAACGCCTTCAGATATAGGATGTCAGTGGAGCTTCCTCCATCGATGAGGATGCATGCTGGGTGGCAGTTGTAGACGGTGGTGGAGACGATGAGCGCGTCGTCATGGGGGAAGCGAACCCCGCGCACGTATTAGACTTGTGGAAAGTACACCACAGGCCTTCCTTGCCTCCTGCCACGGGGCCTTCATTTCTATGGGACGACTGCCCCCCCACGACCTTTCGGCTTGGGGAAGGGATGGTTGCCCTTGGAGTCATCGCGCGAGCCGCCTCCGCCCCCGAGGACAAAGGTATGCCAAGGCCGTGGCTCGCTACGATTGCCCCTCTTGGGGTGATTGAGGGGTCCCTAGCCTCCCCATCGACGGGGGCGGGAACCCCCTAGTTTTTCTTCCAGAGGTCATCCTCCTCCGCCCGAGCGTACTTCTCGAGTATAGTGAAGAGCTCGTCGGCGGAGGAGGGGCAGCTTCGGGGGAGTCTTCGATGGAGCTCCCCGGGGAGGATCCCGCTCTTGCACGCCTCGATGACTATGGGGTCAGGGACGTGAGCTACTTTGCTCTTGACTAAGCAAAGCGCTTGAAGAAACTGCGGATGGTCTCCCCTGTCCTCTATCGGATAGTGTATAGTTGCGATGAATCCAGGGGATGCACGTAGTTCCCTTGGAAGTTTGCACAAAACTCGCACTTGAGCTGCGCAAAAGACTTGATGGAGCCGGCCATCAGGTTGTAAAACCATGAGCGGGCAATCCTGGTCAGGTAGAGGGGGAAGACATTGCACTGGACTGTCTCGTCCCCCCCAGCCGCTGAGATGGCTGTGGAATACACCTACAAAAACTCGTAGGGATCGTCCTCACCATTGTAGTGTTCGAGGTGCGGCGGTCTGTAAGGCTGCGGCCATCGAATGCACCAGAGCCGGTGGCATAGCGGTTGGTTAGCCCCCTCCACCTCTTGGGGAGAGTCTCGGTCGTTGTCCTCTTTGACAGGGGAAGCACGTTAGTTGTCGGAGTTGGGAAGGGGTCCAAGGGGTCCGCCGACATGGCGGTAGCGCCGCTTTTCCTCCGGGTTAGTCGAGATAACCTCCAGGACGTTTGGGCACCCCCTAGCGGTGGCGGTTGCTTCTTCAGCGGGCCTCTTTCCTCGCCCGGGACGGGAATGTGGTTCACCGCGTCCACGACTCGGGGGAGGCTCCCGCCGGTCATGCGAGGGAGCCTCTCCAGACTTGGTGGTACGCCTTTGCTCGACCTCTTCCCGGGTAAAGCGGACCTGATCCACTGGGGGAGCCCACGGGGGTGGCTCTGGGGGAGGAGGGAGTTCATGCGTAGCAATCGCGAGCTCGGGAGGTACTATCGGGGTGTGGGCAGAACCCACCGCCAGGCGACCTCTAGGAGTGCAGCCCGGAAACAGAGAGGGGGGGCTGCCGCATCCCGCCCTCACAGGGGGACACGACTACTCCCATGTGGACCCAACGGTGATCCCTTACCTTTTGACTTCCCAGGATGAGCCAATAATAGGAGTATATTGCATCAGTTTAACTTGCATTACATTGAGCAGTATGGCCAACTGGCCTCATTACAACATAATAAATTACAAGCCATCACGGCGTAAATAAGTTTGGTTGCAGAAGAACATCTACTCGGCAGAAGCTAAGTGAACCCCCACAGCAAGAAGTTGAAAGCAGAGCAACACTTTTCAGGACTTGGGTAGAACTGACTCTCTTCCTTCAGGGATCCAAGAAGTTCTCCAGGCCTTCGTCTTGATCAGGGACATTCCATCTATTGGATAGTGAATTGCAAGGGTGAGCACTTACGTACTCAGCAAGTCATAGATAAGAGTAGATACATATAATAGAATGATATGAACCTATGCTATTAGGGAAGGAGGGAAGGTTGCAAAATACTTTTTCTCTTTCCAAATCTATGGCAGTGCTCATCATGACATATCATTAATATCTTTTATAAACTCTTAGAAGTACTACCATAGCACGACAATACATGTCTGCCCATGTTAGCACCTCATTTCATGACAACACATGTCAAGCACACATGACCTAAGTCTAGCCATATTTTATTTAGAAAACATACTTGTGTCACATCGACGTGGATAGGATCCACCGCGTGCAGGCTCCTATAGACCCGGGAGCTCAGAGTATTCGAATACATTTTTAACTTTGCAAAGGTGTACCAATTTAATCCACCGATCACTCAGCTTTCAAGTCGGTACCTCTCCATGCGACTTTTACACATGTGTAGCTTCTAGGCCCCTATAGGATGTTTTAATAATTAATGACAACTACAAATGCTATACTAACGTTACCTGTCTAGTTGTGTCAAGAAGATACTTGAAAGACAGGTTAATGAAAGGCGAAGAAAGGACGCATTGATCAAAAAGGCAAAGGTACGGAATAGGGTCTTTTCCTTTTTACCGGTCCAAGGTGATTAGAGAAGAGTTTTGACCGGATTTTAGGATAGTTGCCGTACTATTAAGAGGAGCATGTGGTGTATCACAATATACTTCATCTTTGTGCCACAAATCATAAAATCAACATGCATTGCATACTAGAAGGTCACATCCTTGAAAATGCTTGTTTCAGCTCTTTTCTGCTCAGCATTGTCTTAGTCGGTCTGACCGTATGTTGGACCGGTCTGACCGAATTCACGGACTGACCGATTAAAATCTCGGACTGACCGACGTGTAGTCTAAGCTTAGTGCATTCTTTTTAAAGGCCGGTCTGTCCATAGTTGAGACCAAGGTCTGTCTCCTGGAACTCCTTGATTTACCCCTTCTGGTGTTTTGAGCTATTACGGTCTGACCGTTTATTAGACCGGTCTGACCGCGAAATCGTTCTGACCATGTTTTTGAACTACGGTCTGACCGTTTGGCCGGTCTGACCGTATATATCGGCCTGACCGTATAAAGTGTCTAGAAACTATGTCCTCTCTGGATAGTTTCACGGTCTGACCGAAATATACTCCAGTCTGACCGTATGTGTGCCTGACAAGGGCAGTTGAGCATTTATTGCGCCTGTTTAATGCCGTTGCAATTGCGGCGGTCTGACCGAGCTTGTGCCTGCGGTTTGACCGCCAGGTGATCTTTTTCTCCCAACGGCCTGTAACGGCTATATTAATCGTGGGGGGTATATATACTCCCTTGCCCGGCCCTGTTCACAACTTTTGGCATAATCTTGAGCATTGTCATTATCCTTGAGAGCCTAAGCTTGTTTCATACACTCTAGGGTTCAAATTCTCGAATTTGTGAGAGTGTGCATTTGAGATCTTCTAGTGCATTGCATTTAGATCATTCAATCAATCTTGTGGCACTAGAAGAAGGCTAAGTGATCATCACCGGCTTGTTACTCTTAGAGTTTGCCGGCTCCTAGACGACTAGGAGAAAGGTTTTGAAGAGCTCTTCAAGGAAGATTGTGAAGAAGCCTCAAAACGTCTTGTGAAAGGTTTGAGCACGCCTTGCCGGAGCGGTAAAGTGCATCCTTAGTGAAATCGAGGTTTGGATAACTCATCACACTAATCCGGCTCAAGATCTAGGTCACTTCTCGAGAGAAGGTTGACTAGATAGAGGAGCGGTTAGAGATTTGAGTTTGCCTCAACGTGGATTAGGGGTGATCGGCAAATCACCGAGACCACGGGATATATCCTTGTGTTGGAATTGTGCTTTATTCATATTGTGTTATTTATTTGCTCTCATTATCTATAAATTGTTTGATTATTTGCTAAATTGCTAAAATCGCCTATTCACCCCCTTTAGTCGATATCCTAGATCCCTTTCAATTGGTATCAGAGTGAGGACTCCATTTTAGAGGATTTAACCATCCCGGAGTAGGATAAAGATGGCTAGTGAGGGTCGGATCAATATTGGTAAACCACCACTCTTTGATGGATTTAACTATACTTATTGGAAAACTAGAATGATGGTCTATCTTAAAGCCATGGGTGGAAAGATTTGGAAAGTGGTGGATGAGGGGTTTGCAATTCTTGATGATGATGACATGACCAACTTAGATAGAGATAATGCCTTAGCAAATGCTCAAGTCATGAATGTTCTTTCTAGTGCTCTAAATCTAGGTGAATTTAATAGAATTTGTAAACTTGAAACGGCCCATGATATTTGGAGAAATCTTATGGATAATTCATGAAGGAACCTCGATGGTCAAGGATGCTAAACTATTTATCCATAAGGGCCAATTTGAAAAGTTTGCCATGTTGCCCAATGAAGATGTATCGGAGATGTTTAACCGATTAAATAACATCGTAAATGAGTTAAAAGGGCTTGGTATGGATGTCACAAACGTGGAGTTTTGTCATAAGTTTCTTAGAGCTTTACCTTCTAAATATGATACAATTGTAACCTTACTTGTGCGTTCGAACTTGAAGAGTGTAACTCCGTTGGAAGTCTTGAGTGAGATTCCCACTCATGATATATTCAAGAAATCTCAAGAAGAAGTGAAAGATGAGGCTTCCGACTCCAAGAAGAAGAACATTGCACTCAAAGCTCAAGTCTCCAAAAAGGAAGACATTGAAGAGGAAAGTGATGAGAAAGACACCGATGAGGAAATGGCTCTCTTTGTGAGAAGGTTCAAGCGGTTCATGAAGAAGAGATATCAAGGAAAGTCCTTCAAGAAAGGACAATCATCCAAGAGGAACCCATTTGAAGAGAGAAGATGCTTCGATTGCGGTGAAAAGGGTCACATCTCCACACAATGCAAAAATAAGGAAGAAGAAAAATCAATGAAGAAGAAGAAGTACGAAAAAGAAGGAGAAAGCAAGAAGAAGGTTTTCAAGAAATATTATAAGAAGAAGAAGGATGGACAAGCTTGCTTCATTGAATGGGATTCGGATGCTTCAAGTTCCGATTCCGATGATGAAGATGAAGCATCACCCAAAGGACTCGCCGGGGTAGCTATCAAGGAAGCTCCATCTCTATTCTCCACTCCTCATTGCCTCATGGCTAAAGGAGAATCGAAGGTATCATGTGACGAAGATGAATACACTTATGATGACCTAGTTGAGATGATCACCGGTTTTGATGACTATATGAGTAAAGAGAAAGAAAAATTCAAGGAATTGAAGAAAAGATACAAAACTCTTCAAAATTCCTAAAGGAGCTAAACACATCTCATGAGAGTCTCAAGGAAACTCATGAGATGCTCAAGGAAGCTCATGACTCTCTAATTACTCATAAAGCCAACAAATCGAGTAATGACATAGGCATCACTTGCAATATTTTGAATGATTTGCCCATGATGTCTACTTCTAGCATATCTACTTCTTGTGAAGACTTAATTGAATTCCCATCAAAACCTAAAATTGATGATAATGTGCTTAGTCTTGAAAACAATGAACTTAAGGATAAAATTGAAAAACTAACCAATGACCTAGCTAAATGCTATGTAGGAGAATCAAAATTAAGACATCTTCTAGATAGTCAAAGATTTTCCTTAAGAAAAGAAGGACTAGGTTTCATTCCCAAAAAGGGTAAACATGCTTTTGTTCCATCTAAAACCGTTTTTGTAAAAGAAAAGGGATATTGTAACAAATGTAAAAATTTAGGTCACATTGAAAAGAATTGCCATGCTAACAAAAGCATTTCATCTCTTATATTCAATTCTTGCTATGTATTGAAGAAAATGAACAATGGCGATATTAAAGCCAAATTTGTTGGAACCCCGATCATTGGTGCCAAAAAGAAAGCCATTTGGGTCCCAAAATCCTTGGTAACTAACCTCCAAGGACCCAAAAAGGTTTGGGTACCTAAAAGGACCTAACTTTGTTTTGTAGGTCAATTACAAGGCGGGAGGACAACATTGGGTGCTCGATAGTGGATGCACTCAACACATGACCGGTAATCACAACATGTTCTCCTCACTAAATAACAAAGGTGCGGAATATGACAAGATCACGTTTGGAGACAATAGTAAAGGAAAGGTAAAAGGTTTAGGTAAAATTGCCATCTCAAACGACCTCTCCATATCTAATGTATTGCTTGTTAAATCTCTAAACTTCAACCTCTTATCCGTAGCTCAACTTTGTGATCTTGGATTCATATGTGCTTTTTATCCAAAAGAAGTGATTATCACTAGCATTCTTGACAATAAGTTGATTTTCAAAGGTTTTAGACATGGCAACCTCTACTTAGTTGATTTCAATTCAAATGATACTAATCTTGGTACATGCTTGTTTACAAAATCTTCTAAAGGTTGGCTATGGCATAGAAGGCTTGGGCATGTTGGAATGAAACAACTAAATAGACTAGTTAAACATGATTTGGTTGTTGGATTAAAAGATGTAAAGTTCGAAAAAGATAAATTATGTAGTGCTTGCCAAGCCGGAAAACAAGTTGCAAACTCACATCCAACTAAAAGTACAATGTCAACTTCGAGTCCACTTGAACTATTGCATATGGATTTATTTGGTCCAACTACTTTTGTGAGCATTGGTGGCAATAGTTATTGTCTTGTCATTGTAGATGATTTTTCTAGATATACATGGATATTCTTCTTACATGATAAGTCAACTGTGTTTAACACTTTCAAAAGCTTTGCTCAAAGGGCCGAAAATGAATTTAGCTTCAAGATCAAGAAAGTGAGAAGTGACAATGGTTCCGAATTCAAGAATACCAAGGTTGAAAATTGGTGTGATGATAAAGGTATCAAACATGAGTTTTCGGCCAAGTATACACCGGAGCAAAATGGAGTAGTCGAACGAAAGAACCGGACATTGATAGATATGGCAAGGTCTATGCTTTCGGAGTACAATGTTTCGGACACTTTTTGGGCCGAAGCAATCAACACCGCGTGCCATGCATCAAATCGTCTTTATTGTCATCGACTTCTAAAGAAAACTCCTTATGAGCTTCTCATTGGAAGGAAGCCAAACATTTCCTACTTCCGAGTGTTTGGGTGTAAGTGCTATATCTTGCGGAAAGGTACACGCTTATCTAAATTTCAAAGTAAATGTGATGTAGGATTTTTGTTAGGATACTCATCAAATAGCAAAGCATATCGTGTCTACAACCAAAACTCCGGTTTGGTTGAGGAGACACATGATGTTGAATTTGATGAGACTAATGGCTCTCAAGAGGAGCAAGAAAATTTGGATGATGTAGGTAATGAAGGGTTGAGAGTGGCAATGAAGAACATGACCATTGGGGATATCAAGCCTAAAGAAGATAGTGATCAAGATGAAGATCCATCCACTCATGCTATCCCCTCTTCATCAACTCCTCAACACGAAGATCAAATAGTTGAAGTGGTCAATGTGGAAGACTCCTCTCAACAACAACCGGAAGTACCTTCTACCTCTACTTCACAAATCCCGGTTGACCATCCGAGAATTCATCACTCAATTTCCAAAGATCACCCCGTCGATCAAATTGTTGGTGACTTGTGTAAGGGTGTCCAAACTCGTTCTCGTCTTGCTTCATTTTGTGAAAATTACTCCTTTGTTTCCTCTTTTGAGCCCACACTTGTAGATGAAGCTTTAAAAGATCCGGATTGGGTGAATGCTATGCATGAAGAATTAAACAACTTCACCCGCAACAATGTTTGGGAATTGGTAGAAGAACCAAATTCGGATGAGCATAATGTCATTGGAACCAAATGGATTTTCAAGAATAAACAAGATGCAAACGGAGTGGTAGTAAGAAACAAGGCAAGATTGGTGGCTCAAGGATACACTCAAGTTGAAGGTTTGGACTTCGGTGAAACTTTTGCTCCCGTTGCTAGACTTGAGGCTATTAGAATTTTACTTGCTTTTGCTTCATCCCATAATATTAGACTATATCAAATGGATGTCAAAAGTGCATTTTTAAATGGAAAAATTAATGAGTTAGTATTTGTTAAACAACCACCCGGATTTGAAGATCCTACAAAGCCAAATCATGTGTATAAACTCTCCAAGGCTCTTTATGGTCTTAAACAAGCACCTCGTGCTTGGTATGAAAGACTTAGAGACTTTTTAATTTCAAAAGGCTTTAAAATTGGGAAAGTTGATACTACATTGTTTTCTAAGAAAATTGGAAATGATTTCTTTGTATGTCAAATTTATGTTGATGACATCATATTTGGATCTACTAACCAAGATTTTTGCGAGGAATTTGGTAATATGATGTCCAGGGAATTTGAGATGTCTTTGATAGGTGAATTAAGTTTCTTTCTCGGACTTCAAGTTAAACAACTCAAGGAAGGAACTTTCATCAGTCAAAACAAATATGTGAAGGATCTACTCAAGAAGTTCGGACTTGAAGAAGCAAAGCCAATCAAGACACCAATGGCCACAAACGGTCACCTTGTCTCTGACGAAGGAGGTAAACCGGTAGACTCAAAGCTTTATAGATCTATGATTGGTAGTCTGTTGTATCTTACTGCTTCTAGGCCCGATATTATGTTTAGTGTGTGTATGTGTGCAAGATTTCAAGCCTCTCCTAAAGAAAGTCATTTAATGGCCGTTAAGCGCATTTTGAGGTATCTAAAATATTCTTCTAGCATAGGGTTGTGGTATCCTAAAGGTGCAAAATTCGAATTAATTGGATATTCTGATTCCGATTATGCGGGTTGTAAAGTGGATAGAAAAAGCACCTCAGGCAGTTGTCAACTATTAGGAAGATCTTTAGTATCTTGGTCCTCTAAGAAACAAAACTCTGTAGCCTTATCAACCGCCGAAGCGGAATATGTTTCCGCGGGTAGTTGTTGTGCACAATTGCTTTGGATGAGGCAAACATTGTTGGATTATGGAATAAAATTTGAAAAAGTGCCTCTTTTGTGTGATAATGAGAGTGCGGTGAAAATAGCCACAAATCCGGTTCAACACTCTCGGACCAAGCATATAGATATTCGACACCACTTCCTTAGAGATCATGTTAGCAAAGGTGATGTGGTGGTGGAAAATGTGAGAACCGAAGATCAATTAGCGGATATATTCACTAAGCCCTTGGATGAAAGTCGTTTTTGCAAACTTCGAAATGAGCTTAACGTCATTGATATCTCAAATGTGGCTTGAAATGTTGAACTCATATGAAATGTGCTTAGAGTATCACTTGGTTGGTTGAACTTCCCTTTTTAGAGGTTTTTAGGCTCCTTTATCGGCAATTGAGTAAAATGAACCAAAAATTTGTTAAGTTGTAAGATAAATACTTCCCCTTTGGTGATATTGCTCATATCTTACTTATAATCATCTTATAGTTATATATCTCTCTATCCAAATCTCTTGAGCTTCAAATCAATCAAAATCTTCCAAGAATTTCAGTCCTTCCAGCGGTCTGACCGAACCATATGCGGTCTGACCGAATGCATCTCCAGAGAGAATCTTACATTCCTGCTTCCAGCGGTCTGACCGGTACCCTTTCTACGGTCTGACCGAATTTTCATGACCAGAGACCTTTTTAACCCGAATCTCTTGTCTTTTTCATTTTCTTCCCCACCTGTCTCTTTCACGTGCGCCTCAAATCCTTGGATTCTTTCTCACCGGTCAAACCCTCGTCAAGCTCGGACAAACCGTGGTTCAAGATCATCACCAAATCATGTCTTCTAGGTACATTGCTCAGATTCTTCTTCGTTTTCCTGTTCTCTTCTGTTCATCCTGAGGTTTAGGGTAAAATGTGGTGATTCTTGGTTAAATTCAGTCAATATCCTGAAATTGATTCATTTCCCTGATGCAATGAGTAGTCTCTTTCTTATATTTGTCCACATTGCATCTTAATTTCTCCAAAATCCCAGAAATCATGCCAAACCCTAACTCTACGGTTGCGCCGGTCTGACCGCCCCTGTTTCGGTCTGACCGACTGCAACAGCAGAGCCAGGATGTGCAGTTCTGTTGTCATCTCTATTCTTGTCATGCTTTCCTGTTTCATGTATCTTACCTGCTGCATATCTTCCAACTTGTATAGTGGTCGAGGTACTCAAGGCACTGCCTCCATTCGGACCAACAAGAAGAAATGGGCTAAGCGACCGAAAAGGGTTCTACCCTCGAGTAGCAGCGACAGTCACGATGACGATTGGGTGCCCTCGGCCGGTGATTCAGAGACAGAGCAGTCGTCTCATCGTGGTGGATCTTCTCATGTGGGCATGGACATAGAGAGTGAGGACGATGAAATAAACGTCCACGCTTATCAAGGCCCGAAGAAAAATTGGACGTCAAGCGACTATACAAAGGCTAGGACCATCTACGCCTATAATCATGAGAATGACGCCTCTACTCCTCATTTCCACACAATGACACAGCAGGATGCCTTCTACGGTCATTTGGTCCACAAAAACATCTTCGAACACAAATGGATCGAATGGGCCTATGTTGTGAATCAGCCCATCATGGCTCCCTTGGTGCAGATCTTCAAGAATATAGGGCTGTATGACTTTGTGGAGCACAAGTGCCCATGGCACGCCACTGCCATCAGACAGTTCTATGCTACAGTTGAGATCAGATGGGCGGACCAGCAAATTATATGGATGACAGGGTCTAGGCGCTATGAGGCCACCTTTGAGGAGTTTGCTGCGGCAAACAAGCTAAACTATGAGGAGCTGAAGGAGGGGATCGATATGGAGGAAGAGGATTACCTCCATGAGGACGAGTGGCTCCAGTTCTATGAGCAGCCAGGAGGCGGACAGCGGATTGTACCAGGCACTGTTACCGGTCTCAAAGTCCTCCCTGCTGTAGTCAACAAAATTGTACGAGCCACGATCCATCCAAAGAGTGGAAACCGAGAAGCGGTCCGGGATTACTACTGGAACTTCATCGACCACATCCTCAAGAGTCATCGGATCAACATTGTCTCTTTTATTTTGAAGACAATTGAGGATGTCTCGGCGACCACTCTCCCGAATCTTTACTATGCACCGTTTATCATGTCCTTGCTGCTCCAGAAGACGAAGTTTCCTCGCGGTTCTTGCGACATCAGACATCTTGGCTATAAGCCATTCAATGTCAACCCGCGTGTCTTAGCTTGAGGCCAAGGAGCACAGCATCAGCAGCATCAGCAGCAGCCGGCTCAGCCTATGCCTCCTCCTCCTCCTCCTCAGGCTCAACAGGCACCTCAGTCGAGCCAAGCCCCCGCCTGGTTTTCTCAAGTTCCAGCAGCAGTTCCATCAGCCGATGATGGATCAGTTTACTACTCTTCTCCAGGGGCTTGAGCTCGCTCGCTCAGACTTGGCGGCCTTGCATGATCAGTTCCAGACTTTCTCTTCGCGCCAGGATCAGTTCGAGCAGCGCTTCGACGCCTTCTCCACTCACTTCTACACTCGTTTCCCTCAGACTCCTCCTCATCCCGATGATGATGCTCCAGCCGCTCCTTAGCTTTTATGGCAATTGATGCCAAAGGGGGAGAGAGAAGAGAGTAGAAGAGTAGGAGAGAGATGATGAGATGATGAACCTTAAATGTATAAATGAAAACTTTTGGATGAAAGAACTTTTGGTGTGTGTATAGAAGTTTTTAATTTAGCTTGTTTAATTGAATGTCGCTTTTATGACTTATATTGAATGACTCTCTTGTGAGATTGGTACTTCATTGTTTATGAGTTGTGCTTGTGATGATGATATAGAATTGAATGTCTTATTTGTGATATTTCATGATTCTATAGTGAATGAATTGAGATTGCATCTTATACACATGCTTGAACTCCACTAAAATGTCAAAATTCTCTTATTCATACATTTAGGGGGAGTGTCTTATTCTTCGATGCTTATTGTAAAATTCCCTTTATGCTTAAAACTCTTTCATCTACTCTTTATGTTGTCATCAATTACCAAAAAGGGGGAGATTGTAGCTTCTAGGCCCCTATAGGATGTTTTAATAATTAATGACAACTACAAATGCTATACTAACGTTACCTGTCTAGTTGTGTCAAGAAGATACTTGAAAGACAGGTTAATGAAAGGCGAAGAAAGGACGCATTGATCAAAAAGGCAAAGGTACGGAATAGGGTCTTTTCCTTTTTACCGGTCTAAGGTGATTAGAGAAGAGTTTTGACCGGATTTTAGGATAGTTGCCGTACTATTAAAAGGAGCATGTGGTGTATCACAATATACATCATCTTTGTGCCACAAATCATAAAATCAACATGCATTGCATACTAGAAGGTCACATCCTTGAAAATGCTTGTTTCAGCTCATTTCTGCTCAGCATTGTCTCAGTCGGTCTGACCGTATGTTGGACCGGTCTGACCGAATTCACGGACTGACCGATTAAAATCTCGGACTGACCGACGTGTAGTCTAAGCTTAGTGCATTCTTTTTAAAGGCCGGTTTGTCCGTAGTTGAGACCAAGGTCTGTCTCCTGGAACTCCTTGATTTACCCCTTCTGGTGTTTTGAGCTATTACGGTCTGACCGTTTATTAGACCGGTCTGACCGCGAAATCGGTCTGACCGTGTTTTTGAACTACGGTCTGACCGTTTGGCCGGTCTTACCGTATATATCGGCCTGACCGTATAAAGTGTCCAGAAACTATGTCGTCTCTGGACAGTTTCACGGTCTGACCGAAATATACTCCGGTCTGACCGTATGTGTGCCTGACAAGGGCAGTTGAGCATTTATTGCTCCTGTTTAATGCCGTTGCAATTGCGGCGGTCTGACCGAGCTTGTGCCTGCAGTCTGACCGCCAGGTGATCTTTTTCTCCCAACGGCCTGTAACGGCTATATTAATTGTGGGGGGTATATATACTCCCTTGCCCGGCCCTGTTCACAACTTTTGGCATAATCTTGAGCATTGTCATCATCCTTGAGAGCCTAAGCTTGTTTCATACACTCTAGGGTTCAAATTCTCGAATTTGTGAGAGTGTGCATTTGAGATCTTCTAGTGCATTGCATTTAGATCATTCAAGCAATCTTGTGGCACTAGAAGAAGGCTAAGTGATCATCACTGGCTTGTTACTCTTAGAGTTTGCCGGCTCCTAGACGGCTAGGAGAAAGGTTTTGAAGAGCTCTTCAAGGAAGATTGTGAAGAAGCCTCAAAATGTCTTGTGAAAGGTTTGAGCACGCCTTGCCGGAGCGGTAAAGTGCATCCTTAGTGAAATCGAGGTTTGGATAACTCATCACACTAATCCGGCTCAAGATCTAGGTCACTTCTCGAGAGAAGGTTGACTAGATAGAGGAGCGGTTAGAGATTTGAGTTTGCCTCAACGTGGATTAGGGGTGATCGGCAAATCACCGAGACCACGGGATATATCCTTGTGTTGGAATTGTGCTTTATTCATATTGTGTTATTTATTTGCTCTCATTATCTATAAATTGGTTGATTATTTTCTAAATTGTTAAAATCGCCTATTCACCCCCCTCTAGTCGATATCCTAGATCCCTTTCAACATGTGACAAGGCCGAGATGACACAACAGTTTACAGTCCTAGCATTAACAATTCCCTGCCCGGTAAATAGACAGTTAAGTCTCAAGTACCGTTGTGGGTCCTCCCCACTGCCTTACTTCCTAGCCTGGGTCTATGTTCTCGCAAGACACATAGCCTCTCTTGATTACAGCCGCACATGACTTAATCTGGCATAGGGCGTCTTCCTTCTTTCCACCTTTTCCTCTCACGATTTTTCTGAACTCACATCACTCATGGCCTTCTGCGGCCCACCAGCTCTCGCAAGAAACTGGATCGACAACCATTGCAGGGAAAAGCTAATACTAAAGAAAGCTACTAAGTTGCGCCCGTCCCATAACTGGGCAAGTGGTTGGTACGTTTTTCATGCCGCATGGAAGTACAACACAAGGTTCTAGACCTTACATGCCCATGACCAGTGCATTCCACAAACCCTGCACTCGTCACTGCCACCACCATTCCATACCAAACTCTGGCCACGGCAAGGGTTTTATTTCATGAATATACATATATACATATATATTAGTTATGGCTCACGGTTTGATCATTTTATAAGGAATCTCCTCATCTTTTGTCGGCATATAGCCTAGTACTGCCATATCATACTTTTGTCATTTCATCAAATGTAATACTGCTTATAGTCAAGGCAATGTCTTAACAATTCATAAAATATAGGTTCAAGATGTCCAAGAATATGACTTGCCTTCCGCGTCGTAAGGTACAGCAGCCGATGTCGGGTCTGACGAAATCTCTGTACTCAGGCTCTTGTTCTAATCAAAGATCAAACAAGCAAATAGGAATCACAATCCATTAATAATCTATATGCAACATGCAAAGGAGAAATACTCTCGGCGATACTGGAACAGGTAAGCTTGAAAGCTGGATTTGAGTTAATCTTGGAGATTTATGGAATTAGGGTTGAGGACGAATGCTAGAGACTCTCAGGGTTTCAAGGCTGCAATATGGACATCAAGTCTGCGGCTATTGTGCTCAAAAACAACGAACGTCAAAAGGTCGACATTCGGTTCAGGGCTCTGACATAGCTTCAGAGAATGCTAGAGAGTTTATCTCAAGGTGTGGTAGTTGAAGAAAATGTAGAACATAGCTCTACAAGTTCAATGGACAAGGTGGTTTTCAGGTTGCACAACTAGAAGTGGTTAAACTTTCCCAATGCCATTGGCTGACATGAACTGACAAGGGCTGGCATTATCAAGGAATGGCATTGATGTGGTTTCGATAATTTCCAGTGGGAAGAATGCGATTTGATCAAAGCATTAGATGCAAAATGTGATAAGGTAGCTATTTGACAAGGTGGTTTTCACAGTAAAGTCCAGAATTTAGGCAATTTGCAAAGAGGCCCCTGGACACAGAGAATTGAATGTCAGTGCACGGCCAGATTCTAGGGCTTGAGTGTTTGATCGATCCTCTTGAGCTTTGCTTCACCAACTATGTCTAGGAGGTAGGCGAAGACAACAAGAATCCAGTGGTGGAGGTTTCAGGAACTAAGGTGGTCGGATGGTGATGAACAGCGATGAGAAACCACGGTGCCGACACGGCAAGACACAGGTACTGGACAGATCTTGGCACGGCTATATCTTGTGATTTGTCACAGCATCGAAGGGCGATACAATGGAGTGATATGCTCAGTAGGTTGAGGCAAATCTACAGGACAAAGTAGATTGAACAACGGCGATGAAACGACGGCGAACGGTGAAGTTGAACTCGTCGGTTTTCAGGAACTAAGGTGAGCTACGGTGGCCACGAGCTACAGACGATGAAACTCAAAATTTGTTGAGGATTAACGCTTCTGGGGTGTTGCTGATCATTCTCTAGCGAGGAACTGGGTTGCAATCAAATATTGGAGCTCGCCGGCATTGATGCCGGACTTGAAGAAGATGGCCACTGGGGCGCCGCTAATACAAGGTAGCTCCGGTCAATTTGGTTTGGCTACACCATCTACGGAGTTCAGGGATCACAATGCTACAGTCAATTTGGTCGGAGGTGAAGCTATACGGGCCGGTGATGTGAACAGCTCACGGTGGCGCGTGAAAACAGGGGAAAGGCTCCATCCGAGCTTCAATTTGAAATCCAACAGCAAGGGCTTGCAAGGAAGGATCTACTGATCAATTGCTTCTACTAAAAGGAGTACTAATTTTGGCTAAATCGGGTTACAAAGCTGGAACAGGGCAAAAGCAAATAACGGCGATCACCGGCGACAGGAACCACCGGAGTTCAATTACTTGGTACAACATAGAGAGGTGAGGTAGAGACACTCACTGGCGAAGTTGGATCGGAGGTTGATGCAGCGAAGCTCCCTGTCGTTGTTCTCCCCTTTGGTGGCTTGCTGGAGACGAAGAAGAAGACGAGAAGAGACGGGAGGAAGCAAGACTTGCTGGTTCTGGTGAGGAGTGAAGCTGCTGCGAGCTACGGGGGGCTTAAATAGTGGAGGATGGGGCTCTTGAGACTTGGAGCAATCGGGAGGATATCCAACTGATTGGCTACGGTGGCGGTGTTCAGCGGTCTCAACAGCTTTTCAACACGATCATCGCGTGCTCTGGCAGGTGCAGTGGTAAAGTGTCTGGCAGCTCCGGCATGGAAGCAATGTGGCACAAAGCTTCTGACATTGCTGCAGGCGAGCGCGCGCGCGTGCGAAGGAAGGATTCGGGCGATGCTGGTGCTGCTGCAGCGCTACTACGGCCAATCTGGTGCACGCATGTGGCGACGGGGTTGCGGCGAAGCTGGCAACGGCGAAGCTCCACCGACGGTGAGGTTCGTGGTGCATTGGTGCTCCTGGTCGCAACTGGGCCCGAGGTCAAAAATGGCACAGCTCCTGGTCGTGGCTTCCCTGGTCGAAGGTGATGCTGCTGGTCGAAACAAGAGGCTGGACTCGATTGCAATTTCAGTTTTCTGATTTGGACTAATCTGTAAAATCTGAGATATTGAAGATTATGGCTGATTTCGACTTCACAGATTTGAAGAACTTTATTCAACGGATGATTTGAGAGAATACCTGATAAAATATGGGAACTCTTGATCAAATTTGAACTGAAGTGAAAACAGGGTAATTAGGGTATCTTGAATCTGGGTTTTGTCGAGATCTGGAAATCTGAGACTTAGGGTGGGATTTTGATGTTATGACAAAAGGCGATTTTATATTGAATAGCATTTAGGAGGTATTCCTTGAATCAAATTGAGATCTGGAGTTGATTTGTGGCTTTTAGCCTTTTTGGGCTCTTGGAAATTAGAAAAGGACTAATCTGCGATATAATTTGGACTGATTTGCAAAAAGGGTTTAAATGATGGAATCTGGCTGCCAACTTTTTGGATTAAGGTATTGGCATGCCCATGATTACAATCCAAGAATAATTTGGTCTAGATTAGGTTAAGATTTGATTAAATCTGAATTCTGAAACTCAGGGTATTTAGGGTAATTAGAATATTCAATTAATTCTTGTTTTCGAAAACAGAAAGAGATTGATAAATCTGGGAGTTAGAGATTGAATTTGATCTGGCTTCTGAAGGCTTTTATACTCAGGATAGATAGTAGATTATTTCTGGATAATCTGATCTTGAATTGGATCTTCAGGATAGATTTGGGATTCTTGGGGCTTACGATAGATTAGAATTGAACTGATCTTGCTACTTCTAAAGAGATACATGCATGCATGATTTTCATGAAAAGGACTTTTCACTCCCAAAACTAGGGTGTTACAGGGGCCCTGACGGGGGAGATCCTGCAGTGACGCGGGAGCTGTCCGGCGGGCCGCTTCTGGCACGACGAACGCGACCGGCTGGGTGAAGCCGGCTCCCGGCCTTAGGAAAGCCCCGGGTGCGGAGTGAACCACCGGCATGGGGAAGTCCCCGGGGACGGGGTAAACTCCCGGCATCGGGAACGCTCTTGGGGTCGGGAAGGCTCCAGATGTCGGGCCCGCCGGGGGAGCGTAACCCCCGGTGGAATCATAGGTCCCGGGAGTGACCTGACCTCTGAGGGTTGGAGGGGCCACCGGGTGTCCCATAAACGGGGGCATTGGCCCCATGAACGGGAACTGTGGCAGGTAGATGGGGGCCGGCGGCCGCGCTAGGATGCGGAGGAGTTCATCCATCGAGCGCTGGGCGCGGAGTTGGCCTTCCACAACAGCCTCGAGTAGGGTGTCCCGCGAGGCTGGGGGAGCCACGGGGGAAGGCTAGCCCCCCCGGGGCGCCCACGGTCACCGGGCTAGACCTGGAGGCCTGCCCACCAGATACTACCAGAAGGGTGAGAGGTGGTACTTGGGTTTGGCCGTGTCCGGGCGGGAGCACCGGAGCGGTCGTGCTTCGGAGGGGTGGCGCCGGGTCACTGGGACCGGCATCACCGGGTAGGGGACGAGCCCTCATTCTTGGGGGAGCCATGGCGATTTGTCGGAAGTCCCCACGGACGGCACCAACTGTCGTGGTATTGTGAATACCCCGACAGGTTTTGTGGAGGTTTCCTAGCTAAGCGGAAATGACACGGGGTGATCGAGAGATCGGTCCTCCCTCGTCGCACAAGCACAGCAAGGGACATGAAGATTTATACAGGTTTAGCTCTCAGTGGAGACCCTAGTCCTGCCGGCGTGCTCCCAACAAGAGTTGGCTAGAGGAGTTCTCTCGTGGAGAGAGTGCTCCTAAGCACGCCTATTTGTTTGTGTATTGATGTAAAAATGAGTTGTCCTCTTTTACATGAGAGGGATACAAGGGCTTATATAGGCCCAAAAGATGCAAAAAGACGAAACTACCCTGGCCGCAACCGCTGGATCGAAGGGCACTAGTGTCCTTCCGACTGAGGGGCTGGATGCTTGACAAGTGTCCTCGCCAGTTCCCGAGGTGCTTCTCACGTGATCCTCACGTGACCCAGCACCGGGGGTCGTTGCCTCCGGGCAAAAGGCGGCGCCCGGGACGGGGGTCACCGGGAGCCTTGTCCCTGGGCAAATGGCGACGACTGGGACGGGGTCCCTGGCGGCCTTGTCCCCGGGCAAATGGTAGCATCCGGGATGAGGGTCACCGGGAGCCTTGTCCTCAGGCAGTTGGCGGCGCCCGGGACGGGGGTCCCCGGGAGCCTTGTCCCCGGGCAAATGGTGGCGCCCGGGACGGGGTCACCGGGAGACTCGTCCCAGGGCAAATGGCGGCGCCCGGGGCGTTGGTCACCGGGAGCCTTGTCCCCGGGCAAATGGCGGCGCCCGGGACGGGGTCACCGGGGGCCTTGTCCTTGGGTAAATGGCGGCGCCCGGGATGGGGTCACTAGGACCCCTTACCTGGATTTGATCCCGCGGAGATTTCCCCCAACAACACCTTAGTTCCAATATTATCGCAATAGTCCAGGAAGAGACCACTAGCGAACTGGGAATCGTTGTCCATGATGAGACGACTTGGAAAACCAAATCGAGTGACGATATTCTTATGAAAGAACTTTTGTGCCGCAGCAGCGGTGACGTTACGGACTGGTTCAGCCTCAATCCACTTTATAAATGTGTCAATGGCTACGAACAGGAATTTGTAACCATTGACCGCCTGTGGCATAGGTCCTACAATATCTATCCCCCAGACCGCAAAGGGCCACATTAAAGGGATAGTTTGCAAGGCATAAGCGGGCTGATGATCTTGTCTTGCGTGAAATTGACACTGAGGGCATGTCTTGATGAAATACTTGACATCATCAAGTGCTGAAGCCAGTAAAAATCCAGTCGGAAAGCTTTCTCGACCAATGTGCGAAATGACGCGTGCGTACCACACACACCGCCATGGATTTCTTTCAAAAGGGATTTACCTTCCTCTTGAGAAATACAACGCATGAATACTCCTTGAGTACCCTTCCTATACAAAACTCCTTCTATAAGTTTGTATAGGCGCAGTTTTTGAATCAACCGATCGCATTCGGTTTCGTCCTTGGGGAAGGTCCCATGTTCGAGATAGACCCTTAATGGATGAGTCCAATCCCCTTCTTGTCCGAGGTTGGTAACGAAGACTGTTAATTGGTCATCTTTGACTGTAGTCATGATCGAAGGATGCTCTAGGTGTTCAATGAACACCCCTGCCGGAGCAGATGTACGTGAGGACCCAATTTTAGATAATTAGTCAGTGAGAATATTGTCCTTTCGCGGGATGTATTGGACTTCGAAGTGACTGAAGTGTTTTTCAATCTCCTCACCTCCCCCAGGTAATGAGCCATTGTCTCATCAGAGGTGTGTACTCCTTGTTAACCTGGTTTACGACTAGCTGTGAGTCTCCCCTCACCACAAATCGACGGACTCCGAGGAATTTTACTGCCTGGAGCCTTGCAATAAGACCTTCATACTCTGCTGCGTTGTTAGTCGCAACAAAATGTAATTGAATGACATACTTGAGTTGGTCTCCTTGAGGCGTTACTAAGACAACTCCAGCCCGCGAGTATTGGAAAGTACGAGAGCCGTCAAAATACATCGTCCAATGGTTTGTACACGATAAGTCTTCAGATTCTTGCCTTGGAGGGTCTGGGTTAGTCCATTCGACCACAAAATTTGCAAGGATCTGAGACTTGACTGCAGTGCAACGGGTGAAATGGATGTCAAATGCTCCAAGTTCCACAGTCCACTTTGCAATTCGACCAAATTTCTTCGGGTTTCGGATAATATCTCCCAAGGGGAAGAACGAGGGCATTGTAATTTTATGTGCCTGAAAGTAACGTCGTAGCTTGTAGGAAGCCATCAGTAGCACGTAAAGTATCTTCTGGACCTCAGGGTAACACTCCTTAGGACCATGAAGTACATCGCTTACGTAATAAACGGGCCGCTGCACACCTTCTCTTTCTGCGATTAGAACCGCGCTGACCGCATGAGGCGTGGCCGCCAAGTAAAGAAGTAGTGGTTCCTCCGCGATAGGAGAAATTAACAACGGTGGATTGGATAAATATGCTTTAACTTCCTGGAAAGCTTTTTCGGCTTCATCCGACCAGGTAAAACCATGGTGTTTGCGAAGAGCTTTGAAAAAAGGTAATCCCCTCTCACTTAGTCGCAATATAAATCGACTTAGAGCCGCCATGTGACCTGCCAGGCATTGGACATCCTTCATGGTCGAAGGAGACCTCATTTGCTCGATGGCCCTAATTTTTTTGGGATTAACCTTGATTCCTCTAGAACAGACGGGAAAGCCTAAAAGTTTACCAAATGAAACCCTGAAAGAACACTTTTCTGGGTTTAATTTTATTCGAAATCGGTTCAAATTAGAGAAGCTGATCGATGCGGGGAAGGGGAAATTCATCCTTCAGGCAGGCACTATTTAGGCTGGTGTAATCGACGCACATGCGCCACTTACCATTTGACTTACGGACCATGACCGGATTTGCAAGCCATTCCAGATGATCGACTTCTCGAATAAACCCGACTGCTTGGAGTTTGTTTAACTCCGCATGGATAGTTTCTTGCCGATCAACAGCAAAGCGTCTGAGCTTCTACTTTATTGGTCGATGTCCAGGTCAAATTGCTAACCTTTTCTCAATTACCTCCCTTGGGACACCGGGCATGTTGGATGGTTTCCACACAAACACATCTGCATTAGCCCGGAGGAAATTAATGAGTTCGAGTTCCTATTTGTCATCCAGGCCTGATCCAATCCAAATTGTTCTAGATGTATCACCTGGGCATAATGGAAACATTTTTAGCTTTTCCTCTGGTCGAGGGGCGACTTTGATCATATCCGCAGCCGTGGTGGTCATCTTGACATCTTGAAGGGGAAGTTGATCCCCAAGTTCCAGTGATAACCGATCGCAAGTCAATGCCACATTGCGGCTGCCTCGGACCGTGATAACACCTTTGGGGCCAGGTAACTTGCTGCACTGATAGGCATAGTGCGTCACCATCATAAATTTAGCGAGAGTTGGCCTACCAAAAATCGCGTTATAAGCTGAATCACAATCTATTACGTCGAAAGTAACTAACTTTGTTCAAAAATTATCCGGTTCACCCAGCGTGACTGGGAGCACCACCTGTCCCATCGGCATCATCGAGGGACCAGGAATTATCCCATAAAATGGATGGATTATGGGTTTGATTTTTGAATGTGGGATTTGCATCTCGTCCAATGCCTTGACTAGTAAAATGTCCAAGGAACTACCTCCATCGATCAGGACCCTTTCGACTCTCACATTACTGATAATTGGGGTAATGACATTAGGGAGTCTCAATGGTCGAGTAAGCCCAGCGAGACAATCAGAGTGATCAAATGTCAAAGGAGTGTCTGACCAGCGGGGGTATTGAGGTTCGCCAAGAGGAGCTTCCGCTTGGTTAACTTCTCGATGAAACGCTTTAAACTGACGTTTAGAAACAAAAGAGGAGGAACCTCCAAAAATGACATTAACATAATTACGAGGTACCTGGTAGGACATTTCTTCGTCCCCGTCAGTGTCTCTAAGCCCGCAAGTCTGCTCTTTTGATGGCAAAGTTGGCATCCGCCCAACTCCCTGGTAGAAGTCATCTAGTTGCTTCAACCAGCTCCGGCAATTCTTGAGGTCGTGTCCTGGAGAGTTGTGGATCGGGCACCACTTCTTGCCTTCCTGCGAGTTAGTTGGTTTTTCTGGCTGGTCGGCATTGCGACCACTAGAGGCAATTTTATTTTTAAATGAAAACTTATTACCTTTAGCCGGCGGCGGCTTTTCCACGACTGTGACCTCCCGGTACTGTCCGGTTTGATTCTTTTTGGACTTCTTCGACTTTCCACCTGATGAAGACTCTGGCTTCTTGCTTGCATCCTCTTTTTTCACGTCTTTGAGACCTAGTTGGGGCGGTAAATTCCCTTTATCCACCATCCTATTCCATTCAACGGCCTCGGCCGTGTCTGAGTAGCAATCAGCCATATCAAAGAGATCAGCTACTGAGCGAGGAGGGTGGACACGTAAATCTTCCGTAAACCTCTGATATAGAACAGATGTTTAAACGCCCTGATAACGGAGTTATCGGATATATTTGGGATGGTATTTCTCACCCCGACAAACCTTTTGACAAACTGTCAAATAGTCTCAATAGAGGTTTGTCGTAGACAATGAAGATCGTCCTCTTTCCCGGGTTTTTGATAATAATTCTGGAAATTGTTGAGGATAGCGTAGCACAACATTTCCTGGTTATATATCGAACCCTCGGGCTGATTGAACAGCCAGGTCCTTGCCGGTCCCTCAAGAACCGTTGGCAAGTAGTTGGCCATGACGCGATCATCGCCATTAGCCGCTTGGATAGCGGTGATGTAAATTTGAAGGAACTCCGCTGGATTCTGGGTCCCATCAAACCTCTCAATAGCCCCTGGCTTGAACTTATCCGGCCAGACGACCGCATGGAGGCCTGGCAAAAAGCCTTACAACCTACATAGGGACTGTGGAGAGTTCCGCGGTTTCCAGCATAACCACGAGCGGTTTCACGCGATGGAGATGCGCCGCGCGGTCCCAGACGAGAATGCACGGGAATCCGATCTCGATCATGAGAACTTCCCATGCGCCTGGATTTGTCATGCTGAAGCGATCCAGATGGTAATCGATTACGCCTACGATGACTAGAGTAGGAATACTCCTTTTCATGGGAACGTATCATAGACCGGGAGGAAGCTGTAGGGGTTGCATCAGATGTGACCTCGTCCAATTTCTTCGCCAGGATCCTAGCAAAAGCCGGTTTGTCTGTGTCTGTGAGGGTAGGAGGAAAATTACGCAAGACCTCCGCAATAGATCGAAGTTGGCCATGCATACTTCTCTTTGGTGTGCCAAGTGTAATCATTTCTTCATCCTCCGGTAAATGCTCCGGTGGTAAAGAAGGTGTCTGGTCACGACTGCGACCATGCGGGCGACAGGAGGAACTAGGGGCGGCATCATAACGAGACTGTGCATTTTGCAAAGCCTCTAGGGGTATTCTACGGAGCTCATTATCTCGCTGCTCACGGTCTTGATCCTCCTTTTGTTTGCGTTCTTGTTCCTCCTTTTGTTTGCGCTCCTGTTCTTCCCTAGCAATCCGCTGATCGGGGTTTTTGTAACACCCTGAGTTAGGGGTGAAAACTTCCTTTTTCATCAATAGCACGCATGCATGTATCTGTAGTATTAGCCAGATCAGTATCTATCTCAAGCCCTAAAATCTCCAAAATCTATCCTGTGATCTCAAATCAAGATCAGATTATTCAGATATGATCTATCAGTTACTTTGAATTTAAAAGTCTTCAGAACCTAGATCCAATTCTATCTCTAACTCCCAGAATTATCAACTTCTTCTGTTTTCGAAAACAGAAATACCTTATATTACCCAAATACTCTAAGTTTCAGAAATACAGATTTAATCTGAATCCTGACAAAGTTCAGACTAGATTATTCCTGGAATATGATCATGGGTATGTCAATACCTTAATCTAAAAAGTTGACAGCCAGATTTCACCATCTAGACTCTTTTCACAAATCAGTCCAAGAGTTATCGCAAATTAGTCCTTATCTGAGATCTGAAAACCCAAAAAGGCTAAAATCTCCAAATTAACTCCAAACTCAAAATCTCTTTGGCAAATCTTCTCAAAATGCTATTTGCCACAAGTTTCTCTTCTGTGCAGATATCAAAATATTATAAGTAATTATTGTGTGTTTGTTTGTCGTCAAGCAGATTCAGAAGCTGACTTTGAAGATTTTGCTGTTGACCCGTCATCGACTGTTGTATTTTACGACGCGGAAGGTAAGTCATATCCTTGGTCATCTTGAACCTATATTTCAAATGTTGCTATAATATAACCTTGAATATAGGCAATATTGCATGTGAAAGATTGAGAATGGTTGATTTATGAATTGGCAGTACTAGACTGGTTATCTGTGAAATGTGAAATAAACAAGTTTTGAGCCATGAACTATTATATGTATCTATATACTTATATTCATGAAATAAAACCCCTAGCCGTGACCAGAAAAATGGTGTAGATGGCTGTAGCACTGGAGGTGCTAGACTGCAAAGGAATGCAGGCACTGAAGGTGCAGGGTTGTGGATGGTCTGGTCACTGGCATATAAGGACTAGAACCTTGTGTTGTGCGTCTAGTGGCATGAACAACGTGCTAACCGCAAGCCTGGTATGGGACAGGCCTGAACAAGTAATTATGTGGATCGCACATGAAACTCCTGCATGAGATGTGTAGTGATGCACGATAAACACGGAGCGCGGCTCCCACACATATCACTGAAGGTGATCAAGCACGCTGACCCAGTAATGGGAATAAGCAAAGGGGTGGAGGTCTGGATACAACCTGCCACAACTGTGTCTCGCTGAGAGCCACAGGGTCGGGGGTGAATTGTAAGTGATACATAACAAAAGTTCTTGTTATTTCCACCTTGCCGCTCACAATATGAAGTGAGTCAGGGGTCCAATCATTTTGTTATGATAGGAAAGGTTTGAAAGTGGAATATCTTGCGGGTAAATTGGTACCTCTCTGCAGAGTTAAAACGTATTCGAATACTCCGAGCTCCCGGGTTTATAGGAGTCTGCTGCGGTGGATTAAATCCACGGGGTGTGACACAAGTACTATTTTCTAAATAAAATATGTTTAAATCAAGATTACCCAAATGACATGTGTTGTCATGATAAGGAGTGCTGCCGTGGGCTGTCGTGTGTCGACGTGTCGCGGTAGTGCTATAATCTAGTGAACATGATTGATGATGTTATATTATAAAAAGTGCTGCCATAAAATGAGATGAAAAAGGAAAAGATTATTTTACAAAGATCCATAATTCTTGACTAGTCTAGGTTCATATCATCACTACTATATGTATCTACTCTTACCTATGACTTGCTGAGTACGTAAGTGCTCACCCTTGCAACATTCAACTCAATAGATGGAGCCTATTTTGATCAAGATGATGGCACGGAGTACTACGTGGATCCAGAAGGAGGAGAATCAGTTCCGCCAGAGCCCTGAAGTGTGTTGTTCTGCCGTCAACTTCTTTTGTGGGAGGGTCACCTATCTTCTGCTGTGTAGTTAAATATTTTGCTAAACCCTGAATGCCTTGTAGGCATTGTAATCCTCTTTATGTAATATTAAGGCCAGCAGGCCACACTGCTTAATATTTTGTGAGTACTCTGTTGCAATGTAATATACTCCTGTGTTTGACTCATCCTGGGAAGTCAAAGGTTTGTAGTTTGGGACTAGCTGCAGCGAGCTAGGTCTCTACAGGAGTAGTCGTTGTCCCAGTCTCGGGGCGCGACAAGAAAAGTTGGTATCAGAGCAACATGAGAACTTGACTGTAGGACGACACCTTTAGGAAATTGGCCGTGCTAGGAAGACGTAATTTATTTAGAAACTATTTGTGGAAATTTTATTTTGGTAAAAATAATGAGCTTTGTAGCTCTTGAAAAACCTTCATTTCAAAATTTTATTTGGATTTTCTAAAATTCGGTAAGATTGTGAGAGTGCGTTCTGTTGTTTCAGAGTGTCTTAGAGGTTGGTGTAGACAGAGCTAGTGGATGCTCTTGATAGCTTTGTGATTCGCTGTTGCTTTTGCAATGGTTAATTTGTGTATTACGGCTAATAGCCTAAGTAATTTTATGCATAAAAGTAGTTGCATTAATTTCTGCATTGCTGTCTTAGTTGGCCTTAGTTAGTTAGATCCGTCTAAACTTTTTCAGAGCCACCATGGTTGACACCAGAAGGAGATCTCGAAGTGGAAGAGAAGATATAGGTCAGACTCCGCAGGAAGAAGAAACTATGACAAGAGACCCTTTGTTTCAGCAAGGATCTCAGAGTTCCAATCCACCTCAGAATGAACAACCCAGTCTTCAGGAAATTTTATTGTCAATGGAGAAAAGTCGACAAGAAGCTCAGATAGCTCATACCCAGTTGTTAGCTCAGATAGTTCAGAAACTGCCTACTGGAACAACAGAAGGAACTACTTCTGCTGTAGGAGCGAGATTAACAGATTTCCAAAAGACCCGTCCACCAACATTCTCTAGTGCGACTGATCCCATGGTTGCCGATGATTGGTTACGGGATATCGAGAGGAAACTAGACACGGTTCGATGCAGCGAACGAGAGAAAGTTTTGTTTGGATCTCATCAGTTATCAGGAGCTGCAGCTGCATGGTGGATGAACTACCAGGAAGCTCACCATGATAAAGATAATATTTCTTGGAGGAAATTTAAGGATCAATTTCGGAAATTTCATATACCTACTGGTGTTATGGCAGCTAAGCGTCGGGAATTTCGGAATTTAACTCAAGGAAGTAAGTTAGTTACTGAGTATCTACACCAATTTACTCATTTGGCTCGATACGCACCTGGAGATGTGGATACTGAAGAGAAGAAGATAGAGCGCTTCACAGAAGGACTTCAACACTATTTACAGTATCAAATTGCTTCTCATGAACTGACGGAATTTCAAACCCTAGTGAACAGAGCTTTAAAGGTGGAAGAAAAGAAGAAAATGGGAGAAGATAGCCGAAAGAGGAGGATGTTCCAGCAAACACGACCACAGCCAAATCCAATCAGAGGAAGAGTTCCTATCACTTCCAATTTCCGACCATCTTATCAGAATCCCAGACCAGCAACGACATTGTGCCCCAACTGCCGAGGAAATCATTCTCAGAAGGATTGCCCTCATCCTCGTGTTGAGTGTTATCATTGTGGACAGCGTGGGCACCGTAAAGAATTCTGTCCTTGGATACAACTTCCGATGTCTATTGCCAGATCTCAAGCAGGAACACAGCCAGTAATAACCAGGGCATCACCATCGCAGAATTTTAGAGGAAATTCAGCAGGAAGAGGAGGAAACATGGCTAATCGAGGAAGAGGAAGAGGTAGAGCACCAGCTGCAACCCAAGGAGGAAGATTAAACTATACTTCAATTCAAGAAGCGGGCAACGCCACCGACATTCTTCTAGGTAGATTTCTGATTCAATCTGCATCTGCCTTAATATTGTTTGATCCTGGTGCTACAAATTCATTCATGTCAAGAGCATTTGCATCTGAAGTTGAAATGCATATAGACCAAGTACCACTAGAGTACTCTATGGTTATACAAACTCCAGGGGCTAGATTATCTGTCTACTCGATCTGCCCAAATGTAACTTTCAATATAGAAGGGGTAGAATTTGAGGCAAATCTACTAGTTCTAGAACTGCAAGGTCTAGACATTATTTTGGGAATGGATTGGTTGTCCCAACATAAAGGTCTAGTAGATTGTGAAGAGAAAACCCTTAGTCTTGTCAGTAGCCAAGGGGAAAGAGTTCTATTTTATGCAGAAAGATCATCAGTCAAGAGACCGCTAAGATCTGTTCAAGCATTGCAAAAGTTATGCCTGGAACAAGTGCCTGTAGTGCAACAATATTCTGATGTGTTTCCAGAAGAACTTCCGAGAATGCCACCTGACAGAGAAATAGAATTCAGTATTGAGCTTAAACCAGGAGCAGCACCTATAGCAAAACGTCCCTATAGAATGCCAGTTACAGATTTGGAGGAGCTCAAGAATCAACTCGAAGACTTGGAGAACAAAGGATTTATCAAACCCAGTGCTTCGCCATGGGGAGCCCCAGTTTTGTTTGTGAGGAAGAAAGACGGAACTCTACGAATGTGTGTAGATTACCGAGCTTTGAATGAAGTCACTATTAAAAACAAGTATCCATTACCAAGAATTGATGACTTGTTCGATCAGCTTCGAGGAGCCAAAGTATTTTCCAAGATAGATTTGAAATCTGGATATCATCAGCTGAAGATCAAGAAAGAAGATATACCGAAGACTGCTTTCACTACCAGATATGGTTTATATGAGTTTACAGTAGTACCTTTTGGCTTGACCAATGCTCCGGCAGCTTTCATGAATGTCATGAACAGTACATTTATGGATTTTCTTGACAAGTTTGTCATAGTATTCATAGATGACATTCTGATATATTCCAAGAGTACGGAAGAACATGAGCAACACTTACACCTAGTCTTGGAAAGGCTACGAGAGAGGCAATTTTATGCCAAGTTTGACAAATGTGAATTTTGGATGTCAAGAATTTCATTTCTTGGACATGTGTTGATAGCAGAAGGAATTTCAGTGGATTCAGCTAAAATCTCTGCAATCAAGGAGTGGAAGCAACCTACCTCAGTTTCAGAGATTAGAAGTTTCTTGGGATTAGCAAGGTATTATAGAAGATTAATTGAAGGATTTTCCCAGATTGCCAAACCTCTTACAAACCTGCTAAAGAAGGATGTTGCATTTGAATGGACCACCAAGTGCGAGGAGAGTTTTCAGAAGCTGAAGCAGAAATTGACAACAACACCAGTCCTCACCCTACCAGACAGCAAAGAAGATTTTGTAGTTTACTGTGATGCTTCAAAGCAAGGAATAGGCTGTGTGTTAATGCAGCAAGGTCGAGTAGTGGCTTATGCTTCACGTCAATGGAGACCACATGAGGAAAATTATCCGACCCATGATTTGGAGTTAGCAGCAGTAGTACATGCTTTAAAGATATGGCGGCATTATCTCATTGGACGTAAGTGTGAGATCTTTACAGATCATAAAAGCCTCAAGTATATTTTCACACAGACGGAGCTCAACATGCGTCAACGACGATGGCTGGAATTGATCAAAGATTATGATCTTAGTATTCAGTACCATCCAGGGAAAGCTAATGTAGTGGCTGATGCCCTAAGCAGAAAGGTTTACAACCTACAAGGAATGGTTACGTTGAAGAACCCTTACCTACAACAAGAGTTGCAGAATCATCAAGTGGAAATAGTACCGCAGGGAACGGTAGCTACTTTAACAATAAAATCTCAACTTGAAGAACAGATAGGAAATGCCCAGAAGGAAGATGAAGAAATTTGTAAGATCAAGAGTCGAATCAAGTTAGGAAAGGCTCAAGGCTTTACTGAAGATAACCAAGGGATTGTATGGTGTCGAGGAAGAATCTGTGTACCTCAAAACGCAGATCTTAAGGAAATAATTCTCCATGAAGCACATAAAACTCCATACTCAATACACCCTGGTAACACAAAGATGTATCAAGATTTGAAGACCAGATTCTGGTGGGATAATATGAAGAGAGATATTGCAGAGTATATTGCAAACTGTGATACATGTCGACGAGTTAAAGCAGAACACCAGAAAATAACAGGAAAGCTACAACCTCTACCAATACCATTATGGAAATGGGAAGAAATTGGTATGGATTTCATTACAGGATTACCTAAAACTCACGGAGGATATGATTCCATATGGGTTATTGTGGACAGACTTACTAAAGTAGCTCACTTCATACCGGTCAAAAAGATTTATGATGGCAGTAAATTAGCAGAGTTATACATGCAAAGAATAGTGGCATTGCATGGTATTCCTAAGAAGATAGTTTCAGATCGTGGAACCCAGTTTACCTCCAAATTTTGGAATAGACTGCATGAAACCCTAGGAACCCAGTTGGACTTCAGTACTGCATATCATCCACAGACGGGAGGACAGACAGAAAGAGTCAACCAAATCCTAGAGGATCTTCTAAGAGCTTGTATACTAGATTATGGAACATCATGGGACAAATGTTTACCATTTGTAGAATTTACATATAATAACAGTTATCAAGCTAGTATACAGATGGCACCATTTGAAGCTTTATATGGACGTAAATGCAGAACACCATTACATTGGAATGAGCCAGGAGAACGAAAGGTCATAGGACCAGAGATAGTAGAAGAAGCAGAAGCTCATGTCAGATTCATCAGAGAAAGGTTGAAAATAGCACAATCACGACAAAAGAGTTATGCAGATAAACGACGGAGAGAATTATCATTTGAACCAGGAGATTTTGTGTATCTCAAGGTCACACCATTCAAAAGATTACAAAGATTCCAAGTGAAAGGAAAGTTATCTCCAAGATACATTGGACCATTTAAGATAATCAAGAGAAAGGGAGAAGTATCATATAAATTGGAATTACCTGTGGGATTAGCAGGAGTGCATGATGTGTTTCATGTCTCTCAGCTCCGGAAATGTTTGAAGGAACCTACTGACCAGATATATGTACAAGATGTGCCATTACAGAAGAATCTCACTTATCTTGAGCACCCAATCAGAATCCTAGCCACTGATGAACGTCAGCTCAGAAGGAAGAAAATCAAATTGTGTAAAGTTCAATGGAAGAATCATTCAGAGCAAGAAGCTACTTGGGAGAAGGAAGAAGATCTTAAGCAAACCTATCCTTATTTTTTCCTGTCTTAGGTAAATCTCGGGGCGAGATTTCTTTAAGGAGGGTAGATCTGTAACACCCTGAGTTAGGGGTGAAAACTTCCTTTTTCATCAATAGCACGCATGCATGTATCTGTAGTATTAGCCAGATCAGTATCTATCTCAAGCCCTAAAATCTCCAAAATCTATCCTGTGATCTCAAATCAAGATCAGATTATTCAGATATGATCTATCAGTTACTTTGAATTTAAAAGTCTTCAGAACCTAGATCCAATTCTATCTCTAACTCCCAGAATTATCAACTTCTTCTGTTTTCGAAAACAGAAATACCTTATATTACCCAAATACTCTAAGTTTCAGAAATACAGATTTAATCTGAATCCTGACCAAGTTAAGACTAGATTATTCCTGGAATATGATCATGGGTATGTCAATACCTTAATCTAAAAAGTTGACAGCCAGATTTCACCATCTAGACTCTTTTCACAAATCAGTCCAAGAGTTATCGCAAATTAGTCCTTATCTGAGATCTGAAAACCCAAAAAGGCTAAAATCTCCAGATTAACTCCAAACTCAAAATCTCTTTGGCAAATCTTCTCAAAATGCTATTTGCCACAAGTTTCTCTTCTGTGCAGATATCAAAATCGAACCCTAAATGCCAGAATTCGAAATCGACAAAACTTAAACCTTATTTTACCCTAAAGTACCCTATTTTCAGTTTGTATCAAAAACTATTCAAATGTGTCAAATTTTATCAATTATCCTTGCCAAATACCTTGTTGAATATAATCTACCAGATTAGTGAAATCAATTTCAGTTTAAACCTACCAAATCTCCAGATTTGCATTTCAGTCCAAAACTCAAAGAATTAAAATTGCAATTCAGTCCATTTTCGACCAGGCCGTATACTGCTGTACACGACCAGAAGCCTCGCCGTGTTTTGCTTCCTTGCGCTGTGCACGCTCGCCGCCGGCCAAGTTCCGCTTGCATTTGTGCTCGTGCATGCTTGCTCTTCCTGTTGCGCACGCGTCAGTGTCTCAGCCATCGCCGTGGCAGCGCCGCTGCAACGTCGACGACCAGCGCCTGCTTCCCCGCGCGACCAGCAGTGACTGTTGTCAGCATCTTCTTGCCACGTAGCTTGCCTTGCCAGCCGTTGTCGCCACCACTTTGCACCGCCCGACATGATTGAGTCCCAATGTAACAACAGTTTTGCCTCGCCAGTGCGCCGTCGCGTCACCGTTAGCCGTTGCTACATCTGCGCCCGGCAACTCATGTCAACTGACACCAATTCAATGCTGTTTAATCCTTGCAAGCTTCGCCCACTGCTCTATTTAAGCCACCAGTACCCTGTGTCATCTCCTCTTCCCCAGGACTTAACCAAATTCTCAAACATCTTCACTGTCGTCGTCTTCTCCGGCGAGCTGTCGAAGAGCTTCACGGTGCCAGCACACTACGCAGCACCTTCTGTCAAATTAACCGCCTCAGTAAGTTTCCCTAATCTCCCTCATTGTGCTGTACAATCTAATTGAGTTATATTGCACCTTATCGCCGGTGATCGCCGGGATTGCTAAATGCCCTGTTCCGGCAATGTAGCTCGAATTACTCCAAATTAGCTTTCGAATCTGTAATCAAAATTTATCAGTAAGCTAAATCAAGCAAGCCTGTGAAGTTGGATTTCGAAATTAAGCAAGAATCGAACCTTTTCCCTAAACCGAGCTTCACCAGAAAACCGGCGATCGTCGCCAGGCTTCTCCAGTGATCCTCCGGCCCATCTAATTGTACCAGAAGCTTCCCTATACCTCCTAGATGCTCTCCAAGCAAGGAATTAAGTTCTTGTTGCCTATAGCAGAAACCCCCAATCAGCAGTGCTTCTTCTCCGGCGCCGATGACCGGAAAAGTGTTCCTGGCCATTTCAGCCCTCGAAACCTTGTCATTTAGATGTGCCTTAGCCTCCTGAGCATTTTTGTCTTCTAGCTCGACACCTAGATCGGCCTAGATTGGAAGATATAGCTTTGCCAAGTTTGTGTCCAGAACTGCTCCAGTGCAGCCAGTTCATCTCTGTTCATCATCAAATTTCTTGCTTTCCAGCCATTTCTTGCCCTAGATCCTGTTAACTTAATTGTTCCTGTTACTCAAGCCTACCTCCCAGACAAAGTGGTGCATCATTTGGAGCTCCAGATCAAAAGTTATGCTAAGCCCTAGTTTTTGGCATTGTCAGCTCTATGCCAGAGCTTGTCAGCCAGTGGCATTGACCTTATTTACCCACTTCTGGTTGTGTAATTTGAAATCCACTTTGTCCACTGAATTTGTAGAGTTGTGATCTACATTTTCTTCTACTACCACAACTTGAGATGAGCACTCTAGCTTTTCTTAAAGCTATGTCCAAGCCTTGATCCGAATGTCGATCTGTTGACATTCGCTGTTTTGATTAAACCAGTCACAAAATTGTTATCCCTATTGCAATCCAGAAACCCTAAGATTATCTAATCACCATCCTTAGCCAAATTCCTTGAAACCCTAAAACCTCGACTCAGTTCAGTTTGCAGTTCAAATTATCTCCAGTATAGTTCAATCATTCTTGTTAAGCATTTCTGCATATAAGTCGTAAAACATTTTAAATATTATAAGTAATTATTGTGTGTTTGTTTGTCGTCAAGCAGATTCAGAAGCTGACTTTGAAGATTTTGCTGTTGACCCGTCATCGACTGTTGTATTTTACGACGCGGAAGGCAAGTCATATCCTTGGTCATCTTGAACCTATATTTTAAATGTTGCTATAATATAACCTTGAATATAGGGAATATTGCATGTGAAAGATTGAGAATGGTTGATTTATGAATTGGCAGTACTAGACTGGTTATCTGTGAAATGTGAAATAAACAAGTTTTGAGCCATGAACTATTATATGTATCTATATACTTATATTCATGAAATAAAACCCCTAGCCGTGACCAGAAAAATGGTGTGGATGGCTGTAGCACTAGAGGTGCTAGACTGCAAAGGAATGCAGGCACTGAAGGTGCAGGGTTGTGGATGGTCTGGTCACTGGCATATAAGGACTAGAACCTTGTCTTGTGCGTCTAGTGGCATGAACAACGTGCTAACCGCAAGCCTGGTATGGGACAGGCCTGAACAAGTAATTATGTGGATCGCACATGAAACTCCTGCATGAGATGTGTAGTGATGCACAATAAACACGGAGCGCGGCTCCCACACATATCACTGAAGGTGATCAAGCACGCTGACCCAGTAATGGGAATAAGCAAAGGGGTGGAGGTTTGGATACAACCTGCCACAACTGTGTCTCGCTGAGAGCCACAGGGTCGGGGGTGAATTGTAAGTGATACATAACAAAAGTTCTTGTTATTTCCACCTTGCCGCTCACAATATGAAGTGAGTCAGGGGTCCAATCATTTTGTTATGATAGGAAAGGTTTGAAAGTGGAATATCTTGCGGGTAAATTGGTACCTCTCTGCAGAGTTAAAACGTATTCGAATACTCCGAGCTCCCGGGTTTATAGGAGTCTGCTGCGGTGGATTAAATCCACGGGGTGTGACACAAGTACTATTTTCTAAATAAAATATGTTTAAATCAAGATTACCCAAATGACATGTGTTGTCATGATAAGGAGTGCTGCCGTGGGCTGTCGTGTGTCGACGTGTCGCGGTAGTGCTATAATCTAGTGAACATGATTGATGATGTTATATTATAAAAAGTGCTGCCATAAGATGAGATGAGAAAGGAAAAGATTATTTTACAAAGATCCATAATTCTTGACTAGTCTAGGTTCATATCATCACTACTATATGTATCTACTCTTACCTATGACTTGCTGAGTACGTAAGTGCTCACCCTTGCAACATTTAACTCAATAGATGGAGCCTATTTTGATCAAGATGATGGCACGGAGTACTACGTGGATCCAGAAGGAGGAGAATCAGTTCCGCCAGAGCCCTGAAGTGTGTTGTTCTGCCGTCAACTTCTTTTGTGGGAGGGTCACCTATCTTCTGCTGTGTAGTTAAATATTTTGCTAAACCCTGAATGTCTTGTAGGCATTGTAATCCTCTTTATGTAATATTAAGGCCAGCAGGCCACACTGCTTAATATTTTGTGAGTACTCTGTTGCAATGTAATATACTCCTGTGTTTGACTCATCCTGGGAAGTCAAAGGTTTGTAGTTTGGGACTAGCTGCAGCGAGCTAGGTCTCTACAGGAGTAGTCGTTGTCCCAGTCTCGGGGCGCGACAGTTTTCCTCTAACAAGGCAGCGAATTCTCTGGGGAGCGAAGCTACAGAAGGAGTGAACATCTCTGTTTGCTCTGAGTCGGACTCGAAATCAAAGAGAGAATGGAGGTTGTCAGGATCAAACCTCCCTAGTCTGAGTTCCTGGTTACTGCCATCCTAGTCCCCGATGGGGATGCATGGTGATCGAGATTCGATCTTGCACACGGTGGAACTGACATCAATTTCTGGACCGGTCTCTTCCATCCCCTGGTCGATGGACATGACTCGGGTAGGGGAAGATGTGTCCTCCTGATGTCCCTTCGGAATGTCTTCACAATCGACCTCTTCCATTGGAACGGGATCGCTAGGCGAAGGCATTTGTATATGGGCATAATCATCGAGATCGAAGTCGTTCTCAAATCATATGCTCCAGACATGGCTCACCAAACCTCCGAATGAAGGGAAAGCACCTTGAGAAAAGGCCCCACGGTGGGCGCGAGCTGTCGACGATTTGGACTCAGGGTCCTTAGTTGATCTTATGCAAATTTGTGAGTTACGGGACCTTTTAGGGCGCTTCTCCGGAAAGGTAGGATGAGTAATGTCTGTACGGGCACAAAAGAATTTATACAGGTTTGGGCCCTCGATGGTGGGAATAATAGCCCTACGTCCTGTTGTGATTTCACTATATGAGATAAAATGTTTACAAGAGGGAAGAAGAGATGATCACAAGCGAAGATCTCTTCTATGTTAGTGTCTATCTAACTATGTCTAAATCTTCAGGTTTGTTGGACGCCTGGTAGTGCTTGTATACTTAACTTCCTTTAGAACGTGCATTGACCACCTTTTTATATCGACCAAAAGGGCGCCAACGCGAAACGACCTTGAACGGTTACTAGGATACAGTTTCGTTAACCACACTTAACTTCCACACAGGCTTAACACGTGCAATCAAGGGATAACCGCACATGTTAACCTCCTGGCAGTTGTCTTCATACGTGGAAAGATCTTTGTGATTCTCGGGATATGCCCGTTCAAAGAGTTAGGCCTTCCCGAATTATTCTAGTCGCACATAGTCAACAACCCTCTGACCGCGCACTGTCTGCAGTCTTCTGACCGCACACTGTCTGCGGCCTCATGATCGCGCAAGGGCTGCGATCATGAATTATCTCTGTGTCTGCGCCCTTTAGGCCGTCTGAGACCAGAATGAGTGACTTATAGACACACTTCTAATCTGATTCTGTCTTAAACCAGACGTGTATTATTTTGAACTAGCTCGGGTGATAATCCTCGTCAGACGCGGCTGTAGGAACTGTCAATTGATCGCCTGAATTTTCGCCATCCACAGGATAGGAAAGTTGCTCTGATACCAACTTGATCCGTTTGAGACCTAGTCTTGGTTTTCGCACTAGACTCGCCCAGATTCTAATATGCGGAATAATGGGATCTTACTCGGAAATACCGAAACCCAAAGGTTGATCAAAAACATAGCTCAAAGTAATTGCACAACTCTTTATTTCAAAGAGGGCCTTACACGTCGAACGTTAGGTCACATTCGCCTATGTCGAGGGAGTTATGTGTATAAGACTTCAATCTAGCCTCGATGATTTAAACTAGACCTATTACAAGGTATTTATAGTCCAATCGTATGAATACGTATCAGACTCAAGAACCTAAAACGTATTAGACTCATATAACTAACTAACCCTAAACAGATAAGCTTAATTATATATATTTGGATCAGATTACAATTCTGAACAGAGAACGAATTCCTTTTCAAGGTCGCAAACCAAACCATGGTTGCCAAACCTTTTCGAATACGGTTATGATTGCGGGGCCTTATGCTATCAAGACCTGAAGGTCCTCCTGGATCAAGTTAGTCAATCTGCGAGAGTGGGAATTTGTCCTTCAGGAAATCCTTAATGAGGTCAGTGAAGTCCACGCACATCCTCCACTTGCCACTAGACTTTTTCACGAGGACAAGGTTCATGAGCCACTCGAGGTAAGACCTCCCGAATGAACCTAGCCTCTTGGAGCCTTGCGATTTCAGCATTAATGGCTTCTTGGCGCTCGAGGGAGAGTTTTCTCAGTTTTTGCTTCACCGGAGGGCGGCCGGGAATTACAGCAAGCTTGTGCTCGATAACGTCTTGGGCGATGCCCTTCATATCCGCAGGTTTCCATGTGAAGACATCGGAATTTTCATGGAGGAAAACTATGTGTCGTTCTACGTGCTCCCTGGGGAGGTCTGCCCCAATTTTGACAATCTTCTCCCCGTTCTCTGGGAACAGTCGGACCTCACGGAGGTCCCCCTCCAGGCGCAGTTTCAGGAGGAACTTGCCTGGAAGGGTGACCAGGACATTGGGAGCCGGGGAAGCACTCCCTTCCCCCGGGGCCTTGATCAGGTTGACGTCCCCAATCGTGGCGACAGCACGCTCGTAAAGAGCGCGGGCCGCGTCTTGGTCGCCTCGGGCAGTGATCGTGCCACGAGGCCCAAGGATCTTCATACAGAGGTGACCTTGGTGAACCATAGCACCTAGGCGGTTGATCGTGGTCCTTCCCATGATAGCGTTGCAGGAAGAGGGGAGATCAACCACATCAAACCAGACCATCTTTGTTCAGTAGTTGTCTGGGGTGCCGAATGTCATGGGAAGATTGACCTTCCTCACCGAGTAGATTTTCTTCCCCAGGACGAAGCCCTGTAGTGGCCCGGCCGCAGGCTACAGCAACTTCTCGTCCACGTGCAATTCCTTGAATGCTTTTAGGTACAGGACGTCCGCAGCACTTCCGTCGTCGACGAGTATGCGGGCCAACCGATAGTTGAACACAGTGCTGGAGACAATGAGCGCGTCATCGTGGGGGAAAGGAACCCCACTTGCGTCTTCCATCGTGAAGGTGAGGGGGACATCTGACCACTTTGGTGGCTGAGACGTGTTTAGCACCCCCACTACCCTCACTTCCCACGCATACTCCTTGCGCTGGCACATAGAGTGTCGCCCAGAGGTGGACCCTCCCATGATAATGTTCACACGTCTCTGGGAGGTCTGGAAAGGAAGCTCCTCGGTTGAGTCCCATTCCTGCGCCTGCTTCTACTCCCCTGAGGGAGCAGGAAGAGCCACCAAAGCCGAAGGGGGGCAAGGAGGCAGGACCTCACTGCCCATGCCGATCAAGAAATGCGGTGAACTATTGTAAGAGAGCATTGCATTCTCAAGTGGCATGGGAAGTGGACTTGTGGAAGGTGCACCACAGTTTGGAGATGCCCTCGCCTCCCGGCTTGGGATCTTCCCGGCCGCGAGAGGGCTGTCCCCCTCTCTACCTTTTGGCTTGGAGTAGGAGCAGTTGCTATTGTTGCCTTCGCGTGAGCTGCCCCCGCCCTCGAGGACAAAAGTGTCCCGAGGCCGTGGCTCACTACGGTTGCACCTCCTGGGATGCTTGTTGAAGGGGTCCCTGGGCTCTCGCTCGGTGGGGGCAGTCACCCCCTAGTGTTTCTTCCGGAGGTCATTCTCCTCTACCTAGGCATATTTCTTGAGCACAGTGAAGAGTTCATTAACAAAGGTGGGGCAACTTCGGGAGAGTCTCTGATGGAGATCCCTGGGGAGAATCCCGCTCTTGCATGCCTCAATGACGGCGGAGTCAGGGACATGAGCTACCTTACTCTTCACCTGAGCAAAGCGTTTGAAGAAATTCTGTATGGTCTCCCCCGTCCTTTGCCGAACAGTGTATAGCTGAGTTCCATCAACGGTGAGGCTGAGTCCAGGGGACGCACGTAGTTCCCCTGGAAATTAGTGCAGAACTCCCGCTTGAGTAGCACGAAGGACTTGATGGAACCCACCTTTAGGTTATAGAACCACGAACGGGCGATTCCGGTGAGATATAGGGGGAAGACGTTGCACTGCACCGTCTCGTCCCCCCCGGCTGCCGAGATGCCTGTATAGTACACCTGCACAAACTCGTAGGGGTCAGCCTCACCGTTGTAGTGCTCTATATGCTATGGGCAATACGGCCGCGGCCATCGGATGCACCAGAAGCGGCGACACAGCGGCTGATTAGCCCAATCGACTTCCCTGCGAGATTCTTGGTAACTGTCCCCTTTGACGGGGGAAGCACGCTCATTGTCTGAGTCAGGGAGGGGCCCCCACGGCCCGCTTGCCCGGCGGTAGTGCCTTTTCTCCTCAGGGTTAGTTGAGCTATTTCATGAATCTCAGGATGTCCCCCGGAGGTGATAGTGGCTTCTTCGGTCAGCCTCTTCCCCCGGTATGCCCGGGAGTGTGGTTTCCCGTGGCTGTGGGTCGGGCGCGGGTCTCGCTTCGGTGATGGTTCTGACCGGCGGTGGGAGAGAGCCTCCCCAGACCTTGTGGTACACATGCGCTCTACCTCCTCCCGGGTGAAGCGGGTCTGATCCACCGGGGTAGGGAAGGTAGGTGATGCATATGGATTGTCGGTTCGGGGGAGGCCACCGACACACGGGACGGACCTGGCGCCGTGTAGATGTCCAGGGCGACAGCAAGAGCCGATACAAGGAGGGTTCTCGAAGTGACGGCTGGTTCCGACGCCGTGGCGGCTTCGGGCGCCCGGACGGTTGCCAACCCAGGAATGGCTTCCGGCGTGGGAAGGGTTCCCGGCGCGATGGAGGCGGCTGGCACAGGCGAAATTACCAGCGCGGGGTAACCTCCCGAAGCGGGGAAGGCTGCGGGACCCTCATTTGAGGAATCCTGTGGCAACCGCCCAGGTGGGTTGCACTCAGAATGATATATTGCAATCTCACAACAACAAGATGCATTATATAACAATGAAAGTAATTAAAAGAAGTGCTAATCACATGGACCAACGTAACAATAACATAGCGCCGAAATGACGCAATTTAGTGTTGATACAAAATCAAGGAGTTTTCTTCAACACAAAGGTCGGCACAGAATAAAACAACAACGACAAGCAAAAGGGCTTCAACAATCTTCATCTTTCAACTGTAGCGGTATTGCATGGGCTTCCTCCACATCGGACTCCACTTGGTAAGTGACCCTCTAGTAAGCTGGATCCACGGGGATAGTTTCTTCTTCATTGGGTTCAAGACCATAGGAGTCAGGATCAACGAATCCTTCCTCTAAATTTGTTTGCAAAAGCAAGGTTGAGCACATTGTCCACATAGTGCTCAACAAGTCTCAATAAATAATGCAGGTATATAGATGAGGGGGGGATTTCCAAAAGATAGGATCTTTGGTTCATAGATAAGGATAGAACAGTTTTTCAATCTAAGTTTTGAGGAAAAGATTTTGCTTTCAAAAAGCGAGGCTTTTAAAGTCCTAAACTAGATTTTCAGAAGATGTTATGCGTGGCGGTCTTCCATGAGTCACCACTTTAATCAATATTATGAAAAGCTTTCCCAAAAGCTACTTGTGCTGCATCGACGTGGATAGAATCCACCGCATGCAGACTCCATGACCTGGGAGCTCAGAGTATCCGATACTTTTTATAACTTTGCAAAGGTGTACCACTTTAATCCACCAATCACTCAGCTTTCAAGTCGGTACCTCTCCATGCCACTTTTACGCATGTGACAAGGCTGAGATCACACAACAGTTTACAATCCTAGCATTAACAATCCCCTGCCCGGTAAATAGACATTCCAGTCCTTATTACCGTTGTGGGTACTCCCCACAGCCAATTCATCCTAGCCTTGGCCTATGGTCCTGCAAGACACATAGCCTATGGATTCAGCCACGCACGACTCGGAATCCTGGCGTAGGGCGTCTTCCTTCAATACGCCTGATTCACTCATTAGCTCACACCACTCGTGGCCATTTGTGGCCCACCAGTTTCCTCTCGAGAAACCGGACCGACAACCATTGCAGGGAAAAGCTAATACCGAGAAAGCTATTATGTTGTGCTCGTCCCATATCAGACAAGTGGTTGGTACATTTTTCATGCCGCATAGAAGTACAATACAAGGTTCTTGTCCTTATGAATCTTTAGCGAGGAATCTTTAGTGAGGAATCTTTCATATTCCCAATGTCCACACAGCACCAACCAATCAAACCATCCTCACTATCGTTCTAATCACATTTCCTTTCACAAAAGGGTTTTGAACATATTTTTCACACATGTGACCGTTTAGCACTTAACACATAATTTTGAGCATAAGAACAGCCCAAGCATGACATCCTAGGGTGACAAGGGTGCATAGAAAATATGACATGAGGGGCTTCACAAAGATTTAGGTCATATCTACTCACATTCTTTCAACATAGCATTTAACTTAAACATAAAGCATGCGTATACTTTAAAACAGAAATTAGTCTAGTTTACTCAAAATAATGGGAGAGACATGATCAAGGTTAGAGACTTGCCTTGCAGTGTGGGGTCTGATGGCTCTAAGGGTTCACCGAAGTCTTTTGTTGACTTTTCTGCTTCTTGCTCTATTCTCGCACACAAACAATGAGACAATTCAACACATCACAATACAGAAGCATACAGAAAATAGTTGCTATAGGAAATAATAAGTAAAATAATAAGTAAATATAACATGCATGCAGGGGAAATGATCTAGACAAGGATACTTGAGCGCTGCTCAAAGAGATGGGTTTAAAAAGGGTCGAACGTCGAAGGGTCGACATTCGGTTCACGGCTAGACATGGCCTTAGGTCGGATTTAGGTGAGTTTTCTGAAGATGTGGTAGTAGAGTAAATTGTAGAACATGGCTCTAGGAATCTAGTGGATAAAGTGGAATTTCATTGGTTCAACCAGAAGGGGTCAAACAGGGCTAATGCTAGTGGCTGACATGCACTAAGACTGAGTTGACATTGTCAAAAGCTAGGGCAAACCTGTAGATTTGGTTCTGGACTTCAAATGCTTCACCAACTATGCCTGGGAGGTAGGAAAGAGAAACAAGAACACGATGGTGGTGGTTTCAAGGGTTGAGGTGGCCGGACGGCGACGAACGGCGGTGATGAACTGTGGTGGCGACACGGCACAGATACAAGTTCTGGACCAAACTTGGCAAGGCTATAACTTTCAATCTGGGTAGATCTAGAGGTCGGGGTAGTGGGGGATAATGCTCAGGAGATCGAGGCAAGTATACAGGACAAGATGGCATCAGCTAGAACGGCCGGGAACAGATCTCCGGTGATCGGCACCAGTGAAGACGACATTGGAATTGGGCGTTTTTGCTACAAGGCTTCAGGGGTTAATTGCTCACGGTGAGAGCAATAGAGGGGTAAAGGGAAGCTACTGGCAAAGGTAATTTAGTCGCGGAATCAACGGCGTGGCCTGGCGACGTGAGCCGGTCGCCGGTGGCACACGAAATTGGGAAGATCTTCATAGAGAGCTCAAATTCAAAAACTAGGTTCATAGGCTTGCTAGACTAGTGCTATTGGTCACAAAATCCTACAGAAAGGTGACCTAATTCGGGCTAAAACAAACGGCATTGTCGGAATAGGGTTTTTTAGGTATCACGGTGATCGCCGGCGTTAAGGTCCACCGTGGTGCAATTAAATGGTACAGCACAGATAAAAGGGTGAGGGGCACTCACTGGTGAAGCTGGATTGGAGAAAGGTGCACAGGATTAAGCTGGCGTCGTGCTCCTCTTCACTGGCTTGCCGGAGACGAAGAAGAGACATGGGAAAACTGGGACATAGTGGCTGTTGGAGGTGTGAAGGAGTTCTGGGTGAGGGGGAGGGCTTTTATAGGCAGTGGCTGGGGGCTGTGAAACTTGAAGTAGATCAAGCTGGATGTGGTGTGGCTGGCAACGGTGGCGGGATCGAGAGCTCACGCACGGTGTTGGGACGCGGCTGCGGCTCTGCCCGAGAAGAGAATCACGCCAAATCTGGCTGGAGTAGGGCGACGGGATGGCCGACTTCAGCGTGGCGGTGATGTGGCAAAAAGTTTCTGACGGCTGCAGGCACTGTTGGTCGTTGATCATTGCCACGGTGGCCAGTCCTGGCGCGACTCGTGGACCACACACGGGCACAGTGGACGCAAGTGCCGGAGGAGACTAGTGCAGGCTGGCGGTTAAGATCACGATGGCGCCTCTGGTCGAAACGGCTGCTGCCCGAGCCCTAGTCGAAAGCTCACGGCCTGGTCGAAGGGAGGGACTGAAAAAGAAATTTGGGCCGATTTGCAATTCCCGAAAATTGATTCCAGGACTGAATTGTGAATCTGGAAATATATTTGATTTCGGCTGAAACTAACTTTGCCAATTAGACTCGCTAAATTCAGTAAGTAGGTTTGCAAGGATAAAAGGCACAGTCTGGTGTTTTTGATCAGGTTTTAAGCAAAATGAAAATAGAAGGATTAGGGTAATTAGGGTAATTAGGGTTTGAATTTGGTCGAGGCTGTAAACTAAGACCTAGGATGAGATCTAGAAATCTCACAGAAGGGAAACTTGTTCAGAATAGCAATTGGGAGATATCCCCTGAATCAAATCAAGGTTTGGAGCTGATTTGTGGCTTTTAGCCCTTTTAGGCTTCTGGGAAAATCAAAAAAAGGATCAATCTGAAATACTTTTGGACTAAAATTCAAAAATGGTCTGAAAGGTGGAGTTTAGCTGCCAACTTTTTAAATTAAGGTAATGGCATACCTGGGATCATAATTCTGAGATAAGAGATCAAAAATGGGGTTGAGACATCCGAGAATCCAATGAAAATATACTGACTGGCATGCCAAAGAGGTAGCAAAAACTGGGGTGTTACAACTTACCCTCCTTAAGAATAATCTCATCCTCGAGATTCTGATTAGTCTGAGAACAGGTAGGGGAAATTCTGACGCAACTCTTCCTCTCTTTCCCATGTTACACTCCTCCTCTGTGTGATTATTCCATTGAACTTTGCAGAATCTGATGGTTCTTGACTTCAATTTCCTTTCACTGACCTCTAACACTTTAACTGGGTATTCCTGATATGTCAAATCTGGTTGAACTTCAGCTCCTATAGGAGACACTTGCTCTGTTGGTTTCCTCAGACATTTCCTCAGTTGAGATATGTGAAAAACATCATGAACTCCTGCTAGTTCAGGCGGTAGCTCCAATTTGTACGCTACTTCTCGTCGTCTTATATGGTCCAATATATCTTGGGCTTAATTTTCCCTTCATCTGAAATCGTCGGACTCCTTTGTAGGGTGTCACTTTGAGGTACACATAGTCGCCTATCTCAAAAGATAGCTCTCTTCTTCTGCTATCGGTGTAGCTCTTTTGCCAAGATTGGGCTGTCTTCAATCTTTCTTGTATAATCTTCACATGAGTAGTGGCTTCTTCCACTAGTCGTGGTCCCAAAAATTGTTTCTGACCCACTTCGGTCCGATATAGTGGCGTGTAGCACTTCCTTCCATAGAGTGCTTCATAAGGAGCCATCTGCAGACTCTCTTGATAACTATTGTTGTAAGTAAACTCTGCGTATGGCAGAAATTGTTCCCAAGAATTTCCATAGTCCAAGGCACACGCTCTCAACATGTCTTCTAGAATCTGATTCACTCTCTCTATTTGGCCTCTAGTCTGCGGGTGGTAACCGGTACTAAACTTCAATCTCGTTCCCAAGGACTTCTGCAATTCTTCCCAAAACCTTGACACGAATTGCGCTTCTCTATCTGATACAATTGCTTTTGGTACTCCATGCAGAACGACAATTCTGATAAGATATAGCTCTGCTAGCTTACTTGTCATGTACTGAGTCTTTACTGGTAGAAAGTGAGCTACTTTCATCAATCTATCGACTATAACCCATATAGAATCATAGCCTTTTTGGGTTCTTGGTAAACCTATTACAAAATCCATTCCAATTTCATCCCATTTCCACTCAAGGGTTGCCAGGGGAGCTTACTTGTCATGTACTGAGTCTTTACTAGTAGAAAGTGAGCTACTTTCATCAATCTATCGACTATAACCCATATAGAATCATAGCCTTTTTGGGTTCTTGGTAAACCTATTATAAAATCCATTCCAATTTCATCCCATTTCCACTCAAGGGTTGCCAGGGGTTGCAGTGGTCCTGCAGGTTTCTGATGCTTTTCTTTCACTCTCTGACAGGTGTCACAAGAAGCTACAAACTCAGCAACTCCTTTCTTCATTCCTTTCCACCAAAATCAATCCTTTAGATCTTGGTACATCTTCGTACTGCCTGGGTGGATAGAGTAAGGGGTACAGTGAGCTTCTTGCTATATCATGTCCTTGATTTCTTTGTCGTCTGGGACACAAATTTGATTGTGATACCATAAAATTCCTTGCTCATCCTCACGGAGGTCAATTGTATCTTCATACTTCATATCCTCTTTCAGCTTTTGAACATTCCGATCTGTTCCTTGAGCCTTTTGAATTTGATCCTTCAACTCACAATCTACTTTTAATGCGGTGACGGTCCCTTGTTCAACAAACTCTAAACTCAACTTTTCAAAATCTTTAAGTAATTGGGGTGGCACTTCCAAGGTCTTTGCTTGATTGCAGTAGGACTTTCTGCTCAAAGCATCTGCTACCGCGTTTGCTTTGCTGGGATGGTAATATATTCCAAGGTCATAATCCTTAATCAATTCTAACCACCTTCGCTGTCTCATATTTAAGTCTTGATGGGTGAAGATATACTTCAGACTCTTGTGGTCCGTAAAGATTTCACATCTATTCCTTAGCAGATAGTGTCACCAAATTTTTAGTGCATGAACAACGACGGATAATTCCAAATCATGCGTTGGGTAGTTCTTCTCATGCGGTTACAACTGTCTTGATGCATAAGCTACCACTCTTCCTTCTTGCAAAAGAACACAACCTAGTCCTTGCTTTGATGCATCACAATAGACTTCAAAGTCCTTCTCTTTGTCTGGCAAAGTAAGAACAGGTGTGGTTGTCAATATCTTCTTCAGCTCTTCAAAGCTCCTTTCACACTCCGCAGTCCAGTCGAATGGAACATCCTTCCTCAGCAGTCTGGTGAGCGGCTTAGTAATCTTGCAAAATCCATCGACAAATCTTCGGTAATAACGGCTAATCCTAGGAAACTTCTCACTTGAATCACTGTTTTCGGTTGCTTCCACTATCTGTGTCGGGGGAAATATCCGAGCGATCAAGTCCAGGTAAGTGGCAAGGTAATGGGAACGGGGATGCCCGAACTTCCGTCAGGTGGAGGATAAGTCGATTAGGCGGCGCGAGACACACACGATCCGGCTTCTTGATCGGCACGATCAAAACCCCTGCAATCGCAGCACCACGCGTCCTCTGGTTATCAACCGTGCGCTGCCCGGTTGACCTCACCACGAAGGTTATCTCAGCAGTCCAATTGACCTGAAACCGGTGCCATTGGAAAGGTTATCTCCTTAGCTTTCGATACATATGTGGATCATTGAAATCGGAGTCCGTTTGTGGCCTGGGCGACGATTTTAGTGAACACTGCTCCTGGTGGCCGAGGTAGTCGACTCCGAGATGAATTGGGACTCCGACTCCGAGATGAATTGGGACTCCAACTTGACTTGGACGCCCTCCTGGCCTCCCTCCTGGCCCTTGCTGGTTCCCAAGGCCTTCATCATCCTCTCCAAAGTTCCTAAGTACAATATAATCAATAATATCATTAGGTAGCATACTATCCTTAAAATCATCATCATTAGCATATTGTTCTTTAATTGATTCCAATCCAAATATACGACAATCAAGTTGGGACAACATGGTATATCTCATAGACAAGGCATCAGCAATCACATTATCCTTCCCTTTCTTGTGTTTGATAACATAAGGAAAAGATTCAACAAATTCAACCCATTTAGCATGTCTACGATTCAGTTTCACTTGACTGCGAATATGTTTTAGCGACTCATGGTCGGAATGAATAACAAATTCTTTGGGCCAAAGATAATGTTGCCACATTTCTAAAGATCGCACAAGAGCATACAATTCTTTATCATACGTGGAATAATTCAAAACAGGACCACTCAATTTTTCGCTAAAGTAAGCAACAGGTTTACTATCTTGCATCAAAACACCGCCAAGTCCAACCCCACTAGCATCACATTCAAGCTCAAAGGTCTTATTAAAATCAGGAAGTTGGAGTAAAGGTGCATTAGTAAGCTTATCTTTCAAAAGGTTGAAGGCATTCTCCTGTGCTTGCCCCCAATGGAACACAACTCCCTTCTTCGTCAACTCGTTCAATGGGGCTGCAATGGTGCTGAAATCCTTCACAAAGCGGCGGTAAAATCCGGCAAGTCCATGGAAGCTCCGCACTTGTGAAATCGTCGTGGGCGTTGGCCAACTCTTAATCGCGTGCACCTTGGCTTCATCCACCTCAATTCCCTGTGTAGTCACAACATAGCCAAGAAACGATACTCGTTCGGTACAAAAAGTGCACTTCTCGAGGTTACTAAATAAACGTGCAGCACGCAAAGCATCAAAAACAGCACGTAGATGATCAAGATGTTCATGTAACGACTTGCTGTAAATCAATATATCATCAAAATAAACCACCACAAATTTCCCAATGAAAGCTCGTAAAACCTCGTTCATTAAGCGCATGAAAGTGCTAGGTGCATTAGTTAAACCAAAAGGCATGACTAACCACTCATACAATCCAAACTTGGTTTTAAAGGCTGTTTTCCATTCATCTCCCAATTTCATTCTTATTTGGTGGTATCCACTACGCAAGTCAACCTTAGAAAAAATTATAGAACCACTTAACTCATCAAGCATGTCGTCTAACCTAGGAATAGGATGACGGTACCTTATTGTGATATTGTTAATGGCTCTACAATCTACACACATGCGCCAACTGCCATCTTTCTTAGGAACCAAAATAACAGGAACAGCACAAGGACTAAGGCTCTCACGTACATACCCGCGTTCCAAAAGATCTTGGGCTTGGCGCTGAATCTCCTTAGTCTCCTCGGGGTTGGTCCTATAAGCAGCTCGGTTTGGCAAACTCGCTCCAGGTATCAAATCAATTTGGTGCTCAATCCCTCGTATGGGTGGGAGTTCTGGAGGTATCTCGGCAGGAAAAACATCTGCATACTCCTGCAAAAGGTTAGTGACACCAGGAGGCAAAGTACTGGGCATATCATCCAATGAAAACAAAGCATCTTTGCATATCAAAGCATAGCACGGTGCATCATTCTCATTAATTTCAGCAAGGTCACATTTTGTAGCAAGCATAACACCACCCTTCAATTTAATTCCCTCGGACCTAGAACTAGGTTCTTTCTTCTCTTTCTTAGGTGGGAAAATATTTTTAGCCACTTGCTGATTTTCAGATTCAAGCGCACTCTCTTTTCTCTCATTTTCAGCTCTCTCTTTGTCACATTGCACAGTTTCAGTTGGAGTCATAGGGAGCAAAGTGATTTTCTTCCCCTTGTGCATAAGAGTGTATTTGTTACTTCTACCGTGATGAATTGCATCAGTATCAAATTCCCATGGACGGCCTAACAAAAGGGAACATGCTTGCATAGGCACTACATCAAAATCAGCAAAATCATGGTATGTTCCAATGGAAAATTGCACTCTCGCAGTTTGTGTTACCTTCACCTTACCACTATTATTGAACCATTGAATATGGTAGGGATGAGGGTGTGCACGTGTGGGCAAGCAAAGCTTCTCCACCAGATCTGAACTCACCAAGTTATTGCAGCTCCCACCATCAATTATGACACGAACACGACGGTCCTTGACGATGAGGTACATCTGAAACAAATTATGGCGTTGTAGCTTGTCCGCTTGCTCCATTTGAGCGCTCAACACTCGTTGCACAATGATTGTCCTATAATTCTTGGTGGCAGCGGTCCCTAAAATCTCCTCATCATCGTCGTCCGTCTCATGGTCATCCTCATTATCTGCAAGGTTAGCTACAAGAGCATATTCATCCTCAACATCACTAGCACTAATGTACCCACCTTCTTCTGTTGCAATGTACGCTCGACGACTTGGGCAATCCTTCATGACATGGCCCATCCCCTTGCATCGGTGGCAAACAATTTCCGTTGTTCGACCCGTGGAAGCCACCGATGAAGAACTCTTTGTTGGTGCCTGCACATGGTTAGATTTACTCACCTCGGGAACTCGTGATGGCGGTGATGGTGCTGTTGAATGCGCCCTACTCATGGAGGGGGCAGCAGACCGAACAGAAAGGGGTGGAGCTGATTTGGTTGTCCCCGGCGTCGTCTTTGGTGTGGGTATGTTGCCGAAATTACTCCTTGGCCTTTGCTGTTTTCCCTGCAATTCTTTTTCTGCCAACATAGCAAGCTGGAACAATCTATTGATAGAATTATATTCTTTGTAATCAATTATGTCCTGAATCTCGCGCCGTAATCCCCCATAAAAACGAGCCATCTTATCCTCCTCATCCTCAACTACCTCACAACGCAACATGCCTATTTGTAGCTCTTGGTAGTACTCCTCAACAGATTTATTATTTTGATTTAAGCGTTGCAAATTCTTGCGCATATCACGTTTATAAGAAGGAGGAACAAATCTTCTACGCATAGCTTGTTTTAATCTATCCCATGTATCAGGTGCTAATCCAGCATTTACTATCTCATTCCACCAAATGATAGCAAAATCTTTAAACTCATTAGTAGCTTGTCTAACTCTATGTATCTCAGGAACAAGATGGGAGTTAAATTTTTGTTCAACTGTCATTTCCCAATCTAAGTAAACTTTAGCATCATAAGTACCAGAAAAAGATGGTATGGTAAATTTAACCCGAGCAAAAGAATCATCATGTCCACGACCATTACGAGGATTAAAATTGTTACCTCCCATACCTTGACGGTTGTTATTCAGGCGTTGTTGTTGTCGCACATCCTGTGCAGCGGCGCGAGCGGCAAAGGCATCATGGCCCTCTCCATCCACTTCATCTCCCGCGACAGACTCTTCTTGATCTTCCACTCTGCGAGCTCCATTGGGAGGCGGTTGTCTCTCAAAATTTTCCAACCTGGTAAGAAGATTGGCGATGCTTCGCTCTATCCTCTCCAATCTTTGGTCGTTATCTTGGCCGATCCTTGCGATGTTTGCGTTGATGTCATTGAGCGCGTTGTTAAGCTCGTTCCGTGTAACACACTCATCTTCCTCATTACCTGCCATTGTTAGTTGAAAGAAAGACAAAAGAAACAAAAACAACCGGTGGTATAATCCCTATCAACTACTTTGGCGGCAGAAGGTGGTTTCACTCACTCTCAAGCGTCTTACCACGCTCTTACAAGTGTTCTTACCAATGCAACAGGTGGTACAACCGGCGGCTGGTTCGTGATACCGTGACAAGCTTGAGTGTAGCGATTGCCGAATTGAACCTGAACTGATCAGAAGAAAGGTGGAGCTTGGAAGGCAAAGTATAGTAGCAAGGATTAGCAAATTTCGAAAACAGTTAGCAAAGCTGAATAAAGATTCAAAGTTCTTGTCACAGTTGCTGGCCTAAGCGTGCTCCTATAACTAGTTCAACCTAGCAAGGGATATATCACAACACAAAGGACTCAAAGGATGTAAGCAATTCTGATTTTCTACTTCTTTTTCTCTTCTCTCTGTTTTTTTTTTTTTTTTTTTTTTTTTTTTGCCAGTTTGGCTCTTTCTCTCCTCTTTTTTTTTCACTTCTTTTTTTTTTCTAACACAAATATATACCTCTTAACTCAGAGGAGAAACAAAAATCTCACAATTTGAAGCAACAAACGACAGGAAACCGATGCCCGAAAGAATTGACAAAACAGGACAGCAAACTTCCGGGCGTCGAAACTCGGTCTTAGAAGCTTTTTTTGAGGGTCAAAAAAAATGCACAGGTCTAAAGACTTGTGGAATTTTCAGATGCGCGTCGTCGTCCCCTTCGAAACAAAAGAAAGTAGACCCAAATCGGAGTTCGTATGCAAAAGTTATGCCAGTTTTAGTGAACACTGCACAATCTGGAATTGCTCGCGAATTCAGATCTTTCTCCCGGTTAGGCTAGAATAGGATTAGGTTTGCGGGTGAAAAAGGATGGCCAGCGGTGCAGGGCAATTGACACAAGGCGGCTCGCGACCTCAAACCAGCAACAAGACGATGACTATGGATCAATACTCAACAATACGATACTGAAAACGAAATTGCAAAGCTCAAAGGGTTGTAGGACAGCGGAATTGATGATGAACTTTTTTGTGGGGCAAATTTTCTGGACTCTAGGACGATGGCAAAACAAAACTAAAGGGGATACAATGATACCTGACGGGAAACCGAGGCTCTGATACCACTTAATGGGAACGGGGATGCCCGAACTTCCGTCAGGTGGAGGATAAGTCGTTTAGGCGGCGCGAGACACACACGATCCGGCTTCTTGATCGGCACGATCAAAACCCCTGCAATCGCAGCACCACGCGTCCTCTGGTTATCAACCGTGCGCTGCCCGGTTGACCTCGCCACGAAGGCTAATCCCTGCCAGTGAATCGAGAACACAAGCAAGAACAAGAAAGATGCAACTGAATTTGCAATTGAGGATGAAACTCACGAGTTGGGGTCTCACAAACCGATGAACGGCGACACTGTTCAAAGACAGAATTGATCTAAGCAAAACCCAAACCAAACCCTAGCGGCGGCTACTGAATATAAGGGCTAAGGGACGTCCTAGAAACCCTAGACGTGTCCGTGATGGACTCCAACACGATACATGGGCCAACGGCCCAAATTGGTGACGCAGCACCCTGGGACAGATTCTGTCCGCCAACTTGCAACGCGAATTCCCGTCGACTCAGCAGTTCGATTGACCTGAAACCGGTGCCATTGGAAAGGTTATATCCTTAGCTTTCGATACATATGTGGATCATTGAAATCGGAGTCCGTTTGTGGCCTGGGCGACGATTTTAGTGAACACTGCTCCTGGTGGCCGAGGTAGTCGACTCCGAGATGAATTGGGACTCCAACTTGACTTGGACGCCCTCCTGGCCTCCCTCCTGGCCCTTGCTGGTTCCCAAGGCCTTCATCATCCTCTCCAAAGTTCCTAAGTACAATATAATCAATAATATCATTAGGTAGCATACTATCCTCACAAGTATATACACGGGCACTTAGGAACGAGCTCACCTGTTGATTCAATTGCCGTGCTCGTGCTCTTGTGATGGGTGCTTGCATCACAACTGGAGGAGTCTCGGGCGTATGCATAGGAGTGATGTCCTCATCACAAGGCTCCCGGTGACTCCCGTCCAGGGCGCCGCCATTGGCCTGGGGACAAGGCCTCCGATGCCGCCCTCCCGGGCGCCGCCATTGGCCCGGGGACTAGGCCCCCGGTGCCGCCATCCCAGGCGCCGCCATTTGCCCGGGGACAATGCCCCTGGTGCCGCCGTCCCGGGCACTGCCATTTGCCTTGGGGCTAGGCCCCCGGTGCCGCCGTCCTGGGCGCCGCTATTGGCCCGGAGAGTAGGTCCCCGGCGCCTCTGTCCCGAGAGCTGCCATTGGCCCGGGGACTAGGCCCCCGGCGCCTCTGTCCTTGGTGCCGCCATTTGCCCGGGGATAAGGCCCCCGGCACCTCTGTCCCGGGCGCCGCCATTTGCCTGGGGACAAGGCTCCCGAAGACCTCTGTCCCCGGCGCCGCCATTGCGGGCGCCGCCATTTGCTCGGGAATAAGGCCCCCGGTGCCGCCGTCCCGGGAGCTGCCATTTGCCTGGGGACGAGGCCCCCGGTGCCGCCGTCCCGCGCCATTGTCCCAAGGACTAGGACCTCGGGGCCTAGTCCCCGGGCGCCGCCATTTGCCCGGGGACAAGGCCCCGGTACCACCATTCTGGGAGCCTCGTCCCTGGGCGCCGCTATTGGCCCGGGGAGTAGGTCCCTGGCGCCTCTGTCCCGAGCGCTGCCATTGGCCCGGGGACTAGGCCCCCGGTGCCTTTGTCCTGGCGCCGCCAATTGCTTGGGGACAAGGCTCCTAGTGAACCCCGTCCCGGGCGCCGCCATTTTCCTGGGGACAAGGCCCCCGGTGCCGCCGTCGCGGGCACCACCATTTGCCCGGGGACAAGCCCCGGGTGCCGTCGTCCCAGGGGCCGCCAATGGCCTGGGGACTAGGCCCCCGGCGCCTCTGTCCCTGATGCCACCATTGGCCCAGGGACAAGTCCCCCGGCGCCTCTCTCCCGGGCAGCACCATTGGCCAGGGGACTTGGCCCCCGGCGGCTCGGTCCCAGGTGCCGCCATTTACCCCGGGACGAGGCGCCCGGTGCCACCGTCTCGGGGGCCCCCATTGGCTCGGGGACTAGGCCCCTGGCGGGCGCCGCCATTTGCCCGTGGACAAGGCCCCCGGTGCCGCCGTCCTGGGTGATGTGACACTGGGTTCCCGATCTTCCGAAAGGTACGTGATAGATCGATTGGTGGAGCTTCGACGTAGAACGATCCGGCTTCAAATCAGGCACGATCTGAACCCCGCAATCGCAACACCAGTACTCCGTTGGTTATCAATCTCGCGTGAGCGTGATTGACCTCACCAAGAAGGCTTATCCCTGCTGCGAATCGAGAACACAAGCAAGAACACGGAAGAAAGCAAACTGAATTGCAAATACGAATGATTAATCTCACAAGTTGGGGTCTCACAAACCGATCAAGCGGCGAAACTGTTCGAAGACAGAATAATCTAAGCAAAACCCAAGTCTAAATGATGATGGCTACTGAATATATAGCAACGGCTAGGGTTTGGGGTATTAAACCCTAGGGTTACACGGGCCATGGGCCCAAAGTGGAGCGTCGCAGCGCCCGGCAGATTCTGGTTACCATATTGTTTTGACAATTCCTGTTGATTCGTAAGGAATTTTGACATGGGACTGGATCCGTTGGAAAGATCTCGTCGAGGGCTTCTCTGTGCATACCAAGAACGTCCAAAACAGAGTCTGTATGCACCCTGGGCATCCGTTTTAAGTTGACTGTGCGGAGATGGCCGAACCCGACTCGTGGACAAATTGGGCTCTCTCTTGGGCCGGCCTTGCAACGACGTGGCTTGTGGGACCAGAGGGCGTCGAAGTGGTGGAGATGCGCCTTTCTTGAATACGTCTTGAGCTTGGGGAGGTGGCCACGGCGGAGGCCGAACTGCTGGCGGCGATAGCGCAATATCAGCATGATGAGCTTGCCGGCTGTGCACGCGACCTGGCCATGGTGCGGGTCGATGATGCCATATAGTTGATGATGACACCATAGTTGATGTAGTGTTGGTCCTATCTATGATGTGCATGGTCACATCATCCTCCCCTTCTTGATTGTGAGTCGTCCTCGACTCATGCTCGGTCGTCTGTAAAAGGTTAGCTCCAAAGGAAGGCAAAACAACAAGCATATCGTTTGTAATCAAATTGTTAGAATCAGATTCATCAGGATTCATATCCTCCCTTTCTTGAAAAAGTTCATGTGCCTTAAAAATTGAACCAGATGTACGTGACATGGAATGATTGGTGATAGTATAGTTCTCTAGTTCATCACATGGTTGTACATCATAAGCAAAATTCATATTGGAGCAAATGTACACTTGATTAACCATGTACTTTCCATTATCATTATATTTGCCTATAATATGAAAAATGTTTCTTGATAAGCAAGGCAAATTATATGGATTAGTAAGTCTCTCCTCTAAATTGTCTAGATCAAATAGAACATCAAATTCAATATAACCGAGAATATTTAAAGAAGACAACAATTTCAGCTCATCATTTTCATTTGCAACGTGAACAACATGTTTATTTTGAGCACAAGTGTTATTATGTTCCAAAGTAAGAGTAACATGTTCATTCACTAGTTGTGGCATGAATATAAGTGAAGCATTATCACACAACTCTTCTTTATCCCAAGAAACATCGAGCAAATCTTCTTATGACAAAGGTAAATCAGCAACTGGTTCTACAATTTGTTGCTCTAACAAAGCATGATTCGTGGAAAGTTTCAGCACATCAATATCGTTCTCATCTTGAATGAGTGTGGTACCTTTTTCATTACCTTTGTTTTCCTTCTCAGCTGATGTAGGTACATCTTCAGTTGTAGGTGATGGAAGCAGGGGTGTTGCAACAAGCATCTTTTCATTCTCCTCATTCTCAATTTGATCATTTGCACTTGCCTGCAGAACGTTAGTCGTGCAAGGATACACACCATTCTTGCAAACAGATGTATTGATTTTCCGTACAACTTTCTTATGTTTTATTTTATTTTCAGCTGCACAAGCAAGAGCAAATGTTTGCAACAGAGAAACATATTCTTTATTAATAACAATATTGTATATTTTCTCATTAAGTCCACGTAAGAATCTAATCTCTTTTTCTCCATCAGTTTCTTCTAAATCACAACGAGACATGCATATCTGTAACTCTTGATAGTACTCCTCTACAGATTTTCTACCTTGATTCAAGCATTCTAATTTCTTATGTAAATCACGTTGGTAGGAAGGAGGAACAAAACGTTCACGCATAGCTTCTTTTAACCTAGCCCATGTGTCAGGTTGTAAGCGGAGGGTAGCAAGTTCATTCCACCAGATGATAGCAAAGTCTTTAAATTCACTAGTGGCTTGCCTAACTCGATGTTGCTCAGGAACTAAGTGAGAATTAAACTTTTGCTCAACAGTTATCTCCCAATCTAAGTAAACCTCAGCATCATAGGCACCATGAAAAGGAGGGATGGAAAATTTCACCTTAGCAAAAGGATCATCATTGGCACGACCATGATGGTGGTTGTTATTACCTCTCATACCGTGCTGATTGCGGTGAAGGCGTTGACGTAGTCGTGCCTCTTGGCTCATCCGTTGGTTCACCTCTCCATTGTCGCTATATTCAACGTTTTGGTCATTGTCGCGCCCCGAGACTGGGACTACGACTACTCCTGTAGAGACCTAGCTCGCTGCAGCTAGTCCCATATATGCATAGCATACACATACCCTTGACGTCCCAGGATAAGTCAAGCACAGGAGTATATTCACATTGCAACAGAGTAACTTACAAAATATTAAGCAGTGTGGCCTGCTGGCCTTAATATTACATAAAGAGGATTACAATGCCTACAAGGCATTCAGGGTTTAGCAAAATATTTAACTACGCAGTAGAAGATAGGTGACCCACCCACAAAAGAGAAGTGGACAGCAGAACAACACACATCAGGGAAATGACGGGACTGACGCTCCTCCTTCTGGATCCAATAAGTTCTCCACGCCTTCATCTTGATTGTTGATCGCTCCGTCTATTGATTTGTAAGTTGCAAGAGTGAGCACTTACGTACTCAGCAAGTCATAGGTAAGAGTAGATACATATAGTAGTGATGACATGAACCTAGACTAGTCAAGAATTATGGATATTTGTAAAATAATCTTTTCCTTTCTCATCTCATCTTATCGCAGCACTTTTTATAATATAACATCATCAATCATGTTCACTAGATTATAGCACTACCGCGACACGTCGACACACGACAGCCCACGGCAGCACTCCTTATCATGACAACACATGTCATTTGGGTAATCTTGATTAAACATATTTTATTTAGAAATTAGTACTTGTGTCACACCCCGTGGATTTAATCCACCGCAGCAGACTCCTATAAACCCGGGAGCTCGGAGTATTCGAATACGTTTTTAACTCTGCAGAGAGGTACCAATTTACCCGTAAGATATTCCACTTTCAAACCTTTCCTATCATAACAAAATGATTGGACCCCTGACTCACTTCATATTGTGAGCGGCAAGGTGGAAATAACAAGAACTTTTGTTATGTATCACTTACAATTCACCCCCGACCCTGTGGCTCTCCGCGAAACACAGTTGTGGTAGGCTGTATCACAACCTCCACCCCACCTCATTTTCCCATTACTGGGTCAAATATCAGATCACCTTCAGTGATAGTGGGAGTCAGCCTCCAAGTCAATCATTACAACACAACTCATGCAGGGGTTTCATGTACGATCCACATAAGTACTTGTTCAGGCCTGTCCCATACCAGGCTTGCGGTTAGCACGTTGTTCATGCCACTAGACGCACAACACAAGGTTCTAGTCCTTATATGCCAGTGACCAGACCATCCACAACCCTGCACCTTCAGTGCCTGCATTCCTTTGCAGTCTAGCACCTCCAGTGCTACAGCGATCCACACCATTTTTCTGGTCACGGCTAGGGGTTTTATTTCATGAATATAAGTATATACATACATAAAATAGTTCATGGCTCAAAACTTGTTTATTTCATATTTCACAGATAACCAGTCTAGTACTGCCAATTCATAAATCAATCATTCTCAATCTTTCACATGCAATATTGCCTATATTCAAGGTTATGTTTTAGCAACATTTAAAATATAGGTTCAAGATGACCAAGGATATGACTTGCCTTCCGCGTCGTAAGAAACAGCAGTTGATGACGGGTCAACAGCGAAGTCCTCGAACTTGATTTCTGGATCTGCTCGGCGACAAACAAACAATACACACAAATATTACTTATATATTAAGATGTTTTTGGATCTATATGCAGATATGCTTAACAAGAGTGACTGAACGATATTGGAGATAATTGAGATTGCGAGCTGAACTGAGTTGAGATCTAGGGTTTCAAAGGATTGGCTAAGAATGGGTGGTAGATGCTCTTAGGATTTCAAGGTTACAATAAGAACATCAGTTTTGTGGCTGGTTTGATCAAAAACAGCGAATGTCAGCGGATTGACATTCGGATCAAGATTCTGACATAACTTCAGGGAAAGCTAGAGAGCTTATCTCAAGTTATGATAGTAGGAGAAAATGTAGATCATAACTCTACAAATTCAGTGGACAAAGTGGCTTTCAAAATGCACAATCAGAAGTGGGTAAACAAGGCCAATGCCATTGGCTGGCATGCACTGAGACAGCGTCAAAAATTAGGGTTTAGCGGCAAATATAATTCAAGGGCTCAAATCAAGTTGTGATAGAAGAAGAAAATGTTGATCACAACCTCAGGAGTCTAAGGGACAAAGTTATGCCCAAAATGCACATCTGGAAGGAAGTGAAAAGGGCTAATGCCACTGACTGACATAGTCTGGCATTGATCTTGACATGGCCAGAAACTAGGGCTTGGCATAACTTTTGATCTAGAGCTCCAAATGATGCACCACTTTGTCTGGGAAGTAGGCAATGATAACAGGAACAAATCATTCAACAGGATCTATGGAAGAAAATGGCTAGAAGGTGATGAAATTCAGTGATGAACTGAGGTGAACTAGTTGCACTGGAGCAGTTCTGGACAAGATTTTGGCATGGCTATAACTTGAATTCTGGGCAGTTTCAGAGATCGAGCTAGAAGGCAAAAATGTTTAGGAGGTTGAGGCACACTTGAATGACAAAGTGGATGAAGCTGAAACGGCCAGGAATAGGTTTTCCGGTGATCAACGCCGGAGAATAAACACTGCCATTTGGGGCTTTTCGATTTAGACCGAATGAACTTGATTCCAAGCTTGGGAAGTGAAAGAGAGATAAGTGGAATCTACCTGCACGATCAATTTGGCCGAAGGATGGCCGGAGAAGCCTGGCGACGATCGCCGGTTTCTGGAGAAGCTCAAAATTGGGGAAAGCTTCGATTGAAGCTCAATCGGGAGATCTTGATGCATAGGCTTGTTGGAAACGGCTCACTGATCAACTTCTTCCACAGGATCGAAAGCTAATTCGAGGTAATTTGGCCTGCATTGCCGGAACAGGGCAATCTTCGAGTTTCAGCAAATTCCGGTGATCGCCGGCGATAGGAGGCAAGGAAATCCAATTAAGTGATACAGCACGATGAGAGAGATAAGGGGAACTCACTGGTGCTGTTAATTTGGCAGGAGATGCTGCGGTTGAGGCTGTCACCGTGAGGCCTCGAGCTGGTCTCGCCGGAGAAGAAGACTAAGACAGAAAATCTGAGGCTTTGCTGGTTCCAAGTGAGGTGTGAAGGAGCTACTGAGTACAGGGATGCTCAAATAGGCAGGCGAAGCTGCAAGGGGGAACAGCGAAGTAATTGGCTACTGTGATGAGATGGAGATGGGTTGCGTGCTGAGCATCAGCGGCGAAGACACAGCATTAACCGGTGATGCGACGGCGACAACGGCTCTGCAGTTGATCATCATGTCGGTTCATCGGGACATGGCAAGCTGGAGCAAGCGGTGGCGACAACATTGGCGCGGCAAGGCAACGTGGCAGTGAATTGCTGACAAAAGGCTGCTGGTCGCGCGCGGGAGCAGGCGCTGGTCGTCGATGTTGCAGTGGCTCTGCCACGACACGGCTGGAGCGAGGACACGTGCGCACCGGCATGCACGGTCACAAGTGCGGCGAAGCCTCGCCGGCGACGAGCAGCTACGGCGCACAAGTACAGCAACTCTGGTCGTGAGCACAGCAAACGGCCTGGTCGAATTTGGGCTTGATTGCAATTTCCAATTCTTGATTTGGACTGAACTGTAAATCTGGAGATTTGGAAGGTTTGATCTGATTTTGATTCTGCTGTTTTGGTATACTTAATTCCACAAATGATTTGGCACAGATTGAAGATAAAATTTGAGACATTTGGATGTCTTTTGATATGAACTGAAAACAGAGTAGATTAGGGTAAAATAAGTCTGAATCTTATTGATCTCGAATTCTGGGATTTAGGGTTTGATTTTGAGATACTCATAAAAGAAGAATTTGTATTGAAAAGCATTTGGGAGGTGTTCCCTGAATCAGATTTGAATTTGGAGATGATTTGCAACATTTTGCCTTTTCTGGCTTTTAGAAAATCTGGAAAAAGGACTGATCTGCGATACTCTTGGACTGATTTGCGAAAAAGGTTCAGATGGTGAAATCTGGCTGCCAACTTTTTGGATTAAGGTATTGGCATACCCTTGATCATAATCCAGGAATAATCTGGTCTGAACTTGGCTAAGATTTTGATTAAATCTGAATTTCTGAAACTTAGGGTAAAAGGTAATAACAGATATTCTGTTTTCGAAAACAGAAAAGAGTTGATAATTCTGGAAGTTAGGGATAGAATTGAATCTAGGTTCTGAAGGCTTTTAGGTTTAGGATAACTGATAGATCAAATCTGGCAAGTCAGATCTTGACTTGGGGTCACAGGATAGATTTGGAGGTTTTTAGGCTAGAATAGAATAAAGCTGAGGCTGATTTGGTTGATCTAGAAGAGACATATGCATGCATGATTTTTAAGAAAGAAACTTTTCACCCCAAAACTCAGGATGTTACAGTCATCGTCATGGAAGGGTGGCTGTTGTGGCTCCAAAGCTTCAATTCGTCCAGCAAGGGTGGACACGCGTCTGTCGAGGCCCTCAAACTGATGCTGTGAAGCCGTGGCATGTTCACTGAGCATCTTGGCCAGCCTCTCCTCCAAACCGCCCAACAAGTCCCTAAGCTCGCTGTGCAGCACACAGTCCTCAGTAGAAACCCTGTCCTTCTCGTTGGAACTTTCTGTCATTGTGAGCAAGACAACAAAAGATAACAGAAAATATTATCCCTAGCAACTACTAGGTTATGGGGAAGTGGGATCACACACTCTCCTGCGTCTTACCAAGTTCTTACTAGGTTCTTACCAAGGCGACAGGTAGCACAACTCAGAGGTATACCAACAGTATGTGAAGCGATTGCAAGACCCAATCCATACCTGATAAGAAGTATGTGGAGCTTAGATATGCAATATTTAGTAGCAAAGAATATGCAATCATCGAAATCAGAATAGCAAAGCTGAATAAATATCCAAAGTACTTGTCAAAGTTGCTGGCCTAAACTCGTTCTCAGATCTAGCTCAAGCAAGCAAACGAATGACGTAACACTGTCGATACAAAGGATGCAAGCACTTCTGATTTTTTTTATTGCTTTTTTTTTCCTTGGTTTTTTTTTCTTTTTTTATCTTTGTGCGGATTGTTTTTTTATGCACTTGCCTTTTTCACCTTTTTTTTTAAATATCAATAGTGCCGCATATGAGAGATTACAAGATATATACACAAACACTCAATTTTCTCTCGCTGGAAAAACAGATCTACTATGCAGAAACTTACTATGCTGTTTTCGGATTTTTGGAGGCCTCAAACGCTAAAACGTATAACAGTAAAATTGTAGATCGTTTCGTGTTGATCAATTTGCATATATGGAACACCAATTTTGGATAACGGATCTAGGAGATATGGGCCCCGCAATACAGTCTGTGTAGGAAATCCGAAATCAAACAGATTCACTTCCAACGCGATTTTGAACTTGAAAACGGCGTTTATACAACTTCTCACAATGGACAAAGTTGTAGAGAATTTTCTGAGCTACAATTTAGACTCTGAATTTGTCCAATTTGGAGTTCAGACAAAGGAGATAAAAGCAAAATACCGAACTTGACAGATTGACACCCAATTTGGACGCGGCGGCGACGACGACGTGATGGCGTTAGACTCGACGTCAAGGTGCAAGACTCAAACTAGATCAAGAACTTACTCTAAACCAGCAACAAGACGATGACGATGGATACAAAGTCAACAACGCGAAACTGAAAATGAAATCACGAAGGGCACAAAGTGGCTTGGACGATGGATATGATGGCGAACTCAAATATTTTTGTGGGGTAATTTTCTGGACTCTAGGTGAAAGATGAATAATGAACAAAGGGGATACAAGTATACTTGGCGGGCAACTTGGCTCTGATACCACTTGATGTGACACTGGGTTCCCGATCTTCCGAAAGGTACGTGATAGATCGATTGGTGGAGCTTCGACGTATAACGATCCGGCTTCAAATCAGGCACGATCTGAACCCCGCAATCGCAACACCACTACTCCGTTGGTTATCAATCTCGCGTGAGCGTGATTGACCTCGCCAAGAAGGCTTATCCCTGCTGCGAATCGAGAACACAAGCAAGAACACGGAAGAAGGAAAACTGAATTGCAAATACGAATGATTAATCTCACAAGTTGGGGTCTCACAAACCGATCAAGCGGTGAAACTGTTCGAAGACAGAATAATCTAAGCAAAACCCAAGTCTAAACGATGATGGCTACTGAATATATAGTGACGGCTAGGGTTTTGTAACATCCTGAGTTTTGGGGTGAAAAGTTCTTTCTTAAAAATCATGCATGCATATGTCTCTTCTAGATCAGCCAAATCAGCCTCAGCTTTATTCTGTTCTAGCCCTAAAATCTCCAAAATCTATCATGTAACCCCAAGTCAAGATCTGACTTTCCAGATTTGATCTATCAGTTATCCTAAATCTAAAAGCCTTCAGAACCCAGATCCAATTCTATCTCTAACTTCTAGATTTTTTCAACTCTTTTCTGTTTTCGAAAACAGAAATATCTTATATTACCTAAATACCCTAAGTTTCAGAAATTCAAATTTAATCAAAATCTTAGCCAAGTTCAAACCAGATTATTCTTGGATTATGATCATGGGTATGCCAATACCTTAATCCAAAAAGTTGGCAGCCAGATTTCACCATCTAAACCCTTTTCGCAAATCAGTCCATGATTTATTACAAATTAGTCCTTATCTGATATCTAAAAACCCAAAAAGGCTAAAATCTCCAGATTAACTCCAAATTCAGAATTTCTTCGGCAAATCTTTTCTAGATGCTATTTGAAACAAATTCTTCTTCTGTGCAGATTTCAAGATCTCATCCTAATTACCATAATTCAAAATCAATTGAAACTCAGATTCAATTACCCTAAAAATACACTATTTTCAGTCTGTATCAAAGACTACTCAAATGTGCCAAATTTTATCAACTGTTCTTGCCAAATATTCTGTTGAATATAATCTGCCAGATCAGTGCAATCAAATTCAGTTTAAACCTTCCAAAACTCCAGATTCGCAGATCAGTCCTTTTTCCAGATTTTCTAAAAGCCAGAAAAGGCAAAATGTTGCAAATCATCTTCAAATTCAAATCTGATTCAGGTAACATCTCCCAAATGCTTTTCAACACAAATTCTTCTTATATGAGTATCTCAAAATCAAACCCTAAATCCCAGAATTCGAGATCAATAAGTTTCAGACTTATTTTACCCTAATCTACTCTGTTTTCAGTTCATATCAAAAGTCATCCAAATGTCTCAAACTTTATCTTCTAGCTGTGCCAAATCATTTATTGAATTAAGTATACCAAAACAGCAGAATCAATTCCAGATCAAATCATCCAAATCTTCAGATTTACAATTCAGTCCAAATCAAGAAATCAAAAACTGCAAATCAGCCCTATTTCGACCAGAGCAGCAGCAACTGTTCACACGACCAGTACTCGCCGTGTTTTGCTTCCTTGCGCCGTGCACGTTCGCCGCTGGCCAAGCTTCGCCTGCAACTTGATCGTGCATGCTGTTGCGCACGTGTCCTCGCCTCAGCCGTCACCGTGGCAGCGCCGCTGCAACGTCGACGACCAGTGCCTGCTCCCGCGCGCGACCAGCAGTGACTGTTGTCAGCATCTTCTTGCCACGTTGCTTGCCTTGCCAGCCGTTGTCGCCACCGCTTTGCACCGCCCGACATGATTGAGTCCCAATGTAGCAACAGCTTTGCCTCGCCAGTGCGCCGTCGCGTCACTGTTCGCCGTTGTTACATCTGCGCCCGGCAACTCATATCAACTGACACCAAATTCAATGCTATTACCTCCTTGCAAGCTACGCCCACTGCTCTATTTAAACCACCAGTGCCTTGTATCATCTCCTCTTCACCAGGACTTAACCAAATTCTCAAACTTCTTCACTGTCGTCGTCTTCTCCGGCGAGACCAGCTCGAGGCCTCACGGTGCCAGCTTCACCCGCTGCATCTCTCACCAAATTAACAGCATCAGTGAGTTCCCCTCACCTCCCTCATCGTGCTGTACCAACTAATTTAACTCTCTTACACCTTATCGCCGGTGATCGCCGGAAATGGCTGAAATTCGAAGAATGCCCTGTTCCGGCAATGCAGGCCAAATTACTTCGAATTATCTTTCGATTCTGTGGAAGAAAATGATCAGTGAGCCATTTCCAGCAAGCCTGTGCATCAAGATCTCCAGATTGAGCTTCAATCGAAGTTTTCCCCAATTTTGAGCTTCTCCAGAAACCGGCGATCGTCGCCAGGCTTCTCCGGCCATCCTCTAACAAAATTGACCATCCTAGTAGCTCCCTTATACTCCACAGATACTCCCTGAGCTTGGAATTAAGTTCAAACCCCCTACAGCAAAAACCCCCAAATCCTATGTCTTCTTCTCCGGCACAGTTCACCGGAAAAGTTTTCCCGGCCGTTTCAGCTCAAATCACTTTGTCCATCGTGTGTGCCTTAACCCCCCTGAGTATTTTTGTCTTCTAGCCCGACACCTAAATCAGCCTAGATCAAAAGATATAGCCATGCCAAGATCTTGTCCAGAACTGCTCCAGTGCAACCAGTTCACCTCAGTTCATCACTGAATTTCATCACTTTCCAGCCATTTCTTGCCCTAGATTCTGTTGACTTAATTGTTCCTGTTATCCTTGCCTACCTCCCAGACAAAGTGGTGCATCATTTGGAGCTCTAGATCAAAAGTTATGCCAAGCCCTAGTTTCTGGCCATATCAGATTCAATGCCAAACTATGTCAGTCAGTGGCATTAGCCCTTTTCACTCCCTTCCAGATGTGCATTTTGGGCATAACTTTGTCTCTTAGATTCCTGAGGTTGTGATCTACATTTTCTTCTTCTATCACAACTTGATTTGAGCCCTTGAAATGCATTTTATGCTAAACCCTAATTTTTGACACTATCCCAGTGCATGCCAGCCAATGGCATTGCCTTGTTTACCCACTTCTGATTGTGCATTTTGAAAACCACTTTGTCCACTGAATTTGTAGAGTTATGATCTACATTTTCTTCTACTGTCATAACTTGAGATAAGCTCTCTAGCTTTCCTTGAAGTTATGTCAGATTCTTGATCCGAATGTCAATCTGCTGACATTCGCTGTTTTTGATCAAACCAACCACAAAACTGATGTTCTTATTGTAACCTTGAGATCCTAAGAGCATCTAACATCCATTCTTAGCCAATTCCTTGAAACCCTAGATCTTGACTCAATTCAGCTTGCAATCTCAATTATTTCCAGTATCGTTCAGTCACTCTTGTAAAGCATATCTGCATATAGATCCTAAATCATTTTAATATATAAGTAATATTTGTGTGTATTGTTTGTTTGTCGCCGACCAGATCTAGAAATCAAGTTCGAGGACTTCGCTGTTGATCCGTAATCAATTGCTGCATCTTACGACCTTGAATATAGATAATATTGCATGAACTATCCTTGGTCATCTTGAACCTATATTTTAAATGTTGCGAAAACATAACCTTGAATATAGATAATATTGCATGAGAAAGATTGGAAATGGTTGATTTATGAGTTGGCAGTACTAGACCGGTTATCTGTGAAATGTGAAATAAACAAGTTTTGAGCCATGAACTATTATATATGTATTTATATACTTATATTAATGAAATAAAACCCCTAGCCGTGACCAGAAAATGGTATTGAATGGTCGTAGCACTGGAGGTGCTAAACTGCGAAGGAATGCAGGCACTGAAGGTGCAGGGTTGTGGATGGTCTGGTCACTGGCATATAAGGACTAGAACCTTGTGTTGTGCGTCTAGTGGCATGAACAACGTGCTAACCGCAAGCCTGGTATGGGACAGGCCTGAACAAGTACTTATGTGGATCGCACATGAAACCCCTGCATGAGATGTGTTGTGATGATTGATATGGAGGCTGACTCCCACTATCACTGAAGGTGATCTGACATTAGACCCAGCAATGGGGAAATGAGTAAGGGTGGGGGTATAGCCCGCCACAACTGTGTTTCGCGAGAGATCCACAGGGTCACGGGTGAATTGTGAGTGATACATAACAAAAGTTCTTGTTATTTCCACCTTGCCGCTCACAATATGAAGTGAGTCAGGGGTCCAATCATTTTGTTATGATAGGAAAGGCTTGAAAGTGGAATATCTTGCGGGTAAATTGGTACCTCTCTGCAGAGTTAAAAACGTATTCGAATACTCCGAGCTCCTGGGTTTATAGGAGTCTGCTGCGGTGGATTAAATCCACGGGGTGTGACACAAGTACTATTTTCTAAATAAAATATGTTTAATCAAGATTACCCAAATGACATGTGTTGTCATGATAAGGGGTGCTGCCGTGGGCTGTCGTGTGTCGACGTGTCGCGGTAGTGCTATAATCTAGTGAACATGATTGATGATGTTATATTATGAAAGGTGCTGCCATGAGATGAAGTATGAAAGAAAAAGGTTATTTTATAAACATCCATAATTCTTGACTAGTCTAGGTTCATATCATCACTACTATATGTATCTACTCTTACCTATGAATTGCTGAGTACGTAAGTGCTCACCCTTGCAACCTACAAATCAGTAGATGGAGCGTTCAATGACCAAGATGAAGGCGTGGAGAACTTCTTGGATCCAGAAGGAGGAGCGTCAGTCCCGTCATTTCCCTGATGTGTGTTGTTCTGCCGTCCACTTCTCTTTGTGGGTGGGTCACCTATCTTCCGCTGTGTAGATGTTATTTTGCTAAACCATGTATGCCGTGAAGGCATTGAAATCTCTTTATGTAATATTAAGGCCAGCAGGCCACACTGCTTAACTATTTTGTAAGTTACTCTGTTGCAATGTGATATACTCCTGTGCTTGACTCATCCTGGGAAGTCAAGGGTATGTGTATGGTATGCATATATGGGACTAGCTGCAGCGAGCTAGGTCTCTACAGGAGTAGTCGTAGTCCCAGTTTCGGGGCGCGACAGGTTTGGGGCATTAAACCCTAGGGTTACACGGGCCATAGGCCCAAAGTGGAGTGTCGCAGCGCCCGGCAGATTCTGGTCGCCATATTGTTTTGACAATTCCTGTTGATCCGTAAGGAATTTTGACATGGGACTGGATGCGTTGGAAAGATCTCGTCGAGGGCTTCTCTGTGCATACCAAGAACGTCCAAAACAGAGTCTGTATGCGCCCTGGGAATCCGTTTTAAGTTGACTATGCGGAGATGGCCGAACCCGACTCGTGGACAAATTGGGCTCTCTCTTGGGCCGGCCTTGCAACGACGTGGCTTGTGGGACCAGAGGGCGTCGAAGTGGTGGAGATGTGCCTTTCTTGAATACGTCTTGAGCTTGGGGAGGTGGCCACGGCGGAGGCCGAACTGCTGGCGGCGATAGCGCAATATCAGCATGATGAGCTTGCCGGCTGTGCACGCGACCTGGCCATGGTGTGGGTCGATGATGCCATATAGTTGATGATGACACCATAGTTGGTGTAGTGTTGGTCCTATCTATGATGTGCATGGTCACATCACCGGGCGCCTCCATTTGCCTGGGGACGAGGCCCCTGGTGCCGCCGTTCCGGGCGCCGCCATTGGCCAGGGGACTAGGCCCCCTATGCCTGCGTCCCGGGCGCCGCCATTTGCCTGGGGACAAGGTCCCCGGTGCCGCCGTCCCAGGCACCACCATTTGCCCGGGAACAAGGCCCCCGGTACTGCCATCCCAGGCGTTGCCATTTGCCTAGGGAAGTTCTGTGGGACCCTCATTTGAGGAATCCGGTGGCAACCGCCCAGGTGGGTTGCACTCAGAAAAGGTACATTGCAGCTCACAACAACAAGATGCATTATATAAAAATGCGAGTAATTAAAAACAAGTGCTGATCACAAGGACCAACATTACAATAACTTAGCGCCAAAGTGACGCATTTAAATGTTGATACAAATTAAGGAGTTTTCGACACAAAGGTCGGCACAAAATCAAACAACAATAACAAACAAAAGACTTCATCAGTCTTCTTCTTCTGCAGCAGCGGTGTACGGGCCTTCTCCACATCTGACTCCACCTTGGTGCATAACCCTCTATCAAGCTTGGTCTTCAGTTTCTTCTTCTTGTTCCACATTGGGCTCAAGACCATAAGATTCAGGGTCAACGAATCCTTCTTCTAAATTGGTTTGTAAAAGCAAGGGTGAGCACATTGTCCACATGGTGCTCAACAAGTCCCAAATAAGAATGCAAGTGTATATATAGATGAGGGGGAAATCTCTCACAGAATAGCTCTTTGGCTTTGTATATGTATATAGGATAGATTTTCACTTGGTTTTTGGAGAAAAGACTTTTATTTTCACAAGCAGTGCTTTTAAAATCCTAAGCTAAATTCTTAGAAAATGTTGTGTGTGGTGGTCTTTCATGAGTCACCACTTTATCCTGATTTTGTGAAAACTTTCCAAAAGCTACTTGTGCTGCATCGACGTGAATAGAATCCACAGCGCGCAGACTCCATAACCTGGGAGCTCAGAGTATCCGATACTTTTTAAACTTTGCAAAGGTGCACCACCTTAATCCACCGATCATTCGGCTTTCAAGTCGGTACCTCTCCATGTGACTCTTACGCATGTGACAAGGCCGAGATGACACAACAATTTACAGTCCTAGCATTAACTATTTCCCTGCCCGGCAAATAGACAGTTAAGTCTCAAGTACCGTTGTGGGTCCTCCCCACTGCCTTACTTCCTAGCCTGGGTCTATGTTCTCGCAAGACACATAGCCTCTCTTGATTACAGTCGCGCACAACTTAATCTGGCATAGGGCGTCTTCCTTCTTTCCACCTTTTCCTCTCATGATTTTTCTGAACTCACATCACTCATGGCCTTCTGCGGCCCACCAGTTCTCGCAAGACACTGGATCGACAACCATTGCAGGGAAAAGCTAATACTAAAGAAAGCTACTAAGTTGCGCCCGTCCCATAAACAGGCAAGTGGTTGGTACGTTTTTCATGCCGCATAGAAGCACAACACAAGGTTCTAGTCCTTATGAATTTCTAGTGAGGAGTCTTTCGCATTCCCAGTGCGCACACAGCACCATCCTATCAAACCATCCTCACTATCGATTCCAATCATATTTTCTTTCACAAAAGGGCTTGAACATGCTTTTCTCATATGTGACCATTCAACATTTATCATATAATCTTTAAGCATAGCATAGCCTAAGCATGATAATCTAGGGTAACAAGGGTGCAGGGGTATTCAATGTCAAAAGGGGCTTTACAATCATTTAGGTCATATCTAATCATTTTATTGAAACATAGTTCTTATTTGAATCTAAGGCATGCATATACTTGAAAACAGATAACATACTTCATTTCAAAATAATAGGCTAGACATGGTGAAGGGTTTGAGACTTACCTTGCAGTGATGGGTCTAGCTGCTCAGATGAATCCTCGAAGATCTCCTCGGTTCCTTCAACGTCTGGTTCCACGGCGGATACAAACAACACATACACACTATATAGGCATACAAGTACTAGAAAATAATACGTAAATACATCATGCATGCAGGGGTAAGGGTTTGGACAAGGTCACTTGACATTGGTCGAAGAGATGGGCTCAAAGGGCTTGAATGTCGAAAGGCTGACATTCGACTCATGGCTTGACATTGCTCTAAATCGGTTCTAGGTCTGTTTTCTGGAGATGTGGTAGTAGGGAATGTTGTAGATCATGGCTCAAGGGACTTACTGGACAAAGTGGCATTTCAATTGCTCAAATGGAACAAGTCTAAATCATCTAATGCCACTGGTGGTCATGCACTGACATAGTGCTAGACATGGCCAGAAACTAGGGCATTGCATAACTTTTGACTCAGGACTCCAATTGATGCAAAACTTTGTCTGGGGTTTAGGCATTGATAACAGCTACAAAACTCTCAACAGGCTCAAAGGAAGAAGGTGGCCGGAAGGTGGCCAAATCCGGTGAGCAAACACGGTGGCCTGGACATGAACTGAACCACTGGACAGCAACCTTGGCATGCCCATAACTTTTGATTCAGGTCGATTCAGAAGTTGAGCTAGTAGACAATATTGCTCAGGGTATTGAGATCTATCTAAGGGACAAAGTGCGCGGAGCTAGATCGGTCGGGGAAAAATTCCGGCGACCGGCGCTGGAGAAGATGACTCCTAAATTGGGCATTTTCGGTTTAAAGGGTTTGAAGTCGATTCATTGCTCAGGGAGTGAGAGGGTGAGGTGAGGGGGCTATTTGCAGGGTTAATTCGGCCGGAGAGTGGTCGGAGAAGCTTGGCGACGAGGACCAGTTCACTGGTGGCGCGCAAACTTCGGAAAGGCTATGATTGTTGCTCGATTTTGAAATCCAAGTTTGTAGGCTTGCTCAAATGGGTGTACTGAACAATTCTCATCACTGGCACGAGGATTAATTCGGATAGAACCGGCCAGCATTGAGGAAACAGGGCATTTGGGTGTTTTCCGACGATCGCCGGCGCTAGGGTTCGCCGGGGATCAATTAAAGGCTATGAAACATACAGGGGGACAAGGGGACCTTACTGGTGGTGTTGGCTTGGAGGGGAAAGCTTCGGGCGAAGCTGGCGCCGTAAGCTTCAGGAACTGCTCGCCGGGGAAGAAGGCCTTCGCGGCGGCGCTGAACAACTGGACTACTCTCTGGTGGAGGAAGCTAAGGCTTACAATGCGGGTGGCGTGAAGAGATGCTGGGCAAAGGGGGCTTTATATAGCCGTGGGTGAAGCTCTCGGGAGCAGCAGCAATCACCGGGGGATTTTTCTTCTGGCGCTGGAGCGGTCAACGAGGCACTTGGGGAGACGGCGGGGCTCTGCCTGAGGCGGAGCATCGCGCGAAATCAGGATTCCGTCAGGAAGGCGAGGTGCTGATCTCCGGGATGGCAGCCATGTGGCGTGGAGCTCCTGACAATAGCGGGCACGCGCGCGCGCGGGGAAGAACACGGCACGGTGTGGTTGAAGCGTTCCACGGTGGCGGTACAGCTGTGCGCGGTGAAGGCTACGTGGCCGTGAAGGTGGCAGCGCGAGGAACTTCGCCGGCGGCGAGCTCAACGGCGCGGCAAAGTGGCAGGGCGCTGGTCGAACGAACACTGGTCGCGGTCGTGCACGCGGTCTCCTGGTCGTGGTCGAAGAAAAGGCCACGGGCTTGTTTGCAAGGTTTTGGACTGAAATGTGAAGGTTTTGGCTCGGGAATTTGGGACTATTTGCAATTCTGAAGAACTGAAGGGCTGATTTGAATTCTGACTTTGCAGATGAGTGCTACTAAATGTCTTAGACTCATCCAGCAGGAAAAATGGTAAAATTCGATAAGATTTGGTGGTTTTGACAAAAATCGAAAACAGGGTATTTAGGGTAAACAGGGTAATTAGGGTCTGAAACTTTTGTCGAGGCTGAAACTAGGGTTTCGGTCGAGATTCTGGAATTCTTCCAGAAGGGAAAAATGTTCAGAAAAATGAAGGAAAGGTAATCACTTGATCAGATCTGGATTTGGAGATGATCTGAGACTTTTAGCCTTTTTGGGTTTTCTAAAAGGACTAAACTAAAGCACTTTTGGACTGAATTGTAAAAACGATCTGGGAGATGAAGTTTAGCTGCCAACTTTTTAAGTTAAGGTAGTGGCATACCCAAGATCAAGATAGGGTTGAGACAACAGGGATTCCAAAGAATGTATGCTGACTCGTAGGCAGAAAAGATAGTCAAAAATAGGGATGTTACAACGAGGGCCCCAGTGCCGCCGTCCCGGGTGCCGTCATTGGCCCGGGGTCTAGGCCCCCAGCGCCTCGGTCCCAGGCGCCGCTATTTGCCTGAGGGCAAGGCTCACGGTGCCTCCGTCCCGGATGCCGCCATCTGCCTGGGGACGAGGCCCGATGCCGCTGTACCGGTCACCACTATTGGCCGGGCAACAAGGCTCCCGGTGACCCCCGCCCAGGCACCGCCATTGGCCAGGGGACTAGGCCCCCGGCGGCTCGGTCCCAGGCGCTGCCATTTGTCCCAAAGCGAGGCCCCCGGTGCCACCTTCTCGAGGGCCGCCATTGGTCCGGGGACTAGGCCCCTGGCGCCTCTATCCCGGGCTCCGGCATTTACTTGTGGACAAGGCCCCCGGTGCTACCGTCCCGGGCACCGCCATTTGCCTGAGTACAAGGCCCCCGGTGCTGCCGTCCCAGGTGCCGCCATTTGCCCGGGGAGAAGGCTCCTGGTAACCCCCGTCCCGGGCACCGCCATTTGACCGGGGACAAGGCCGTCGGTGCCGCCGTCCCGGGCGAGGCCATTTGGCCGGGGACAAGGCTCCCGGTGCCTCCATTACGGGCACCGCCATTTGCCCGGGGACGAGGCCCCCAGTGCCACCGTCCTGGGTGCCGCTGTTGGCCCTGGGACTAGGCCCCCGGCGTCTGCGTCCCAGGCGCCGCCATTTGCCCGGGGACAAGTCCCCTGGTGCGGCCGTCCCGGGCGCCGCCATTTGTCCGGGAACAAGGCCCCGGTGCCACCGTCCCGCGCCATTGGCCTGGGGACTTCCGTCACGGGCATCGCCATTTGCCCGGGTACGAGGCCCCAGGTGCTGCCGTCCCGGGAGCCGTCATTGGCCCGGGTCTAGGCCCCCGGGGCCTCAGTCCCAGGCGCCTCTATTTGCCCGAGGGCAAGGCTCCCGGTGACCCCCGCCTGGGCACCGCCATTGGCCAGGGGACTAGGCCCCGGATAGCTCGGTCCCGGGCACCGCCATTTGCCTCGAGACGAGGCCCCCGGTGCCACCATCTCGGGGGCCGCCATTGGCCCGGGGACTACGCCCCAGGCGCCTCTATCCCAGGCGCCGGCATTTGCCTGTGGACAAGGCCCCCCGTGCCGCCGTCCCGGGCGCTGCTATTTGCCTGAGGACAAGGCCCCCAGTGCCGCTGTCCCGGGCCTCGCCATTGGCCCGGGGAGTAGGCCCCGGCGCCGCCATTGGCCCAGGACCAGGCCCCCGGCGCCGCCATTTGCCCGGGGACAAGGCTCCTGGTGCCTCCGTCCCGGTTGCCGCCATTTGCCCAGGGAACAGGCTCCTGGTGACCCTCGTCACGGGCGCCGCCATTTTCCCAGGGACAAGGCTCCCGGTGCCTCCGTCACGGGCGCCGCCATTTGCCCGGGGACGAGGCCCCCGGTGCCGCCGTCCCGGGTGCTGTCATTGGCCCGAGAACTAGGTCCTCGGTGCCTCGGTCCCGGGCGCCGCTATTTGCCCGGGGACAAGGCTCTCGGTGCCTTCGTCCCGGGTGCCGCCATTTGCCCGGGGACAAGGTTCCTGGTGACCCCCGTCCCGGGCGCCGCCATTTTCCCGGAGACATGGCCCTCGGTGCCGCCGTCCCGGGAGAGGCCATTTGGCCGGGGACAAGGCTCCCGGTGCCTCCATCACGGGCGCCGCCATTTGCCCGGGGACGAGGCCCTGGTGCTACCGTCCCGGACACCGCCATTGGCGCAGGGACAAGGCTCCTGGTGACCCTCGTCCCGGGCGCCACCATTGGCCAGGGGACTAGGCTCCCAGCGGCTTGGTCTCGGGTGCCATCGTTTGTCTGCGGACAAGGCCCCCGGTGCCGCCGTCTCGGGGGCTGCCATTGGCCCGGGGACTAGGCCCTTGGTGCCTCAATCCCAACACCGCCATTTTCCCAAGTACAATGCCCCCGGTGCCGCCATCCCGGGTGCCACCATTGGCCCGGGCAGTAGGCCCCCGGCACCTCTGTCCCGAGCGCCGCCATTGGTGTGGGAAACCGCCCAGGTGGGTTGCACTCAGAACGGTACATTGCAAGCTCACAACAACAAGATGCATTATATAACAATGCAAGTAAATAAAACAAGTGCTGATCACAAGGACCAACATTACAATAACATAGCGCCAAAATGACGCAATTTAGTGTTGATACAAAATTAAGGAGTTTTCTTCGACACAAAGGTCGGCACTGAATAAAACAACAACAACTAGCAAAAGGACTTCGACGATCTTCATCTTCAACTGTAGTGGTTTTGCATGGGCATTCCCAGTGCGCACACAGCACCATCCAATCAAACCATCCTCACTATCGATTCCAATCACATTTTCTTTCACAAAAAGGGGTTTTGAACATGCTTTTCTCATATGTGATCATTCAACATTTAACATATAATCTTGAGCATATCATAGCCTAAGCATTATATTCTAGGGTAACAAGGGTGCAGGGATTTTCAATGTCAAAAAGGGCTTTACAATCATTTAGGTCATATCTAATCACTTTATTTGAATATAGTTCTTATTTGAATATAAGGCATGCATATACTTGAAAACAGTTCACATACTTCATTTCAAAATAATAGGCGAGACATGATCAAGGGATTGAGACTTGCCTTGCAGTGATGGGTCTAGCTGCTTAGATGAATCCTAGAAGTTCTCTTCTGTTCCTTCAACTTCTGGTTCCACGGCGGACCCAAACAACACATACACACTATATAAGCACACAAGTACTAGAAAATTATACGTAAATATATCATGCATGCAGGGGAAAGGATTTGGGCAAGGTCAATTGATGTTGATCCAAGAGATGGGCTCAAAAGGACTTGAATGTCGAAGGGCTGACATTCGGCTCATGGCTTGACATAGCCCTAAATTGGTTCTAGGTCTATTTTCTAGAGATGTGATGGTAGGGTATATTGTAGAACATGGCTCAAAAGGCTTAGTGGACAAAGTGGCATTTCAATAGCTCAAATGTAATAGGTCTAAATCATCCAATGCCACTGGTGGACATGCATTGACATAGTGTTGGACATGGCCAGAAACTAGGGCACTGCATAACTTTTGACCTAGGGCACCGATTGATGCACAACTTTGTCTGGGGTTTAGGCCTTGACGACAGGAACAATTCACTTAACAGGCTCAAGGGCAGAAAGTGGCCGAACGGCGATGAACGGCGTCGATGAACCACGGTGGCGACACGGCATAGACATGGTTCTAGACAAAACTTGGCATGATCATAACTTTTGATCCAGGCCGATTAAGGGTTCGAGCCAGTGGAGTAAAATACTCAGGGGGTTGAGGCCTAGCTAGATGATAAGGTTGCATCAGCTGGTTCGGCCGGAAAACAAACTCCGGTGATCGGAGCCGAAGACGAAGGCAATGATTTGGGCATTTTTGATCTAGAGCGTTTGAACTCAATTCCACGCTCGGGAAGCATCTAGGGGTCATCACGAAGCTACTGGTGTGCTCAATTTTGCCAAGGGATGGCTGGAGAAGCACGGCGGCGTTCTCCGGCGAACTGTCGAAGCTCGAATTTGGGGATTCGACGCTCGGGGCAAAATTGATGATTCCAATCTTGCAGGTTTACTCCTCCTAGCTTACTGATCATTTTTCTCTACTAGCACAAGGATCAATTTGGCTTGAATCACTCGGCATTAGGGGAACAGGGCAACAGGCAATCTCGGCGATTGCCGGCGCTAGGTCCCGTCGGAGTTCAATGAAATGCTATGACACGTACAGGGGAAAGAGGGAAGCTTACTGATGGCCTTGGTTTGGAGTGGGAAGCAACGGTCGAGGCTGGCACTGTGAGCTCCAGGAGCGGCTCGTCAGGGAAGAAGACGAATGCACGGCAACGGCAAGCTCTAGAGCTAAGTCTCGGGTTGTTGGAGAAGTGTGGGTGTGGAGTGAAGCATTGGCGAGAGGGGGCTTTATATAGCCATGGGGTTGAGTCCTCGGGAGCGGCAGCAGATCGTCAGCGAGGCGCATTGGGACACGACGGGAGCTCTGCCAGAGACGGAGTATCGCGCGAAACCTGGATTCGGCAGAACGACGGGATGGCGAGTCTCGGCATGGCAGCCATGTGGCAGTAAAGCTCTGACAATGGCAGGCACGCGCGCGCGAACGGTGAAGCTACGGTCTCTGGTCGTCGCCACGGAGGAGCTTCTTGGCGCGACGTGAGCACGTGCGGTCACGTGGGATTTGGCCGTTGGCGGAGGCACAACTGGCTGGCGGTGAAGGCTACGATGGTTCACGGCGAACGGTGGCAGCAACCGCGGTCGAACGTCCTCAGGTTGTGGTCGTGCACGCGGGCTCTGGTCGTGGTCGAAGAAAAGAAGCTAGGGACTAAACCGCAAGGCAAAGGGCTGATTTGCGAGGGTTTGGACTGAATTGCGAAGGTTCTTCTCGAAATTCAGGACTTGATTGCAAATTTGGGATTCTGAAGGGCTGATTTGCAATCTGATTTTGCAGTAGAGTATTACCAAAATACTTGGACTCACCCAGCAAGGAAAATGGCAAAATCCTATAAGATCTAAGGGTTTCAACAAAAATTGAAAACAGGGTAAAATAGGGTAACTAGGGTTTGACTTCTTTGTCGGGGCTGAAACTAGGGTTTCGGTTGAGATTCTTGAGTTCTTCCAGAAGGGAAAAACGTTCAGAAAAGCCAAAAAGAGACGGTCATTTGATCAGATTTGAATTTGGAGATGATCTGAGACTTTTAACAATTTTGGGCTTTTTGAAAATTCTGATGAGGACTAAAGTGAAACACTTTTGGACTAAAATTTGAAAGTGATCTGGAAGATGAAGTTTAGCTGCCAACTTTTTAGGTTAAGGTAGTGGCATACCTAAGATCAAAATAGGGTTGAGACACCAGGGATTCCAAAGAAGATATGCTGAATCGTGAGCATAAAAGATAGCCAAAAACTGGGATGTTACACAGGCACCGGAGGTCATGTCCCAGGGCGAATGGCGGCGCCCGGGGCAGGCACCGGAGGCCACGTCCCGGTCCCCGGGCGAATGGTGGCACCCGGGGCAGCCATCGGAGGCCACGTCCCCAGACGAAAAGGCGGCGCCCAGGACCGGCGCCGGAGGCCAGGTCCCCGGGCGAAAGGCGGCGCCTGGGACCGCCACCAGAGGCCAGGTCCCCGGGCGAATGGCGGCTCCCGGGACCGGCGCTGGAGGCCAGGTCCCCGGGAGAAAGGCGGCGCCCGGGACCGGCACCGGAGGCCAGGTCCCCGGGCGAATGGCAGCTCCCGGGGTAGGCACCGGAGGCCAGGTCCCCGGGCGAATGGCGGCGCCCGGGGCAGGCACCGGAGGCCACATCCCCAGACGAAAAGGCGGTGGCCGGGACTGGCGCCGGAGGCCAGGTCCCCGGGCGAAAGGCGGCGCCCGGGACCGGCACCGGAGGCCACGTCCCCGGGCGAATGTGACGCAACTTACCTGGACTTAGTATGGCGGAGATTTCCCCCAACATTGCCTGAAGACGATTCTGTTCAGAATAGCGATTGGGAGACATTCCCTGAGTTAGATCAAGGTTTGGAGATGATTTGTAGCTTTTAGCCTTTTCAGGCTTCTGAGTAAATCGGAAAAGGATCAATCTCAAATGCTTTTGGACTAAAATGCGAAAATGGTCTGAAAGGTGGAGTTTAGCTACCAACTTTTTAAATTAAGGTAGTGGCGTACCTAAGATCATGATTCTGAGATAAGAGGTCAAAAATGAGGTTGAGACATCTGATAATCCACTGAAGATATGCTGACTGGCAAGCTAAAAAGGTTAGCAAAAATTGGGATCTTACAATTGGCCCGGGGACAAGGTCCCCGACGCCTCTGCCCTAGGTGCCGCCTTTAGCCCGGGGACAAGGCCCCCGGTGCCACTATCCCGGGTGCCGCCATTTGCCTGAGGACAAGGTCCCTGGGGCCGCCGGCGCAGGCGGCGCCATTGGCCCAAGGACTAGGCCCCCGGGGCCTAGTCCCTGGGCGTCGCCATTTGCTCGGGGACGAGGCCCGTGGTGCCGCCGACCCGAGCTCCGCCATTGGCCCGGGGACAAGGCCCCCAGCGCCTCTGTCCTAGGCGCCACCATTTGGCCGGGGACAAGGCTCCCGGTGACCCCCGTCCCGGGGGCCGCCATTTTCCAGGGACAAGGCACCCGGTGCCGCCATCCCGGGTGCCGCCATTTGCCCAGAGACAAGGCTCCCAGTGCCTCCGTCTCGGGCTCCGCCATTTGCCCGAGGGCAAGGCCCCCTGTGCCGCCGTCCCGGGCGCCGCCATTTGCCCGAGGACGAGGCCCCCGGTGCCGCCGTCCCGGGTTCCGCGACTGGCTCGGGGAGTAGGCCCCCGGTGCCTCAGTCCTGGGCGTGGCCATTCGCCTGGGGACGGGGCGTCCAGTGCTTCCGTCCCGGGGGCCGCCATTTTCCCGGGGACGAGGCCCCCAGTGCCTCTGTCCCGGGAGTCGCCATTGGCCAGGGTAGGAGGCCCCCGGCGCCTCTTTAGCTTGCTAGTCAGCATATCTTCATTGGATTCTCGGATGTCTCAACCCCATTTTTGATCTCTTATCTCAGAATCTTGATCTTAGGTATGCCACTACCTTAATTTTAAAAGTTGGCAGCAAAAGTTCACCTTTCAGACCATTTTCGCATTTTAGTCCAAAAATATTTCAGATTGACCCTTTTTTTGATTTTCTCAGAAGCCTGAAAAGGCTAAAAGCCACAAATCAGCTCCAAACCTTGATCTAATTTAGGGAATGTCTCCCAATCACTATTCTAAACAGAATCCTCTTCAGACAAAATCTCAAAATCTCATTCTAAACCTCAGTTTTCAGCCTCGCCAAAATTCAGATCCTAAGTACCCTAATCTTCCTACTTTCATCTTGCTCAAAACTTGATCAAAGACACTTAATTATGTCTTTTATCCTTGTATACCTGCTTGTTGAGTTTAGTAACCCTTGTGGCAAAATCAGTTTCAGCTGAAACCAAGTATATCTCCAGATTTACATTTCAGTCCAAGAAACAAGTTCCAGAAATTATAGATCGGCCCAAGACTTCTTTTCAGCCCCTTGTTTCGACCAGGCCGTGAACCTTCGACCAGGGCTCGGCCAGCAGCTGTTTCGACCACAACCAAACCAGCAACCGTTTCGACAGTGGCCGGTGCCGCTCACCGTGGTTTGCAGCCGCGATCTTCACCGTCGGACAGCATCCGTCTCCACCTATGGTTATGTCCGCGCGTGGTGCTCACATCACGCCAAAACCTTCCACCGTGGCGACGACCGATGACAGCTATCAATGCCGTTCATTTGGTGCGCGCGCGTGCCTGTTGTTGTCAGAAACTTGTTGCCACTTCACCGCCAGGCGGAAGCCAGCCACCCCATCGCCCTGCTCCAGCCAGATTTGGCGCGATATTCTCCTTTGGCAGAGTTGCTGCCGCGTCCCAACGCAGTGCACGCTATCTCGATCCCGCCTCCGGTGCCAATCACACGTACCCCGTTTCGATCCGCTTCAACTCTCAAGAACCCCAGCCACTGCCTATTTAAGCCCTCCCCCTTGCCCAGAGTTTCTTCACACCACTCCAGCAGCCACAAAGTCTCAATTCTCGCGTTTCTTCTTTGTCCCCGGCGAGCTATTTCTGCAGCTCACGGCGCCAGCTTCACCCTTTGCTTCCCTCTTCAATCCAAACTTACCAGTAAGCTTCCCTTATCACCCTCTCTGTATCATAGCACTTAAGTGGACCCCGTTGAACCCTAGCGCCGGTGATCACCGGAAATGCCTAAAACCCCTGTTCCTCCAATGCCAATTGATTTAGCCCAAATTGGCCATCATGCTAGTAGGATAAATCGATCAGCACATCACCCTTAGCAAGCCTGTTAGCCTGGATTTCAAATTGCAGCAATCTTTGTAGCCTTTCCCTTTTTTGTGCGCCACCAGTGACCGAGCTCACGTCGCTAGGCCACGCCGGCGACCCTCCGGTCTAATTGGCCGTGTCTGTAGCTTCCCCTTCCCCCCCTCACTCTCTTAGAAAGGAATCGAGTTCAATCGCGCTGTAGCCGAAACCCCCAAATCCAGAGCCTTCTTCTCCAGAACTAGCCACGGATTATATTCCCGGTCGCTCCAGCCAATGCTACCTTGTCTTTTAGCTTGGCCTCAATCTCCTGATAATTTCCTTCCACTTGCCCGGTCGCTGAATCTGCCTAGATTGTGAGATATGCCTTTGCCAAGTTTCTGTCCATAACTGTGACTATGTCGTGTTGCCGCCGTAGTTCATCACCGTCATTCGCTGTTGTCTGGCCACCTCAGCCCCTGAAACCACTGCTATTGTGTCCCTGGGATCCACGCCTACCTCCCAGGCATAGTTGGCAAAGTGTTTGAAGCCAAAAACCAGATTTGCCACTCTGCCCTAGTTTTTGACAGTGTTAGTGCAGTGTCAGTGCTTGTCGGCCATTGGCATTAACCTAGTTTGACCCCTTCTGTTTGAGCAATTGAAATGCCACTTTTTCCACTAAGTTCCTGGGGCCATGTTCTACAACTTTCTCTACTATCACATCTCTAGAAAACCCACCTAAAGCCAACCTAAGGCTATGCCTAGCCGTGAACCGAATGTCGACCCTTCGACGTTCGACCTCTTTGAACCTATCCCTTCAAGCAGCACTCGAGTAACCATGTCCAAAGCATCTCCCCTGCATGCATGTTATATTTTACTTATTATTTCATATAGAAACTATTTTCTGTATGTTTCTATTGTGCGATGTGTTGATTTGCCTCGTTGTTGTGTGCGGGAATAGAGCAAGGAGCAGAAGAGTCAACAGAAGACTTCGAAGAATCGTCTGAGCAACTAGACCCCTCATTGCAAGGCAAGTCTCAACCCTTGATCATGTCTCGCCTAATATTTTGAAATGAAGTATGTTAGTTGTTTTCAAGTATATGCATGCCTTACATTCAAATGAGAATTATGTTCAAATAAAGTGGTTAGATATGACCTAAATAATTGTGAAGCCCCTTTTGTGATTGAATATCCATGCACCCTTGTCACCCTAGGATATCATGCTTAGGCTATGCTTATGCTCAAGATTATATGTTCAATGCTAAATGGTCACATGAGTGAAAAGCATGTTCAAAACCCGTTTATGAAAGAAAATGCGATTGGAATCGATAGTGAGGATGGTTTGGTTGGTTGGTGTTGTGTGCGCATTGGGAATGTGAAAGACTCCTCACTAAAGATTCATAAGGACAAGAACGTTGTGTTGTACTTCTATGCTGCATGAAAAATGTACCAACCACTTGCCCGGTATGGGACGGGCACAACATAGTAGTTTTCTCAGTATTAGCTTTTCCCTGCAATGGTTGTCGATCCGGTTTCTCGAGAGAAAACTGGTGGGCCACAGAGGGCCATGAGTGACGTGAGATCAAAAAATAAGTGACTCATGGAAGACCGCCACGCATAACATCTTCTGAAAATCTAGTTTAGGATTTTAAAAGCCTCGATTTTGAAAACAAAAACCTTCTCTTCAAAATTATGAGTGAAAAACCTATTCTATGAGCCAAAGAGCCATCCTTTGGAAATTTACCCCTCATCTATATACCTGCATTCTTATTTGAGACCTGTTGAGCACTATGTGGACAATGTGCTCACCCTTGCTTTTGCAAACAAAAATTGGGAGGAAGGATTCATTGATCCCGAGTCCTATGGTCTTGAACCCAACATGGAAGAAGAAGAAACTGCTCCAGAAGATCCAGCCTACTAGAGGGTCACTTACCAAGTTGAGTCCGTTATGGAGAAAGCCCACGCAACACCACTGCAGTTGAAGATGAAGATCGTTGAAGTCCTATTGCTTGTTGTTGTTTTATTCAATGCCGACCTCTGTGTCGAAGAAAACTCCTTAATTATGTATCAACACTAAATTGCGTCATTTTGGTGCTATGTGATTGTAATGTTGGTCCTTGTGATCGGCACTTGTTTTATTTACTTGCATTGTTATGTAATGCATCTTGTTGTTGTGAGCTTGCAATGTGCCATTTCTGAGTGCAAGCCACCTGGGCGGTTGCCACCGGATTCCTCAAATGAGGGTCCCACAGAAGCTGGTATCAGAGCAAAGGCTCGACTGTAGGTCGTGACCCTTAGATAGACCTTGGCGTCCTTAGAAAATAAAGGATCGCTTGTTCTTTGACAAAGATTGTTTGCGAAAACCTATTTTGTTTAAGGAAAAATGTTATTTTTAGATTGTTTGAAAAAGGTTTTAGACTTCGTTTTAAACTCATAGGTGCCTTTCGTTCTGCCTTCCAGATGGCTTCCTGCAGGAGATACGTTTATGGTGACGAGCTTGGATCGTGGGCGCTACTCCTGTGGATGATGCTGCAGTTCCTTGGTGCGCGAGATAGTCAGAGGCCAGCATATTGCGTTTGGCAAGATGTGGTCAATGGAAGACCCATCTGTTGTCGAGCTTCAGTGATCGTCTATGAGATTCCCGAGTATGGGAGAGGTTCAGTGAGACGTCAGACCCGTAGAGAAGAAGAAGATGATGCCATCTTAGATGCTGCCCATCGTGCCGTAGGTACCATCCGACAGTTATACAGTGACTACCTTTCAGATTCCCCCTATCGCTTCGTGCCTTATCAGGTTCCCAAATCGGAGTACCGAGTCGTTCTTCCATCCAGCGACCGAGAGGATGCTATCTTGATGAAGACCTGAGACATCATTCATGCTTCGGAGATTGGATATACCCACCTACTTTGTGAGTACGAGCGTGTTCGCGACGACCGCCACTATCTTGAGGGCATGCTCATGAGGACCCCTGCAAGTCTTCAAGAGAAGGAAAAGCAAATTCAAGAGTTAGCCGAATCAAGTGGAGAGATGGACCCTGATGCTTCAGAGTCAGCTGTCAAGAAAAGTTGCCCAAAACTAAGGATTACCGCTCGCAAGAGTGTGGGAAACTTAAAGGAGTACCTCAGTGGTTTCACGCCTTCGTCATGCGGCATTGTTATCAATGGTCGTGCACCCGAACTTCCCAGCACTGCAGAAGAGAAGAAGACTCCCGATGGAAAAGGGAAGGAGATTTTCAATGTTGACAGTGACAGGGATGATGATGAGGATTTGGATCTAGATCCGATGGATGCAGATGACGATCAGGAGGAGGATCTTGAGGAGGTAGAGCCTTGTGGTTCTTCCGATGCCGACAAGTGACCCTAGATTTCCTTTAGTTCGATCTTTTGTGCCTGACCCAGTAGACGTTAGATCTTTCTTTTGTTGTAGTAGTTGTTCTTAGTTGTGGTTGATGTATGCTTGTGTGCTGGTTGTTAGATGAACTCTGTAAGCCGATGAGGCAAAAAGCTTTGTATCTTTTGAAAAGCAGATTTATGAAAAAGGGCATTTTGCATAATCCTATCCTTGCCTCTTGAGTTAATGCCAGCATTCTGCTTGAACCCCTGTGTGTGATTCTTTCCGAATCAACGTCTCTATCCTTAACCTCCTGTTTGAATAGGATGGTTAATACGCGTGGGAGACCCCAAGAAGGAGAACTCAAAGGAAACCCTAGCAATGCAAAGGCCACACCAGGAACAAGAGACCGTGCTAACCCAGACCAACCAGGATCATCATCAACGATGCCACAAGGAGGCAACATTAACGATGTGCTATTATGGATGGAGCGAAATAGACGAGTCAGCAACTGTGTAGAATCAGATCTTAGGACAGTTGATGCAACACTTAGCATCTGGACAAGCTGAAGGATCATCAACTGGTGTGAAATTGACTGACTTTCAGAAAACACGTCCTCCAACCTTTTCAAGTACCGAGGACCCCATCGTAGCCGACGATTGGCTAAGGGATGTGGAAAGGAAGTTGAACACTGTTAGGTCTAGCGACGAGGAGAAACTTCTGTACGGATCACATCAACTAGCTGGACCCGCTGCCGCCTGGTGGGAAAATTACCAGACTGTGCACTCCAACAAGGATTCAATCACGTGGAATGAGTTTAAGGAAGAATTTCGCAAGTACCACATTCCGAAAGGCATTGTTCAAGCGAAGCACCGAGAGTTCGTGAACCTAAGACAAGGGAACAAGACCATCAAATAGTACCCGCATGAATTCATTCAACTGGCAAGGTACGCCCCTGAAGATATCGCAATGGAGGAGAGAAAGATCGATAGATTTTGCGAAGGTCTGCAAAACTCTTTGCAATACCAACTGTCATCCCATGAGTTTATGGATTTCCATGTCCTGATAAATCGATTATTCAAGATGGAGGAAAAAAGGGGAGTGATCGAAGAAGACCGAAAGAGGAAGGCTTTGCCCAACTCTTATCAAGGAAATGCTAGTCGAGGAAGACCGATGCCTGCTTATCGGCCAGCCTTCAGACCGCCACAGAGACCCCAGAGACCTGCGCCTGCTACAATACCACAGTGTACCAGATGTAAAGGAAACCATTTCTTCAAGGATTGCCCCATGAAGAATGTAGAATGCTTTCATTGTGGAAGAAAGGGACATCTCAAGGACACTTGTCCACTGCAACACTTGCCATTCAACGTTGCCCGAGCTCAAGCCGCAAGACCCCCTATTCCAACTCAAGGCTTTGCCAGAAGTGTTCCACCCTCTAGAGGAGGAAGAATCCAGAATGGCCGAGGAAGAGGAATGCCTGCTACAGGTCGTGGCAGACTCAACTACGCATCCGCCATTGAAGCAGGAGAAGCATCTGATGTTGTGATCGGTAGGATCTTCATCCATTCTGAACTTTTAGTTGCATTATTTGACCTTGGTGCTACTCATTTGTTTGTGTCAAGATATTTTGTGCACAGAAATGAGTTACCAGTATCTGCATTAGAGTCCCCTAGGGCTAGAATGCCTGTCAACTCCATCTGTAGAAATATCACCTTTAGTATTGGCAACATAGGATTCCTAGCGAACTTGTTAGTTTTGGACCTTCAAGGATTAGATGCTATCCTTGGAATGGATTGGTTAGCGAAGCATAAAGGTCAGATGGACTGTGAGAAGAAAGCAATAATCCTGATGAACATTGAAGGAAAGCAAGTCACATTCTACGCTGAAAGGTCAATAGTAAACGACCAAGTATGCAGTTTCAACAGTTTGGAAGGAATTGAGTTTGAAAGAGTTCCAATAGTGAATGAATATCCAGAAGTTTTCCCCAAAGAACTTCTTGGAATGCCACCAGATCGGAACATTGAGTTCTCAATTGAATTATAGCCTGGATCTGCTCCATATGCAAGAAAGCTGCACGCATGACGAGTGAAGAGCAAGAGGAATTAAGGAAGCAAGTGGAAGAATTGGAAAGAAAAGAGTTTGTCAGAACAAGTTCCTCACCTTGGGGAGCCCCTGTACTCTTCGCTAAGAAGAAAGACGGTAGTCTACGACTGTGTGTCGACTATCGAAAGCTGAACAACATGACAATCAAGAACAAGTACCCTCTACAAAGGATCGATGATCTCTTTGATCAACTCAGAGGAGCTAAGATATTTTCAAGGATTGACCTGAGGTCCAGATACCACCAATTGAAGATTCGAGAACAAGACATCCCAAAGACTGCATTCATAACGAGATATGGATTGCATGAGTTTACCGTGGTGCCATTTAGTTTAACAAATGCACCAGCAGTGTTCATGAACAAAGTCCTTATGGAATTCTTAGACAAGTTTGTCATTGTGTTTGTTGATGACATTGTCATCTTTTCTGAGTCAGAGGAAAAGCACGAACAACATCTCAAAATGGTGCTAGAAAAGTTGGCAGAACATCAGTTGTATGCCAAATTTGATAAATGTGGCTTTGGTTAAAAGAAATCTCATTTCTAGGCCACGTCATCTCTGGCAAAGGAATATCTATGGATCCGTCAGAGACTCAAGCTATCATGGAGTGGAAACAACCGGAAACAGTAACCGAAGTGAGAAGTTTCCTAGGATTAGCCGGTTATTACCGAAGATTTGTCAAAGGATTTTCCAAGATTACTAAGCCTCTCACCAGATTGCTAAAGAAGGATGTTCCATTCGACTGGACTGAGGGATGTGAAAAGAGCTTTGAAGAGCTGAAAAAGATATAAACAACCGCACCTGTTCTTACATTGCCAGACAACATGAAGGACTTTGAGGACTATTGTGATGCATCAAAGCAAGGACTAGGTTGTGTCCTTATGCAAGAAGGGAGAGTTGTAGCTTATGCATCAAGATAGTTGCGACCACATGAGGAGAACTACCAACACATGATTTGGAATTGGCCGCCGTTGTTCATGCGCTAAAAATTTGGCGACACTATCTGCTAGGGAATAGATGTGAAATCTACACAGACCACAAGAGTCTGAAGTATATCTTTACCCAGCAAGACTTGAACATGAGACAACGAAGGTGGTTAGAATTGATTAAGGATTATGACCTTGGAATACATTACCACCGCGGTAAAGCAAACGTGGTAGCAGATGCTTTGAGCAGAAAGTCCTACTGCAATCAAGCAAAGACGTTGGAAGTGCCACCCCAATTACTTAAAGATTTTGAAAAGCTGAGTTTAGAATTTGTTGAACAAGGGACCGTCGCCGCTTTGAAAGTAAATTGCGAGTTGAAGGATCAAATTCGGAAGGCTCAAGAAGCAGATCAGAATATTCAGAAGTTGAAAGAGGATATGAAGTATGAAGATACAATTGACCTCCGTGAGGACGAGCAAGGAATTTTGTGGTATCACAATCGAATTTGTGTACTAGATAACAAAGAAATCAAGGACATGATACTGTAAGAAGCCCATTGAACCCCTTACTCTATCCACCCAGGCAGTACAAAGATGTACCAAGATCTAAAGTATCGATTTTGGTGGAAAGGAATGAAGAAAGAAGTTGCTGAGTTGGTAGCTTCTTGTGACACCTGTCAGAGAGTGAAAGCGGAACATTAGAAACCTGCAGGACCACTACAACCCCTACCAACCCCTGAGTGGAAATGGGACGAAATTGGAATGGATTTCGTAATAGGTTTACCAAGAACCCAACAAGGCTATGATTCTATACGGGTTATATTCGACAGATTGATGAAAGTAGCTCACTTTCTACCTGTAAAAACTCAGTACACGACGAGTAAGCTAGCAGAGCTATATCTTACCAGGATTGTCATTTTGCATGGAGTACCAAAAACAATTGTCTCAGATAGAGGAGCACAATTTGTATCAAAGTTTTGGAAAGAGTTACAGAAATCCTTGGGAACGAGATTGAAGTTTAGTACCGCTTACCACCCACAGACTAGAGGCCAAAGAGAGAGAGTGAACCAGATTCTAGAAGACATGTTGAGAGCATGTGCCTTAGACTATGGAAATTCTTGGGAACAATTTCTGCCGTATGCAGAGTTTACTTACAACAATAGTTATCAAGTGAGTCTGCAAATGGCTCCTTATGAAGCACTCTATGGAAGGAAGTGCTGCACGCCACTATATTGGACTGAAGTGGGTCAGAAACAATTTTTGGGACCACGACTAGTGGAAGATGCCACTGCTCATGTGAAGATTATACAAGAAAGGTTGAAGACAGCCCAATCCCGACAAAAGAGTTACGCCGACAGCAGAAGGAGAGAACTATCTTTGAGATAGGCGACTATGTGTACCTCAAAGTAACACCCTACAAAGGAGTCCGACGATTTCAGATGAAGGGAAAGTTAAGCCCAAGATATGTTGGACCATATGAGATTTTGGAAAGACGAGGAGAAGTAGCATACAAATTGGAGCTACCGCCTGAACTAGCAGGAGTTCATGATGTTTTTCACGTATCTCAACTAAGGAAATGTTTGAGGAAACCAACAGAGCGAGTGTCTCCTACAGAAGCTGAGGTTCAACCGGATTTGACATATCAGGAATATCCAGTCAAAGTGTTAGAGGTCAGTGAAAGGAAATTGATGTCAAGAACCATCAGATTCTGCAAAGTTCAATGGAATAACCACATAGAGGAGGAATCAACTTGGGAAAAAGAGGAAGAGTTGAGTCAGAATTTCCCCTACCTATTCTCAGACTGATCAGAATCTCGAGGAATAGATTATTCTTAAGGAGGGTAGGTTGTAACATCCCAAATTTTGCTACCTCTTTAACTTGCCAGTCAGCATATCTTCATTGGATTCTCGGATGTCTCAACCCCATTTTTGATCTCTTATCTCAAAATCATGATCTTAGGTATGCCACTACCTTAATTTTAAAAGTTGGTAGCAAAACTCCACCTTTCAGACCATTTTCGCATTTTAGTCCAAAAGTATTTCAGATTGACCCTTTTTTTGATTTTCTCAGAAGCATGAAAAGGCTAAAAGACACAAATCAGCTCCAACCTTTGATCTAATTTAGGGAATGTCTCCCAATTGCTATTCTGAACAGAATCCTCTTCAGACAAAATCTCAAAATCTCATCCTAAACCTCGTTTTCAGCCTCGCCAAAATTCAGATCCTAATTACCCTAATCTTCCTAGTTTCATCTTGCTCAAAACTTGATCAAAGACACTTAATTATGTCTTTTATCCTTGTATACCTGCTTGTTGAATTTAGTAAACCCTTTTGGCAAAATCAGTTTCGGCCGAAACCAAGTATATCTCCAGATTTACATTTCAGTCCAGGAAACAAGTTCCAGAAATTACAGATCGGCCCAAGACTTCTTTTCAGCCCCTTGTTTCGACCAGGCCGTGAACCTTCGACCAGGGCTCGGCCAGTAGCCGTTTCGACCAGGTCGTTTTGACCACGACCAGACCAGCAACTGTTTCGACCGCGACCGGTGCCGCTCGCCGTGATTCGCCGTTGCGATCTTCACCGTCGGCCAGCATCCGTCTCCACCTATGGTCGGGTACGCGTGTGGTGCTCACGTCACGCCAAAACCTTCCACCGTGGCGATGACCGATGACCGCCAGCAACGCCGTTCATTTTGTGCGCGCGCGTGCCTGCTGTTGTCAGAAACTTTTTGCCACTTCGCCGCCATGCCGAAGCCAGTCACTGCCGCGTCCCAACGCCGTGCACGCCGTCTCGATCCCGCCTCCGGTGCCAATCACGCGTATCCCGTTTTGATCCGCTTCAACTCTTGAGAGCCCCAGCCACTACCAATTTAAGCCCTCCCTCTTGCCCAGAGTTTCTTCACACCACTCCAGTTGCCACAAAGTCTCAGCTCTCGCGTTTCTTCTGTGTCCCCGGCGAGCTATCTCTGGAGCTCACGGCGCCAGCTTCACCCGTTGCTTCCCTCTTCAATCCAAACTTACCAGTAAGCTTCCCTTATCACCCTCTCTGTATCATAGCACTTAATTGGACCCCAGCGAACCCTAGCGCGGGCGATTACCAGAAATGCCTAAAACCCCTGTTCCTCCAATGCCAATTGATTTAGCCCGAATTGCCCTTCATGCTAGTAGGATAAATCGATCAGCACATCACCCTTAGCAAGCCTGTTAGCCTGGATTTCAAATTGCAGCAATCTTTGTAGCCTTTCCCTTTTTTGTGCGCCACCAGTGACCGAGCTCACGTCGCTAGGCCACGCCGGCGACCCTCCGGTCTAATTGGCCGTGTCTGTAGCTTCCCCTTTCCCCCTCTCACTCTCTTAGCAAGGAATCGAGTTCAATCGCGCTGTAGCCGAAACCCCCAAATCCAGAGCCTTCTTCTCCGGTGCTGGCCACCGGATTTTATTCCCGGTCGCTCCAGCCAATGCTACCTTGTCTTTTAGCTTGGCCTCAATGTCTTGAGAATTTCCTTCCACTAGCCCAATCGCTGAATATGCCCAGATCGTGAGATATGCCTTTCACAAGTTTCTGTCCAGAGCTGTGAATGTGTCGTGTTGCCGCCGTAGTTCATCGCCGCCGTTCGTCGTCGTCCGGCCGCCTCAGCCCCTGAAACCACTGCCATTGTGTCCCTGGCATCCACGCCTACCTCCTAGGCATAGTTGGCAGAGTGTTTGAAGCCGAAAACCAGATTTGCCACTCTGCCCTAGTTTTTGACAGTGTCAGTGCTTGTCGGCCATTGGCATTAACCTTGTTGGACCCCTTCTGTTTGAGCAATTGAAATGCCACTTTGTCCACTAAGTTCCTGGAGCCATGTTCTACAACTTTCTCTACTATCACATCTCTAGAAAACCCACCTAAAGCCAACCTAAGGCTATGCCTAGCCGTGAACCGAATGTCGACCCTTCGACGTTTGACCTCTTTGAACCTCTCCTTCGAGCAGCGCTCGAGTAACCATGTCCAAAGCATCTCCCCTACATGCATGTTATATTTTACTTATTATTTCCTGTAGAAACTATTTTCTGTATGTTTCTGTGGTGCGATGTGTTGATTTGCCTCGTTGTTGTGTGTGGGAATAGAGCAAGGAGTAGAAGAGTCAACAGAAGACTTCGAAGAATCATCTGAGCAACTAGACCCCTCACTGCAAGGCAACTCTCAACCCTTAATCATGTCTCGCCTAATATTTTGAAATGAAGTATGTTAGTTGTTTTCAAATATATGCATGCCTTACATTCAAATGAGAATTATGTTCAAATAAAGTGGTTAGATATGACCTAAATAATTGTGAAGCCCCTTTTGTGATTGAATATCCATGCACCCTTGTCACCCTAGGATATCATGCTTAGGCTATGCTTATGCTCAAGATTATATGTTCAATGCTAAATGGTCACATTAGTGAAAAGCATGTTCAAAACCCGTTTATGAAAGAAAATGCGATTGGAATCGATAGTGAGGATGGTTTGGTTGGTTGGTGCTGTGTGCGCATTGGGAATGTGAAAGATTCCTCACTAAAGATTCATAAGGACAAGAACCTTGTGTTGTACTTCTATGCGGCATGAAAAACGTACCAACCACTTGCCCGGTATGGGACGGGCACAACATAGTCGCTTTCTTAGTATTAGCTTTTCCCTGCAATGGTTGTCAGTCCAGTTTCTAAAGAGGAAACTGGTGGGCCACGGAGGGCGATGAGTGACGTGAGATCAGAAAAATAACGAGAGGATAAGGTGTAAGAAGGAAGACACCCTACGCCTGGATTTTGAGTCGTGCGCGACTGGATCCGCAGGCTATGTGTCTTGCGGGACAATAAACCAAGTCCAGGAAGAATTGGCTGTGGGGAGTACCCACAACGGTAATGAGGACTGGATTGTCTATTTACCGCGCAGGGAATTGTTAATGCTAGGATTGTAAACTGTTGTGTGATCTCAGCCTTGTCACATGCGTAAAAGTATCGGTGGATTAAGGTGGTACACCTTTGCAAAGTTATAAAAAGTATCGGATACTCTAAGCTCCGAGGTCATGGAGTCTGCGAGTTGTGGATTCTATCCACGTCGATGAAGCACAAGTAGCTTTTAGGAAAGTTTTTCATAAGATTGATTAAAGTGGTGACTCATGGAAGACCACCACGCATAACATCTTCTGAAAATCTAGTTTAGGATTTTAAAAGCCTCAATTTTGAAAACAAAAACCTTCTCTTCAAAATTAAGAGTGAAAAACCTATTCTTTGAGCCAAAGAGCCATCCTTTGTAAATTTCCCCCTCATCTATATACCTGCATTCTTATTTGAGACTTGTTGAGCACTATGTGGACAATGTGCTCACCCTTGCTTTTGCAAACAAAAATTGAGAGGAAGGATTCATTGATCCCGAGTCCTATAGTCTTGAACCCAACATGGAAGAAGAAGAAACTGCTCCAGCAGATCCAGCCTACTAGAGGGTCACTTACCAAGTTGAGTCCGATGTGGAGAAAGCCCACGCAACACCGCTGCAGTTGAAGATGAAGATCGTTGAAGTCCTATTGCTTGTTGTTGTTTTATTCAGTGCCGACCTCTGTGTCGAAGAAAACTCCTTAATTCTGTATCAACACTAAATTGCGTCATTTTGGCGCTATGTTATTGTAATGTTGGTCCTTGTGATCAGCACTTGTTTTATTTACTTGCATTGTTATGTAATGCATCTTGTTGTTGTGAGCCGCCATTTGCCTGGGACAAGGCCCCCGGTGCTGCCGTCCAGGCGCCGCCATTTGCCTGGGGACAAGGCCCTCGGTGCCGCCGTCCCGGGCGCCACCATTGGCCCGGGAAGTAGGTCCCCGGCTCATCTATCCCGAGCGCCGCCATTGGCCCAGGGACTAGACCCCCGGCGCCTCTGTGCTAGGCGCCACCATTTGCACGGGGACAAGGCCCCCAGTGCCGCCATCTCGGGTGCCGCCATATTTCCCCTCCGTCCCGGGCCATTGGCCCGGGGACTATTCCCCCAGTAGGCCCGGTGCCACCGTCCCGGTGCCACCGCCATTTTCTCTGGGACTAGGCCCCCGGTGCCGCCGTCCCGGGCGACGCCATTGGCCCGGGGACTAGGCCCCTAGCGCCTCTGTCCCGGGGACAAGGATCCCGGTGCCGCCGTCCCAGGCGCCGCCATTTCCTGGGGATGAGGCCCCCGGTGCCGCCATCCCAGGCGCCGCCATTTGCCCGGGGACGAGGCCCCCGGTGCCACCCTCTCGGGCGCCGCCATTGGCCCGGGGACTAGGCACCCAGTGCCTCGGTCCCTGGCGCCACCATTTGCCTGGGGACAAGGCTCCCAGTGCCTCCGTCCCGCCGCCATTTGCTCGGGGACGAGGACCTCGGTGCCACCGTCTGAAAAGGATCTAGGATATCGACTAGAGGGGGGTGAATAGGCGATTTTAGCAATTCTACAACTAATCAATCAATTACCAACAATTAAGAGCAAATAGCTAAAAACAAGATGAATATCAAGCAACTTGACACAAGGATATATCCCGTGGTTTCGGGGATTTGCCGATCACCCCTAATCCACGTTGAGGCAAACTAAAATCTCTAACCGCTCCTCTATCTAGTCGACTTCCTCTCAAGAAATGACCTAGATCTCTAGCCGGATTAGTATGATGAGTTATCCAAACCTCGATTCTACTAGTGATGCACTTTATCGCTCCGGCTAGGCGTGCTCAACCCCTTCACAAGTTGTTTTGAGGCTTCTTCACAATCTTCCTTGAAGAGCTCTCCAAAACCTTCCACCTAGCCGTCTAGGAGCCGGCAAACTCCAACAGTAACAAGCCGGTGATGATCACTTAATGCTCTTCTAGTGCCACAAGATTGATTTAGTGAACTAAATGCAATGCACTAGAAGATCTTAATTGCACACTCTCTCAAATTCAAGAAATTGAACACTAGAGTGTATGAAACGTGGTTAAGCTCTTGAGAATGAAGTCAATGTTCACACATATGCCAAAGTTATGAAACAGGACCATGCATGGGAGTATATATACTCCCCTCAATAAATATAGCCATGACAAGCCGTTGGAGGAAAAAGATCACTTGGCGGTCAGACCGCAGGTATAAGCCCGGTCAAACCGCCGCAATTACAACGGCATTAAACAGGCACAATAAATGCTCACCTACCCATGTCAGGCACTCTCACGGTCAGACCGGAGCCAACGGCGGTCAGACGGTGAACCCATCCAGAAACAACATAGTTTCTGGACACAATTTACGGTCAGGCCGAAAACCTCAGACAGACCGGCTACACAGTCAGACCGCAGTACAAAATCTCGGTCAGACCGGTTTAGCGGTCAGACCGGACCAACTGACGGTTAGACCGACTAGCACACTAAGTTTCACAAAATATGATCATGAAGCTCCAGGAGTCTGACCCAATGTTTAACCACAGACAGACCGACCATTTTAGGAAATGAAAACACTTCACCATAACTGTCGGTCAGTCCGAAACAACTCTCGGTCAGACCGTTTCTGCGGTTAGACCGGCTAACACGGTCAGACCGATAGTGACTGAACTTTGCTGATTGAGTGGATAAAAACATTTTCAAAAGATATAACCTTCTAGTATGAAATGCAAGTTGTTTTTATGACTTGTGGCACAAATATGAACTATTTAATGATACACCACACGCTCCTCTTAATAGTACAGCAACTATCCTACAATCCAGTCAAAATTCTTCTCTAATCACTTTAGACTGGTAAATAGAAAAGAGTCATATACCATACCTTTGCCTCTTTGCTCAATATCCTTTCTTCATCATTTAGCTCTTTCTTTGCCTTTCGTTATCCTGTCTTTTGATTTTTTTCTTTGACACAACTTAACAGGTATCGTTAGTTCAACATTTGTAATTGTCATTAATTTCCAAAACACCCTTTAGGGGCCTAGAAGCTACAATCTCCCCCTTTTTGGTAATTGATGACAACATTAAGAGTAGATGATTGAATTTTGAGCATTAACAGGATTTCAATGAGTATAGAGGAGAAAAACTCCCCCTGAATAGATGTATATGAGAATTTTGGCCTTTTGGTGGAGTTCAAGCATGTATATAAGAGCATACCACGCATTGCATAGTTATTAAAGCATTGTCAAATCATTCAACAAGTGTTATCAGAGTTAAACATCGCAAATTTTTCAGAGCATGTCATGTATGTAAAATAGCATAAAGCACATCATTTAACATTTCAGTCACCAGTCATCTGATTGTCAGAATGTAACTAAAATAATATAAGTATCACAAAAGTCATAAGACATTCAAAAACATCACTACATCACAAAAGTCATTCAATCATACAACAAAATCACTCATCTAAAGTTCTTCTCCCCCTTTGGCATCAATTTCCAGTAAAGCTAAGAATTGGTGGGAGCATCATCGTCTTGAGACGGAGGGTTGAAGGGAGGAGTCTGAGGGAAACGAGAGTAGAAATGAGCGGAGAAGGCATTGAAGCGCTGCTCGAACTGATCTTGGCGCGAAGAAAAAGTCTGGAATTGATCGTTGAGAGCTGCTAAGTCAGATCGTGTGAGCTCAAGCCCCTGGAGAAGTGTAGCAACCTGATCCATCATCGGTTGATGGAACTGTTACTGGAACTGAGCAAACCAGTCGGGGACTTGGATCTGCTGCGCTAGCTGCTGAGCCTGTGGCTGAGATGGAGGAGGCATGTCCTGAGCCTGCTGCTGCTGCTGCTGATTTTGCTGTGCTCCATGGCCTCGAGCTAAGATGCGCGGATTGACACTGAATGGCTTATAGCCGAGATGTCTGATATCGCAAGATCCGGGAGGAAACTTGGTCTTCTGGAGCAGCAAAGTCATAATATATGGAGCAAAATACAGATTTGGAAGAGTGGTTACCGAGACATCCTCAATCGTTTTCAAGATGAATGTGACAACATTGATCCGATGTCGCTTGAGGATGTGGTCTATGAAATTCCAGTAATAGTCTCTAACAGCTTCTCTATTTCCACTCTTTGGATGGATCGTGGCTCTTACAATCTTGTTTACCACAGCTGGGAGGACCTTAAGGCCGGTAACCGTGCCAGGTATGATCCTCTGGGCACCTTCCGGCTATTCATAGAACTGGAGCCAGTCATCCTCGTGCAGATAGTCTTCGTCTTCTATATTGATGCCTTCTTTCATTTCTTCATAATTGATCTTATTAGCCACAGCAAATTCCTCGAAGGTAGCCTCATATTTCCTAGTGCCTGTCATCCAAACTATCCTCTGTTCCGCCCAAACAATCTCGATGGTAGCATAGAACTGACGGATGGCAGTGGTGTTCCATGGGCACTTATGCTCCACAAAGTCATATAGCCCAATCTCTTTGAAAATCTGAACTAGAGGAGCCATGATGGGCTGATTCACGACATAAGCCCACTCAATCCACTTGTGCTCGAAAATGTTCTTGTTAACTAGATGTCCGTAAAACGCATCCTGCTAGATCATCGTGTGGAAATGAGAAGTAGTGGCGTCGTTCTCATGGTTATAGGCATAGGTTGTCCTAGCCTTTGTGTAGTCATTTGATGTCCAGTTCTTCTTGGGTCCTTGGTACGCGTGGACGTTTATCTCATCGTCCTCACTCTCAATGTCCATAGCCACGTGTTCGGAGCCACCAAGGTGAGAGGATTGTTCTGTTTCTGAATCTCCGGGCGAGGGTACCCTATCTGCATCTTGAGTGTCGCTGCTACTTGGCGTTTGAGCCCTTTTGGGCCGCTTCGCCAATTTCTTCTTATGAGTCCGGATGAAGACATTCCCTTGAAAGCCTCGACCGCTAGAAGATGGGCAAGATATAAAACAGATAAGATATCAAGAGAATTGAACGCATGAATTGAATCAAGAGAATCAGCAAGCCCTAGCTCTGCTGTTTGCTGGTGGTCAGACCAAAACTGGGGTCGGTCAGACCGGCGCAGCCCTAGAGTTAGGGTTTGAGGAAATTTCTGGGATTTAGTTGAATCTAGGGCGCAATGTGAATTGATAAACAAGGGTAAGCATTAAGAGTATCAAGAAAAGGTATCAATTTGAGGTTTTGAACAGATTTATACTAGATTCACCAAATTTGCCCAGAATCCTGAAAAAAAAGGAAACTATTGAGAAAAAAAGAGAAGAATCCGAGAAGGATACCTAGAAGACATGATTTGGAGGAGTTCTTGACCGTCAGTTTGTCCGTGCTTTGCTTTGGTTTGACCGGAGAAGAAAGCTCCAAAGAATTTAGGGCGCACGTGAGAGAGACAGGAGTGAGGTGAGAGAGTGAAAGTGATAGAGACTCGGGATTTAAGTTCTCTGGTCGAGTATTTGCGGTCAGACCGCAGGCAAGAGACTGGTCAGACCACTGGAAGAAGGGATTTTGAAGCACTCTCTGGAGATAAATTCGGTCAGACCGCGAATGTATTTCGGTCAGACCACTGGAAGGGATGAAAATTGAGAAATTAATTTTATCGATGCTCATACGAGATTCTAATATAAGGTATGAGAGATATATAAGATAAGTATAAGTATGATATAGACAATATTGCCAAGGGGAAGTATCCATATTGCAAATCAACATGTATTTAGCTAATTTCACTCAATTGCCGATAAAAGAACCTAAAAAGCCCTAAAATGAGAAGTTCAAGAAATAAAGTGACAATTTAAGCACAACCAATATGAGTTCAACATTTCAAGCCACATTTGATATATCAATGACGTTAAGCTCATTTCGAAGTTTACAAAAGCGGTTTTCATCTAAGGGCTTAGTGAATATATCAGCTAATTGATCTTCGGTCCTTACATTGTCCACCAACACATCACCTTTACTAACATGATCTCTAAGGAAGTGATGTCGGATATCTATATGCTTGGTCTGAGAGTGTTGAACTGGATTTGTGGCTATTTTCACCGCACTCTCATTATCACACAAGAGAGGCACTTTTTCAAATTTGATTCCATAATCCAACAAGGTTTGCCTCATCCAAAGTAATTGTGCACAACAACTACCTGCAGAAACATATTCCGCTTCGGCGGTTGATAGAGCTACTGAATTTTGTTTCTTGGAGGACCAAGAGACTAAAGATCTTCCTAATAGTTGACAACTGCCTGAGGTGCTTTTTCTATCCAATTTACAGCCCGCATAGTCGGAATCAGAATATCCAATTAATTCAACTTTAGCACCTTTTGGATACCACAACCCTATACTAGATTAATATTTTAGATACCTCAAAATGCGCTTAACGGCCATTAAATGACTTTCTTTAGGAGAGGCTTGAAATCTTGCACACATACATACGCTAAACATGATATCGGGCCTAGAAGCAGTAAGATACAGTAGACTACCAATCATAGATCTATAAAACTTTGAGTCTACCGGTTTACCTCCTTCGTCAGAATCAAGATGACCGTTTGTGGTCATTGGCGTCTTGATTGGTTTCGCTTCTTCAAGTTCGAATTTCTTGAGCAAGTCCTTCACATATTTGCTTTGACTGATGAAGGTTCCTTCCTTGAGTTGTTTAACTTGCAGTCCGAGGAAGAAACTTAGTTCACCTATCAAGGATATCTCAAATTCCCTGGACATCATGTTACCAAATTCCTCGCAAAAGTCTTGGTTAGTAGATCCAAATATGATGTCATCAACATAAATTTGACATACAAAGAAATCATTTCCAATTTTCTTAGTAAATAAAGTAGTATCAACTTTCCCAATTTTAAAGCCTTTTGAAATTAAGAAATCTCAAGTCTTTCATACCAAGCACGAGGTGCTTGTTTAAGACCATAAAGAGCCTTGGAGAGTTTATAAACATGGTTTGGTTTTGTAGGATCTTCAAAACCAGGCGGTTGTTTGACAAATACTAATTCATTAATTTTACCATTTAAAAATGCACTTTTGACATCCATTTGATAAAGTCTAATATTATGAGATGAAGCAAAAGCAAGCAAAATTCTAATAGCTTCAAGTCTAGCTACGGGAGCAAAGGTTTCACCGAAGTCCAAACCTTCGACTTGAGTATATCCTTGAGCAACTAATCTTGCTTTGTTCCTTACTACCACTCTGTTTTCATCTTGTTTGTTTTTAAAAATCCATTTGGTTCTGATGACGTTGTGTTCATCCGGGTGAAGTTGTTTAATTCCTCGTGCATAGCATTCACCCAATCCGGATCTTTTAGAGCTTCATCTACATGTGTGGGCTCAAAAGAGGAAACAAAAGAGAAATTTTGGCAAAATGAAGCAAGACGAGAGCGAGTTTGAACACCCTTACGCAAGTCACCAACAATTTGATCGACGGGGTGATCTTTAGTAATTGAGTGATGAATTCTTGGATGATCAACCGGGTCTTGTGAAGTAGAGGTAGACATTGCTTCTGGTTGTTGTTGAGGCGAATCTTCCACATTAACAAATTCAACTATTTGATCTTCATGTTGAGGTGTTGAAGAGGAGGAGATAGCTTGAGTGGATGGATCTTCATCTTGATCACTTTCTTCTTTCGGCTTGATATCCCCAATGGACATGTTCCTCATCGCCACCTTTAAACCTTCATTGCCTACATCATCCAAGTTGTCTTGCTCCTCTTGAGAGCCGTTAGTCTCATCAAAATCTACGTCATGTGTCTCTTCAACCAAACCGGAGTTTTGGTTGTAGACACGATATGCTTTGCTATTTGATGAGTATCCTAATAAAAATCCTACATCACATTTAATTTGAAATTTAGATAAACGTGTACCTTTTCGTAAAATGTAGCACTTACATCCAAACACTCGGAAATAGGAACTGTTTGGTTTCCTTCCGATGAGAAGCTCGTATGGAGTTTTCTTTAATAGCCGATGACAATAAAGTCGATTCGATGCATGACAAGCGGTGTTGAATGCTTCGGCCCAAAAGGTGTCTGAAACATTGTACTCCGAAAGAATGGATCTTGCTATATCTATCAATGTCCGGTTCTTTCGTTCGACTACCCCATTTTGCTCCGGTGTATACTTGGCCGAAAACTCGTGTTTGATGCCCTTATCGTCACACCAGTTTTCAACCTTGGTATTCTTGAATTCGGAGCCATTGTCACTTCTCACTTTCTTGATCTTGAATTCAAATTCATTTTCGGCCCTTTGTGCAAAACTTTTGAAAGTGTTAAATACAATTTACTTGTCATGTAAAAAGAATATCCATGTGTATCTAGAAAAATCATCTACAATGACAAGACAATAACTATTGTCACCAATGCTAACATAAGTAGTTGGACCAATTAAATCCATATGTAATAACTCGAGTGGACTAGAAGTTGACATTGTGCTTTTGGTTGGATGTGAATTTGCAACTTGTTTTCCGGCTTGGCAAGCACTACATAATTTATCTTTTTCAAACTTTACATCTTTTAAGCCAACAACTAAATCATGTTTAACTAATCTATTTAGTTGTTTCATTCCAACATGTCCAAGCCTTCTATGCCATAGCCAACCTTTAGATGTTTTACAGAACAAACATGTACGTACCAAGGTTTGCATCATTTGAATTGAAATCAACTAAATAGAGGTTGCCATGTCTAAAACCTTTGAAGATCAACTTATTTTAGGTCGTTTGAGATGGCAATTTTACCTAAACCTTTTACCTTTCCTTTGTTATTATCTCCAAATGTGATCTTGTCATATTCCGCACCTTTGTTATTGAGAGAGAAGAACATATTGTGATTACTGGTCATATGTTGAGTGCATCCACTATCGAGGACCCAATGTTGTCCTCCGGCCTTGTAGTTTATCTACAAAACAAAATTAGGTCCTTTTAGGTACCCAAATCTTTTTGGGTCTTTGGAGGTTAGTTACCAAGGATTTTGGAACCCAAATGGTTTTCTTTTTGGCACCAATTATAGGGGTTCCAATAAATTTGGCTTTAACATCACCATTATTCATTTTTTTCAAAACATAGCAAGAGTTGAATATAAGAGATGAGTTATTTTCTCTAACATGACAATTTTTCTCAATATGATCTAAACTTTTGCATTTGTTGCAATACCCTTTTTCTTTTACAAATATGGTTTTAGTTGGAAGAAATGCATGTTTGCCCCTTTTAGGTATATAACCTAGTCCTTCTTTCCTTAATGAGAACCTTTGACTATCTAGTAGATGTCTTAATTTGGATTCCCCTACATAACATTTAGCTAGATCATTTGTTAGTTTTTCAATTTTGTCCCTAAGTTCATTGTTCTCAAGACTAAGCACGTGATCATCAACTTTTGGACTAGATGGTAATTCAGATAAATCCTCACAAGATGTAGATATGCTAGAAGTAGATATCATAGGCAAGTCCTTTAAAATATTGCAAGTAATGCCTATGTTATTACCCGTTTTGTTGGCTTTATGAGCAATTAATGAGTCATGAGCTTCCTTAAGCATCTCATGAGTTTCTTTGAGACTCTCATGAGATGTTTTTAGCACCTCATAGGAATTTTGAAGAGTTTTGTATCTCTTCTTCAATTCCTTGAATTTCTCCTTTTATTTGCTCATATAGTCATCAAAACCGGTGATCATCTCAACTAAATCATCATAAGAGTATTCATATTCGTCACATGACACCTTACATTCTCCTTTAGACATGAGGCAATGAGGAGTGGAGAATAGAGATGGAGCTTCCTTGATAGCCACTCCGGCGAGTCCTTTAGGAGATGCTTCATCTTCATCTTCGGAATCGGAACTTGAAGCATCCGAATCCCATTCAATGAAGCAAGCTTGTCCGTCCTTCTTCTTCTTGTAATATTTCTTGAAAACCTTCTTCTTCCTTTCTCCTTCCTTTTCGTACTTCTTCTTTATCACCGATTTTTCTTCTTCCTTGTTTTTGCATTGTGCGGAGATATGGCCCTTTTCACCGCAATCAAAGCATCTTCTTTCTTCAAATGGGTTCTTTTTCGACGATTGTCCTTTCTTGAATAATTTTCCTTGATATTTCTTGTTGGGGGAATCCCCAGCGGTCCCACGAAGTCCCAAGGAGTCCCCGGTGAAACCCGGTGAGACCCGGAGAGTCATCGGGCCCCCGGTGAGATCCGGAGGGTCTCTGGGACCCCGGTGAGACCCGGTGAGATCCGGAGGGTCTCCGGAGACACGGAGAAACCCGGTGAGACCCGGAGAGTCACCGGACCCCCGGTGAGATCCGGAGGGTCACCGGGCGCCCGGTGAGACCCCCCGGTGAGACCCCGTGAGATCCGGAGGGTCTCCGGGACCCCGGTGAGACCCGGTGAGGCCCGGAGAGCCTCCGGGCTCATGAAGGGCTGTTGCTGACCATGGGGCCTCTAGGAAGCCCGTGGCGCCACGTGTCAAACATCCAGGCCGTCCATCGGCCAAAGGACGTCTTCGCCCTTCCATCCAATGGTCGCAGGGAGGGCATTTTTGTCTTTTGCATTTCTTGGGGGCTATATATACCCCTCTTGTACCATTTTTCAGGGATTCCAATTCATTTATATTAACTGAACATTCGGTTCTCTTGGAGACCTCTCCCCGAGAGCTCACCTCCCCAGCGGACTCGCGTCCGGAGAGAGCCAACAGGACTAGGGCCCCTACAGGGACCCGAACCTGTATAAACCCCTGTGTCACTTTATGTGTTGCCCGGCGGGAGGAGACCAGTAACTCGGTCTGCTCGCGCCGCTGTACTCGTGCTGCGCACGTCCGAACCTGCCGGGGTATCCGTAATACCACGACAGTTGGCATCGTCCGTGGGGACTATCGCGACGAATCGCCATGGCTCCCGCAACGACCAGAGCTCAAGCCCTCTCATCTCCCGAGGGTGCTGGTCCTAGTAACCCAGCTCCGCCTCAGCGAGATGAGACCTCCGCGGCCCTGACGCCCGGGGCCGTGCGGGGGGAGGACCCGCTTCCTCCACCCGCGGCCTCCGGCCGAGGGGTCCCCATTTCTGACCCAGCGACCGCAACCGAGCTTCCGGGGCCTAGTGCGCCCCAACTCTCCGTTCTGGTCTCCGGAGATTCTATGCTGGGGGCTTTGATCCAGGGCCGGATCCATACCCAACACACCCTGGAGGAGCTGCTGCGCGTCCTGGCGCGGCCCCTGGCTCCCGTCTACCCGCCTCCGTATCCATTTATGGGGGCACCACCCCAATTCTTCATGGGGCACCCCGCCTTCCCCGGGCCGGGGATGTTCCCCGTTCCCGGAGGCGCGCCCGGGCCGTATCCGATCCCGGGGACACTTCCTGCACCGGGGGGTCAACTCATCTCTGAGCCCTCCCCTGCCTCTGGGAGTCGCCCGGCCCCGGGTCCAGAACCCCCGCGAGCGGCTACCGCCGTGCCAGGGACAACTCCGGCGCCCGAGCCCGGCAGCCTCCGCGGGCCGACGCCCGGGACCGGTGCAACGCCCGCCCCTACGGACGCCCCGGGAACTCGAACTGCGACTGCTCCCGCCGCCGTACGGATTCTGGACCTGGCGCATGGCCCGGTTCGAGCGCCGGCCGCATCCACTGGGACGGTGGCAAATGCGCATCAGCTCCCTCCCCTCCGGGAAGAGGTCGAGCGAATGCGTACCGCCAAGTCCGGAGAGACCACCTCCTGCCATCGGTCAGGACTCCCCCGAACCCGCGGGCGCACGGAGACGCGCTCCCAAATCGCCCGGGGGAAGAGACCGTTCAAGGAAGCTACTGCCATCCCTTCGGAATGCCTCGACGCCTAAGAGGTTAGCTCAACCAATCCGGTGGAAAAGAGACGACACTGTCACACCGGCGGACCTTTGCCATCCCTCCCAGACTCCGACAATGAGCACGCGTCCCCGGCAAGCGAAGACGGCGACCCCAAGGAAGTTGAGGGGACCAACCAACCGCTATGCAGTCGTCTCCGCTGCATACGCTGGCCGCGGCCTTACCTCCCGCCGAACATCGAGCATTACAACGGTGAGGCCGATCCGTACGAGTTTGTGCAGGTGTACTCCACGGCCATCTCGGCGGCCGGGGGGGTCGAGACGGTGCAATGCATTGTCTTCCCCCTCTACCTCACGGGCATCGCACGCTCATGGTTCTACAACTTGAAAGCTGGATCAATCAAGTCCTTCGTGCAGCTAAAGAGCGAATTTTGCGTGAACTTCCAAGGCAACTATGTCCGGCCCCTAGACTCGTCCCAGCTCTACACCATCCGGCAGAGGACGGGGGAGACTATCCGCAGCTTCTTTAAGCGTTTCGCTCAGGTGAAGAGCAAAGTGGCGCATGTCCCTGACTCAACAGTCATCGAAGCATGCAAGAGCGGGATACTCCCCGGGGAGCTCCATCGGAGGCTCTCTCGGAGCTGCCCCACCTCCGCCGATGAACTCTTCACCGTACTTGAGAAGTACGCCTGTGCGGAGGAGGACGATATTTGGAAGACGAACCAGGGGGCTCCTGCCCCCGCCGACCGGGAGGACAGGGACCCCTCCAGCAAACGTCCCCGAAGAAGTGATATTCGCGAGCCACAGCCTCGGGACGCTTTCGTCCTCGAGGGCAGAGGCGGCTCGCGCGACAGCGCCAAAGGCAGTCATGCCCCTCCTAAGTTAAGGGGCTACGGAGGACAATCCTCCCGCGGGCGCGAGAGCCGTCCCAAAGAGAGCAAGGAGGGTACAGCCAATGTGTGGTGCACCTTCCACAAATCGAGTACCCACGCTACTCGATAATGCAATCAGCTTCTACAGCACTTCACGGCTTTTCTCGACCAGTGCGGCCAGGGGGGAGGGGGCCCTGCCTCCTTGCCTCCCTCGGTGCCTCTGCCAGTGCTCCCCGCTCCTGCGGGCGAGCAGCGGAGACAAACGCAAGAAGGGAGCCCGGCCCAGGAGCTCCCCTTTCAAACCTCCCAAAGATGTATAAACGTCATCACCGGGGGATCTGCCTCGAGACGGGACTCCAAGCGCCAGCGCAAGGAGTACGCACGGGAGGTGAAGGTGGTGGGGGTGCTGCACACGTCTCCGCCACCGAAATGGTCAGACGTCCCCCTCACCTTCACAGCGGAAGACGTGCGTGGGGTTCGCTACCCGCACGACGATGCGCTCATCGTCTCGGCTACAGTCTACAACTGCCAACTAGCACGCATCCTCGTCGACGGTGGAAGCTCCGCCGATGTCTTATACCTGAAGGCGTTCAGGGAGATGCAAGTAGACGAGAAGCTGCTGCAGCCCGCACTCGGGCCGTTACAAGGCTTCGTTCCCGGGAAGACCATCCACCCGGTGGGGAAGGTCGATTTACCAATGACCTTCGGCACCCCGGAAAACTACCGGACAGAGATGGTCCGGTTCGATGTGGTGGACCTCCCCTCTTCATACAACGCTATTATGGGGAGGACCACGATCAACCATCTGGGGGCGGCAATTCACCAGAATGAGCTCTACGTGAAAATCCCTGGGCCTCACGGTGCGATCACCGTTCGAGGGGACCAGAACGTGGCCCGCGCTCTCTACGAGCACGCCACCGCCGCCGTCGGAAATATCAACGTGATCAAGACCCCGGGGGGAGCACCCCCCCCCGAACATCATACTGCCCCGGTCGTTCCCTCCGGGAGGCCACTCCAGAGGCCGCGCCCCGAGGGAGACCTTCGGAAGGTCCAACTGTCCGCGGGAGATGAAGAGAGAACCGTGAGGATCAGAGCAGACCTCACCGAGGAACACGCCGAGCAGCTCACGATTTTCCTCCGCGAAAACTCAGATGTTTTCACGTGGGAACCCTCGGACATGCTGGGCATCACCCGGGACATCATTGAGCATAAGCTCGCCGTGATCCCCGGCCGCTCCCCGGTCAAGCAGAAGTTGAGGAAGTTATCCCTCAAGCGCCAAGACGCCATCAAGGTAGAGGTCTCCAAGCTTCTAGAGGCGGGGTTCGTGCGAGAAGTCCTCCATCCCGAATGGTTGGCAAACCCCGTCCTCGTAAAGAAGTCAAGTGGCAAGTGGAGGATGTGCGTAGATTTCACCGATCAAAATCGCGCTTGCCCAAAAGATAACTACCCACTCCCGCGGATAGACCAATTGGTCGATTCGACCGCGGGGTGCGAACTGATGAGTTTCCTTGATGCATATTCGGGATACCATCAGGTTCGGATGGCTGCAGAGGACGAGGAAAAGACGAGTTTTATAACTCCCCTCAGCACCTTCCGCTATCTCCACATGCCCTTCGGGTTGAAAAACGCCGGGGCAACCTTCCAGCGTCTCATGACGCTGGTACTAAAGGACCAAATCGGCCGCAATGTCGAGGTCTATGTTGACGATGCGGTCGTCAAAAGCCTTCGCACGGTCGCGTACATCGACGACTTGGCGGAGACCTTCCGCAGCCTCCGCAAGTACGGGTTGAAACTCAACCCGGAAAAATGCTCCTTTGGCGTATGCGGCGGGAGGCTGCTTGGTTTCTTGGTGTCCCAGCGGGGCATTGAGGCGAATCCCGAAAAAATTCGGGCCCTGCTGGACATGCCTCCCCCGCGTTCCGTCAAAGACGTGCAGAGGCTCGCAGGCTGCCTGGCCGTGTTGGGTCATTTCGTCTCGCGGTCAGGCGAACACGGACTCCAGTTCTTCAAAGTCCTCTGGGACCTCGGGGGGTTCGGATGGACCCCCGAGGCCCAGGCGGCGTTCGACGCATTAAAGAAGTACCTCGCGAGCCCTCCGATGCTCGTGAGCCCATCCCCGGTGGAGCCTTTACTACTCTACCTTGCTGCGACCCCAGTCGCAGTGAGCGCGGTGCTCGTGAGAGAGCAAGACGGGCAACAGCGCCCTGTATACTATGTTAGCGAGGCCCTTCAGGGGGCTAAGACGCGGTACACTGAAGTGGAGAAGCTGTGCTATGCCCTCCTCATGGTGTCGCGGAAGCTCCGCCACTACTTCCTCGGGCACCCAATCACGGTCCCGTCATCCCTCCCGCTGGGGGAAGTGGTGAGAAACAAGGAGGCCACCGGCCGAATTGGCAAGTGGTGAGCCGAGCTCGCTCCTTTCTCCCGGAAGGTGCAGGCCTTCGTCACAGAAGGGACGCTCCATGAGCGTTTAGAGGGGCTTCAGTCCCTCGGGGCCCAGGTAACCCGAGTCGATGACGTCTTCATTTATTTCCTGCACTTGAGATTTTTCTAACTCTATATATTTTGTAGGTGGCAACTGTTACCTGGGGCCTTGAGCAGCGGGTCGCCCGGCTGCTTAGGGAAGCGGAGGGCTGGGCCACGGCCTCCGTAGGGCAGCGTGAGGAGGCCCTCCGGGAACGCGATGAAGCCCTCACAGAACTGTCCCGGGTCCGGGCCCAGGTTTATATTTTCGAGGCTGTCAACGGCCGCCTCCGGGAGGAGGCCAAGGCGAGGGAGGAGGCGCTTCGGGAGCTCGAGGGCTCGAGCGTCCGGGCGGTAGCGGACGCGGGCCGCTCCGTCCGGTCGGCCCTCGAGAGCCTTGGCGTAAGCTTAGGCTTCGGGAGCAGCTCGGAGGTGCCACCGGCAACCATCGCGGAGGCTATGCGTTTTCTCAACGCACAGGTCTCCGCCATTCTGGAGGCTGCCGACGCTCGGGCACGGGGCCGGGCGATCCCCATCATCGCGGCTGTTGCGGGGCTCGTCGAGTTCCGGGGGGTCGGCGCCCGGGCCATCGGGGGCCACATCCCCCGAAGCTTCCCGGACTCCTTCGAGCCGTCGCGCCGGGAGGTCGAGCAGCTTCCCGGAGGTGTCCGAGATCACTCAGACTGCAGCATGGATGGATCCCCTCATCTCCTGCATAAGGGACGAGGGGGAACCTTCCGGTGACGCTGACACCAAGCGTCTCCGTGCCAAGGCCAGGGCATATGTTCTGCTGGACGGAAAGCTCTACAAGCAGGGGGCTTCCGCCCTTCTTCGCTGCCTCCCACGGGCCGACGGACTCCAGCTCCTCGAGGACATACACTCGGGGAACTGCGGATCCCACTTGGCTCCGCGGGCGGTCGCGGGAAAGGCCCTTCGCCAAGGGTTTTACTGGCCCACGTTGGTCCGCGACGCATGGGATCTAATCTCCGCGTGCGAGGCCTGCCAGAAGATGGCGATGGGCACCAGGCTCCCCTCCGCAATATTGCAAACCATCCCTGTTACTTGGCCACTCCCGCAGGAAAATGCCTCGAAGAACGATTCCCAACAAGCAACTACAGCTAATAATCCCGGAGACCTTCTGAGATCTCCCGGGAGAGATCCTTGTACAAACTCGTCATATGCCGAAGAGCCCGCCGAAGGAGATCCTCCGGCCAACATTCGTAGCCGGCCGGGGGGAGTATCCTGAGCGGGGGGACTTTTAGAGCCCCCGACCTCGGTGGAGACAACTCGGCGCGACAATCGTCAATGTTTCCCAAGTGCCACTCCGGGAGCCAACGCAGAAGGGCCGGCTCCCCGGAGGCACCTTCCTTCGCGAAGTCGGCATGAACGGGCTCGGAGTCTAGCCCGAAGGATGCTCCCCCGGCCGCCAGACTTAGTAAAATCGAGGCCGCCCGGGCACCACCTGGGCTAGACACCCCGGGCGACCCCCGAACACTCTCCAAAAGATGGTCTTCAGGGCAAGAAAGCCCTGGAAAAGCGACGTCTAAAGATACCTGCCGACAAGTGGAACACATTTAACGAAAGAACTACTTTATTCCAGTTAAAAGGTATTTACAAGTTCCCGGGGCTCTCTCTAAGGAAGCCGTCCGGAGCAAAAGAGACCTAAAAAAGAGAAGCTGCAAATTTGATTTAGGGAAAATGCAAATGCAAACATGCTTTTAAAAACTTCATGGTTGATCAAGATACTTATGCTAAGACCCCTCTTAATAGTACGACCATCTAACCTAGAAAATTTCAAAACAAGAAGGCGCTAGGTTTAGGTATTTGTACTCTTGTCGAGATTTTCGTCATTTTCGCTTCATGGAGTCTTGATAACCTTGCTTTGTCTTTCCTTGATGCTTTCTCCTTTGATTTACCTGAGTCTTACATACAGAGGTTAGTCACAAATCTCATGGATGTCATTAATCACCAAAACCCTAATTAGGGCTCAAGATTCAACACGGTTGCCACCGGATTCCTCAAATGAGGGTCCCACAGGCAGGCACACAGCCAGTAGCACCCAGAGTACCGGTGTTACCACCACAGAAGTTTAGAGGAACTCCACCAGGAAGAGGAGGAAGCATGGCTAATCGAGGAAGAGGAAGAGGTAGAACACCAATGGCAACTCCAGGAGGAAAGCTAAACTACACTTCCATCCAAGAAGCGGGAAATGCCACCGACATTCTTCTAGGTAGATTTCTGATCCAGTCTGCATCTGCCTTAATATTATTTGATCCTGGTGCTACAAATTCCTTTATGTCAAAAGCATTTGTATCTGAGATTGAAATGCATATAGCACCATTAGAGTACCCCATGACTATACAAACTCCAGGGGCTAGACTATCTGTCTACTCAATCTGCCCGAATACAACCTTCAGTATAGAAGGGGTAGAATTCGAGGCCAATCTGCTAGTTTTAGAACTGCAAGGTCTAGACATTATATTGGGCATGGATTGGTTGTCCCAACATAAAGGTCTAGTAAACTGTGAAGAGAAGACCCTAAGCCTTGTCAGTAGTCAAGGGGAGAAAGTTTTATTCTATGCGGAAAGATCATCAACCAAGGAACCGCTAGGATCTGTTCAGGCACTGCAGAAGATATGTCTGGAATAGGTACCTATAGTGCAGCTATATTCTGATATATTTCCAGAAGAACTGCCAGGAATGCCACCCAATAGAGACATATAATTCTCTATTGAGCTTAAACCAGGAGCAGCACCTATAGCAAAACGACCATACCGGATGTCAGTTTCTGAATTAGAAGTGCTCAAGAGTCAATTGGAAGACTTGGAAGATAAAGGATTCATTAAACCCAATACTTCACCATGGGGAGCCCCGGTTTTATTTGTAAGGAAGAAGGACGGAACCTTACGAATGTGTGTGGATTATCGAGCTCTAAATGAAGTTACCATAAAGAACAAGTATCCATTACCAAGAATTGATGACTTGTTCGATCAACTTCGAGGGGCCAAAGTATTCTCCAAAATAGACTTGAAGTCTGGATATCATCAGTTGAAGATTAAGAAGGAAGATATATCGAAGACTGCTTTCACTACCAGATACGGGTTGTATGAGTTTACAGTAGTACCGTTTGGTTTAACCAATGCCCCAGCAGCCTTCATGAATGTCATGAATAGCACATTTATGGACTTCCTTGACAAGTTTGTCATAGTGTTCATAGATGATATTCTGATATATTCCAGGAATACAGAAGAGCATGAGCAACATCTACATCTAGTCCTGGAAAGGCTACGAGAAAGGCAATTCTATGCCAAGTTTGATAAATGTGAGTTTTGGATGTCAAAGATTGCATTTCTCGGACATGTGTTGACAGCAGAAGGAATTTCAGTGGATCCAGCTAAAATTTCTGCTATCAAGGAATGGAAGCGACCCACCTCAGTTCCAGAAATCAGAAGTTTCTTGGGATTGGCAGGTTACTATAGGAGATTCATCGAAGGATTCTCCCAGATTGCTAAGCCTCTTACTAACCTGCTAAACAAGGATATTGCATTTGAATGGACCACTAAGTGTGAAGAAAGTTTTCAGAAGTTGAAACAAAAATTGACAACAACACCAGTTCTTACCTTGCCAGATAGCAAAGAAGATTTTGTAGTTTATTGTGATGCTTCGAAGCAAGGAATAGGATGTGTGTTAATGCAACAAGGTCGGGTAGTAGCTTATGCTTCACGCCAATTGAGGCCACATGAGAAAAACTATCCTACCCATGACTTGGAATTAGCAGCAGTAGTGCATGCCTTGAAGATATGGCGACACTACCTTATTGGAAATAAATGTGAGATTTTTACAAATAATAAGAGCCTCAAGTATATCTTCACTCAGACAGAATTCAACATGCGTCAACGACGATGGTTAGAGTTGATCAAAGATTATGACCTTAGTATCCAGTACCATCCAGGAAAGGATAATGTAGTAGCAGATGCCTTAAGCAGGAAGGTCTACAACCTGCAAGAAACAGTCATACTAAAGAATTCTTGCCTGCAACGAGAGTTGCAGAATCATCGGATAGAAGTAGTACCACAAGGAATGGTAGCTACTTTAATAGTGAAGCCTCAACTTGAAGAACGGATAGGGAATGCCCAAAAAGAAGATGAAATTTGCAAGATCAAAAGCCAAATCAAGTTAGGAAAGGCTCAAGGTTTTACCGAAGACGACAAAGGAATTGTATGGTATCGAGGAAGGATCTGTGTACCTCAAAGTGCAGACCTTAAGGAATTAATTCTCCATGAAGCACATAAAACCGCATACTCGATACACCCCGGTAATACAAAGATGTATCAGGACTTGAAAAGTCGATTCTGGTGGGACAATATGAAGAGAAATATCGCAGAATACATTGCAAACTGCGATACATGTCAGCGAGTTAAAGCAGAGCACCAGAAGATAGCAGGAAAGCTACAACCTCTACCAATACCATTATGGAAATGGGAAGAAATTGGTATGGATTTCATTATAGGACTACCTAAAACTCGAGGAGGATATGATTCTATATGGGTTATTGTGGATAGACTCACCAAGGTAGCTCACTTTATACCTGTCAAAAAGGTCTACGATGGCAGTACATTAGCAGAGTTATACATGCAAAGAATAGTGGCATTGCATGGAATTCCAAAGAAGATTGTCTCAGATCGCGGAGCACAGTTTACATCCAAGTTTTGGAATAGATTGCATGAAACCCTAGGGACTCAATTGGATTTCAGTACTGCATATCACCCACAGACAGGAGGACAAACAGAAAGAGTAAATCAAATTCTAGAAGATCTCCTAAGAGCATGTATACTAGATTATGGAACATCATGGGACAAATGTTTACCATTTGCAGAGTTCACATATAATAACAGTTATCAAGCTAGTATACAAATGGCACCATTTGAAGCTTTATATGGACGCAAATGCAGAACCCCATTGCATTGGGACAAGCCAAGAGAACGAAGAGTCATAGGACCAGAGTGTAACACCCTGATTTTCCCAAATCTTGGCTTACCTCGTCCCTCCCTATATCAGAATGAGATCCCAGTTATGCCAGTATCTTACCCCAAAAAGTAGGCAATCAAACCCTTTCGTTTAGATCTTTTTCACAAATCAGCCCTTTTCAGAATTGTCAGAAGCCCAAAAAGACTAAAAGTCTCAGACCACCTCCAAACTTTGATCTGATTCAGTGAATATCTCCCATTCACTATTCTGAACATTTTTCCCTTCTGGAAGAATTTCCAAATCCTGCCCTAAACCTGAGTTTCGACCCTCGCCGTTTTTGAAACCCTAATTACCCTGTTTTACCCTAAGGTCGTTTTCCCCACTTTTGTCGAAACCCTTCAGATCTTGCCCGATCTTGTCAAACTTTGGCTAGATGAGTTCCATTAATCTTATGCAACTCATTCCTGAAATCAGATTTCAGATCAGCCCCCTAGATCCCCAGATTTACAATCAAGCCCATTTCCAATTCAACTTTTCCTCACAGATCAGTCCCTGGAGCAAGTTTCGAAATTGCATTTCGGCCCGAGCTATTCTTTCTCGGTCCCTGTTCGACCAGGCCCGTTCGACCAGTGCCCCGCCACTTTGCCTCGCCGTGTTTCCTCGCCACCGGTCATCTTCTCCGGTCGCCTGTGCTCGTGATCAGTTGAGCCATCCCGCGCGCACGTGCCAGTGACCAAAGACCCTGCTAAACCCAGCGGTTAATCGCCCGCGCTCCAGCAGCGTTTTCGCGCGCGCACGCCCGTGGCCGTGACACTTGCATGTGTGTACGTGTCATCGCCGGAACTGTGTTGCTGCCTCCGCATCCGCGCCGTTTCAAACCTAGTTCCAAGGCGTCCCGACAACGCTGGCAAAGCAACTGCACAGCCCGTGCACATCACGTCGTCGTCGCCGTTGTCGCACCTACGCCCGGCCATCCTTGTCCCTGGCTCGATTTTCCCCGCTGTTTTCCTCTCGCTAGCTTTGCCCCAGAGCCTATTTAAACCCCAGTGCTGTGCAAATTCCTTATCTCAGGACTTAGTCAAATCTTTTCCAGTGCCCTCGCCGCTCCCTTCTTCTTCTCCGGCGAGCTGTTTTTGAGGCCACCGTCGCCAGAGCAAACCGTGGCTTCTCCTTCCAATTCAACTGCACCAGTGAGTTCCCCATACCTATCTCGTTGTGTAGTAGCTCCCAATTGGCCGCCGGTGAACCCCATCGCCGGTGATCGCCGTAAACGGCCGTTTGCCCTGTTTCCCCAATACTGTTCATTTCATCCCAAATTGGTTTCCCCTCCAGTAGAGTTTCTTGATCAGTAGGCCCCATCTAGCAAGCCTGTGCGCTCAGATTGCATAATTGAGCTGAAATTGAAGTTTTCCCGTTCTGGCTCGCCGCCGATGATCTGGCTCTCGTCGCCAGGCCGTACCAGCTGTTCCCCAGCCAAATTGACTTATCCATTAGCTTCCACACTTCACCCTATCACTCTCTGAGCAAGCAATCGAGTTCAAATGCTTTGTATCAAAAACCCCCAATCTCCAGTGTCGTCTTCTCCAGCACCGGTCGCCGGAATTCTTCCCCGGCCGATCTAGCTCTTGAAACTTTGTCCCTTAGCTTTGCCTCACCTCCCTGAACATTTTCTTCCACTAGCTCGACATCTGGATCTGCCTGGATTGTAAGTTATGCCCTTGCCAAGATCACTGTCCAGAAGCCCAGTTCATGTCCAGATCACAGCAGTTCATCACTGAATTTCATCACCTTCCAGCCACTTTCAGCCCTTGATCCTGTTAAGTATTTTGTTTCTGTTATCAATGCCTACCTCCCAGACAAAGTTGTGCATCAATTGGAGCCCTGTATCAAAAGTTATGTCAAGCCCTAGATTTTGGCAATGTCTGCACTATGTCAGTGCATGTCAGCCACTGGCATTAGCCTTGTTTGACCCCTTCTGGTTGAGCAATGGAAATGTCACTTTGTCCCTTAGATTCCTGGAGTTGTGTTCTACATCTTTCCCTTCTGTCACTTCTCCAGAAAACCATCCTAATACCAGTTTAAAGCTATGCCAAAGCCGTGAACTGAATGTCGACCCTTTGACGTTCAATCCTTTTTAGCCGTTTCTTCGACCAGAACCCTTGTGACCTTGCCCTAACCTTTTCCCCTGCATGCATGTCTTATTTACTCAATATTTTCTATGGAAACTATTTTATGTATGCTTATGTAGTGTGTGTATTGTATTGCTTGTGTCCGCCGCAGTGCCCGAAGCTGAAGGAGCGGAAGAAGTCTTTGAAGATTCGTCCGAGTAATTAGACCTAGCAGTGCAAGGCAAGTCTCAACCCCTTGATCATGTCTCACCTAGTATTTTGATATAAAGTAGATTAACTGTTTTCAAGATATGTGCATGCTGAGTATTTGATAAAACTATGTTTAGAAACATGTGAATAGATATGACCCAAGTCTTATGTGGAAACCCCCTTTTGAGATTGAATCATCATGCAACCTTGTCACCCTAGGATGCTATGCTTGAACTCTAATCTTATTTAAACGTACATGTTAAGTGTGAAATGGCTAATATGTGAGAAATGAATTTGAAACTCTTTTTATGAAAGAAAATGTGAATTAGAACTGATAGTGAGGATTGGATTGTATGGAGAGGGTGCGGTGCGCACCAGGGAATGTGAATGCTCCTCACTATTGGTTCATAAGGACGAGAACCTTGTGCTGTGTCTCTATGCGAATTGTAAACGTACCAACCACTTGCCTGGTATGGGACGGGCACAACTGAGTAGCTTTTTGGTATTAGCAGTTCCCTGCATGGTTTGACGATCTGGTTTCTCGCGTGGAAACTGGAAGGCCAAGGTTCGGCCACGAGTGATGTGAGTCAGAAAAATGATGAGAGAAAAAGGCGTAAATGAAGGAAGGCGCCCTAGACCTGATTAAGCCGTGAGCGGCTGTAATCTTAAATGGTCGTATGTCTCGCATGGACATAGACCAAGGCTATGTGTCCTGCGGGAACATAGACCAGAGAGGCTAGGAAGTAAGGCAGTGGGGAAGACCCACAACGGTACTTGAGACTTAATTGTCTATTTACCGGGCGGGGATACTGTTAATACTAAACTGCAAAAGCGTTGTGTGATCTCGGCCTTGTCACATGTGTATAAGTCACATGGAGCTGTACCGACTTGAAAGCCGAGTGAACCAGTGGATTTAAAAAGAGGTACACCTTTGCAAAGTGTAAAAGAAGTATCAGATACTCTGTACTCCCAGGTTCAGGAGTCTTTTCGTAGTGGATGATATCCACGGGTTATAGCACAAGTAATGATTTGGAATGTTTTCATAATACGGTTGATAAAAGTGATGACTCATGGGAGACCATCACACATAACGATTTCCAAAGTATAACTTAAGATTTACAAAATCCCGTTGCTGAAAACAAAACCCTCATTTGAGAGATCAAAGAATTGAAATCTATACTATTTATAATTATAAGTCTTAAACCCTTTTCTTGATCACTCCTCATCTATATACCTATTTTTTTGTAATGAGACTTGCTGAGCATTGTGTAAAAACATGCTCACCCTTGCCTTTGCAAACAAATTCAGAAGAAGACTTGGAGAATTCCGATTTCCTTGGCCTTGAGCACCAAGAAGAGGAAAGAGTCTTTCCAGACGAATTGAGCTTCTAGGAGGGTCATGAGCCAAGTTGAGTCCGATGTGGAGGAAGCCCTTCCAGAGCCGCTGCAGAAGGAAGTGAAGACCCTTGTGGTTGCTTTTTGTGTTGTTTTTCTGTGTTCGGTACTTCAATACCGATTCTTGATTTTGAAAAACTCTCTACTTTTGTATCAACTTTAATTAGTGCCACCCGTGGCATTATGATATTGTAATAGAGGTCCTCGTGACCTTGTACTTGCTTTATCTACCAGCTTTATTATTGGAAGTGAATCCTGTTGTTGTGAGCTTGTGATGTACCTTTCTGTGCGCAATCTACCTGGGCGGTTGCCAAGGTGACCCTCAAATAGGGGTCTCACAGCGAATGGTATCAGAGCAAAGGCTCGACTGTAGGTCGTGACCCTATAGACATTGGCGTCCCTAGAAAGAAAATCGTTAGTTTATTCGACTAAAATCTAATTACGAAAATCTAATTTGTCTAAGAAAAATATATTATGTAGTTATCCTTTTTGATTATTTGAAAAAGCTTTAAATATTATTTCCAACTTTTAGGTGTTTTTGTGTTATGTCTCCTTAGATAGCTTTCGTGCTGCGTGGTAGTCTACGAAATCCCAGAACTTGGAATTGAACCTGATGGGCGCAGATGAAGATCAGGAGGAAGACTCAGAGGAAGTAGAGCCTCACGGTTCTTCCAATACCGACGTGTGATCCCAGACTTTCCCCTGGTTTAACCTTTTGTGCCTAACCACAGCAGACGTTAGATCTTTTGTGTAGTAGTTACTTGTCTTGATGTGTGTTGGTTGCTGAATATTCTTGTAAGCCATAGAGGCAAAACTATGTATTTTATAAAAATTTAATTTATGAAAAACATCTTGCACTTTCCAATCCTTGTCTCACGGATTGATCCCAGCTTTCCGCTTGTACACTATCTGCGTTTCCCTTTGAATCAGCAATCTTTTCTTTGACCGCCTGTTAGAGTAGATGGGTTAACTCAAGAGGAAGATCTCATGGAATAGAACCCGAGGAAGATACCAGTGACATGAGGAACACATCTGAAAGAAGAGCCCGTACCAATTAAGATCAACCCGGATCACCAACCCCCATGTCATAAGGAGGAAATATCAATGATATGTTAATATGGATGCAGTGAGAATCCCAATCAAATCCAGCTGTAGAAATATTGCCTTTTTGTATCGGCAACCTAGGATTCCTAGCAGTTTTGCTAGTTTTGAATCTTAAAAAGTTAGACATCATCCTTGGAATGGACCGGATAGCCAAAAACACAAAGGTCAGATAGATTGTAAGAAGAAGACCGTCATTCTAACCAACATCGAAGGAGAATAAGTCACATTCCGTGCAGAATGGAAAAGAAAAGAACAGAACAGAGCAGAACAGAACAGAAAAGAAGAGAAGAAGAAACGAAAAGAAAGATCTCCATTAATTGACCATATGGACAGCTTGAACAGTGTTGAAGAGATCAAGGAAAAGAATATCCCAAAGACTGTATTCATGACAACATATGGATTATATGAGTTTACAGCGATGTCATCCGGATAAATGAATGCACCGGCAATGTTCATGAACTTAATGGAAAAAGTTCTCATGGAATACTTCTGCAAGTACATTATCGTGTTTGTGGACGATATTTCCATCTTTTCCCCGAGAACGAGGAGGAGCATAATTAGCATCTAAGTTTAGTGCTAAGGAGGTTAGCAGATCACCAATTGTACGCCAAGATCGATAAGTGTACTCTCTGGTTGAAAAAGATTCTTTCTTAGACCACATTATATCAAGTGAAGGAATATTCATGCATTCATCAAAGACTCAAGCAGCACCACAATATCAGTTAAGTCTACAGTACCCAAGACCCATGACAGCCAAGTGCCTGGCTTGTCACAAAAGCCACTATTAGCGTGATTGTCCCCACACTGCTACCATCAGGGACAAATTGGTCATTGTCAAGAGAAATCCCCTAGAGGAATCTGTCAAATCCAATGGCCAAGAGAAGAAGTGAAGGTCAACAACAACCTGCAGTTCAGACACTAATCCCAATGCCTGCCCCGATACAACAGTATGGATAAGAAACTCCAGCTGCAAGAGAAAGATTTCTAACTAACCATAGAAGAAGTTGAGGAAACCCGGTACCAACTCAAGGCAGACTCAACTATGTCACATCAGAAGAAGAAAGAGGATCATCAGACAAAAATCTTTGCTATTTAAAGTGGACTGAATATGACGTATCTAGAGTACCCTATCACTACTCAGTTTCCCGACTCTAGGATGCCAGTAAAGTCAGTGTGCAAAGGAGTAAAATTTAATATAAGTGGAAAGGAGTTCTCTGCTAAACTACTGGCACTAGAACTACAAGGATTGAGAGGTTACACCTAGAATGGACTGGTTGTCGGAGCATGAAGGACAAATGGATTGTGAGTGTAAGGCCGTTGCCCTTACTAGTCCTAATGGAAAAGAAGTTTTGTTCCAACCCTGAGAGGATGTTAGTAGAACACCCAGCCCAAAATCCGCACAGTTCGAAGAAAGAGGTGAACCAGATCCCTGAAGTTGGAAGATACCCAAGCGTGTCTCCAAAAGAGTTACCAGAAGTGCCCTGATTAAGGTTTTGAACTCAATGTTGAACTGAAACCTAGAACAGCAACCGTATCAAAAATACCATATCGGATGTCATTCAAGGACCAAGAGGAGTATCCAGACCACCTACGAAAAGTCTTGGATAAACTAAGGGAGCAACAATTTAATGCTAAGCCGGATGAGTGTGAATTTGGACACAGGAAGTTTCGTTTTTAGGTCACCTGACGACAGCCGAAGGAGTGCAAGTGAATCAAGTTAAAAGTCGAGACCGTGAAAGAGTGGTAACAACCAGAATCAGCGACAGATATCAGAAGTTTTCTTGGATCAGCTGAGCACTATCACCGATTCATTGAAGGATTTTTCCAAGCTAGCCAAACCGCCCACTAGTTTGTTGAAAAAGGATGTCCAATTTGAGTGGACAGAAGATTGTCAGAAGAGCTTCGAAGAAGTTGAAACGAAGGCTAACAACCACACCGATCCCAGTACTCCCTGATGATAGGAAGAATTATGAGATGTAGCGTGATGCATCTAGGCATAAACTGAGTTGTGTCTTAATGCAAGGAAGAAGAACAGTCGCATCTGCATCGAGATAACTGCAGTCTCATGAGAAGAATTACCCGAACCGTGATGTGAAGTTAGCACCAATGATTCACACACTCAAGATTTGGAGACATTATCTACTAAGGAATCGATGTGCAATCCACTTAGACCACAAGAACTTGAAGTATGTCTTGCCTAGCAGAATTTGAACATGAGGCAACATCGATGGCTAGAGTTAATAAAGAACCATGGCCTAGACATGCGTTACCATTTTGGTAAAGTTAATGTCATTGCAGACGCCTTGAGCAGAAAGGTTTACTGCAGCACCATTGTTACACCAAAGTTAATGGAGGACTGCATCGGCAGATGATTAAATCAGTAGATCAAGGTTCTGTGACCATGTATGTTGTCAGTTACACCTACTTTAGAAGAAGAGATTCGAAAATCACAAGGAAGTGATGAAGGAACTCGGAGGATCAAAGAGGATATGAGGATCAGAAAGATAGTGAAATTTCGGGAAGATGAGCAAGGTGCAATTTGGCAAGATAAGAGGATGTGTGTTCCAGAGGTTAAGGAGATCAAGACACTAATTTTGAAAGAAGCTCATAACACTCCATACTATATTCACCCCGGAAGTACTCGGATGTGTTAGGACTCGAAGAATCAATTTTGGTGAAGTCACATGGATAGAGATTGCCGAGTAAGCGGTAAAGTGTGACACATGTCAAGAGGATGAAGATCAAGCATCAAAGGCTAGCAGGAGTGTTACAGCCACTAGCCATACTGGAATGGAAATGAGAAGAAGATGGAATAAACTTTATCACAGGACTTCCGAAGACTAAGAATGGATATAACTCCATGTGGATGATCGTGGACAGACTGGCAAAAGTAGCGCACATCGTACTAGCGCAGATGACTTATGATGGCGCCAAATCAGCAGGAGTTTACATGACTAGGACTGTGACTCTACATGGTATAACCAAGAGGATTGTATCAGATCACGGAGCACAACCCACTTCAAGATTTTGGAAAAGTCTGCATGAAGCCCCAACAACAAGGTTGAACTTCAGCACAGCCTCGAACTTCAGCACAGCTTACCACCATTAGACTAGAGAATGGACGGAACTAGTGAATCAAATACCAGAGGATAAGTTGCAAACCTGTGTGCTCAAATATAGAATTTCAGGAGAATTATACTGCCATACACAGAATTCACCTACAGTAGTAGCTACCATACAAGTTTACAGATGTTCCCACTTGAAGCTCCATACAGCCGCAAGTGCAGAATGCCTTTACATTAGTCAGAAATTGGAGAAAGGCAACTAATCAGCTCGGAAATAGCTCAAGACGTAGAAGCTCATGTACGAATCATTAGGAAGAAGCCGAAGACTGCACAGTCCAGACAAGAAGAGTTATGCTGATAACCGACCGAACAGACATCTCCCAAGGAAGTAGAGGTCCAATCAGACTCATTCTACCAAGAATACCCCATCAAGATATTTGAGGTCAGGAGAATGAAATCAAGGACCATTTGATTCTGCAGAATTCAATGGAACAACCACTCAGAAGGTGAGTCGACATGGAAAAGGGAAGAAGGACTGCATCAAGATTTCCCTTATCAATTTTCAGACCTATCAGAATCTCGAGGACGAGATTGTTTTTAAGGAGGTTAGATTTGTAACACCCTGATTTTCCCAAATCTTGGCTTACCTCGTCCCTCCCTATATCAGAATGAGATCCCAGTTATGCCAGTATCTTACCCCAAAAAGTAGGCAATCAAACCCTTTCGTTTAGATCTTTTTCACAAATCAGCCCTTTTCAGAATTGTCAGAAGCCCAAAAAGACTAAAAGTCTCAGACCACCTCCAAACTTTGATCTGATTCAGTGAATATCTCCCATTCACTATTCTGAACATTTTTCCCTTCTGGAAGAATTTCCAAATCCTGCCCTAAACCTGAGTTTCGACCCTCGCCGTTTTTGAAACCCTAATTACCCTGTTTTACCCTAAGGTCGTTTTCCCCACTTTTGTCGAAACCCTTCAGATCTTGCCCGATCTTGTCAAACTTTGGCTAGATGAGTTCCATTAATCTTATGCAACTCATTCCTGAAATCAGATTTCAGATCAGCCCCCTAGATCCCCAGATTTACAATCAAGCCCATTTCCAATTCAACTTTTCCTCACAGATCAGTCCCTGGAGCAAGTTTCGAAATTGCATTTCGGCCCGAGCTATTCTTTCTCGGTCCCTGTTCGACCAGGCCCGTTCGACCAGTGCCCCGCCACTTTGCCTCGCCGTGTTTCCTCGCCACCGGTCATCTTCTCCGGTCGCCTGTGTTCGTGATCAGTTGAGCCATCCCGCGCGCACGTGCCAGTGACCAAAGACCCTGCTAAACCCAGCGGTTAATCGCCCGCGCTCCAGCAGCGTTTTCGCGCGCGCACGCCCGTGGCCGTGACACTTGCATGCGTGTACGTGTCATCGCCGGAACTGTGTTGCTGCCTCCGCATCCGCGCCGTTTCAAACCTAGTTCCAAGGCGTCCCGACAACGCTGGCAAAGCAACTGCACAGCCCGTGCACATCACGTCGTCGTCGCCGTTGTCGCACCTACGCCCGGCCATCCTTGTCCCTGGCTCGATTTTCCCCGCTGTTTTCCTCTCGCTAGCTTTGCCCCAGAGCCTATTTAAACCCCAGTGCTGTGCAAATTCCTTATCTCAGGACTTAGTCAAATCTTTTCCAGTGCCCTCGCCGCTCCCTTCTTCTTCTCCGGCGAGCTGTTTTTGAGGCCACCGTCGCCAGAGCAAACCGTGGCTTCTCCTTCCAATTCAACTGCACCAGTGAGTTCCCCATACCTATCTCGTTGTGTAGTAGCTCCCAATTGGCCGCCGGTGAACCCCATCGCCGGTGATCGCCGTAAACGGCCGTTTGCCCTGTTTCCCCAATACTGTTCATTTCATCCCAAATTGGTTTCCCCTCCAGTAGAGTTTCTTGATCAGTAGGCCCCATCTAGCAAGCCTGTGCGCTCAGATTGCATAATTGAGCTGAAATTGAAGTTTTCCCGTTCTGGCTCGCTGCCGATGATCTGGCTCTCGTCGCCAGGCCGTACCAGCTGTTCCCCAGCCAAATTGACTTATCCATTAGCTTCCACACTTCACCCTATCACTCTCTGAGCAAGCAATCGAGTTCAAATGCTTTGTATCAAAAACCCCCAATCTCCAGTGTCGTCTTCTCCAGCACCGGTCGCCGGAATTCTTCCCCGGCCGATCTAGCTCTTGAAACTTTGTCCCTTAGCTTTGCCTCACCTCCCTGAACATTTTCTTCCACTAGCTCGACATCTGGATCTGCCTGGATTGTAAGTTATGCCCTTGCCAAGATCACTGTCCAGAAGCCCAATTCATGTCCAGATCACAGCAGTTCATCACTGAATTTCATCACCTTCCAGCCACTTTCAGCCCTTGATCCTGTTAAGTATTTTGTTTCTGTTATCAATGCCTACCTCCCAGACAAAGTTGTGCATCAATTGGAGCCCTGTATCAAAAGTTATGTCAAGCCCTAGATTTTGGCAATGTCTGCACTATGTCAGTGCATGTCAGCCACTGGCATTAGCCTTGTTTGACCCCTTCTGGTTGAGCAATGGAAATGTCACTTTGTCCCCTAGATTCCTGGAGTTGTGTTCTACATCTTTCCCTTCTGTCACTTCTCCAGAAAACCATCCTAATACCAGTTTAAAGCTATGCCAAAGCCGTGAACTGAATGTCGACCCTTTGACGTTCAATCCTTTTTAGCCGTTTCTTCGACCAGAACCCTTGTGACCTTGCCCTAACCTTTTCCCCTGCATGCATGTCTTATTTACTCAATATTTTCTATGGAAACTATTTTATGTATGCTTATGTAGTGTGTGTATTGTATTGCTTGTGTCCGCCGCAGTGCCCGAAGCTGAAGGAGCGGAAGAAGTCTTTGAAGATTCGTCCGAGTAATTAGACCTAGCAGTGCAAGGCAAGTCTCAACCCCTTGATCATGTCTCACCTAGTATTTTGATATAAAGTAGATTAACTGTTTTCAAGATATGTGCATGCTGAGTATTTGATAAAACTATGTTTAGAAACATGTGAATAGATATGACCCAAGTCTTATGTGGAAACCCCCTTTTGAGATTGAATCATCATGCAACCTTGTCACCCTAGGATGCTATGCTTGAACTCTAATCTTATTTAAACGTACATGTTAAGTGTGAAATGGCTAATATGTGAGAAATGAATTTGAAACTCTTTTTATGAAAGAAAATGTGAATTAGAACTGATAGTGAGGATTGGATTGTATGGAGAGGGTGCGGTGCGCACCAGGGAATGTGAATGCTCCTCACTATTGGTTCATAAGGACGAGAACCTTGTGCTGTGTCTCTATGCGAATTGTAAACGTACCAACCACTTGCCTGGTATGGGACGGGCACAACTGAGTAGCTTTTTGGTATTAGCAGTTCCCTGCATGGTTTGACGATCTGGTTTCTCGCGTGGAAACTGGAAGGCCAAGGTTCGGCCACGAGTGATGTGAGTCAGAAAAATGATGAGAGAAAAAGGCGTAAATGAAGGAAGGCGCCCTAGACCTGATTAAGCCGTGAGCGGCTGTAATCTTAAATGGTCGTATGTCTCGCATGGACATAGACCAAGGCTATGTGTCCTGCGGGAACATAGACCAGAGAGGCTAGGAAGTAAGGCAGTGGGGAAGACCCACAACGGTACTTGAGACTTAATTGTCTATTTACCGGGCGGGGATACTGTTAATACTAAACTGCAAAAGCGTTGTGTGATCTCGGCCTTGTCACATGTGTATAAGTCACATGGAGCTGTACCGACTTGAAAGCCGAGTGAACCAGTGGATTTAAAAAGAGGTACACCTTTGCAAAGTGTAAAAGAAGTATCAGATACTCTGTACTCCCAGGTTCAGGAGTCTTTTCGTAGTGGATGATATCCACGGGTTATAGCACAAGTAATGATTTGGAATGTTTTCATAATACGGTTGATAAAAGTGATGACTCATGGGAGACCATCACACATAACGATTTCCAAAGTATAACTTAAGATTTACAAAATCCCGTTGCTGAAAACAAAACCCTCATTTGAGAGATCAAAGAATTGAAATCTATACTATTTATAATTATAAGTCTTAAACCCTTTTCTTGATCACTCCTCATCTATATACCTATTTTTTTGTAATGAGACTTGCTGAGCATTGTGTAAAAACATGCTCACCCTTGCCTTTGCAAACAAATTCAGAAGAAGACTTGGAGAATTCCGATTTCCCTGGCCTTGAGCACCAAGAAGAGGAAAGAGTCTTTCCAGACGAATTGAGCTTCTAGGAGGGTCATGAGCCAAGTTGAGTCCGATGTGGAGGAAGCCCTTCCAGAGCCGCTGCAGAAGGAAGTGAAGACCCTTGTGGTTGCTTTTTGTGTTGTTTTTCTGTGTTCGGTACTTCAATACCGATTCTTGATTTTGAAAAACTCTCTACTTTTGTATCAACTTTAATTAGTGCCACCCGTGGCATTATGATATTGTAATAGAGGTCCTCGTGACCTTGTACTTGCTTTATCTACCAGCTTTATTATTGGAAGTGAATCCTGTTGTTGTGAGCTTGTGATGTACCTTTCTGTGCGCAATCTACCTGGGCGGTTGCCAAGGTGACCCTCAAATAGGGGTCTCACACAGAGATAGTAGAAGAGGCAGAGGCTCATGTTAAACTCATTAGAGAGAGGCTGAAGACAGCACAAAAACGACAAAAGAGTTATGCGGACAATCGACGGAGGGAATTATCATTTGAACCAGGAGATTTTGTTTATCTCAAGGTCACGCCATTCAAAAGATTGCAGAGATTCCAAGTGAAGGGAAAGATATCTCCTAGGTATGTTGGACCATTTAAGATAATCAAGAGGAAAGGAGAAGTATCATATAAACTGGAATTACCCTCCGGATTAGCAGGAGTACATGATGTGTTTCATGTCTCTCAGCTCCAGAAATGTTTAAAGGAGCCTACTGACCAGATAGATGTACAAGATATATCACTACAGAAGAATCTCACTTACCTTGAGTATCCAATCAGAATTCTAGCCACTGATGAACGTCAGCTCAGAAGGAAGAAGATTAAGTTGTGTAAAGTCCAATGGGGAAATCATTCAGAACACAAAGCCACTTGGGAGAAAGAAGAAGATCTTCAGCAAGCCTATCCTTATCTTTTCTTGTCTTAGGTAAATCTCGGGGCGAGATTTCTTTAAGGAGGGTAGATCTGTAACACCCTGAGTTTAGGGGTAAAAACTTTCTTTTTCATGAACACCATGCATGCATGATACCATGTATCTGTAGTAGTAACAAGATCAGTTCAACCCTTTTACCCCAATCTATCTCGAACCCTAAAATCTCAAAATCTATCCTGCAGACAAATCAAGATCAGATTATTTAGATATGGTCTATCAGTTACTCTGAACATAAAAGTCTTCAGAAGCCAGATTCAATTCCATCTCTAACTTCTAGATCTATCAATTCTTTTCTGTTTTCGAAAACAGAAATTCAAATTACTATTCTAATTACCCTAAATACTCAGAACTCAGATTTAGCTAAATCTTGACCTAATTCAGACCGGATTATTCTTGGACTATGATCATGGGTATGCCAATACCTTAATCCAGAAAGTTGGCAGCCAAATCATATCATCTAAGTATTTTTCACATATCAATCCAAATTATATCGCAATTTAGTCCTTTATCTGATATTTGGAAACACAAAAAGGCTAAAATCTTCATATCAACTCCAAATTCAGAAATTCTTCAACAAATCTTTTCCAAATGCTATTTGATACAAATTTCCCTTCTGTCCAGATTACAAAATTACATCTTAAATGCCAGAATTCGAAATCGACAAAACTCAGATCTTATTTTACCCTAAAGTACCCTATTTTCGGTTTATGTCGAAAACTATCAAATCAAGCCAGATTTTATCAAATCTCTTGCTAGATGAGTATAAGGTATAAGTTTATACTCATCTGAGAAATCAGATTGCAAATCAACCATCTCCAAGTTAGAAATTACAAATCATTCCAGAATTTAATCAAGAATCCTTGCAATTAGGTCCCTAGCTCGACCACCTTTGCTGTTTGCGACCAGGGATCACCTCCTTCGACCTCGCTCACTGTTGCGACCAAACCAACAGTGCACGGCGACCTCGACCGCAGTGCACAGTGTTTGCTTCGACCTCGGCTAGCGTTGAACGATGCCTTTGCAACCGCGACCACGCCGTGTTTCGCCGCCTAGCAGCACCGCTTTAGCTGAGATTTCGCAACCGCCTTTGCATGCACACGTGTTTGCATCTCAGTTGTTGCCGTAGCCATCTACATCCAGCTCACCAGCAGCTACACGCCAGAGAGGAGCTTGCTGCTCACCGTTGCTGCAACCCGAAGCTTTCTTCTTCACCAGCGCATGCAAGCGAGCAGTGAACTTCGTTATACTTGCCTTACCTATAAATAACAACCCCAGAGCAGCTTCTTTACCTTTAGCAGTACTCTCCAAAGTCCTCCAGCAATTAAACCGTACCTTCTTACTCACCGTCGTCTTCTTCTCCGGCGAGCTCAGTACGGAGGCTCACAGTGACAGCCTCAACCGCAGCCTCAATTCCCAAATTGACACCACCAGTGAGTTCCCCGTATCTTACTCTCTGTTCTGTACCATTTAATTGAACTCTTATGCACTTCACCGCCGGTGATCGCCGGAAATGCCGAAATGCCCTGTTTCAGTTGCACAACTCAAATTAATTCGAATTAGCCTTTGATTCAATAGACAAAAATGATCAGTGAGCTATTTTAAGCAAGCCTGTGAAGTTAGATTTCAAAATTGACCAAGAACTGAAGCTTTTCCCTAGCCCGAGCTTCACCAGCCGCCGGTGACCGTCGCCAGGCTTCTCCGATGATTCTCCGATCAAATTAATCATGCCAGAAGCTTTCTTATACCATCTAGACACTCTCCAAGCAAGGAATCGAGTTCAAACTTCGTGTAGCTAAAAGCCCCAAATTCAATATCATCTTCTCCGGCGCCGGCCACCATAAATCCATTCTCGGCCGATCTAGCTTCAGAAACCTTGTCCACCAGATGCGCCTTGATCTCCTGAGCAACTTTGTCTACTAGCTCGACTTCAAATTCGGTCTAAATCAGAAGTTATAGCCTTGCCCTAATTCCTGTCCAATGCTATGATTTAGAACTTCAGCCACCGAGTTCATTGTCGGTTTTCATCACTTTTCGGCCATCTCCTGCCCTAGATCCAGTTGAGTGAATTGTTCCTGTTACTGAGGCCTACCTCCCAGACAAAGTGGTGCATCAATTGGAGCCCTAGATCAAAAGTTATGGAAAGCCCTAGTTTCTGGCTATGTTAGTGCAATGCCAGGCTATGTCAGCCAGTGGCATTAGCCCTTTTCACTTCCTTCCTGATGAGCATTTTGAGCATGCCTTTGTCCCTTAGACTCCTGAGGTTGTGATCTACAATTTCTTCTTCTATCACAACTTGATTTGAGCCCTTGAACTGCATTTTATGCTTAGCCCTAGATTTTGACATTGTCAGCCCAATGTCAGAGCATGTCAGCCAGTGGCATTAGCTCATTTCACCTCTTTCCAGTAATGCAAATTGAAAATAACTTTGTCCATCAGACTTGTGGAGTTGTAATCTACATTTCATTCTACTGCCACAAGTTGAGATAATCCCTCTATCATCCATCAACCCTATGTCGATGCCTTGAACCGAATGTCGACCTAAAGACATTCATCGATTCTAGGCAAACCAGCCGCGGACTTAATGTCAATTTCCATACCCTGGAACCCTAGAAGTTCCTAGCACTCATTTTCAGCCCTAATTCTATGATTTAACCCTAATCAACTTCTATGGTACCTAAATCCAATCATTTCAGGATCATCAAGACATTCATCTTTGCATTATTGCATGTAGTATAATAATGTATTGAAAAGGTTGTGATTCTTGGTTACTTGTTTGATCTTTGCTCAGAGTCAGAGCCAGTGTTCGAGGACTTCACTGTTGACCCGACATCAACTGTTGTCTCTCACGACGCGGAAGGCAAGTCATATTCCTAGTCATCTTGAACCTATATTTTAAATGTTGCTATAACATAACCTTGAATATAGACAATATTGCATGTGAAAGATTGAGAAAGATTGATTTATGAATTGGCAGTACTAGACTGGTTATCTGTGAAATGTAAAATAAACCAGTTTTGAGCCATGAACTATTATATATGTATTTATACACTTATATTCATGAAATAAAACCCCTAGCCGTGACCAGAAAAATGGCATAGAAGGCTGTAGCACTGGAAGTGCTAGACTGCAAAGGATGTGCAGGCACTGAAGGTGCAGGGTTGTGGATGGTCTAGTCACTGGCATATAAGGACTAGAACCTTGTGTTGTGCGTCTAGTGGCATGAACAACGTGCTAACCGCAAGCCTGGTATGGGACAGGCCTGAACAAGTACTTATGTGGATCACACATGAAACCCTGCATGAGATGTGTAGTGATGCACGATAAACACGGAGTACGGCTCCCACACATATCACTGAAGGTGATCTTGCACGCTGAACCAGTAATGGGAATAAGCAGAGGGGTGGAGGTTAGGATACAACCTACCACAACTGTGGTTCGCGGAGGGCCACAGGGTCGGGGGTGAATTGTGAGTGAGACATAACAAAAGTTCTTGTTATCTCCACCTTGCCACTCACACATGGTTGTGAGGAAGGGTCTAAACATTTTGACTGGGTGGGCTTGAAAGTGGAATTGTCGTGGTATTGCGAATACCCCGGCAGGTTTTGAGAATGATCCTAGCGAAGATTACGCGGCGCGGGTTGACCGGATGACCGGTCCTCCCCCGCCGGACAAGCACAAGAAATGACATGAGGATTTATACAGGTTCGGGTCCCGGTGGGGGCCCTAGTCCTGTCGACGCGCTCCCGACCGGAGTCGGCTGGGGAGGCTCTCTCTGGGGGAGAGGCTTCCGGAGCACGCTTGTGAGTTTAGCTATTCCAATAAAAGTGATCCGATCGTTTACAACAGAGGGATACAAGGGCTATTTATAGCCCCAAAAAGAAGCAAAAAAGCCTAAACTACCCCGAAAGCCACCGTCGGATTAAAGGGTAGGACCGTCCTTCTCCCAGTCAAACGCCTTGGATGCTTGACAGGTGGTCGCTGATTCCCGTGGCGCTCCTCACGTGACCTGCACGTGATAAACAACTCGAGACTTTACCTTTAGAAGGGCGACGAGGCCCGGGACGGCACCGGAGGCCAAGTCCCGGGAGCCAAAAGGCGGCGCCCAGAGAGGGGCCGGAGGCCACGTCCCCGGGCAAATGGCGGCGCCCGGGACGGCGCCGGAGGCCAGGTCCCGGGGGCCAAATGGCGGCGCCCGGGGAGGGGCCGGAGGCCACGTCCCCGGGCAAATGGCGGCGCCCGGGACGGCGCCGGAGGCCAGGTTCCGGGGGCCAAAAGGCGGCGCCCGGGGAGGGGCCGGAGGCCACATCCCTGGGCAAATGGCTGCGCCCGGGACGGCACCAGAGGCCAGGTCCCGGGGGCCAAATGGCGGCGCCCGGGGAGGGGCCGGAGGCCACGTCTCCGGGCCAATGGCGGTGCCCGGGACGGCGCCGGGGCCAGGTCCCGGGGGCCAATAGGCGGCGCCCGGGGAGCGGCCGGAGACCACGTCCTCGGGCAAATGGCGGCGTCCGGGACGGCACCAGAGGCCATGTCCCGGGGGCCAAATGGCGGTGCCCGGGGAGGGGCCGGAGGCCACGTCCCCGGGCCAATGGCGGCGCCCGGGACGGCGCCGGAGGCCAGGTCCCGGGGGCCAAAAGGCGGCGCCCGGGGAGCGGCCGGAGACCATGTCCCCGGGCAAATGGCGGCGCCCGGGAGGGCACCGGAGGCCACGTCCCAGGCCAATGGCGGCGCCCGGGGAGGGGCCGGAGGCCACATCCCTGGGCCAATGGCGGCGCCCGGGAGGGCACCAGAGACCACGTCCCCGGGCAAATGGCGGCGCCCGGGAGGCCCTGTCCCGGGGGCCAAAAGGCGGCGCCCGGGGAGAGCCCGGAGGCTACGTCCCCGGGCTAATGTGACACGACTTACCTGGACTTAGCACCGCGGATATTTCCCCCAACAGCAGCCCCTCCATGCCCCCTGGGGACGATGCTCGAGTCCCCGGTGGGTATGGTACACGTCACCGGGAAAATCTCCGGGCCAAGTCACCGGAGCTGCTGCGATGCTTCGGTTTCCGTGCCGGGCATTTATGACCACACCGTTTCTCATAAATGCGCACGCGATTCGAACTGGCGCCTTGATTTACGCGCCCATCCCTTCGTTTCCCGCGCACGGTTTGAACTTCAATGCCCCAGATTGCTCCGCGGGGTACCACGCGGCGCGCATCTAGATCATGGCCTGCCCCTATAAACAGGGCCTTGGGGGCCCCGGAAGCTCATTCCAAAACCTCAACCGTAGCGAACTCAGCTCTCCCAGTAGCCCTTTCCCGGTAGCTCTTTCTGGTAGTTAGCTCCCGGTAGCAGGCGTCCGGAACTTTTAGTAGTAGCCTCCTGAAAAGTTAGCCACCGAAGAAAAAGAAGAGACTAACCTCATGTCACCCAAGGGTCGAGCAAAGACCACGGAAGTGCCCCCGGAGGAAATCCCTCCGGATTTCCTCTGGGCGTCGGAGTTCTCGGCCTCGGATGCGGAGTCCCTGTGAAGAAAGACGGAGCCCCCCGCCCCAGGCCCGGAGAGGTTGTGGCCTTCGAGGCCTTCCTGGAGGCGGGGCTCCAGCTCCTGGTGCATCCCATGCTCCGGGAGTTTCTGAAGGAGTACGGGGTGGCGCTCAACCACCTCACCCCGAACGCGCTTGTCCGTATGGGCCTCTTCATCTAGCTCTACGAGACAGCGACCGAGCGGGAGCCCACCCTCCGTGTCTTCTGGTACTTCTATGAGCCGGCGGCACGGAGCTCCCACCTGGTGAAGGGGGGACCCAAGTCCCCTTCGGCTCGGTGATGGTGTAGATGCTGCCATCTCGGGTGGCCGACTACCCGGCGGCGGCCTCCCGGGACCACTGGGGGGACTGGCTCTGGAGGTGGTTTTACCTCCGGGTCCAGGACGAGGCGGTGGTGTACACCCCGGAGCCCCCCACCTACAGCCGGTCGTCCGCGCTGAAGCCTCCGGTGTGGACGGACGAGGAGTTCGAACTCCTCGAGAAGGTGGTCCTCTCCAAGAAGACCCGCTCAATGCGGGACGCCGCCGAGGAGCTGATGCTGCAGAGGATCTGCCCTTCACGTGCGGGAGGAGGGGGACCGGTATGGGCCCGGAGCAGCGGCCCCCGGTCAAGCCGGTGACCTGACGTAAGTCCCGGCGACCTGCTTTATTGCATTTACGAATTTTTTGAAAATTTGACTAACTCTTTACCTCTTGTAGTCCGGCCGTACCCGGCGGGGCGGCAGAAGGCGGAGAACCTCCTGGGGAGGTACTTCGCCGACGAGCACGAGCGCGTCATGCGCCTCATGGGGGAGGGCCCTCCCCGGAACTTGGTAGCGGCGGCCTACGGGCTAAAGATGCCGGAGAGGAAGCCTCTCCCCACCCCCGGGTCGCACAAACGGGGGAAGGAAGCGGCCGGGGGCTCGGAGCCCAAGAAGGCCAGGGTCCAAAAGACCCCCGGCCCGTCGACGACGCCGGCTTCGACACCGGTGAAGGGCCGGGACATAACCCCCGGGACCGAGCATGCCCAGGCACCGGCCCACAAGGAAGCAACACCTCCTCCCCCGAAGAGCCACGTCGAGGCCCGGGGGAAGGAGCAGGCCGTTGGCGGGGCGGCGTCCGATTCGGCGGACTACGCCCCGTCGCCACTCTTGGTGGCGGTCCTCCCGGCATCCTTGGAACCGGAGAGGCTGGAGGTGAGATTCGCGGAGGCCTCACCTCCGCGGGTTTGGCCGGTGGACGAGGGGGGGAGCCCCTTGGTCTACGAGGTTCCCCCGGAGGAGGAGGTCCCGAGGACCATCCGGCCCGGGGCGGGGAAAGGCCCGATGATTCCCCCCCGGGCGGGGACTCCCGCCGAGAGCTCCTTGGCCACGTCTTCGGGGGGCACTTCCCCGGCGACGAAGACGCCGGTGACGCCGGCCGCGTTACCGGACTTTGATGTCTGGGGAGCCCCCACCTGCCGCGATGGCGGCGCCGGGCGGGAGACCCCTCTACTTTCCGCGGGGGAGGTCGCCCGCTACTAGGAGGGCCTGCACACCCGGAAGGTGCAGGCCTTCATCACAGAAGGGACGCTCCATGAGCGTTTCGAGGGGCTTCAGTCCCTCGGGGCCCAGGTAACCCGAGTCGATGACGTCTTCATTTATTTCCTGCACTTGAGATTTTTCTAACTCTATATATTTTGTAGGTGGCAACTGTTACCTGGGGCCTTGAGCAGCGGGTCGCCCGGTTGCTTAAGGTAGCGGAGGGCTGGGACGCGGCCTCCGTAGGGCAGCGTGAGGAGGCCCTCCGGGAACGCGATGAAGCCCTCGCGGAACTGACCCGGGTCCGGGCCCAGGTTCATATTTCCGAGGTTGTCAACGGCCGCCTCCGGGAGGAGGCCAAGGCGAGGGAGGAGGCGCTCCGGGAGCTCGAGGGCGACGCGGGACGCTCCGTCCGGTCGGCCCTCGAGAGCCTTGGCGTAAGCTTAGGCTCTGGGAGTAGCTCGGAGGTGACACCGGCAACCATCGCGGAGGCTGTGCGTTTTCTCAACGCACAGGTCTCCGCCATTCCGGAGGCTGCCGACGCTCGGGCACGGGACCGGGCGATCCCCATCATCGCGGTTGCTGCGGGGCTCATCGAGTTCCGGGGGGTCGGCGCCCGGGCCATCGGGGGCCGCATCCCCCGAAGCTTACCGGACTCCTTCGAGCCCTCGCGCTGGGAGGTCGAGCAGCTTGCCGGAGGATTCTACGACCGGATCATCCGGGCGAGATTCCCGGCTTCGGTGCCTCCGGCGGGGGATGTCCCAGCCCCGGCCTCGGAAGAAGCCCCCCGGGGGGAGGACGCCAACGAAAAAGTATGAGCGTCCCCCCGGGTCTTTAGATAGGAGCCTTTTGTTTTATTAGGACTTTTGATTCCGGTAGCTTCTTAGAAGAAGCCCCGGACACTTGTACAAAAACATTTTGAATGCAATGAAGTTAGAATTTTTTCTAAGTCTTTGAATTGAATGTTTTTGTTACCAGGGTTCCCGGGAGGTTGCTCCCGGGCGAAGGTCCGGGAGGTGCTCCCCGGGGGACGCCCAAGAGGCTTTAATCTTGCTAAGCCTTTTCTCCAGGAATCGCGGCGGGGATAGCGTCCAGGAGCCGATCCGGTTGAGGTGGCGCCCGGAGTGGCACTAGGACAACTTTGACAATCATCGCGCCGAATTGTCCCCTCCGCGACCGGGGTTCCGGATGATACCTCCCCTCCGGATACTTCCACCGGCGGGATACGAGTTCTGGCCCGATGATGTGCTCCGGGACGCTCGGCGCTGCGTGCGAGCATTGTACCGGGACTTGACCCGGGAGCTAGCGGAGAGCCTCCGAGAGTATTAGGCGTAGGAGCCTTAGGGCGTAGAGAATCCCCCGGGTTAGAACCCGGGTTGTATCGTTTCCGAAGCCCACCGGAGGGGGAAGATGTCCTCCGGGTTTGACAATCAATAAAGCTGTGTTGTTGCTTCTTCTTTCATTGTCTTTTTATTTTTTCTTCTTGGATGGTCTGGACGACTCCTTTTCACAAGAATGAGCTAAGTTTGCTCGTGGGCGGTGCGGTCGACACCCGGGGGTTCCTTATCCCCCCGCCCCCCCCCCCCCCCCCCCCGCCCGCCCACAGCGGTCTGGAGGGTAGCTCCGGGCGCTGTGGGGGTAACAAGGCCCCCGAGGTGAAAACAACCTGTAGCATAGGAATTTTTATGTTAGAAAATTTTAAAACGAGGTTTCCAAGGAAAGGACCTTCCGGGAGAGAATCGTCCGGTCGCCGTGAGAACGGGGGGCCGGGAATAAGGCCTCATGTGGAAGAATCGTCCAAGAAAACCCGATGAGATTTCTGGAGGCGAGCTTCCTAGGAGACATTCGTCCAGTCGCCGTGAGAACGGGGAGCCGGGAATGGGGTCTCTGGGAAGGAAAAGGTCCGAGAAATCCGCAACTCCTCCGGGAGACAATCGTCCGGTCGCCGTGAAAACGGGGAGCCGGGAATAGGGTCTCCGGGAGGCATTCATCCGATCGCCGTGAGAACGGGGAGCGAGGAATAAGGTCATCGGGGACCAATCGTCCGGTCGCCGTGAGAATGGGGAGCTGGGAATAAGGTCGTCGGGAACCAAATATCCAAGAATGCCATTAGACATCCCAGACGTCCCACTGGGGAGAGCGTCGAACGTCGACTCCCGTAGGAGGAAGATAGATCCAAGAAGGCCATTAGACGTCCCACTGGGGAGAGCGTCTATTCCTGGAGGAGGAAGTGCCCGAAGACGGGTCTTGAGTGTTTGGGCAGGGGACTAGTCTCCCAAAGTGACTCGTTACCGCGGCCACTGTGACCGGGTTGCCGCTTACACCCTCAGTCCACGAGGGCTGATCGTAAGCCGCCCTACAGGAGGGACTTGCTGGGCCTGGCCCACTTCCTCGCGGAGAGGGCATCCTCACGGGGAGGGCTTCCTTGCGGGGAGGGCATCCTCACTGGGAGGGCGTCCTTGCAGGGAGGGGCGTCCTCGCGGGGAGGGCATCGCCGCTAGGGGCGGTAATGAGAAAGACCTGCAATGAGACAGTTTGAAAAGCAAGACATATGTATTGCTAATAAAATGAAGTATAGGGCCTCCCCCCCGAAGTCACGAAAGGGGAGGAAAATACAGTGTCCCTCCTCCCCCTCCGGCGTGGATGCTCTGGGGGAGGGGACAGGCCCGTAAGGCTTAAACATAGAACTTGCGAAGTAAACGTAAGTTCCACGTGTGCTTCAGCTCCTGCTCTTGAAGGTTGGAGAGCTTATAAGCCCCCGAGCCCAGGACCGCGGAAGCTGATCTCCGGGGGGAGGACTGCCTCCGCCCCGTAGACCAGGGAGAAGGGAGTACGCCTCGTCGCCCGGGACGGGGTCGTGCGTATGGAGCAGAGGATGCTAGGGAGCTCCTCTGCCCATGCACCCCGCTTAGAAGCAGTTTGCTCGAGTCTCCGGAGCAACCCCTGTAGGATCACGCCGTTGACCCTCTCGACAGCCCCATTGCTCCGGGGATGGGCCACTGAGGCGAAGTGGATGACAAGCCCCAGGCCTTCGCAGAATTCCCGGAAATAAGCCGAGTCGAATTTGGTCCCGTTGTCCACAGTGATTTCCCGGGGGACACCAAAACGACATACGACGTTTTTCCAGAAAAACCGCTGGACGTCCCGGGACGTGATGCTGGCCAAAGGCTCCGCCTCAACCCACTTTGTAAAATAGTCGACCGCAACTACCGCATACTTGTATCCTCCGCGCACTGGGGGGAAGGGCCCTAAAAGGTCCATCCCCCAGCGCACGAAGGGCCAAGTGATGGGGATCGTCCGCAGCGCTATGGGGGAAGGTTCGAGCCCATGGCCATCTTCTGGCATGCCTTGCACGCGGAGACAAGGTCTCGCGCGCCGCGCATGATAGTGGGCCAGTAGAAGCCTTGCCGAAGGGCCTTGGCCGCGATGGCACGCGGGCTAGGTGAGAACCACAGCTCCCCGCGTGGATGTCTTAGAGAAGTTGAAGTCCTTCCGGCCGGGGGAGGCAGCGCAGGAGGGCGGAAGCCCCCCGCTTGTAAAGCCTCCCCTCTAGCAGGAAATATGCCCGAGCTTTAGCCTGGAGGCGTTTAGCCTCTGTCTCACTAGGAGGGTCCCCCTCCCCCTTGATGAAGGAGATGAGGGGGTCCATCCAAGATGGAGTCTGGCTGATCTCGGTGACCTCCGGGACATGAGGCTCGTCGCCCGTGTCCGGGGTGGCCACCGAGGGCTTCGTGATGATTTCCAAGAAAGCCCCCTTGGGGAGCGATTCCCGGGTGCTTGCCGCCCGGGCCAAGGCGTCGGCCCGGTCATTGTCCCTCCGTGGGATATGCCGGGCCTCGAGGCCGTCGAAATGCCTCTCCATCTTCCGCACTTCCTGCAAATAAAGACTTAAGTTTGCGTCATGGCACAGGTAAGACTTGTCCATTTGGCAAACTACGAGCTGAGAATCTCCCTTGACTAGGAGGCGCCGGATCCCCAGGGAGCGCGCAAGGCGCATCCCGAGGAGCAAAGACTCATATTCGGCGACGTTGTTGGTTGCCGGGAACTCGAGCCGAGCGGCGTACTCGAGTCCCTTCCCCTCGGGGCTCCGGAGGACTACTCCCGCACCAGCCTCGGCGAGACATAGCGACCCATTGAACATGAGGGTCCAATGATCACTGCGTCGGGGCGGCACAGGGAGGTCTTCGTCCCCGGACCCAGAGGCGGGAGTCCACTCTGCGACGAAGTCGGCGAGGACCTGCGACTTGATGGCGGAGCGGCCGATAAGGGACAGGGAGAAGGGGGCGAGCTCAGCCCCCCACTTCCCGATCCGGCCGGTGGCTTCTTTGTTCCGCAGTACCTCCCCCAGGGGGAAGGACAATGGGACGGTGATGGGGTGCCCCAGGAAGTAATGCCGAACCTTCCGGGACGCCATGAGGAGGGCGTAGCAGATTTTCTCCATCTCCGTGTACCGAGTTTTGGCCCCTTGGAGGGCCTCACTCACGTAGTACACGGGACGGTGCTGTAACACCCGGTTTTGCCAAACCCTAAAATAGCCAAAATCCACATCTTGACCCCAAACCCTAATCTGCTTCAGCCATTCCCTTCTAAGTGTTGTTCAGAACATTTTTCCCTTCGGGATCACCTCCAAAATCTTATCCTAAAGCTGAGTCTCGACCCCTGCCATTCGTAAAACCCTAATTACCCTAATTTTACCCTAAACTGCTTTTCCCCAAATTTTGTCGAAAGCCTTCAGATCATGCCCGATCTTACCAAACATTTGCCAGATGAGTTCTAATAATTTAATGCAACTTATCTCTGAAATCAGATTTCAGATCAGCCCTCCAGATCTCCAGATTTGCAGATCAGTCCCTGGAAGCAAAGTTCTGAAAATTGCAAATCAGCCCTTCTATTCTTTTCGGCTGTTTTCGACCAGCCCCTGGTCGTTGCCCACGACCAGCGCACGAGTCGCCGTTGCCGCGCTGTGTTCTCGCCGTGTTTGCTCGCCGCCGGTCACCGCTTCTTGTCGCTTGTGCCCGTGAGCTGCTGTGCCACCCCGTGCGCACGTGCCAGCGCCGTTGCTTCGCCATGTCCAGCGGTTAAACGGCCGCGCTCCAGCAGCGTTTTCGCGCGCGCATGCCCGTTGCCGTGGCATTGCATGCGTGTACGTGTCACCGCCGGAGCTTTGCTGTTGCCTCCGCATCTGCGCCGTTCCAGGTGAAGTTCCGATGCAACCGACAAGGTCAGCAAGGCTGCAACACCGCCTGAAGCGCATCACATCACCGTCGCCGTCGTTGCGCCTGCGCCCGACAAGCTTCTCCCCGGCGCAAGCAACCGCTGTCGCTTTATCCCTCGCAAGCCCCGCCCTTGGACCTATTTAAACCCTCCAGTGCTGTGCTTAAGCCTCATCTCAGGACTTAGCCATTTTTCCAGAGCTCTCGCCGTTTTCACCTTCTTCTCCGGCGAGCCAGTGAGTGAGCTCACGGTGCTAGCCCATTCCACAGCCCCTCTCTTCGATCCAAGTTCACCAGTGAGTTCCTCCCTTCTCCCTCTCTGTGTAATAGCAGCTAATTGCACCAGATCGATCCCAGCGCCGGCGATCGCCGGATTCCCGATTTGCCCTGTTCCCCCAATGCCGTTCGATTCCCTCCAAATTAGCTCTCGATTCTGTAGAAGAAGTTGATCAGTAAGCTTAGTAGAGCAAGCCTGTAGAATCAAAATCTTTAATTGAGCCCAAATCGAAGAAATCCCGATCTGGAAGTCCATCAGTTTGCTGGACCTCGCCGCCGAGCTTCTCCGGCCATCTCCCAGCAAAATTGACCCCTCCAGTAGCCTTGTTGTGCCCTAGAGATCATCCTGAAGTTTGGAATTGAGCTCATTCGCCCTGTATCAAAAATCCCCAATCCCCAGTGTCGTCTTCTCCAGCGCCGGTCGCCGGAATTCTTTCCCGGCCGATTCAGCCGACACCACTTTGTCCCTTAGCTTAGCCTCACCTCCCTGAGCATTTTCTTCCACTAGCCCGACACCTGGATCTGCCTAGATTGTGAGTTATGCCTTTGCCAAACGTTTGTCCAGATCAATGTCTGTGCCGTGTTGCCACCACAGTTCATCGCAGGATTTGGCCGCCCTCCGGCCACTTTCAGCCCTTATTCCTGTTGAGTATTTTGTTCCTGTTAGTAATGCCTACCTCCCAGACAAAGTGTTGCATCAATTGGAGCCCTGGATCAAAAGTTATGCCATGCCCTAGTTTCTGGCCATGTCCAGCACTATGTCAGTGCATGTCAGCCACTGGCATTAGCCTTCTTTGACCCCTCTGGTTAAGCAATGGAAATGTCACTTTGTCCCCTAGATTCCTGGAGTTGTGTTCTACATCTTTCCCTTCTATCACTTCTCCAGAAAACCATCCTAAGATCAGTTTGAAGCTATGCCAAAGCTATGAACCGAATGTCGACCTTTCGACGTTCAATCCTTTTTAGCCGTTTCTTTGACCAGAGCCCTTGTGACCTTGCCCTAACCTTTTCCCCTGCATGCATGACTTATTTACTTAATAATTTCTATGGAAACTATTTTCTGTATGCTTATGGTATGTGTTTGTGCGTTGGTTGATTGCCGCAGAGTCAGAAGCTGAAGGAGCAGAGGAAGTCTTTGAAGATCCGTCTGAGTACTTAGACCCAGCATTGCAAGGCAAGCCTCATTCCTTTGATCATGTCTCGCCCAATATTTTCATATGAAGTATATTCACTGTTTCTTACTATGCATGCTTATTTGAGATACAAGTTATGTTTGAATGACATGAGTAGATATTACCTAATGAATCATGAAACCCCTTTTGTTATTGAACCTTCATATATATGCTTTTGTCACCCTAAGACTCATATACTGAATATCCACATTAAACTTGAAATGGTCAAATACATGAGAAGTTGTAATGAAAACCGTTTTGTGCAGAAAACTGATAAAAGGGATCAGTAGTGAGGATTGGATTGTATGGAGAGGGTGCGGTGCGCACCAGGGAATGTGAATGTTCCTCACTATTGGTTCATAAGGACGAGAACCTTGTGCTGTGTCTCTATGCGAATTGCAAACGTACCAACCACTTGCCTGGTATGGGACAGGCACAACTTAGTAGCTTTTTGGTATTAGCAGTTCCCTGCATGGTTTGTCGATCTGGTTTCTCGCGTGGAAACTGGTGGGCCACAGTTCGGCCATGAGTGATGTGAGTTCAGAAAAATGATGAGAGGAAAAAGGTGGAAAGAAGGAAGGCGCCCTAGACTTGATTATGTCGTGAGCGGTTGTAATCTTAAACGGTCATATGTCTTGCGTGGACACAGACCAAGGCTATGTGTCCTGCGGGAACATAGACCAGAGGCTAGGAAGTAAGGCAGTGGGGAAGACCCACAACGGTACTTGAGACTTAACTGTCTATTTACCGGGCGGGGATACTGTTAATACTGAACTGTAAAAGCATTGTGTGATCTCGGCCTTGTCACATGTGTATAAGTCACATGGAGCTGATCCGACTTGAAAGCCGAGTGAACCAGTGGATTTAAAAAGAGGTACACCTTTGCAAAGTGTAAAAGAAGTATCAGATACTCTGTACTCCCAGGTTCAGGAGTCTTTTCGTAGTGGATGTTATCCATGGGTTATAGCACAAGTAATGTTTTGGAATGTTTTCATAATGCGGTTAACAAAGTAGTGACTCATGGGAGACCACTACATCTAATGTTTTATTGAAAACCTGTTTAATGTTGAAAGTATCATTTTCATGACAAAGTACTGTTTTACTGAACAAATGACTTGGAAATCTATATATCTCTATCCATATGAAACTAAAACCCCGGAATCATATGTTTCACCCTCATGTAAGTACAATTGCATTAATCCCCGGAATGAGTGTTGCTAAGCACCAAGTGCTCACCCTTGCATTTATATCCCACTGTAGAAGAGGGATTCGAGGATCCCGATTCCATCAGTTATGAGTACTCAGCTGAAGATGGAAGCACCCCGGACGAGCCCACTTTCTAGAAGGATCATGCACCAAGTCAAGTCAGATGTGGGAGAAGTCCCTCCAACTCCGCTGCTGATTGAAGTCAAGCTGTTTGTCGTTGCTTTGTGCTTTATGTTGTGTGTTCGGTACTTGGATACCGATTCTTGTCTTGATAAACTGATTATTTTCTTAGCAACTTTACTTAGTGCCATTTTCGGTGCTTTGGCTATGTAATATTGGCCCATGTTGGCCTGACACTTGGTTATCTATAATGCTATGCTTGTGTGGTTTGAGCTCATGTGGCATCATGCTGTGTGTAACCTACCTGGGCGGTTACCAAGGTGATCCTCAAATGGGGGTCTCACAGCGAATGGTATCAGAGCATGAAGCTTGACTGTAGGTCGTGACCCTTACTAGAATGGGCGTCCCTAAAGTAGTGAATCGCTAGATTATTTGGTAAAAATCTAATTGTGAAAAACCTAATTTGTTTAAGAAAAGCATAATGAGTATTATTTGAAAATTTTCAAAACCTTTTTCCTACTTTTAAGTGTTCCGTGTCTCATCATCGCAGATGGCCCCTGGTAAGAAGCTAATTCACGGAGACGAGTTGGGATCATGGGCGTTGATGCTTTGGATGATGTTGCAATTCCTTGGAGCAAGGGACAACCAGCGACCAGTCTACTACGTCCGTCGTGAAGAAGTAGATGGTAGACCTTTTGGTTTCCGTGCCTCAGTGATTGTGTACGAGATTCCAGAGATCGGGAGAGGATCAACAAGAAAGGAAGCTCGTAGAGAAGAAGAAGAAGATGTTATCCAAGATGCTGCTCGTCGTGCTATAGGTACCATCCGCCAGCTGTACGATGATTTTCTTATAGGTTCTCCTTTCTGCTTTGTACCCTACCAAGTCCCTGGATCGGATCGTCGAACTGTTCATCCCTCCACCAACCAGAGAGATGCCATCCTGACTAAAACCAGAGATGTAGTTCAAGCTTTGGAGTCGAGCTACACTCGGTTGTTGCGTGAGCATGAAAATGCTCGGGATGACCATCACTATCTCGAAGGAGCGCTTGCGAAGGTTCGCTCAGAACTCCAAGAGAAAGAGAAGCATATTCAAGAGTTGGCTGAACCTAGCAGAGCGCGAGAAGTCGAAGACGAAGGATCGGTGAACAAGAAGAACCGCTTGAAGATAAGACTCACAGCCCGCAAGAGTGTGGGAAGACCTAGGGATTACCTGGGTTATTTCACGCCTGTTTCGCGTGGCATTGTGATCAACACCCCTGCACCAGAATATCCTACTCTCGCGAAAGGGAAGGAAGTTCCTGAAGGCAAAGGAAAAGAGATTGCTACATGCGACACCAACGGTTCATCTGAGGAAGAAGAGGACAATGATATGGAATGGGACCCTATGGATGCCGACGAAGATCAAGAAGAGGAAGACCCCGAAGAAGTGGAACCTTGCAGTTCTTCCAGGACCGACAGGAGATCGTAGTTTTCTCTTCGGCTTGACCCTTCTGCTCTAACCCTTGTAATCGTTACTCTTTAGCTCTTGTTGTGGTAGTTGCTTTGTTTGTATTGTTTGTTGGTAACTCTAAGGCTATAAAGGTGAAAACCTTGTATCTTTTGAAAACCTTTGAAAATAGCAATCGCATGTTCCAATCCAATCTCTTGGGTTGATCTTTCATTTCAGCTTGTGTTCAATCTGTGCTCTCTTGAATTAGTAGTCTTCTCTCAATTATCTTGTCAGAACAGGATGGTGAACACCAGAGGTAGAATCCAAGACTCGGAAGAAGCCCCCAGGAACACGTCAACGAGAACGACTAGAGATACCTCAGATCAGCCAAATTCATCGACCTCAGTACCGCAAGGGGGAAATCTGATAGAAATACTGATATGGATGGAACAAAACCGACAGAGATCTGCAGAGGTACAGAGTCAAATTCTGGAACAGTTGATGCAAAACTCCGCAACATGACGCGAGGAAGGTTCGAACATTGGAGCAAGACTGACAGACTTTCAAAAGACGCGTCCTCCGACTTTCTCCTGCACTGAAGACCCGATTGTGGCAGACGATTGGTTAAGAGAAATTGAGAGGAAATTGGACACTGTCAGGTGCAATGATGAAGAGAAGCTGCTGTATGGACCCCATCAGCTCACAGGATCGGCTGCAGCATGGTGGGAAAATTACAAGATGGTACACCCTGATCAGAATTCCATTACCTGGAATGAATTCAAGGAACAGTTCCGTAAGTACCACGTCCCCAAAGGAGCTATCCAAGCCAAACGCAGAGAATTCTTGAATTTAAGGCAAGGAGGAAGGACGGTGAAGCAGTATTTGCATGAATTCATCAAATTGGCCAGGTATGCACCTGAAGATATCATGACAGAAGAGCGGAAGATCGACAGATTTTGCGAAGGCCTACAAAACTCATATCAATATCACCTGTCAACGCACGATTTCACGGACTTCCAAGTCCTTGTGAATCGAGTGCTCAAAATGGAGGAGAAAAGAGGCATAGTAGAAGAAGACCGCAAGAGGAAAAGTATAGCATATCCATTTCAAGGCAATTCTAGTCGAGGGAGACCAGCACCATATGCCAGAGCCGCTTTCAGAGCACCCGCACCTCCAAGACCCCAGAGGACTTCATCACCAACAACTCTAACATGTCCCGGATGCAAAGGGAGTCACCTCTATAAAGATTGTACACTGAAGAATGCAGAGTGTTTCCATTGTGGCAGAAGAGGACACCACAGAGAGACTTGTCCACTTCGACATTTACCTCCCAGCGTTGCTAAAGCTCAGGCAGCCAAATCCCCTGCACCTGCACGAACTATTGCCAGAGGAGCACCACAAGCCAGAGGAGGAAGACTCCAAACCAGCAGAGGGAGAGGAACACCAACCGCCGGGGGAAGACTCAACTTTGTGACTGCTGCAGAAGCAGGAGAAGCAACTGATGTCGTAATCGGTAGACTCTTGATCTCCTCTCAGATTTCAGTTGTTTTATTTGATCCCGGTGCAACTCATTCATTCATGTCAAAAGATCGCTTGTTGGGTAATAATTTTCCTGTGGTTGCTTTAGAGCATCCTATCATCATTCAGTCACCTGGTGCTAGGATGACTGTTAATTCTATTTGTAGAAATGTTGCCTTCTGTATCGGCAATCTAGAATTCCTGGCAGACATGCTAGTTCTAAACCTTCAAGGATTAGATGTCATTCTTGGAATGGATTGGCTGGCCAAGCATAAGGGATTGATGGATTGTGAGAAGAAAACAATCACCCTGACAAATGCCATTGGAAAGCAAGTTATATTCCATGCAGACAGAACTCCAATCTGCGACCACCTACAGAGATTGAACTGCATTGAAGAAGTGAAGCTTGAAGAGGTACCGATTGTCAATGAGTACCCAGAAGTCTTTCCAGAAGAACTTCCCGGATTACCACCAGATAGGGATATAGAGTTCACTATTGAACTGAAACCCGGATCCGCTCCGTATGCTAGGAAGTTGTTTCGGATGACTGGTCATGAGCAAAAGGAACTGAAGAAGCAGATAGCTGAATTGGAAGAAAAAGGATTCATCAGATCAAGTTCATCACCATGGGGAGCCCCAGTGCTCTTTGTTAAGAAGAAAGATGGTAGCATGCGACTTTGCATAGACTACCGTAAGCTAAACGACATGACTATTAAGAACAAATACCCCTTACCAAGGATAGATGACCTATTTGACCAGCTCAGAGAAGCGAAAGTGTTCTCAAGAATAGACCTGAGATCGGGATACCACCAGTTAAGGATCCGAGAACAGGACATTCCTAAAACTGCTTTCGTGACCAGATATGGGTTGCATGAGTTTACAGTGATGCCCTTTGGATTAACTAATGCACCCGCGGTATTTATGAATCTAATGAACAAGATCCTTATGGAATTCCTGGATAAGTGCATCATCGTGTTTGTAGATGACATTCTTGTCTATTCCAAGACAGAGGAGGAGCACGCACATCACCTGAGGATAGTGCTACAGAAACTAGCAGACCACCAGCTATACGCCAAGTTCAGCAAATGTGCTTTTTGGCTGAAGAAGATCTCTTTCTTAGGACACATCATCTCAGGCGAAGGAATATTTATGGACCCGATGAAGATCCAAGCTGTTACTGAATGGAAACAACCAGAAACCGCAACAGAAGTTAGAAGTTTCTTGGGATTGGCGGGATATTATCGAAGATTCGCAGAAGGATTCTCGAAGATCACCAAACCGCTGATCCAGCTACTGAAGAAGAACGCCTCTTTTAATTGGACCGAGGAGTGCGAAAGAAGTTTTGAGGAATTGAAGAAAAGACTGACAACTGCACCAATCCTGATACTACCGGACGTCAAAAAGGATTTTCAAGTCTACTGTGACGCCTCCAAACAAGGATTGGGATGCGTATTGATGCAAGAAAGGAAAGTGATAGCTTGTGCATCAAGACAACTACGACCTCATGAGGAGAATTATCCAACACATGATTTGGAGCTAGCTGCAGTCGTACATGCACTAAAGATATGGAGACACTACTTACTAGGCAGTAAGTGCAAAATTTACACAGATGATAAGAGCCTGAAATATATCTTCACGCAACAGGAGTTGAATATGAGGCAGAGAAGATGGCTAGAACTGATCAAAGATTATGATCTAGAGATCCACTATCACCCGGGAAAAGCCAATGTAGTAGCTGATGCTTTGAGCAGGAAGTCTCGTTACAACCAGATAACCCAGCTAGAAGTGCCAACGCAACTAATTAAGGACTTCGAAAGGTTGCAATTAGAGTTAGTAAACCAAGGAACCATCACTGCCCTGAAGATGGAATGTGAGTTGAAGGATAAGATCCGGCAAGCTCAAGCGATTGACCCAGACCTTCAAGAGATGAAGGAGGACATGAAGAGCAAACATACGACCAACCTTCGAGAAGATGAACAGGGAATCCTATGGTACGATGACCGTATCTGCATTCCAAATAACAACGAGATCAAAGGCCTGATCATGCAAGAAGCTCATCAAACCCCATATTCCATACACCCAGGCAGCACCAAAATGTACAAGGACTTGAAGAAAAATTTTTGGTGGAAAGGAATGAAGAGAGAAATTGCCAAGTTTGTCGCAGCTTGTGACACATGCCAAAGAGTGAAAGCAGAACATCAAAAGCCTGCGGGACCGCTACAACCTCTACAAATCCCAGAGTGGAAGTGGGATGAAATCGAAATGGATTTTATTGTGGGACTACCAAGGACGAGAAAAGGATTCGATTCTATATGGGTCATAGTAGATAGATTAACAAAGGTAGCACATTTTCTCCCGGTAAAGACCCTATATACAGCTAAGGACTTAGCAGAGCTGTATCTCAACAGAATAGTTGTCTTGCACGGAGTGCCGAAGGCTATCGTTTCCGACAGAGGAGCCCAGTTCATTTCAAGATTTTGGCAAGAGTTGCAGAAAGCCCTGGGCACAAAGTTAAAATTCAGTACCGCTTACCACCCTCAAACTGGAGGTCAGACTGAAAGGGTAAACCAAATTTTGGAAGATATGTTGAGGGCATGTGTTTTGGATTATGGAGACTCTTGGGAGTTATTTCTACCTTATGCAGAATTCACATATAACAACAGTTTCCAAGCAAGCCTACAGATGGCACCATATGAAGCCCTATATGGAAGAAGATGCTGCACGCCTCTGTATTGGACAGAAATTGGTCAAAAGCAACATCTAGGACCCCAGTTAGTAGAAGAAGCCACAGCCCATGTTAGAATCATACAAGAAAAACTGAAAATAGCACAATCTAGACAGAAAAGCTATGCAGATAATCGTAGAAGAGAGCTATCTTTTGAAAAGGGCGATTATGTGTATCTCAAGGTTATGCCATACAAAGGAGTTCGAAGATTCCAGATGAAGGGAAAGTTAAAACCTAGATATGTGGGACCATATCGAATTCTGGAAAAGCGAGGTGAAATGGCATACAAGTTGGAATTGCCACTAGAACTGACCGGAATTCATGACGTATTTCATGTGTCTCAGCTGAAGAAATGCTTGAGAAAACCAACAGAACAGATATCTCCTGCAGAGATTGAGATTCAACCAGACTTATCTTGTCAAGAATACCCTGTCAGAATTCTGGAAACCAGAGAGAAAGTACTGAAGTCAAGAACCCTCCGATTCTGCAGAGTCCAGTGGAACAATCACTCAGAGGAGGAGTCAACTTGGGAAAAAGAAGAAGATCTCCGCCGAGAATTTCCCTTCCTATTCTCTGACTTGCCCTAATCTCGAGGACGAGATTGTTTCTAAGGTGGGTAGATTTGTAACACCCTGTTTTGCCAAACCCTAAAATAGCCAAAATCCACATCTTGACCCCAAACCCTAATCTGCTTCAGCCATTCCCTTCTAAGTGTTGTTCAGAACATTTTTCCCTTCGGGATCACCTCCAAAATCTTATCCTAAAGCTGAGTCTTGACCCCTGCCATTCGTAAAACCCTAATTACCCTAATTTTACCCTAAACTACTTTTCCCCAAATTTTGTCGAAACCCTTCAGATCATGCCCGATCTTACCAAACTCTGGCCAGATGAGTTCTAATAATTTTATGCAATTTATCTGCGAAATCAGATTTCAGATCAGCCCTCCAGATCTCCAGATTTGCAGATCAGTCCCTGGAAGCAAAGTTCTGAAAATTGCAAATCAGCCCTTCTATTCTTTTCGGCTGTTTTCGACCAGCCCCTGGTCGTTGCCCACGACCAGCGCACGAGTCGCCGTTGCCGCGCCGTGTTCTCGCCGTGTTTGCTCGCCGCCGGTCACCGCTTCTTGTCGCTTGTGCCCGTGAGCTGCTGTGCCACCCCGTGCGCACGTGCCAGCGCCGTTGCTTCGCCATGTCCAGCGGTTAAACGGCCGCGCTCCAGCAGCGTTTTCGCGCGCGCATGCCCGTTGCCGTGGCATTGCATGCGTGTACGTGTCACCGCCGGAGCTTTGCTGTTGCCTCCGCATCTGCGCCGTTCCAGGTGAAGTTCCGATGCAACCGACAAGGTCAGCAAGGCTGCAACACCGCCTGAAGCGCATCACATCACCGTCGCCGTCGTTGCGCCTGCGCCCGACAAGCTTCTCCCCGGCGCAAGCAACTGCTGTCGCTTTATCCCTCGCAAGCCCCGCCCTTGGACCTATTTAAACCCTCCAGTGCTGTGCTTAAGCCTCATCTCAGGACTTAGCCATTTTTCCAGAGCTCTCGCCGTTTTCACCTTCTTCTCCGGCGAGCCAGTGAGTGAGCTCACGGTGCTAGCCCATTCCACAACCCCTCTCTTCGATCCAAGTTCACCAGTGAGTTCCTCCCTTCTCCCTCTCTGTGTAATAGCAGCTAATTGCACCAGATCGATCCCCAGCGCCGGCGATCGCCGGATTCCCGATTTGCCCTGTTCCCCCAATGCCGTTCGATTCCCTCCAAATTAGCTCTCGATTCTGTAGAAGAAGTTGATCAGTAAGCTTAGTAGAGCAAGCCTGTAGAATCAAAATCTTTAATTGAGCCCAAATCGAAGAAATCCCGATCTGGAAGTCCATCAGTTTGCTGGACCTCGCCGCCGAGCTTCTCCGGCCATCTCCCAGCAGAATTGACCCCTCCAGTAGCCTTGTTGTGCCCTAGAGATCATCCTCAAGTTTGGAATTGAGCTCATTCGCCCTGTATCAAAAATCCCCAATCCCCAGTGTCGTCTTCTCCAGCGCCGGTCGCCGGAATTCTTTCCCAGCCGATTCAGCCGACACCACTTTGTCCCTTAGTTTAGCCTCACCTCCCTGAGCATTTTCTTCCACTAGCTCGACACCTGGATCTGCCTAGATTGTGAGTTATGCCTTTGCCAAACGTTTGTCCAGATCAATGTCTGTGCCGTGTCGCCACCGCAGTTCATCGCCGGATTTGGCCGCCCTCCGGCCACTTTCAGCCCTTATTCCTGTTGAGTATTTTGTTCCTGTTAGTAATGCCTACCTCCCAGACAAAGTGTTGCATCAATTGGAGCCCTGGATCAAAAGTTAAGCCATGCCCTAGTTTCTGGCCATGTCCAGCACTATGTCAGTGCATGTCAGCCACTGGCATTAGCCTTGTTTGACCCCTCTGGTTAAGCAATTGAAATGTCACTTTGTCCCCTAGATTCCTGGAGTTGTGTTCTACATCTTTCCCTTCTATCACTTCTCCAGAAAACCATCCTAAGATCAGTTTGAAGCTATGCCAAAGCTATGAACCGAATGTCGACCTTTCGACGTTCAATCCTTTTTAGCCGTTTCTTTGACCAGAGCCCTTGTGACCTTGCCCTAACCTTTTCCCCTGCATGCATGACTTATTTACTTAATAATTTCTACGGAAACTATTTTCTGTATGCTTATGGTATGTGTTTGTGTGTTGGTTGATTGCCGCAGAGTCAGAAGCTGAAGGAGCAGAGGAAGTCTTTGAAGATCCGTCTGAGTACTTAGACCCAGCATTGCAAGGCAAGCCTCATTCCTTTGATCATGTCTCGCCCAATATTTTCATATGAAGTATATTCACTGTTTCTTACTATGCATGCTTATTTGAGATACAAGTTATGTTTGAATGACATGAGTAGATATTACCTAATGAATCATGAAACCCCTTTTGTTATTGAACCTTCATATATATGCTTTTGTCACCCTAAGACTCATATACTGAATATCCACATTAAACTTGAAATGGTCAAATACATGAGAAGTTGTAATGAAAACCGTTTTGTCAAGAAAACTGATAAAAGGGATCAGTAGTGAGGATTGGATTGTATGGAGAGGGTGCGGTGCGCACCAGGGAATGTGAATGTTCCTCACTATTGGTTCATAAGGACGAGAACCTTGTGCTGTGTCTCTATGCGAATTGTAAACGTACCAACCACTTGCCTGGTATGGGACAGGCACAACTTAGTAGCTTTTTGGTATTAGCAGTTCCCTGCATGGTTTGTCGATCTGGTTTCTCGCGTGGAAACTGGTGGGCCACAGTTCGGCCATGAGTGATGTGAGTTCAGAAAAATGATGAGAGAAAAAAGGTGGAAAGAAGGAAGGCGCCCTTGACCTGATTAAGACGTGAGCGGTTTTAATTTTAAACGGTCATATGTCTTGCGTGGACACAGACCAAGGCTATGTGTCCAGCGGGAACATAGACCAGAGGCTAGGAAGTAAGGCAGTGGGGAAGACCCACAACGGTACTTGAGACTTAACTGAACTGTAAAAGCGTTGTGTGACCTCGGCCTTGTCACATGTGTATAAGTCACATGGAGCTGATCCGACTTGAAAGCCGAGTGAACCAGTGGATTTAAAAAGAGGTACACCTTTGCAAAGTGTAAAAGAAGTATCAGATACTCTGTACTCCCAGGTTCAGGAGTCTTTTCGTAGTGGATGTCATCCATGGGTTATAGCACAAGTAATGTTTTGGAATGTTTTCATAATGCGGTTAACAAAGTAGTGACTCATGGGAGACCACTACATCTAATGTTTTATTGAAAACTTGTTTAATGTTTAAAGTATCATTTTCATGACAAAGTACTGTTTTACTGAACAAATGACTTGGAAATCTATATATCTCTATCCATATGAAACTAAAACCCCGGAATCATATGTTTCACCCTCATGTAAGTACAATTGCATTAATCCCCGGAATGAGTGTTGCTGAGCACCAAGTGCTCACCCTTGCATTTATATCCCACTGTAGAAGAGGGATTCGAGGATCCCGATTCCATCAGTTATGAGTACTCAGCTGAAGATGGAAGCACCCCGGACGAGCCCACTTTCTAGAAGGATCATGCACCAAGTCAAGTCAGATGTGGGAGAAGTCCCTCCAACTCCGCTGCTGATTGAAGTCAAGCTGTTTGTCGTTGCTTTGTGCTTTATGTTGTGTGTTCGGTACTTGGATACCGATTCTTGTCTTGATAAACTGATTATTTTCTTATCAACTTTACTTAGTGCCATTTTCAGTGCTTTGGCTATGTAATATTGGCCCATGTTGGCCTGACACTTGGTTATCTATAATGCTATGCTTGTGTGGTTTGAGCTCATGTGGCATCATGCTGTGTGTAACCTACCTGGGTGATTACCAAGGTGATCCTCAAATGGGGGTCTCACAGGTGCTGCCCCCCTTGCTCCTTTACCAAGACCGCGCTGACGGCGACGGGGGTCGCGGCGAGGTAGAGGAGCAAGGGCTCTTTTTGAGATGGACTCACGAGCATTGGAGGGCTCGTGAGGTACTTCTTGAGGTCGTTGAAGGCTTCCTGGGCCTCGGGGGTCCAGCGGAACCCCTCGAGCCCTCGGAGGATCTTGAAGAACTGGAGGCCCCGCTCCCCCGACCGGGAGACGAAGCGGCTTAGCGCGGCTAGGCGGCCGGAGAGCCGCTGCACATCCTTGATGGAGCGCGGCGGGGGCATGTCTAGGAATGCCCGGATCTTCTCGGGGTTTGCCTCTATGCCCCGCTAGGACACGAGGAAACCTAGGAGTTTCCCCCCACGCACCCCGAAGGCGCACTTCTCCGGGTTAAGTTTGACCCCGAACGCGCGGAGGTTGCGGAAGGTTTCAGCCAGGTCGTCGATGTGGGAGGCTGTGCGGGGACTCTTGACGACCGTGTCGTCTACGTAGACTTCGACGTTGCGGCCGACTTGATCTTTGAAAACCAGCGTCATGAGGCGCTGGAAGGTTGCTCCCGCGTTCTTGAGCCAAAAGGGCATGTGGACGTAGCAGAAGGTTCCGAGGGGAGTTATAAAGCTCGTCTTTTCCTCGTCCCCTTCCGCCATCCGGACTTGATGGTAGCCCGAATAGGCGTCTAGGAAGCTCAGAGCTCGCACCCCGCAGTGGAGTCGACGAGCTGATCAATCCGCGGGAGCAGGAAATTGTCTTTCGGACAGGCGCGGTTAAGGTCGGTGAAGTCCACGCACATCCGCCACCTGCCGGTTGATTTCTTGACGAGGACGGGGTGCAGGACCTCCCGAATGAACCCCACCTCTCGGAGCCGGGTGATCTCCACCTTGATTGCCTCTTGGCGCTCAAGGGAGAGTTCCGCAGCTTCTGTTTGACCGGGGGGTGACCGGGGGCCACTGCGAGCTTGTGCTCAATGACCTCCCGGGCGACACCCCGCATGTCCGAAGGCTTCCACGCAAAAACATTGGAGTTTTCGCGCAGAAAAGCCGCAAGTTGCACTGCATGCTCCTCGGGGAGCTCTGCCCCGACCCGGACGGTTTTGTCTTCGTCGCCCGGGGACAGCAAGACCTTCCGGAGGCCCCCTTCCGGACGCGGCTTGAGGAGGGGCCTCCCGGGCAGTGGTGCAGTGACATCTAGTTCCGGGGGAGAAGCCTCCCCCCGGGCGCCTTTATGAGGTTGACGCTTCCGGTTGTGGCCGCAGCGCGCTCGTATAGAGCACGAGCCATGTCTTGGTCTCCCCGGACGTTGATCACGCCATGCGGTCCGGGGATCTTCATGCAGAGGTAGTTTTGATGGGTGGCAGCCCCCAGCCGGTTAATTTTGGTCCTCCCCATTATCGCATTGTAGGAGGAGGGGAGGTCCACTACGTCGAAGCGGACCAGGTCGGTTCGGTAGTTCTCCGGGGTGCCGAACGTCATAGGAAGATCTACCTTGCCCACTGGGTGGATCGCCTTCCCCGGGACAAAACCATGCAGGGGCCCGGCAGCGGGCTGCAGGAGCTTCTCCTCCACCTGCATCTCTTTGAAGGCCTTCAGGAATAGGACGTCAGAGGAGCTTCCGCCGTCCACGAGGATGCGGGCCAGGTGACAGTTGTAGATGGTCGCGGAGACAACAAGCACGTCGTCGTGGGGGAAGCGAACCCCTCGCGTGTCTTCCACCGTGAAGGTGAGGGGGAGGTCCGACCACTTAGGTGGTGGGGATGCGTGTAGCACCCCCACAACCTTGACCTCGCGCGCGTACTCCTTACGCTGGCGCTTAGAGTCCCGCCTGGAGGCGGATCCTCCCACGATGACGTTGATGTGCCGCTGCGAAGTTTGAAAGGGGAGAGCTTCTGAAGGCTCCCCCTCCTGCGCCTGCTCACCCCACGGGAGCGGGAAGGGCCGGAACAGCTGGCCGAGGGAGCAAGGAGGCCGGAGTCCCCCCCCTGCCCGCGCTAGTCGAGGAAGTCCGCGAAGTGCTGCAGCAGCAGGCTACAGTCTCGGGTAGCGTGGGTACTGGACCTGTGGAAGCTGCACCACGGTCCTCCCCACATTCTCCCCGCGGGGCCCTCCCGGCAGCGCGAAGACTGTCCTCCCCCATGGCCCTTTGGTTTGGGGAAGGGGCGGTTGCCCCTCGGGGGGTCGCGCGAGCCGCCTCCGCCCTCGAGGACAAAAGTGTCCCGAGGCCGTGGCTCGTTACGCCCCCCCTGTCTGGGGCGCTTCGGGGGATCCCTGGCCCCCCGGTCGACGGGGGCGGGAGCCCCCTGGGTCTTCTTCCATATGTCATCTTCCTCCGCCCGAGCGTACTTTTCGAGTACGTTGAAAAGCTCGTCAGCGGAAGAGGGGCAGCTCCGGGAGAGCCTTCGGTGGAGCTCCCCCGGGAGGATGCCGCTTTTGCAGGCTTCGATGACCGTAGAGTCGGGGACGTGGGCCACTTTGCTCTTCACCTGAGCAAAGCGCTTGAAGAAGCTTCTGATGGTTTCCCAGTCCTCTGCCGGACAGTGTACAGCTGCGAGGAGTCCAGGGGGCGCACATAGTTCCCTGGAAGTTCGCCTAGAACTCCCGCCTGAGCTGCGTAAAAGACTTGATGGAGCCGGCCTTCAGGTTGTAGAACCAGGGGCGGGCAATGCCGGAGAGGCAGAGGGGGAAGACGTTGCACTGTACTGTCTTGTCCCCCCCGGCCGCGGAGATGGCTATGGAGTAGACCTGCACAAATTCGTAAGGATCTGCCTCACCGTTATAGTGCTCGATGTGCGGAGGGCGGTAGGGCCGTGGCCACCGGATGCTGCGAAGTCTTCGACACAGGGGCTGGTTAGCCTCCTGCACCTCCCGGGGAGAGTCTCGGTCGCTGTCTTCTTTCACGGGATCTTCGTTGTCTGAGTCTGGAAGCGGTCCGAGAGGTCCGCCAGAGTGGTGGTGGCGACGATTCTCCTCCGGACCGGGGCTGAGTTCCCGGACATCCGGGTTCTCCTCCGGAGAGATTGGCTCTTCAGTGGGTCTCTTCCCCCAACCGGTGCGAGAGCGAGACTCCCCGCGCCCACGGCCGGGGGGAAGCTCTTCCCCGCGCTCTGGTGAATGCATTCGCTCGACCTCACCCCGGGCGAAACGGACCTGTCCCGCCGAGGGAAGGAGCTTATGCACTGTAGCTACCGGCCTGGAGGCTTCCAGAGCCGGCTGGGGGGAGCCCCCTGCAAAGACGCCCGGGACCGAAAAGGGGGAAGCCCCTGTATTATCCGGAACCGGGGAGGGGGCGCCCATGGCGACGCTTGGAACCGAGGCGGAGGGATCCCCTGTGGCAACGACCGAAACCGGAAAGGGGGGAGCCCCTGTATCATCCGGAACCGGCGAGGAGGGAGCCCCCGCGGCGACATCCGGAACCGGGGAGCCCATGCGGGGGGAAGTCCGCTGAGGCACGGGAGCTGCTCTGTCGACCACCCCCGGTGTGGTAAACCCCCGGCATGAAGTGGGCTCCCTGCCCTGGGAATAGGCCAGGGACGGGGTACCCACCTGGTGCCACGAAAGGCCCTGGCATGAAGTAACCTCCCGGCACCGGGACGGGCCCGGGTGCCGGGAAGGGTCCAGACGTATATCCCGCAGGGGGAGGGAACCCCCCGGCAGGATCATACGGGGCGGACAAACCCCCGGAGGCCGGAGGGGCCGCCGGTAACCCATAAACGGGGGCATAGTCCCCGGATATGGGTGTGACGCAAATGTGGGGCCCGGTGGCTGCGCCAACACGCTGAGCAGCTCATCCATAGAGCGCTGGGCGCGGAGCTGGCCCTCCACGAGGGCCTCAAGCAGGGCGTCCCGGGGAGCCGTCGGGGGGAGACTGGTCCCAGCCGAGGTCCCCGCGGTCACCGGGAACGACCTGGAGGTGGAAGCACCTAAGTTAAGAGGAAGGGAAGGAGGCGGTACCTGGGCCAGGCCACCTCCGGGCGGAAGCGCCGGGACAGCGGTGTCCCGGACGGGCGGCGCCGGGTCTCCGAGAACGGCGTCACCGGGAAGGGTGCGAGCCCTTGTTCTTGTTGGAGCCATGGCGTCTTGTCACGAGTTCCCACAGACGGCGCCAACTGTCGTGGTATTGCGAATACGCCGGCAGGTTTTGGGAATGATCCTAGCGAAGATTACGCGGCGCGGGTTGACCGGATGACCGGTCCTCCCCCGCTGGACAAGCACAAGAAATGACACGAGGATTTATGCAGGTTCGGGTCCCAGTGGGGGCCCTAGTCCTGTCGACGCGCTCCCGACCGGAGTCGGCTGGGGAGGCTCTCTCCGGGGGAGAGGCTTCCGGAGCACGCCTGTGAGTTTAGCTATTCCAATAAAAGTGATCTGATCCTTTACAACAGAGGGGTACAAGGCTATTTATAGCCCCAAAAAGAAGCAAAAAAGCCTAAACTACCCCGGAAGCCACCGTCGGATTGAAGGGTAGGACCGTCCTTCTCCCGGTCAAACGCCTTGGATGCTTGACAGGTGGTCGCTGATTCCCGAGGCGCTCCTCGCGTGACCTGCACATGACAAACAACTCGAGACTTTACCTTTAGAAGGGCGATGAGGCCCGGGACGGCGCCGGAGGCCAAGTCTCGGGAGCCAAAAGGCGACTCCCGGAGAGGGGCCGGAGGCCACGTCCCCGGGCACATGGCGGCGCCCGGGATGGCGCCGGAGGCCAGGTCCCGGGGGCGAAAAGGCGGCGCTCGGGGAGGGGCCGGAGGCCACGTTCCCGGGCAAATGGCGGCGCCCAGGACGACGCCGGAGGCCAGGTCCCGGGGGCCAAATGGCGGCGCCCGGGACGGCGCCGGAGGCCAGGTCCCGGGGGCCAAAAGGTGGAGCCCGGGTAGGGGCCAGAGGCCACGTTCCCGGGCAAATGGCGGCGCCCGGGACGGCACCGGAGGCCACGTCCCGGGGGCCAAATGGCGGCGCCCAGGGAGGGGCCGGAGGCCACGTCCCCGGGCCAATGGCGGCTCCCGGGACGGGGCCGGGGGCCAGGTCCCGGGGGCCAAAAGGCGGCCCTCGGGGAGCGGCCGGAGACCACGTCCCCGGGCAAATGGTGGCGCTCGGGACGGCACCGGCGGCCACATCCCGGGGGCCAAATGGCGGCACCCGGGGAGGGGCCAGAGGCCACGTCGCCAGGCCAATGGCGGCGCCCGGGACGGCGCCGGAGGCCAGGTCCCGGGGGCCAAAAGGCGGCGCCCGGGGAGCGGCCGGAGACCACGTCCCCGGGCAAATGGCGGCGCCCGGGAGAGCACCGGAGGCCACGTCCCCGGGCAAATGGCGGCGCCCGGGAGAGCACCGGAGGCCACGTCCCCGGGCCAATGGCGGCGCCCGGGAGGGCACCAGAGACCACGTCCCCGGGCAAATGGCGGCGCCCGGGAGGCCCTGTCCCGGGGGCCAAAAGGCGCCTGGGGAGAGCCCGGAGGCTACGTCCCCGGGCAAATGTGACACGACTTACCTGGACTTAGCACCGCGGGTAAATTGGTACCTCTCTACAGAGTTAAAAACGTATTCGAATACTCCGAGCTCCCGGGTTTATAGGGGTCTGCCGCGGTGGATTAAATCCGTGGGGTGTGGCACAAGTATGTTTTCCTAAATAAAATTTGATAAATCAAGATTACCCAAATGACATGTGTTGTCATGATAAGGAGTGCTATTGTGGGCTGTCGTGTGTCGATGTGTCGCGGTAGTGCTATAATTTTGTGAACAAAAATAGTGATGTTATGTTATGAAAAGTGCTGCCATGTCATGTGATGTGATGAGATATGAAAGAAAAGATTATTTTATAAACATCCATAATTCTTCACTAGTCTAGGTTCATAACAATACTACTGTACGTATCTACTCTTTCCGATGACTTGCTGAGTACGTAAATACTCACCCTTGCAACTTACAACCCAGAAGATGGAGCGTGTCAAGATCAAGAGGAAGGCGTGGAGAACTTCTTGGACCAAGAAGAAGGAGAGCCAGAACTGCCAAATCCCTGATGTGTTGTTCTACCGTCAACTTCTTACTATGGAAGGGACACCCATCATCCGCTGTGTAGAAGTTTTATTTTGTTTTAACTAAACCTTGATGACGCGAAGGTATTGTAACCTTTTTATGTAATATTAAGGCCAGCAGGCCACACTGCTTAATACTTTGTAAGTTTTTCTGCTGCAATGTGAATATACTCATGTGCTTGACTTATCCTGGGAAGTCAAAGGTATGCTTGTATGGGACTAGCTATAGCAAGCTAGGTCTCCACGGGAGTAGTCGTAGTCCCAGTTTCGGTGCGCGACACATGGCGCCGTAGAATTGTTTTTTAACCCAAGATAAAATTGTAAATGTTTTAAAAGCTCGAGGCATTCGAAAAACGAACCGTCACCGTACGGGCTATAAATACCGAAGCCTCCCAACTTTAAAACTCAACAAATCTTTTCCCGGCTAAGTCTTTTCCAAAGCCATCTTTTCTTCTCTTTTGTACACTCTTCAATAGCAGATCAAAACATCATTGAGATTGAAAGTGATGAAGAAGAAGTGGCACTTGAATTCGACCAGGACTCACAAAAGGTAAATTTCTTCTGGAATTCTTGGTTCAAGTTACCATCTCACGTTCTAATCATTTCTTCGAATGCTTTTTTTAGAAATTTACAGATGTCCGAAGATCTGGCTCCTCCGAGGAAGAAACCCAAGGTTGACTGTGAGACCCCCATTTGAGGATCACCTTGGTAACCGCCCAGGTAGGTTACACACAGCAGGATGTCACATGAGCTCCAAACCACTTAAGCATAGCATTATAGATAACCAAGTGTCAGGCCAACATGGGCCAATATTACATAGCCAAAGCACCGAAAATGGCACTAAGTAAAGTTGCTAAGAAAATAATCAGTTTATCAAGACAAGAATCGGTATCCAAGTACCGAACACACAACATAAAGCACAAAGCAACGACAAACAGCTTGACTTCAATCAGCAGCGGAGTTGGAGGGACTTCTCCCACATCTGACTTGACTTGGTGCATGATCCTTCTAGAAAGTGGGCTCGTCCGGGGTGCTTCCATCTTCAGCTGAGTACTCATAACTGAAGGAATCGGGATCCTCGAATCCCTCTTCTACAGTAGGATATAAATGCAAGGGTGAGCACTTGGTGCTCAGCAACACTCATTCCGGGGATTAGTGCAATTGTACTTACAAGAGGGTGAAACATATGATTCCGGGGTTTTAGTTTCATATGGATAGAGATATATAGATTTCCAAGTCATTTGTTCGGTAAAACAGTACTTTGTCATGAAAATGATACTTTAAACATTAAACAGGTTTTCAAAAGAACATTAGATGTAGTAGTCTCCCATGAGTCACTACTTTGTTAACCGCATTATGAAAACATTCCAAAGCATTACTTGTGCTATAACCCATGGATAACATCCACTACGAAAAGACTCCTGAACCTGGGAGTACAGAGTATCTGATACTTCTTTTTACACTTTGCAAAGGTGTACCTGTTTTTAAATCCACTGGTTCACTCGGCTTTCAAGTCGGATCAGCTCCATGTGACTTATACACATGTGACAAGGCCGAGATCACACAACGCTTTTACAGTTCAGTATTAACAGTATCCCCGCCCGGTAAATAGACAGTTAAGTCTCAAGTACCGTTGTGGGTCCTCCCCACAGCCTTACTTCCTAGCCTCTGGTCTATGTTCCCGCAGGACACATAGCCTTGGTCTGTGTCCACGCAAGACATATGACCGTTTAAGATTACAACCGCTCACAGCTTAATCAGGTCTAGGGCGCCTTCCTTCTTTCCACCTTTTTCCTCTCATCATTTTTCTGAACTCACATCACTCATGGCCGAACTGTGGCCCACCAGTTTCCATGCGAGAAACCAGATCGACAAACCATGTAGGGAACTGCTAATACCAAAAAGCTACTAAGTTGTGCCTGTCCCATCCCAGGCAAGTGGTTGGTACGTTTACAATTCGCATAGAGACACAGCACAAGGTTCTCGTCCTTATGAACCGATAGTGAGGAGCATTCACATTCCCTGGTGCGCACCGCACCCTCTCCATACAATCCAATCCTCACTACTGATCCCTTTTATCAGTTTTCTTGACAAAACGGTTTTCATTACAACTTCTCATGTATTTGACCAATTCAAGTTTAATGTGGATATTCAGTATATGAGTCCTAGGGTGACAAAAGCATATATATGAAGGTTCAATAACAAAAGGGGTTTCATGATTCATTAGGTAATATCTACTCATGTCATTCGAACATAACTTGTATCTCAAATAGGCATGCATAGTAAGAAACAGTGAATATACTTCATATGAAAATATTGGGCGAGACATGATCAAAGGAATGAGTCTTGCCTTGCAATGCTGGGTCTAAGTACTCAGACGGATCTTCAAAGACTTCCTCTGCTCCTTCAGCTTCTGACTCTGCGGCAATCAACCAACACACAAACACATACCATAAGCATACAGAAAATAGTTTCCATAGAAATTATTAAGTAAATAAGTCATGCATGCAGGGGAAAAGGTTAGGGCAAGGTCACAAGGGCTCTGGTCGAAGAAACGGCTAAAAAGGATTGAACGTCGAAGGGTCGACATTCGGTTCATGGCTTTGGCATAACTTTAAACTGATCTTAGGATGGTTTTCTGGAGAAGTGATAGAAGGGAAAGATGTAGAACACAACTCCAGGAATCTAGGGGACAAAGTGACATTTCCATTGCTCAACCAGAGGGGTCAAACAAGGCTAATGCCAGTGGCTGACATGCACTGATATAGTGCTGGACATGGCCAGAAACTAGGGCATGGCTTAACTTTTGATCCAGGGCTCCAATTGATGCAACACTTTGTCTGGGAGGTAGGCATTACTAACAGGAACAAAATACACAACAGGAATAAGGGCTGAAAGTGGCCGGAGGGCGGCCAAATCCGGCGATGAACTGTGGTGGCGACACGGCACAGACATTGATCTGGACAAACGTTTGGCAAAGGCATAACTCACAATCTAGGCAGATCCAGGTGTCGAGCTAGTGGAAGAAAATGCTCAGGGAGCTGAGGCAAAGCTAAGGGACAAGGTTTCAGGGGCTAGATCGGCCGGGAAAGAATTCCGGCGACCGGCGCTGGAAAAGACGACACTGGGGATTAGGGGTTTTTGCTACAAGGCTCTTGAACTCGATTCCTTGCTCAGGGAGCTAAAGGGTGGAGTGTAGAAGCTACTGGTGCAGTCAATTTGGTCGGAGAATGACTGGAGAAGCTTGGCTCCGAGGACCGGCGAACGGCCGAGGTTCCAAAATGGGATTTCTTCGATTTGAGCTCAATTGGGGATTTGGATTCCACAGGCTTGCTAAGAAATGGCTAAGGATCAATTTCTACTACTGGGACGAGAGCTAATTCGGGATGAAATGGTTAGCATTGGGGAAACAGGGCAATTGGGCCTTTCCGGCGATCGCCGGCGCTGGGGATCGATTTGGTGCAATTAGCTGCTATGACACAGAGAGGGAGAAGGGAGGAACTCACTGGTGAACTTGGATCGAAGAGAGGGGCTGTGGAATGGGCTAGCACCGTGAGCTCACTCACTGGCTCGCCGGAGAAGAAGGTGAAAACGGCGAGAGCTCTGGAAGAATGGCTAAGTCCAGAGATGAGGCTTAAGCACAGCACTGGAGGGTTTAAATAGGTCCAAGGGCGGAGCTTGCGAGGGATAAAGCGACAGCGGTTGCTTGCGCCGGGGAGAAGCTTGTCGGGCGCAGGCGCAACGACGGCGACGGTGATGTGATGCGCTTCAGGCGGTGTTGCAGCCTTGCTGAGCTTGTCGGTTGCATCGGAACTTCAACTGGAACGGCGCAGATGCGGAGGCAACAGCAAAGCTCCGGCGGTGACACGTACACGCATGCAATGCCACGGCAACGGGCATGCGCGCGCGAAAACACTGCTGGAGCGCGGCCGTTTAACTGCTGGACATGGCGAAGCAACGGCGCTGGCACGTGCGCACGGGGTGGCACAGCAGCTCACGGGCACAAGCGACAAGAAGCGGTGACCGGCGGCGAGCAAACACGGCGAGAACACGGCGCGGCAACGGCGACTCGTGCGCTGGTCGTGGGCAACGACCAGGGGCTGGTCGAAAACAGCCGAAACGAATAGAAGGGCTGATTTGCAATTTTCAGAACTTTGCTTCCAGGGACTGATCTGCAAATCTGGAGATCTGGAGGGCTGATCTGAAATCTGATTTCGCAGATAAGTTGCATAAAATTATTAGAACTCATCTGGCCAGAGTTTGGTAAGATCGGGCATGATCTGAAGGGTTTCGACAAAATTTGGTGAAAAGCAGTTTAGGGTAAAATTAGGGTAATTAGGGTTTTACGAATGGCAGGGGTCGAGACTCAGCTTTAGGATAAGATTTTGGAGGTGATCCCGAAGGGAAAAATGTTCTGAACAACACTTAGAAGGGAATGGCTGAAGCAGATTAGGGTTTGGGGTCAAGATGTGGATTTTGGCTATTTTAGGGTTTGGCAAAACAGGGTGTTACAAATCTACCCACCTTAGAAACAATCTCGTCCTCGAGATTAGGGCAGGTCAGAGAATAGGAAGGGAAATTCTCGGCGGAGATCTTCTTCTTTTTCCCAAGTTGACTCCTCCTCTGAGTGATTGTTCCACTGGACTCTGGAGAATCGGAGGGTTCTTGACTTCAGTACTTTCTCTTTGGTTTCCAGAATTCTAACAAGGTATTCTTGACAAGACAAATCTGGTTGAATCTCAATTTCTGCAGGAGATATCTGTTCCGTTGGTTTTCTCAAGCATTTCTTCAGCTGAGACACATGAAATACGTCATGAATTCCGGTCAGTTCTAGTGGCAATTCCAACTTGTATGCCATTTCACCTCGCTTTTCCAGAATTCGATATGGTCCCACATATCTAGGTTTTAACTTTCCCTTCATCTGGAATCTTCGAACTCCTTTGTATGGCATAACCTTGAGATACACATAATCGCCCTTTTCAAAAGATAGCTCTCTTCTACGATTATCTGCATAGCTTTTCTGTCTAGATTGTGCTATTTTCAGTTTTTCTTGTATGATTCTAACATGGGCTGTGGCTTCTTCTACTAACTCGGGTCCTAGATGTTGCTTTTGACCAATTTCTGTCCAATACAGAGGCATGCGGCATCTTCTTCCATATAGAGCTTCATATGGTGCCATCTGTAGGCTTGCTTGGAAACTGTTGTTATATGTGAATTCTGCATAAGTAGAAATAACTCCCAAGAGTCTCCATAATCCAAAACACATGCCCTCAACATATCTTCCAAAATTTGGTTTACCCTTTCAGTCTGACCTCCAGTTTGAGGGTGGTAAGCGGTACTGAATTTTAACTTTGTGCCCAGGGCTTTCTGCAACTCTTGCCAAAATCTTGAAATGAACTGGGCTCCTCTGTCGGAAACGATAGCCTTCGGCACTCCGTGCAGGACGACTATTCTGATGAGATACAGCTCTGCTAAGTCCTTAGCTGTATATATGGTCTGTACTGGGAGAAAATGTGCTACCTTTGTTAATCTATCTACTATGACCCATATAGAATCGAATCCTTTTCTCGTCCTTGGTAGTCCCACAATAAAATCCATTCCGATTTCATCCCACTTCCACTCTGGGATTTGTAGAGGTTGTAGCGGTCCCGCAGGCTTTTGATGTTCTGCTTTCGCTCTTTGGCATGTGTCACAAGCTGCGACAAACTTGGCAATTTCTCTCTTCATTCCTTTCCACCAAAAATTTTTCTTCAAGTCCTTGTACATTTTGGTGCTGCCTGGGTGTATGGAGTATGGGGTTTGATGAGCTTCTTGCATGATCAGGCCTTTGATCTCGTTGTTATTTGGAATGCAGATACGGTCATCGTACCATAGGATTCCCTGTTCATCTTCTCGAAGGTTGGTCGTATCTTTGCTCTTCATGTCCTCCTTCATCTCTTGAAGGTCTGGGTCAATTGCTTGAGCTTGCCGGATCTTATCCTTCAACTCACATTCCATCTTCAGGGCAGTGATGGTTCCTTGGTTTACTAACTCTAATTGCAACCTTTCGAAGTCCTTAATTAGTTGCGTTGGCACTTCTAGCTGGGTTATCAGGTTGCAACGAGACTTCCTGCTCAAAGCATCAGCTACTACATTGGCTTTTCCCGGGTGATAGTGGATCTCTAGATCATAATCTTTGATCAGTTCTAGCCATCTTCTCTGCCTCATATTCAACTCCTGTTGCGTGAAGATATATTTCAGGCTCTTATGATCCGTGTAAATTTCGCACTTACTGCCTAGTAAGTAGTGTCTCCATATCTTTAGTGCATGTACGACCGCAGCTAGCTCCAAATCATGTGTTGGATAATTCTCCTCATGAGGTCGTAGTTGTCTTGATGCATAAGGTATCACTTTCCTTTCTTGCATCAATACGCATCCCAATCCTTGTTTGGAGGCGTCACAGTAGACTTGAAAATCCTTTTTGACGTCCGGTAGTATCAGGATTGGTGCAGTTGTCAGTCTTTTTTTCAATTCCTTAAAACTTCTTTCGCACTCCTCGGTCCAATTAAAAGAGGCGTTCTTCTTCAGTAGCTGGGTCAGCGGTTTGGTGATCTTCGAGAATCCTTCTACGAATCTTCGATAATATCCCGCTAAACCCAAGAAACTTCTAACTTCTGTTGCGGTTTCTGGTTGTTTCCAATCAGTAACAGCTTGTATCTTTAACGGGTCCATAAATATTCCTTCTCCTGAGATGATGTGTCCTAAGAAAGAGATCTTCTTCAGCCAAAAAGCACATTTGCTGAACTTGGCGTATAGCTGGTGGTCTGCTAGTTTCTGTAGCACTATCCTCAGGTGATGTGCGTGCTCCTCCTCTGTCTTGGAATAGACAAGAATATCATCTACAAACACGATGATGCACTTATCCAGGAATTCCATAAGGATCTTATTCATTAGATTCATAAATACCGCGGGTGCATTAGTTAATCCAAAGGGCATCACTGTAAACTCATGCAACCCGTATCTGGTCACGAAAGCAGTTTTAGGAATGTCCTGTTCTTGGATCCTTAACTGGTGGTATCCCGATCTCAGGTCTATTCTTGAGAACACTTTCGCTTCTCTGAGCTGGTCAAAAAGGTCATCTATCCTTGGTAAGGGGTATTTGTTCTTAATGGTCATGTCGTTCAGCTTGCGGTAGTCTATGCAAAGTCGCATGCTACCATCTTTCTTCTTAACAAAGAGCACTGGGGCTCCCCATGGTGATGAACTTGATCTGATGAATCCTTTTTCTTCCAATTCAGCTATCTGCTTCTTCAGTTCCTTTTGCTCATGACCAGTCATCCGAAACAACTTCCTAGCATACGGAGCGGATCCGGGTTTCAGTTCAATAGTGAACTCTATATCCCTATCTGGTGGTAATCCGGGAAGTTCTTTTGGAAAGACTTCTGGGTACTCATTGACAATTGGTACCTCTTCAAGCTTCACTTCTTCAATGCAGTTCAATCTCTGCAGGTGGTCGCAGATTGGAGTTCTGTCTGCATGGAATGTAACTTGCTTTCCAATGGCATTTGTCAGGGTGATTGTTTTCTTCTCACAATCCATCAATCCCTTATGCTTGGCCAGCCAATCCATTCCAAGAATGACATCTAATCCTTGAAGGTTCAGAACTAGCATATCTGCCAGGAATTCTAGATTGCCGATACAGAAGGCAACATTTCTACAAATAGAATTAACAATCATCCTAGCACCAGGTGACTGAATGATGATAGGATGCTCTAAAGCAACCACAGGCAAGTTATTACTCAACAAGTGATCTTTTGACATGAATGAATGAGTTGCACCGGGATCAAATAAAACAACTGAAATCTGAGAGGAGATCAAGAGTCTACCGATCACGACGTCAGTTGCCTCTCCTGCTTCTGCAGCGGTCACAAAGTTGAGTCTTCCTCCGGCGGTTGGTGTTCCTCTCCCTCTGCTGGTTTGGAATCTTCCTCCTCTGGCTTGTGGTGCTCCTCTGGCAATAGTTCCTGCAGGTGCAGGGGATTTGGCTGCCTGAGCTTTAGCAACGCTGGGAGGTAAATGTCGAAGTGGACAAGTCTCTCTGTGGTGTCCTCTTCTGCCACAATGGAAACACTATGCATTCTTCAGTGTAAAATCTTTATAGAGGTGACTCCCTTTGCATCCTGGACATGTTGGAGTTGTTGGTGATGAAGTCCTCTGGGGTCTTGGAGGTGCGGGTGCTCTGAAAGCGGCTCTGGCATATGGTGCTGGTCTCCCTCGACTAGAATTGCCTTGAAATGGATATGCTATACTTTTCCTCTTGTGGTCCTCTTCTACTATGCCTCTTTTCTCCTCCATTTTGAGCACTCGATTCACAAGGACTTGGAAGTCCGTGAACTCGTGCGTTGACAAGTGGTATTGATATGAGTTTTGTAGGCCTTCGCAAAATCTGTCGATCTTCCGCTCTTCTGTCATGATATCTTCAGGTGCATACCTGGGCAATTTGATGAATTCATGCAAATACTGCTTCACCGTCCTTCCTCCTTGCCTTAAATTCAAGAATTCTCTGCGTTTGGCTTGGATAGCTCCTTTGGGGACATGGTACTTACGGAACTGTTCCTTGAATTCATTCCAGGTAATGGAATTCTGATCAGGGTGTACCGTCTTGTAATTTTCCCACCATGCTGCAGCCGATCCTGTGAGCTGATGGGGTCCATACAGCAGCTTCTCTTCATCATTACACCTGACAGTGTCCAATTTCCTCTCAATTTCCCTTAACCAATCGTCTGCCACAATCGGGTCTTCAGTGTAGGAGAAAGTCGGAGGACGCGTCTTTTGAAAGTCTGTCAGTCTTGCTCCAATGTTCGAACCTTCCTCGCGTCGTGTTGCGGAGTTTTGCATCAACTGTTCCAGAATTTGACTCTGTACCTCTGCAGATCTCTGTCGGTTTTGTTCCATCCATATCAGTATTTCTATCAGATTTCCCCCTTGCGGTACTGAGGTCGATGAATTTGGCTGATCTGAGGTATATCTAGTCGTTCTCGTTGACGTGTTCCTGGGGGCTTCTTCCGAGTCTTGGATTCTACCTCTGGTGTTCACCATCCTGTTCTGACAAGATAATTGAGAGAAGACTACTAATTCAAGAGAGCACAGATTGAACACAAGCTGAAATGAAAGATCAACCCAAGAGATTGGATTGGAACATGCGATTGCTATTTTCAAAGGTTTTCAAAAGATACAAGGTTTTCACCTTTATAGCCTTAGAGTTACCAACAAACAATACAAACAAAGCAACTACCACAACAAGAGCTAAAGACTAACGATTACAAGGGTTAGAGCAGAAGGGTCAAGCTGAAGAGAAAACTAGGATCTCCTGTCGGTCCTGGAAGAACTGCAAGGTTCCACTTCTTCGGGGTCTTCCTCTTCTTGATCTTCGTCGGCATCCATAGGGTCCCATTCCATATCATTGTCCTCTTCTTCCTCAGATGAACCGTTGGTGTCGCATGTAGCAATCTCTTTCCTTTTGCCTTCAGGAACTTCCTTCCCTTTCGCGAGAGTAGGATATTCTGGTGCAGGGGTGTTGATCACAATGCCACGCGAAGCAGGCGTGAAATAACCCAGGTAATCCCTAGGTCTTCCCACACTCTTGCGGGCTGTGAGTCTTATCTTCAAGCGGTTCTTCTTGTTCACCGATCCTTCATCTTCAACTTCTCGCGCTCTGCTAGGTTCAGCCAACTCTTGAATATGCTTCTCTTTCTCTTGGAGTTCTGAGCGAACCTTCGTAAGCGCTCCTTCGAGATAGTGACGGTCATCCCGAGCATTTTCATGCTCACGCAACAACCGAGTGTAGCTCGACTCCAAAGCTTGAACTACATCTCTGGTTTTAGTCAGGATGGCATCTCTCTGGTTGGTGGAGGGATGAACAGTTCGACGATCCGATCCAGGGACTTGGTAGGGTACAAAGCAGAAAGGAGAACCTATAAGAAAATCATCGTACAGTTGGCGGATGGTACCTATAGCACGACGAGCAGCGTCTTGGATAGCATCTTCTTCTTCTTCTCTACGAGCTTCCTTTCTTGTTGATCCTCTCCCGATCTCTGGAATTTTGTACACAATCACTGAGGCACGGAAACCAAAAGGTCTACCATCTACTTCTTCACAACGGACGTAGTAGACTGGTCGCTGGTTGTCCCTTGCTCCAAGGAATTGCAACATCATCCAAAGCATCAACGCCCATGATCCCAACTCGTCTCCGTGAATTAGCTTCTTACCAGGGGCCATCTGCGATGATGAGGCACGGAACACTTAAAAGTAGGAAAAAGGTTTTGAAAATTTTCAATAATACTCATTATGCTTTTCTTAAACAAATTAGGTTTTTCACAATTAGATTTTTACCAAATAATCTAGCGATTCTCTACTTTAGGGACGCCCATTCTTAGTAAGGGTCACGACCTACAGTCAAGCTTCATGCTCTGATACCATTCGCTGTGAGACCCCCATTTGAGGATCACCTTGGTAACCGCCCAGGTAGGTTACACACAGCAGGATGTCACATGAGCTCCAAACCACTCAAGCATAGCATTATAGATAACCAAGTGTCAGGCCAACATGGGCCAATATTACATAGCCAAAGCACCGAAAATGGCACTAAGTAAAGTTGCTAAGAAAATAATCAGTTTATCAAGACAAGAATCGGTATCCAAGTACCGAACACACAACATAAAGCACAAAGCAACGACAAACAGCTTGACTTCAATCAGCAGCGGAGTTGGAGGGACTTCTCCCACATCTGACTTGACTTGGTGCATGATCCTTCTAGAAAGTGGGCTCGTCCGGGGTGCTTCCATCTTCAGCTGAGTACTCATAACTGAAGGAATCGGGATCCTCGAATCCCTCTTCTACAGTAGGATATAAATGCAAGGGTGAGCACTTGGTGCTCAGCAACACTCATTCCGGGGATTAATGCAATTGTACTTACATGAGGGTGAAACATATGATTCCGGGGTTTTAGTTTCATATGGATAGAGATATATAGATTTCCAAGTCATTTGTTCGGTAAAACAGTACTTTGTCATGAAAATGATACTTTAAACATTAAACAGGTTTTCAAAAGAACATTAGATGTAGTAGTCTCCCATGAGTCACTACTTTGTTAACCGCATTATGAAAACATTCCAAAACATTACTTGTGCCATAACCCATGGATAACATCCACTACGAAAAGACTCCTAAACCTGGGAGTACAGAGTATCTGATACTTCTTTTTACACTTTGCAAAGGTGTACCTCTTTTTAAATCCACTGGTTCACTCGGCTTTCAAGTCGGATCAGCTCCATGTGACTTATACACATGTGACAAGGCCGAGATCACACAACGCTTTTACAGTTCAGTATTAACAGTATCCCCGCTCGGTAAATAGACAGTTAAGTTTCAAGTACCGTTGTGGGTCTTCCCCACTGCCTTACTTCCTAGCCTCTGGTCTATGTTCCCGCAGGACACATAGCCTTGGTCTGTGTCCACGCAAGACATATGACCGTTTAAGATTACAACCACTCACCGCTTAATCAGGTCTAGGGCGCCTTCCTTCTTTCCACCTTTTTCCTCTCATCATTTTTCTGAACTCACATCACTCATGGCCGAACGGTGGCCCACCAGTTTCCACGCGAGAAACCAGATCGACAAACCATGTAGGGAACTGCTAATACCAAAAAGCTACTAAGTTGTGCCTGTCCCATACCAGGCAAGTGGTTGGTACGTTTACAATTCGCATAGAGACACAGCACAAGGTTCTCGTCCTTATGAACCGATAGTGAGGAGCATTCACATTCCCTGGTGCGCACCGCACCCTCTCCATACAATCCAATCTTCACTACTGATCCCTTTTATCAGTTTTCTTGACAAAACGGTTTTCATTACAACTTCTCATGTATTTGACCAATTCAAGTTTAATGTGGATATTCAGTATATGAGTCCTAGGGTGACAAAAGCATATATATGAAGGTTCAATAACAAAAGGGGTTTCATGATTCATTAGGTAATATCTACTCATGTCATTCGAACATAACTTGTATCTCAAATAAGCATGCATAGTAAGAAACAGTGAATATACTTCATATGAAAATATTGGGCGAGACATGATCAAAGGAATGAGGCTTGCCTTGCAATGCTGGGTCTAAGTACTCAGACGGATCTTCAAAGACTTCCTCTGCTCCTTCAGCTTCTGACTCTGCGGCAATCAACCAACACACAAACACATACCATAAGCATACAGAAAATAGTTTCCATAGAAATTATTAAGTAAATAAGTCATGCATGCAGGGGAAAAGGTTAGGGCAAGGTCACAAGGGCTCTGGTCGAAGAAACGGCTAAAAAGGATTGAATGTCGAAGGGTCGACATTCGGTTCATGGCTTTGGCATAACTTTAAACTGATCTTAGGATGGTTTTCTGGAGAAGTGATAGAAGGGAAAGATGTAGAACACAACTCCAGGAATCTAGGGGACAAAGTGACATTTCCATTGCTCAACCAGAGGGGTCAAACAAGGCTAATGCCAGTGGCTGACATGCACTGATATAGTGCTGGACATGGCCAGAAACTAGGGCATGGCTTAACTTTTGATCCGGGGCTCCAATTGATGCAACACTTTGTCTGGGAGGTAGGCATTACTAACAGGAACAAAATACTCAACAGGAATAAGGGCTGAAAGTGGCCGGAGGGCGGCCAAATCCGGCGATGAACTGCGGTGGTGACACGGCACAGACATTGATCTGGACAAACGTTTGGCAAAGGCATAACTCACAATCTAGGCAGATCCAGGTGTCGAGCTAGTGGAAGAAAATGCTCAGGGAGCTGAGGCAAAGCTAAGGGACAAGGTTTCAGGGGCTAGATCGGCCGGGAAAGAATTCCGGCGACCGGCGCTGGAGAAGACGACACTGGGGATTAGGGGTTTTTGCTACAAGGCTCTTGAACTCGATTCCTTGCTCAGGGAGCTAAAGGGTGGAGTGTAGAAGCTACTGGTGCAGTCAATTTGGTCGGAGAATGACTGGAGAAGCTTGGCGCCGAGGACCGGCAAACGGCCGAGGTTCCAAAATGGGATTTCTTCGATTTGAGCTCAATTGGGGATTTGGATTCCACAGGCTTGCTAAGAAATGGCTAAGGATCAATTTCTACTACTGGGACGAGAGCTAATTCGGGATGAAATGGTTAGCATTGGGGAAACAGGGCAATTGGGCCTTTCCGGCGATCGCCGGCGCTGGGGATCGATCTGGTGCAATTAGCTGCTATGACACAGAGAGGGAGAAGGGAGGAACTCACTGGTGAACTTGGATCGAAGAGAGGGGCTGTGGAATGGGCTAGCACTGTGAGCTCACTCACTGGCTCGCCGGAGAAGAAGGTGAAAACGGCGAGAGCTCTGGAAAAATGGCTAAGTCCTGAGATGAGGCTTAAGCACAGCACTGGAGGGTTTAAATAGGTCCAAGGGCGGAGCTTGCGAGGGATAAAGCGACAGCGGTTGCTTGCGCCGGGGAGAAGCTTGTCGGGCACAGGCGCAACGACGGCGACGGTGATGTGATGCGCTTCAGGCGGTGTTGCAGCCTTGCTGACCTTGTCGGTTGCATCGGAACTTCACCTGGAACGGCGCAGATGCGGAGGCAACAGCAAAGCTCCGGCGGTGACACGTACACGCATGCAATGCCACGGCAACGGGCATGCGCGCGCGAAAACGCTGCTGGAGCGCGGCCGTTTAACTGCTGGACATGGCGAAGCAACGGCGCTGGCACGTGCGCACGGGGTGGCACAGCAGCTCACGGGCACAAGCGACAAGAAGCGGTGACCGACGGCGAGCAAACACGGCGAGAACACGGCGCGGCAACGGCGACTCGTGCGCTGGTCGTGGGCAACGACCAGGGGCTGGTCGAAAACAGCCGAAAAGAATAGAAGGGCTGATTTGCAATTTTCAGAACTTTGCTTCCAGAGACTGATTTGCAAATCTGGAGATCTGGAGGGCTGATCTGAAATCTGATTTCGCAGATAAGTTGCATAAAATTATTAGAACTCATCTGGCCAGAGTTTGGTAAGATCGGGCATGATCTGAAGGGTTTCGACAAAATTTGGGGAAAAGCAGTTTAGGGTAAAATTAGGGTAATTAGGGTTTTACGAATGGCAGGGGTCGAGACTCAGCTTTAAGATAAGATTTTGGAGGTGATCCCGAAGGGAAAAATGTTCTGAACAACACTTAGAAGGGAATGGCTGAAGCAGATTAGGGTTTGGGGTCAAGATGTGGATTTTGGCTATTTTAGGGTTTGGCAAAATAGGTTGCTCTTCCACCATCTGATGGTCCTTGGCCTTTGTCGGGTGATCTAATTTCTGGGGGAGATACTTCAACCTCTCACTTACGAGGATTGGTAATTATTTTCATCTCCTTTGCTTGTTGTTGTAATTTGTAAAACTAACATATGCAAATGCAGGAGACCAAAATTATCAGAGCCCCCAGCGACCAACCTACTGAGATTCAACCTCCTCCCCTCGAACAAACTCTCCAAGGGGAAAAAGAGGCCTTGGAGAAGAAGACCGAAGAGATGTCTTCGGCCATTCTGTAACTAGCAAAATGTTTTGACAGATCCCGTGAGGAGGCGCACCAATTCCGTCTGTAGAGGGACTATGCTCGACAATAGCGAGAACTCTCCGATTCGATCAGGGATGGAAGTGCGTATCTTATTAGGGATGATGTAGATGGGCTTAGAGTAGTTGCTAGTTCTCTTTGGGCCGTCAATGTAGATCCTACTGACGCCAATATGTCCCTAGGAGAACTTTGTAAACTCCTCTCGGATCAGGTCGATGCTCTGGTCACCTGTATCCCTTTTGTATGCAAGGATTGTCAAAAATAAAGACTTCTTTACCCTTACATAACTTAAAAACTCTTCATAATCTTTGTTCGAAAATATGGCCATAAGTAATGTCTTTATGACCACATATGCACAGGTAAATCTGAGTACTGCGATTAGAAACGCATTAATGTGTCATACCGCGACCAGTACTGGTACCGCGATCAGATATAAGGCCGCGGTCAGAACCAAGATTCGATCAAAACTGTTATTGCGATCAGAACTGAAATCCGATCAGAACTGTTATCGCGATTAGAACCACAATCCGATTAGAATTGAAGTCTTGATAACATCTTGACCAGATGACAACCGTTTGCATTAGCGGTTATCCATTTGCAATGATCACAGAACATCATTATGACCAAAATGCAAATTTTCAAGTGATCACAGGAACACATTGTGACCATCACATGAAAATTTACAAAAAACATGAAGGATAACGTCCCCTGAAAATCTTCGTAACATTTTCACGTCCTTATATTAACCCTAATCCCCAAATTCGAAACAAAGAATACTTTTTGTTTCGGATTCTGTGAGGGGAATGCATAACGGGTTTCCAAGAGAAAGCATCCATTATGGCAAATGAATAAAATATTCAATGGAACATTGCCCTCAGTGGAACGTTGCCTCTGGCCCATAAAAGGAGTAAGTAGCCTCCTGAGGAAGCCATACGCAACCAGCATCCCACCTTAGAACTTCCGCCGCACAAAACCCTCATCCTTCGTCTTCCATTGCCCCTAAAGCCGCCAGCTTTTTCTTACAATCTCTTGCAAAAAATGACGTCTTGGAGTCGATCAGTCCACCACACAGAGGAGAGTTTGATAGCACTGGAAAAGGAAGAGATCCTCCCTCCACTGTTTCTAATCAACTGGCGACCTGCGGGGAAAGATCAAGAAACCCCAATCGTCCAAGAGGGCGAGTTCGTGGTTTTTGAAGAATACCTGCGATGTGGGTTTCGATTCCCCGAGAGCAGGTTCCTGAAGGGGATCTTGGAACATTATGGGTTGGAATTGGTGAATCTCCACCAAAATGCTGTCCTGATCTTGGTGATTTTCCAGCACTTGTGCGAAGCTTTCGTAGGAGTGTTCCCAAGCGTGGAACTCTTCCGAGGTTTCTACTATTCAGCGTGGTCAAGAAGCGCCAACGCCGCCGGATGCATTTACTTCTGGATAAGGGAGAAGAAAGAGTATCCCTTCCCACCCCTGCGAGATTCCGTGCACGGGTGGTACCAGAAGTGGTTTTACTGCACCCCTCCGTCCGAGAGCGGGTTATGGTTCGAGAACTCTCGACCAGAGAAGTCCAGCGAGTTGGACTCCCTCCCTGCTCTGAGCGCAGAGCAGAAGAAATAGGCCCAGGTAATTCTTCATTTAGTCCAGGAGGGACTGACTACTCGCGATATCATTTGTGACTTTGTGAAGAATCGGGTGAGCCCCCTGCGTGAAAGGGCTCATCCGGCTTGGGAGATAAAGTCCATGGTGGATAGCGCCCTGGTCTATAATAATGGTATGTCTTCCAGTCAACAGAAACATAAATTTCTTCCAAAAAATTGCATCTGTTAACTTGTTTGTTTGTGATGTAGCTCTAAGTTCATCCGAAATCGAAAAACGGACAAACTACCTCCTCAAGGTGTAAGTGCCGATGTGGAGGGAGCCAAAGGGTCGCCTCGCCCATAGAGCCTGATCATTGCTGGCGACGACCTTAGACAGGAACACCGAAAGGTACAGACTTTCTTGCCAAAGTCCATTCATAGACCGTCCACCGATCTGGCATTAACCAAGAAAACTCTCATTCTGAGAGTATACCGAGGTACGCTGATCACCCCTTACAGATTTTGTGCTTGCATAAGAGCATCTATATTTTGAAACCAATCTCCTTCCTTGTCATAGGAAATAACCCGCATGGCGACCATGTCGATGGCTATGATGGATAGCATCGAGGCTACAGAAGAGGAAAAAGGTCGCCTGCAGCAGTAAGGGAGATATTATTTTTTTTTCATTCAAACGCAAGACCTTAACTTGATAATTATCCCTTCTGTTACAGAGAAAATGCTTATCTAATGAAGAGCCTCGCTGATCGGGAAAACAAGGAGTTCCAGGCAGCCACCCACATCTCATTCCTGGAAAGCGAACTCCGAAAATTGCGGTCACAGATCTCCGGTAAGCATACTTCTGACCAGAGTAGATTAACTTCATCGTATGAAGTGTTCATAATGGCCTCCTGCCGCAGCGCGAGATGATCAAATAAACCAGCTCGATCAAGAGAAGACGACCCTCCAAGCGACCCTTGACTCTGTTTGCAGAGAGAATAAGGATTTGAGCACATCACTTTCATCCTGCAGCAGTGCTCAAGGGACCATCTTTGAGAAATTGAAGATGGTGGCCGGTCAGCTAAGGGCTGATGTGGTCGAAACTGCAGTGGACGACCTCAGCCTTAGTGACTGGACCATGCTGGTCGTGACCCAAGAGGAGTCTCTTCTCGAGTATCTTCCTGAATATACTAGGCGGCAAAAAGAGGCGATCAAATCAAGAGTTCGATCAACTGCCTCTGCCATCCTCTGTCAACTTCATCTTCGCCACGGCCCAAATCTGGATCTGAACGCAGCGACGGAAGAGGCAGAGGTCGAGGGTGAAGACCAGCTTGAGTCTATCATGGAGGAGGTCATACCTCTTGTCAAGAAACTTTTGAACGATCTCAGCATAATGTAAATTATTATACCTGTACAAATACAATTCATACAATGTGAATGCATGCTATTTTTGTTTAAAAAGCACAAAAAACACTTTTCTGTTTCATGTCGTGACCATATTCCCCTAGCCCCCGCCTGTGATCATGTATACTGAAGACTTAGTATTATGAGCACAGGAGAAATAAATGTGGAGCGATGACAAGGAATACCCGACCAGGCTAACAATTATAGGAAATACAATACCCAGCCTTATTGCAAACCAGCAGCCACTCTGATGACCAAGGACATGCCAGCAAGCCCCGTGTGCGTTGAGAAACGGCTTATTGAGGGGTGTCTTTTATGGAAGCGATCACAAGATTGGCCAGCGAATCCGATCAGGATATCGTAACCATATAAATGTCAGCGAGCAGCCCCCGAGTCAGACTCATTACATATAAGGGCAAAAAGAGGAATAATCCACACATGAAACTAAAAAACACATGTTTTGTTAAATCTTGCTAATTGAACAGGAAAAAGGAATTTGGGCACTTACACATAAAACTTGCGTAGTTAATCGATGTTCCAAGTATTAGATAAGATCCGACCATCCTCCATCACTAACCGAGCGGATCCTGGTCGCGGTACTGAAACAACAGTATAGCGGCCCTCCCATTTTGGGGAGAACTTGTTGCGACTAGATTGGTCTTGTACTTTACGTAAAACCAGATCGCCCACGTGAAGACTGCGTGGTCGCACCCTTTTGTTATGATACTTGCGCAAAGCTTGCAAGTATACCGCGGACTTGATCAAAGCTCGAGCACATTTTTCTTCTAGGAGGATGAGATCTTGTAATCGCTGTTCACCCTGATCAACTTGTTCAAATTGATCTGTCCGAACAGAACCAATACTAATTTCCATAGGTAGCACGGTCTCAGCCCCATGTACCAGATGGAAAGGCATCTCACCGGTGGCTCGACTAGAGGTAGTTCGTAATGCCCACAAAACGGTGTAGAGCTCGTCTACCCCAGCCCCCGAGCGTGTCTTAAGGCGATTGAAAACAAGTTTCTTGATGCCTTGCAATACTTGCCCGTTGGCACGTTCAACGGCACCATTGCTCTGTGGACGAGCTACAGGGGCAAAGCACACCTTGGTTCCAACCTGATCGCAGTAATCCAGAAAAAGAACACTAGCGAACTGTGAACCATTATCAGTAATGAGACGATTTGGAACACCGAATCGAGCCGCAATGTTCTTATGGAAGAACTTTGGTGCTGCAGCTGCAGTAATGTTACGCACCGGTTCGGCCTCAATCCACTTTGTAAACGTATCAATGGCTACGAATAGGAACTTGTATCCATTGGCTGCCTGTGGCATAGGACCGACAATGTCCATCCCCCAGACCGCGAAGGGCCATGTAAGGGAATGGTTTGTAAGGCATAGGCAGGTTGATGAACCTGTCTTGCATGAAACTGACACTGAGGGCATGTCTTGACCAGTGTACGATATGACACGTGCGCACCACATACACCGTCATGAATCTCTCTTAAGAAGGATTTTCCTTCTTAATGAGATACATAGCGCATAAATACTCCTTGAGTACCTTTTCTGTACAAAACTCCTTCTATGAGCTTGTATAGACGCGTCTTTTGAACTAACCGATCGCTTTCGGTTTCGTCCTCGGGAAAGGTCCCATGTTCGAGATAGACCCTCAATGGATGAGTCCAATCTCATTCCAGTTCGAGGTTGGTAACGCAGACTGTTACCTGATCATCCTCGACCGAAGTCATAATCAAAGGATGTTCCAAGTGTTCGACGAACACTCTTGCCGGAGCGGATGTGCGTGAGGACCCAATTTTGGATAATTGGTCTGCGAGAATGTTGTCCTCTCGTGGGATGTATTGGACTTCGAAATGATTGAAGTGTTTTTCCAACCTCCTCACTTCCCCCAGGTAATGAGCCATTGTCTCATCGGAGGTGTTGTACTCCTTGTTTACGTAGTTTACGACCAGTTGTGAGTCTCCCCTCACCACTAATCGACGGACTCCGAGGAATTTAGCTCCCCGTAGCACTGCAAGTAGACCTTCATACTCTGCTACATTGTTGGTCACAACAAAGTGTAGCTGGAGGACAAACTTCAACTGTTCACCCTGAGGTGTAACAAAGACCACGCCAGCCCCCGAGTATTGAAAACTGCGAGAACCGTCAAAGTACATTGTCCAATGATCCGGGCATTCCAACTCTTCGGGCACCTACACAGGTGGCTCAGGGTTAGTCCATTCGACTACAAAGTCGGCCAGGACCTGAGACTTGACCGCAGTGCGAGGCGTGAATTGGATGTCGAATGCTCTGAGTTCAATGGCTCATTTGGCGATCCGACCAGACTTCTCCGGATTGCGGACAATATTCCCCAATGGAAAAGATTAGGGTATTGTGATATTATGTGCTTGGAAATAATGTAGCTTACGAGAAGCCATCAGTAGTGCGTAAAGTATCTTCTGGACCTCAGGGTATCGCTCCTTAGGACCATGAAGTACTTCGCTTACATAGTAGACGGGTCTTTGTACACCCTCTCTATCTGCGATCAGGACAGCATTGACCGCATGTGGTGTGGCTGCCAAACATAGAAGTAATGGTTCCTCCTTCTCTAGGGGAACCAAAACTGGCAGACTGGAAAGATATGCCTTTACCTCCTGAAATGCCTTTTCGGCCTCATCGGACCATGTAAAGTTGTGATGTTTGCGCAGGGCTTTGAAGAAAGGTAGTCCCCTTTCGCCTAGTCGCGATATGAACCGGCTTAATGCCGCCATGCGACCTGCTAGGCGCTGAACATCCTTGATGGTCGAGGGAGACCTCATCTGTTCGAAAGCCCTGATTTTTTCAGGATTAACTTTGATTCCTCTGGAACAAACAAGAAAACCAAGAAGTTTTCCTGATGAAACCCCGAAAGAACATTTCTCCGGGTTTAATTTTATTCCATATCGATTCAAATTACAGAAGGTTTCAGCGAGATCGTCCAGGTCGTCTACAGAAGCTTTTTGAACTTTTTACAACCAAGTCGTCTACGTAAGCTTCTAGATTAGGCCCCATCTGGGAAAGAAAGGTCTTTTGCATCAATCGCTGGTACGTGGAACCTGCGTTCTTCAGACCGAACAGCTTTCTGACATAGCAGTAGGTGCCGAACGGGGTGATGAAGGCAGTCTTCTCTTTATCTTCCTCTGCCATGCTAATTTGATGATATCCCGAGTAAGCGTCCAGGAAACTCATCTGGACCACGTGGCGCTCATCTGGATCACGGCTCGCCCCTATAAATAGGGCCTTGGGGGGCCCGGGAAGTTCATTCCAAACTTCTCAGCCTTAGCGTGCTTAGCTCTCCCGGTTGCTCTCTCCCTGTAGCCCTCTTCCGGTAACTAGCTCCCGGTAGCAAGCGTCCGGAACATTTAGACGTAGCCTCCTGAAAAGTTAGCCTCCGGAAAAAACTAACCTGATGGCACCGAAGGGTCGAGCGAAGACGACCGAGGTGCCTCCGGAGGAGGTTGCTCCGGACTTCCTCTGGGCGTCCGAGTTAACGGACGAGGACGCGGAGTCGTGGAGGACGGGGACATCCGGGTCCCCGTGAAGAAGGACGGAGCCCCCCGCCACAGGCCCGGAGAGGTTGTGGCCTTCGAGGCCTTCCTGGAGGACGGGCTCCGGCTCCCGGTGCATGCCATGCTCCGGGAGTTTTTGAAGGAGTATGGGGTGGCCCTCAACCACCTCACCCCGAACGCGATCATTCGGATGGGCCTCTTCATTTGGCTCTACGAGACAGCGACCGGGCGGGTGTTGGGGGAAATCTCCGCGGGACTAAGTCCAGGTAAGTTGCGTCACAATCGCCCGGGGACCTGGCCTCCGGTGCTTCCCCGGGCGCCGCCTTTTCTGGCCCCCGGGACCTGGCCTCCGGTGCCGTCCCGGGCACCGCCATTTGGCTCCCGGGACCTGGCCTCTGGTGCCGTCCCGGGCGCCGCCTTTTGGCCCCCGGGACCTGGCCTCCTGTGCCGTCCCGGGCGCCGCCACTCACCCGGGGACCTGGCCTCCGGTGCCATCCCGGGCACCGCCTTTCTGGCCCCCGGGACTCGGCCTCCGGTGCCGTCCAGGGCGCCGCCATTTGGCTCCCGGGACTTGGCCTCCGGTGCCGTCTCGGCGCCGCCTTCCTGGCCCCCGGGACGTGGCCTCCGGTGCCGTTCCGGGCGCAGCCATTTGGCTCCCGGGACCTGGCCTCCGGTGCCGACCCAGGCGCCGCCTTTTGGCCCCCGGGACCTGGCCTCCTGAGCCGTCCCGGGCGCCGCCACTCACCCAGGGACCTGGCCTCCGGTGCCTCCCGGGCGCCGCCTTTTGGCCCCCGGGACCTGGCCTCCTGTGCCGTCCCGGGCGCCGTCACTCGCCCAGGGACCTCACCTGTGCCGCCCCGACGCAGTGATCATTGGACTCTCATGTTCGGTGGGTCGCTGTGTCTCGCCGGGGCTGGTGCGAGAGTAGTCCTCCTGAGCCCCGAGGGGAAGGAACTCGAGTACGTCGCGCGGCTCGAGTTCCCCACAACCAACAACGTCGCCGAATACGAGGCTTTGCTCCTCGGGATGCGCCTTGCGCGCTCCCTGGGGATCCGGCGCCTCCTAGTCAAGGGAGATTCTCAGCTCGTAGTTTGCCAAATGGACAAGTCTTACCTGTGCCATGACGCAAACTTAAGTCTTTATTTGCAGGAAGTGCGAAAGATGGAGAGGCATTTCGATGGCCTCGAGGCCCGACATATCCCGCGGAGGGACAATGACCGGGCCGACGCCTTGGCCCGGGCAGCAAGCGCTCGGGAATCGCTCCCCAAGGGGGCTTTTCTAGAAATCATCACGAAGCCCTCGGTGGCCTCCCCGGACATGGGCGACAAGCCTCATGTCCCGGAGGCCGCCGAGATCACCCGGACTCCGTCTTGGATGGGACCCCTCATCTCCTTCATCAAGGGGGAGGGGGACCCTCCTAGTGAGACCGAGACTAAACGCCTCCGGGCTAAAGCCCGGGCATACCTCCTGCTGGAGGGGAGGCTCTACAAGCGGGGGGCTTCCGCCCTCCTGCGCTGCCTCCCCCGGCCGAAGGGACTTCAACTTCTCGAAGACATCCACGCGGGGAGCTGTGGTTCTCACCTAGCCCCGCGTGCCATCGCGGCTACGGCCCTCTGGCAAGGCTTCTACTGGCCCACGGTCATGCGCGACGTTCGAGACCTTGTCTTCGCGTGCAAGGCATGCCAAAAGATGGCCAAGGGCTTAAACCTCCCCCCTATAGAGCTGCAGACAATCCCCATCACTTGGCCCTTCGTGCGCTGGGGGATGGACCTCTTAGGGCCCTTCCCCCCAGCGCCCGGAGGATACAAGTATGCGGTAGTCGCGGTCGACTATTTTACAAAGTGGGTTGAGGCAGAGCCTTTGGCCATTATCACATCCCGGGCCGTCCAACGGTTTTTCTGGAAGGACGTCGTATGTTGTTTTGGTGTCCCCCGGGAAATCACCGCGGACAACGGGACCCAATTCGACTCGGCTTATTTCTGGGAATTCTGCGAAGGCCTGGGCCTTGTCATCCACTTCGCCTCAGTGGCCCAACCCGGAGCAATGGGGCTGTCGAGAGGGTCAACGGCGTGATCCTACAGGGGTTGCGCCGGAGACTCGAGCAAACCGCTTCTAAGCGGGGTGCATGGGCAGAGGAGCTCCCTAGTATCCTCTGCTCCATGCGCACGACCCCGTCCTGGGCTACGGGGCGTACCCCCTTCTCCCTTGGTCTACGGGGCGGAGGCAGTCCTCCCCCCGGAAATCGGCCTCCGGTCACTGCGGGTCGAGCTACTGGAGGGAGCCACGCCCGCAGCGTACCAGGCCAACGAGGCCAACCAGCCCCTGGAAATCGACCTCGTGGAGGAGGAACGCGACCGAGCGCTCCTCCGCCACGCCATCTATGAGCAAGAGATGGCGCGCGCATACAACCGGTGTAACGCCCTGAGTTAGGGGTGAAAATTTCCTTTTTCATAAATAGCATGCATGCATGTATCTGTAGTAATAGCCAGATCAGTTTCTATCTCAAGCCCTGAAATCTCCAAAATCTATCCTGTGACCTCAAATGAAGATCAGATTGTTCAGATATGATCTATCAGTTTCTTTGAACTTAAAAGCCTTCAGAACCTAGATCCAATTCTATCCCTAACTCTCAGATTTATCAGCTCCTTCTGTTTTCGAAAACAGAAATACCTTCTATTACTTAAATACCCTAAGTTTCAGAAATACAGATTTAATCCGAATCTTGACCAAGTTCAGACCAGATTATTTCTGGAATATGATCATGGGTATGTCAATATCTTAATTTAAAAAGTTGACAACCAGATTTCATTATCTAGACTCTTTTCACAAATCAGTCCAAAAGTTATCGCAAAATAGTCCTTATCTGTTATTTGAAAATCCAAAAAGGCTAAAATCTCCAGATTAACTCCAAATTCAGAATTTCTTCGGCAAATCTTCTCAAAATGCTATTTGTCACAAGTTTCTCTTCTGTTCAAATTCCAAAATCTCATCCTAAGTACCAGAATTCAAAACCAAATGAAATTTAGATTTCAATTACCCTAAATTACCCTATTTTCAATTTGTATCAAAAGCTATCCAAATGTGCCAAGTTTTATTTTCAATCCTTGCCAAATCATCTGTGGAATAAAGATTACCAAATCAGCAGAATCAAATCCAACTCTAACCTTCCAAATCTCCAGAATTACAGATTGGTCCAATTGTGAAAATCAAATATTGCAAATCAGCCCATTTTCGACCAGGGAAGCAGCCAGTGCACGACCAGAAGCTCGCCGTGTTTTCTTGTGCCGTGCACGCTCGCCGCCGGCCAAGCTTCGCCGCACTTGTGACCGTGCATGCCGGTGCGCACGTGTCCCCACTCCAGCTAGTGCCGTGGCAAGGCCGCTGCTACGTCGACGACCAGTGCTGCTCCCGCGCGCGATCAACGGCTTTTTGTCAGCAACTCCTCGCCACGTCGCTTTGCCGCGCCAGTGTTGTCGCCACCGCTTGCTACAACTTCGCCAGGTCCCGATGAAGCGACATTGTGATCAGCTGAAGACTTGTCGCCGTCGCATCACCGTTCTTCGCTGTGTCTTCGCCGCTGTTGCTCCAGCACGCAACCAGTCAAGTCACCGGCTGCCAATTACTTCGTTGTCTCCTCCTTGCAAGCTTCGCCTGGTCTATTTAAACCCCACTGTGCTCAGCAATTCCCTCATACTTCACCAGAAACCAGCCAAGTTCCAGAATTTGCTGTTTTCGTTTTCTTCTCCGGCGAGCCGTCGAGGAGGCTCACGGTGCCAGCTCACTTCACTGCATCTCCTGCCAAATTGAAGCTAACAGTGAGTACCTCTCATCCTCCTGATTGTACTGTACTATTTAATTGCTCCCCGATGACCCCTAACGCCGGCGATCACCGGAATTGGCTGAAAATTCCAGATTGCCCTGTTCCGGCAATGCAGCCCGATTCAATTCGAATTAGCCCTCGAACCTGTGAAGCAAATTGATCAGTGGGTTATTTCAAGCAAGCCTGTAAGCTTAGAATCCCTAATTAAACATCATTCGAAGCTTTTCCCAAATTCAAGCTCTACCAGAAAACCGGCGATCGTCGCCAGGCTTCTCCGGTGATCCTCCAGTCAATTTGATGTTACCAGAAGCTTCCCTATATCTCCTAGATGCTCTCCAAGCAAGGAATTTAGTTCTCTCGGCCTGTGTTGGAAATGCCCAAATCCAGTGATTCTTCTCCGGCGCCGATGACCGGAAAGCTTGTTCCAGCCATTTCAGCCCTCGAAACTTTGTCATTTAGATGTGCCTTAGCCTCCTGAGTATTTTTGTCTTCTAGCTCGACACCTAGATCGGCCTAGATTGGAAGTTATAGCCATGCCAAGTTTGTGTCCAGAACTGCTCCAGTGCAGCCAGTTCATCTCTGTTCATCATCAAATTTCTTGCTTTCCAGCCATTTCTTGCCCTAGATCCTGTTGACTTAATTGTTCCTGTTATCAATGCCTACCTCCCAGACAAAGTGGTGCATCATTTGGAGCTCCAGATCGAAAGTTATGCTAAGCCCTAGTTTTTGACATTGTCAGCTCTATGCCAGAGCTTGTCAGCCAGTGGCATTGACCTTGTTTACCCACTTCTGGTTGTGTAATTTGAAAATCACTTTGTCCACTAAATTTGTAGAGTTGTGATCTACATTTTATTCTACTACCACAAGTTAAAATAACCCCTCTATCATTCATCGACCCTATGTCGATGCTTTGAACCGAATGTCGACCTAAAGACGTTCGCTGTTTTTGAGCGAACCAGTCGCAACCTTGATATCATTCTGATACCTTGAGACATTGGGAACCTTGTAAACCTTTGACAGCTAATCTTAACATTGGTTTCCTTAACTTAACCCTAATCAGCCTCTTAACCCAATCATTTCAGAATCATCAAGACTTCATCTTTGCATCATTGCATATAGTATAATAATGTATTGAAAAGATTATGATTATTGGTTGTTTGTTTGATTTGAGAGCAGATCAAGAGCCCGAGTTCGAGGACTTCACTGTGGATCCGACGTCGACTGCTGTATTTTACGACGCGGAAGGCAAGTCACATCCTTGGTCATCTTGAACCTATATTTTAAATGTTGCTATAATATAACCTTGAATATAGGCAATATTGCATGTGAAAGATTGAGAATGATTGATTTATGAATTGGCAGTACTAGACTGGATATCGGTGAAATGTGAAATAAACAAGTTTTGAGCCATGAACTATTATATGTATTTATATACTTATATTCATGAAATAAAACCCCTAGCCGTGACCAGAAAAATGGTATGGATGGCTGTAGCACTGGAGGTGCTAGACTGCAAAGGAATGCAGGCACTGAAGGTGCAGGGTTGTGGATGGTCTGGTCATTGGCATATAAGGACTAGAACCTTGTGTTGTGCGTCTAGTGGCATGAACAACGTGCTAACCGTAAGCCTGGTATGGGACAGGCCTGAACAAGTAATTATGTGGATCGCACATGAAACCCCTGCATGAGATGTGTAGTGATGCACGATAAACACGGAGCGCGGCTCCCACACATATCACTGAAGGTGATCAAGCACGCTGACCCAGTAATGGGAATAAGCAATGGGGTGGAGGTTTGGATACAACCTGCCACAACTGTGCCTCGCTGAGAGCCACAGGGTCGGGGGTGAATTGTAAGTGATACATAACAAAAGTTCTTGTTATTTCCACCTTACCGCTCACAGTATGAAGTGAGTCAGGGGTCCAATCATTTTGTTATGATAGGAAAGGTTTGAAAGTGGAATATCTTGCGGGTAAATTGGTACCTCTCTGCAGAGTTAAAAATGTATTCGAATACTCCGAGCTCCCGGGTTTTATAGGAGTCTGCTGCGGTGGATTAAATCTACGGGGTGTGACACAAGTACTATTTTCTAAATAAAATATGTTTAAATCAAGATTACCCAAATGACATGTGTTGTCATGATAAGGAGTGCTACCGTGGGCTGTCGTGTGTCGACGTGTCGCAGTAGTGCTATAATCTAGTGAACATGAATGATGATGCTATATTATAAAAAGTGCTGCCATGAGATGAGGTATGAAAGAAAAAGATTATTTTACAAATATCCATAATTCTTGACTAGTCTAGGTTCATATCATCACTACTATATGTATCTATTCTTACCTATGACTTGCTGAGTACGTAAGTGCTCACCCTTGCAACATTCAACTCAATAGATGGAGCCTACCTTGATCAAGATGATGGCACGGAGTACTACGTGGATCCAGAAGGAGGAGAATCAGTTCCGCCAGAACCCTGAAGTGTGTTGTTCTGCCGTCAACTTCTTTTGTGGGAGGGTCACCTATCTTCTGCTGTGTAGTTAAATATTTTGTTAAACCCTGAATGCCTTGCAGGCATTGTAATCCTCTTTATGTAATATTAAGGCCAGCAGGCCACACTGCTTAATATTTTGTAAGTACTCTGTTGCAATGTAATATACTCCTGTGTTTGACTCATCCTGGGAAGTCAAAGGGTTGTGGTTGAGACTAGCTGCAGCGAGCTAGGTCTCTACAGGAGTAGTCGTTGTCCCAGTCTCGGGGCGCGACAAGAAAAGTTGGTATCAGAGCAACATGAGAACTTGACTGTAGGACGACACCTTTAGGAAATTGGCCGTGCCAGGAAAACGTAATTTAATCAGAAAGCTATTTGTTGAAAACTTTATTTTGGTAAAAATAATGAGCTTTGTGGCTCTTGAAAAACCTTCATTTCAAAATTTTATTTGGACTTTCTAAAATTCGGTAAGATTGTGAGAGTGCGTTCTGTTGTTTCAGAGTGTCTTAGAGGTTGGTGTAGACAGAGCTAGTGGATGCTCTTGATAGCTTTGTGATTCGCTGTTGCTTTTGCAATGGTTAATTTGTGTATTATGGCTAGTAACCTAAGTATGTTATGCATAAAAGTAGTTGCATTAATTTCTGCATTGCTGTCTTAGTTGGTCTTAGTTAGTTAGATCCGTCTAAACTTTTTCAGAGCCACCATGGTTGACACCAGAAGGAGATCTCAAAGTGGAAGAGAAGATATAGATCAGACTCCGCAGGAAGAAGAAACTATGACAAGAGACCCTTTGTTTCAGCAAGGATCTCAGAGTTCTAATCCACCTCAGAATGAACAACCCAGTCTTCAGGAAATTCTGTTGTCAATGGAGAAAAGTCGACAAGAAGCTCAGATAGCTCATACCCAGTTGTTAGCCCAGATAGTTCAGAAACTGCCTACTGGAACAACAGAAGGAACTACTTCTGCTGTAGGAGCAAGATTAACAGATTTCCAAAAGACCCGTCCACCAACATTCTCTAGTGCGACCGATCCCATGGTTGCCGATGATTGGTTACGGGATATCGAGAGGAAACTAGACACGGTCCGATGCAGCGAACGAGAGAAAGTTTTGTTTGGATCTCATCAGTTATCAGGAGCTGCAGCTGCCTGGTGGATGAATTACCAGGAAGCTCATCCTGATAAAGATAATATTTCTTGGAGGGAATTTAAGGATCAATTTCGGAAATTTCATATACCTACTGGTGTTATGGCAGCTAAGCGACGGGAATTTCGGAATTTAACTCAAGGAAGTAAGTCAGTTACTGAGTATCTACACCAATTTACTCATTTGGCTCGATACGCACCTGGAGATGTGGATACTGAAGAGAAGAAGATAGAGCGCTTCACAGAAGGACTTCAACACTATTTACAGTATCAAATTGCTTCTCATGAACTTACAGAATTTCAAACCCTAGTGAACAGAGCTTTAAAGGTAGAAGAAAAGAAGAATATGGGAGAAGAAAGCCGAAAGAGGAGGATGTTCCAGCAAACAAGACCACAGTCAAATCCAATCAGAGGAAGAGTTCCTATCACTCCCAATTTCCGACCATCTTATCAGAATCCCAGACCAGCAACGACATTGTGCCCCAACTGCCGAGGAAATCATTCTCAGAAGGATTGCCCTCATCCTCGTGTTGAGTGTTATCATTGTGGACAGCGTGGGCACCGTAAAGAAAAAGATTATTTTACAAATATCCATAATTCTTGACTAGTCTAGGTTCATATCATCACTACTATATGTATCTATTCTTACCTATGACTTGCTGAGTACGTAAGTGCTCACCCTTGCAACATTCAACTCAATAGATGGAGCCTACCTTGATCAAGATGATGGCACGGAGTACTACGTGGATCCAGAAGGAGGAGAATCAGTTCCGCCAGAACCCTGAAGTGTGTTGTTCTGCCGTCAACTTCTTTTGTGGGAGGGTCACCTATCTTCTGCTGTGTAGTTAAATATTTTGTTAAACCCTGAATGCCTTGCAGGCATTGTAATCCTCTTTATGTAATATTAAGGCCAGCAGGCCACACTGCTTAATATTTTGTAAGTACTCTGTTGCAATGTAATATACTCCTGTGTTTGACTCATCCTGGGAAGTCAAAGGGTTGTGGTTGAGACTAGCTGCAGCGAGCTAGGTCTCTACAGGAGTAGTCGTTGTCCCAGTCTCGGGGCGTGACAACCGGCGCGTGCGCGAGAGAGCTTTTCGCCTTGGGGACCTTGTCCTGAAGCGCGTCACAGACCCCCAAGCCCAGGGTAAGCTCTCCCCCAAGTGGGAGGGCCCCTACAGGATCTCCGCGGTCCTGGGCTTGGGGGCTTATAAGCTCTCCCACCTTCAAGAGCAGGAGCTGAAGCACACGTGGAACTTGTGTTTACTTCGCAAGTTCTATGTTTAGCCTTACAGGCCTGTCCCCTCCCCCGGGGCGTTCACGCCAGAGGGGGAGGAGGGACACTGTATTTTCCTCCCCTTTCGCGACTTCGCAGGGGGAGGCCCTGTACTTCATTTTATTAGCAATACATAGGTCTTGCTTTTCAACTGTCTCATTGCAGGTTCTACTTATTACCACCCCTAGCGGCGATGCCCTCCCAGTGAGGATGCCCTCCCCGCAAGGAAGTGGGCCTGGCCCAGCAAGTCCCTCCTGTAGGGCGGCTTACAATCAGCCCTCGTGGACTGAGGGTGTAAGCGGCAACCCGGTCACAGTGGCTGCGGTAATGAGTCACTTTGGGAGAGTAGTCCCCTGCCCAAACACTCAAGACCCGTCTTCGGGCACTTCCTCCTCCGGGAGTAGACGCTCTCCCGAGTGGGACGTCTAATGGCCTTCTTGGATCTATCTTCCTCCTACGGGAGTCGACGTTCGACGCTCTCCACAGCGGGACGTCTAATGGCATTCTTGGGTATTTGGTCCCCGGCGACCTTATTCCCGGCTCCCCGTTCTCATGGCGACCGGATGAATGCCTCCCGGAGACCCTATTCCCGGCCCCCTGTTTTCACGGCGACCGGACGACTGTCTCCCGGAGAAGTTATGGATTTCTCGGACATTTCCTCCCCGGAGACCCTATTCCCGGCACCCCGTTCTCACGGCGCCCGGACGATTGTCTCCCTGGAAACTCGACTCCGGAAATCTCATCGGGTCTTTCTTGGATGTTTCTCCCACAAGAGGCCTTATTCCCGGCTCCCCGTCCTCACGGCGACCGGACGATTGCCTCCCGGAAGGTCTTTTCCCAAGAAACCTCGTTCTAAAATTTTTTCTAACTTGGAAAAATTCCTGTCCTACAGGTTGTCCTCACCTCGGGGTCCTTGTCACCCCCATAGCGCCCGGAGCTACCCTCCGGCCCGCTGTGGGCGGGGGGCATAAGGGACCCCCGGGTGTCGACCGCACCACCTACGAGCAAACTTAGCTCATTCTTGAGAAAGGGAGTCGTCCGGACCATCCAAGAAGAAGAAACAAAAAGATGACAAAGAAGAGAAGCAAGCACACAGCTTTATTGATTGTCAAACCCGGAGGACATTTTCCCCCTCCGGTGGGCTCCGGAAATGATACAACCCGGGTTCTAACCCGGGGGATTCTCTACATCCTAAGGATCCTACGCCTAATACCCTCAGAGGCTCTCCGCTAGCTCCCGGGTCAAGTCCCAGTACAATGCTCGCACGCGGAGCCGAGCGTCCCGGAGCACATCTTCGGGCCAGAACTCGTATCCAGCCGGTGGAAGTATCTGGAGGGGAGGTATCATCTGGAATCCCGGTCGCGGAGGGGACCATTCGGCGCGATGATTGTCAAAGTTGTCCAAGTGCCACTCCGGACGCCACCTCAAACGGATCGGCTCCCAGACGCTGTCCCTTCCGTGCTTCCCGGAGACAAGGCTTAGCAAGATTAAAGCCACTTGGGCGTCCCCCGGGGAGCTCCTCCCGGACCTTCGCCCGGGGGCAACCTCCCGGGAACCCTGGTAACAATGCATTCAATTCAAACACTTAGAAAAAATTCTAACTCCATTGCAGTCAAAATGTTTTTGTACAAGTGTCTGGGGCTTCTTCTAAGAAGCTACCGGGATCAAAAGTCCTAAGAAAATAAAAGGGCCCTAACTAAGACCCGGGGGGAGGCTCATACAAGTTCATTGGCGTCCTCCCCCCGGGGGGTTTCCTCCGAGGCCGGGGCTGGAGCGTCCACCGCCGGAGGCGCTAGTACTGGAAATCTCGCCCGGATGATACGGTCGTAGAAACCCTCGGCGAGCTGCTCCACCTCCCGGCGTGAAGGCTCGAAGAACTCGGGGAAGCTCCGTGGGATGCGGCCCCCGATCGCCCGGGCGCCCACTCCCGGGTGCTCGACGAGCCCGGCTGCGGCCACAACGACGGGAATCACCTGGCCCCGAGCCCGGGCGTTAGCTGCCTCCGGGATGACGGAGACCTGCGTATGGAGAAAACGTATGGCCTCCACGAGGGTCGCCGGGGGCACCTCCGAGCTGCTCCCGGAGCCTAGGCTTACGCCAAGGCTCTCGAGGGCCGAACGGACAGAGCGGCCCACGTCCGCCACCGCCCGGACGCTCGATTCCTCGAGCTCCTGGAAGGGCACCCTCCTCGCCTTCGCCTCCTCTCGGAGGCGGCCATTCACCGCCTCCGAGACGTGAACTTGGGCCCGGACCCGGGCCAGCTCCTGGAGAGCTTCGTCCCGCTGGCCCAGGAAGGAGGCGGCCCTGTCCTCCGCGTCCTTGAGCAACCGGATGACGCGCTGCTCGACGCCCCAGGTAATCGCCGTCCCCTATAAATTCCAGAGTTAGACAAATTTTCAATTGTAGGAGCCAAAGGAAAGCGATAGTCGCTTCGGGTGAATACCTGGGCTTGGAGAGACCGGAGCTCCGTGAAGCGATCGCGGAGCGTCCCTCCCGCAACGAAGGCCTGGATCTTCGGGGTTTGCAGGCCTTCCGCGTAGTGTTCAACCTCCCCTGCGGAAAGCAAGGGGGTCTCCCGCCCGGCGCTGGTCCGGCCGCGGTCGGTAGCGGGCTCCCGAACCTGGGCGCCCGGAGCGACCTCGGTCGGGGTGGCGGTCGGCATCATCCTCGTTGCGGAGGTGCCCACCGAGGAAGTGGCCGACGAAGTCCCAGAAGGGGTCCCTCGCCGGGGGGGAACCATCAGACCCTTCCCCTTTCTGGCCGGGAGGGCCCCCAGGGCCCCCACTTCCGGCGGGACCTCGTAGACCAAGGGGCTCCCCCCCTCGTCCACGGGCCATTCCATCCGCGGAGGCGAGGCCTCCACGAACCTCACCTCCAGTTTCTCTGGCTCCAAGGGGCCGGGGGTGGTGGCGGGGCCGCTACCGATGGCGGCGACGGGGCGTAGTTTGCCGAGTCGGAGGCCGCCCCGTCCGCGGCCGGTTCCTTCCCCCGAGCCTCAACGGGGCCCTTCGGGGGAGGGGGTGTAGTCTCCTTCCTCGCCGGTGCCTGGGCGCGCTCGGACCCGGGGGTCTCGTCCCGGGGCTTCGCCGGAGTCGCCGCCGGCGTCGTTGACGGGCCGGGGGTCTTTTGGACTCTAGCCTTCTTAGGCTCAGAGCCCCCGGCCGCGCCCTTCCCCCGCTTGTGCGAACCGGGGGTGGGGAGGGGTTTCCTCTCTGGAAGATTCAGCCCGTAGGCCTCAGCCACCAGGTTCTGGGGAGGACCCTCCCCCACGAGGCGCACGACGCGCTCTTGCTCGTCGGTGAAGTACCTCCCGAGGAGGTTCTCCGCCTTCTCCCGCGCTGCCTGGTACGGCCGGACTACAAGAGGTAAAGAGAATCAAATTTTCAAAAAATTGTAAATGCAATGCAGCAGGTTAACGGTACTTACGTCGCGTCATTGGCTTGACCGGGGGCCGCTGCTCCGGGCCCATGCCGACTCCCCTCTTCCCGCGTGAGAAGGGGGAGATTCGGAGGAGCATCATCTCCTCCGCGGCGTCCCGCATAGACCGGGCCTTCCGGGAGATGATCACCTTACTGAGGAGCTCGAGCTCCTCGTCCGTCCACACCGGAGGCTTCGGCGTGGACGACCGGCTGTAAGAGGCCGGCTCCGGGGCGTACGTCACCCCATCATCTCAGACCCGGAGGTAGAACCACCTCCGGACCCAATCTCCCCAATGGTCCCGGGAGGCTGCCGTCGGGTAGTCGGCCACCCGGGACGGCAGCATCTGCACCATCACCGAGCAAAGGGGGACTTGGGTCCCCCCTTCACCAGGTGGGAGCTCTGCGCCGCCGGCTCGTAAAAGTACCGGAAGACGCGTAGCGTGGGTTCCCTCCCGGTCGTCGTCTCGAAGAGCCAGATGAAGATACCCATCCAGACGAGGGCGTTCGGTGTGAGGTGGTTGAGCGCCAGCCCGTACTCCTTCAAAAACTACCGGAGCATGGGATGCACCGGGAGCCGGAGCCCCGCCTCCAGGAAGGCCTTGAAGGCCACGACCTCTCCGGGCCTGGGGCGGGGAGCTCCGTCTTTCTTCACAGGGACTCGGATGTCCCCGTCCGCGACGATGCCGCGCTCGACCGTGGACTCGGCATCCTCGGCCGTAAACTCGGAGGCCCAAAGGAAGTCCGGAGCGACTTCCTCCGGGGGCACCTCAGTCGCCTTCGCTCAACCTTTCGGTGCCATCAGGTTTGTTTTTTCGGTGGTTAACTTTTCAGGAGGCTACGGCTAAAGGAACCGGACGCTCGCTACCGGGCGCTAGCTACCGGGGAGAGCTACCGGGAGAGGGCTACCGGGAGAGCAAAATCCGCTAAGGCTGAGAAGTTTGGAATGAAGCTACCGGGCCCCCCCAAGGCCCTATTTATAGGGTCAAGCCATGATCTAGATGGGCGCCACGTGGCATCCCGCGGATCAATCTGGGCCGTTGAAATTCAAACGGCGCGCGGGAAACGAAGGGACTGCCGCGAGAATCGAGGCACTGGTTCGAACCGCGAGCGCATTTATGGCGAAGCGGCGCGGCCATAAGCGTCCGGCACGGAAACCGAAGCATCACGGGTCCGGTGACTTGGTCCAGAGATTTTCCCGGTGACAGGTACCATGCCCACCAGGGACTCGAGCATCGTCCCCGGGGGGCATGGGGGGCTGCTGTTGGGGGAAATCTCCGCGGGACTAAGTCCAGGTAAGTTGCGTCACACTCGCCCGGGGACCTGGCCTCTGGTCCTTCCCCGAGCGCCGCCTTTTCTGGCCCCCGGGACCTGGCCTCCGGTGCCGTCCCGGGCGCCACCATTTGGCTCCCGGGACCTGGCCTCCGGTGCCGTCCTGGGCGCCGCCTTTTGGCCCACGGGACCTGGCCTCCTGTGCCGTCCTGGGCGCCGCCACTCGCCCGGGGACTGGCCTCCGGAGCCTCCCCAGGCGCCGCCTTTCTGGCCATCGGGACTTGGCCTCTGGTGCCGTCCCAGGCGCCGCCATTTGGCTCCCGGGACCTGGCCTCCGGTGCCGTCCCGGGCGCCACCATTCTGGCCCCCGGGACATGGCCTCCGGTGCCGTCCCGGGCGCAGCCATTTGGCTCCCGGGACCTGTCCTCCGGTGCCTTCCCGGGCACTGCCTTTCTGGTCCCCGGGACGTGGCCTCTGGTGCCGTCCCGGGCGCCGCCATTTGGCACCTGGGACCTGGCCTCCGGTGCCGACCCGGGCGCCGCCTTTTGGCCCCTGGGACCTGGCCTCCTGTGCTGTCCCGGGAGCCGCCACTCGCCCAGGGACCTGGCCTCCGGTGCCTCCCGGGCGCCGCCTTTTGTCCCCCGGGACCTGGCCTCCTGTGCCGACCCGGGCGCCGCCTTTTGGCCCCCGGGACCTGGCCTCCTGTGCTGTCCCGGGAGCCGCCACTCGCCCAGGGACCTGGCCTCCAGTGCCTCCCGGGCGCCGCCTTTTGTCCCCCGGGACCTGGCCTCCTGTGCCGTCCCGTGCGCCGCCATTTGGCTCCCGGGACCTGGCCTCCGGTGCCGACCCAGGCGCCGCCTTTTGGCCCCCGGGACCTGGCCTCCTGTGCCGTCCCGGGCGCCGCCATTCGCCCAGGGACCTGACCTCCGGTGTGTCCCCGGGCGCCGCCTTTCTGGCCCCCGGGACCTGTCCTCCGGTGCCGTCCCGGGCGCCGGCATTTGGCTCCTGGGACCTGGCCTCCGGTGCCGTCCCGGGCGCGGCCTTTCTGGCCCCCGGGACTTGGCCTCCGGTGCCATCCCGGACGCCGCCATTTGGCTCCCGGGACTTGGCCTCCGGTGCCATTCCGGGCGCCACCTTTCTGGCCCGCGGGACGTGGCCTCAGGTGCCGTCCCGGGCGCCGCCATTTGGCTCCCGGGACATGGCCTCCGGTGCATTCCCGGGTGCCGCCTTTTGGCCGCCTAGACATGGCCTCCTGTGCCGTCCTGGGCCCCGCCACTCGCCCAGGGACCTAGCCTCCGGTGCCTCCCCGGGCGCCGCCTTTTTGGCCCCCGGGACCTGGCCTCCGGTGCATGTCCCGGGCCTCATCGCCCTTCTAAAGGTAAAGTCTCGAGTTGATTTGTCACGTGCAGGTCATGCGAGGAGCGTCTCGGGAATCAGCGACCACCTGTCAAGCATCCAAGATGTTTGACCGGGAGAAGGACGTTCCTACCCTTCAATCCGACGGTGGCTTCCGGGGTAGTTTAGGCTTTTTGCTTCTTTTTGGGGCTATAAATAGCCCTTGTACCCCTCTGTTGTAAAGGATGGAATCACTTTTATTGGAATAGCTAAACTCACAGGCGTGCTCCGGAAGCCTCTCCCCCGGAGAGAGCCTCCCTAGCCGACTCCGGTCGGGAGTGCGTCGACAGGACTAGGGCCCCCACCGGGACCCGAACCTGTATAAACCCGTGTGTCATTTCTTGTGCTTGTCCGGCGGGGGAGGACCGGTCATCCGGCCAACCCGCGCCGCGTGATCTTCGCTAGGATCGTTCTCAAAACCTGCCAGGGTATTCGCAATACCACGACAGAGGGAGCCCACCCTACGAGTCTTCTGGTACTTGTATGAACCAGCGGCGAGGAGCTCCCACCTGGTGAAGGGGGCACCCAAGTCCCCCCTTCGGCTCGGTGATGGTGCAGATGCTGCCGTCCCGGGTGGCCGATTACCCAGCGGCGGCCTCCCGGGACCATTGGGGCGACTGGATCCGGAGGTGGTTCTACCTCTGGGTCCGGGACGAGGAGGTGGCGTACGCCTCGGAGCCCCCCTCTTACAGCAGGTCGTCAGCGCCGAAGCCTCCGGTGTGGACGGACGAGGAGCTCAAGCTCCTCAGGAAGGTGATCATCTCCCGGAAGACCCGCTCTATGCGGGACGCCGCCGAGGAGATGATGCTCCTGAGGATCTCCCCCTTCTCACGCGGGAGAAGGGGGATCGGCATGGGCCCGGAGCAGCGGCCCCCGGTCAAGCCGGTGACCCGACGTAAGTCCCTGTAACCTGCTTCATTGCATTTACAAATTTTTGAAAATCTGACTAACTCTTTACCTCTTGCAGTCCGGCCGTACCTGGCGGCACGGGAGAAGGCGGAGAACCTCCTGAGGAGGTACTTCGTCGATGAGCACGAGCGCGTCATGCGCCTCGTGGGGGAGGGCCTTCCCCAGAACTTGGTAGCTGAGGCCTACGGGCTGAAGCTGCAGGAGAGGAAGCCCCTCCCCGCCCCCGAGTCGCACAAGTGGGGGAAGGACGCGTCCGGGGGCTCTAAGCCCAAGAAGGCCAGAGTTCAAAAAGCCCCCGGCCCGTCGACGACTACGGCGGCGACACCGGTGAAGCCCCGGGACGAGACCCCCGGGACCGGGCGCGCCCGGGCGCCGACCCGGAAAGAAGCAACACCCCCTCCCTGGAAGAGCCCCGTTGCGGCCCGGGGGAAGGAACCGGCCGCGGGCGGGGTGGCGTCTGATTCGGCTGACTACGCCCCGTCGCCGTCTTCGGTAGCGGCCCTCCCAGCGCCTCCGGCACCCTTGGAGCCAGAGAAGCCGGAGGTGAGGTTCGCGGAGGCCTCGCCTCCGCGGGTGGAGTGGCCTGTGGATGAGGGGGGAGCCCCTCGGTCTATGAGTTCCCGCCGGAAATGGGGGCCCCGGGGGCCCTCCCGCCCGGGAAGGGGAAGGGCTGATGATCCCCCCCCGGCGAGGGACCCCCTCAGAAGCGTCCTCAGCCACTTCCCCGGGGGGCACTTCGGCGACGAAGACGACGACGACCGCCACCCCGACCGAGGTAATGCCGGGCGCCCAGGTCCGGGAGCCCGTTACCGGCCGCGGCGGGACCAGCGTCGGGCCGGAGACCCCCCTGCTTTCCGCGGGGGAGGTCGAGCGTTACGCGGAAGGCCTGCACACCCCAAAGGTCCAGGCCTTCGCCGTGGGGGGGGACGCTCCTTGAGTGCTTCGCGGAGCTCCGGTCCCTTCAAGCCCAGGTGTCGACGATTCGGACTCGGGGTCCTCAGCCGAACTTATGCAAAATTTGTAATTGTGAGACCTTTCAAGATGACCCTCCGGGAAGGTATGTAGAACAATGGTGAACAGGAGCACAGAGAGATTTATACAGGTTCGGGCCCTCGATGGTGGGAGTAAAAGCCCTACGTCCTGTTAGGATTTCACTATATGTGATAAAGCTTTACAAACTAGCGGGGAGAAACCTTCACAGGCGAAAGTTTTCCCTATATAAATGTACAAAAAGAAGCTATAGGAGACTTGTAAGTATTGTCTATTCTAAGCCGTAGACTTGGCTGTTTGAGTGGTCGAGATATCTTGAATCCCACTTATATCAGGGGTCTTGTTCTTCCAAAATGTCTTGGATCCCCCGTTTGATGTACTTTGCCACCTTTTTATATTGGTCGAAAGGGTGCCATATGAAGAAAACTGCATCAAACGGTTGGATGCGGTTCCTGAAGAACCGCTATTAACTTCCACGGAGGTTATTAACACATTTTAATCATGAATAACCGCATATATTAACCTCTGACGGTTGGTCTTCAACGTGGAGGAATCTTCGGGATGCTTGGAATATCCTGATATAAGGATAACCGAATAAACTCCAAGCACCCTGGTCGAGAACGTTCTGACCGTGGAATGTGGGCTGACCGCACAACATCCCGGATATCCAGTCCGCGTATAGCATACGAACTTCTAACCGCACAAGGCCGTCGGCCTGATTGCACGAAACCCGTGACCTGATCGCGTAAAGCTTGCGACCTCATGGTGATGCCCCTCAGAATAGCTTGAGTTCTCATCGCCAGATACATGTCTGGTTCGAACCTGTCTTGAACCAAAAGTTTATTAGAAGTGACCCGGGTGTCAATCCTCGTCAGCTAGCCCCAAATTCGAAGAAAACGAAGAGACGTGTTTATTTCGAATTTAAAAACTGTGCATTGGATTTGTAACCTGGCTCTTCAATTTTTCCACTTAGTGGCGCACTAAGTGAAAACGGTTGGTTTTCCAAGATGGGTTCTGACATTATGTGACGGGCAATGATAGCGCCGTAGAACTGTTTTTATCTCGAGGTAAAATTGTAAATGCTTTGACGAAACCCGAGGCGTCTGGAATGCAAACCGTCATCCAGGCGGCTATGTTTGTAAAACTCCACAATTTCCCTCCACGCCTAAGTCCTTTTCTTGTTATCCTTCCTTCTTCCTTTTCACATACTCCTCCCAATGGCAGATCACGATATCATCGAGATTGAGAGTGATGAAGGGGAAATTGTCGAACAAAGGCCTCAAACGATTGAAGTCCTGTCTCCCTTAAGGAAGAAACCCAAGGTCGACGAAGGATCTTCCAGTGGAACAAAGGTGAAGAATGTAGCGAGTTTCTTTCTTCCTTCAGTTCCTTTGACCCTCCCCGTTCATGCTTCTCGGCAAATTAGGCCTTTGTCCTTAGAGAAAGATCCCATCACATCCAATTCTCCCATCCTTTTGGGTGATCAACATCCTGGTCGGCAAGCGGTGATTATCCCTCGATCAGATGATTGCCATATTGGGTTGGCGAAGCAATCTTCTGATGGGAAGGTTGCACTTCCACCATCTGATGATCCTCCTCCCAAGATGGGTCTATCAACGGGTTATGCACCGGGACAGGTATCAATCCTTCTCCCCTTTTGCTGATAATTATAGTTAGTGTGACTAACTTTTGCAAAATGCAGGAGGGTGGAGGCTCCAGCGATTAGCCTTCTGCTGCTCCATCTCTTCCTTCTGGACAGACTCTTCTGGAAGAGAAGAATGCCCTGGAGAAGAAGACCAAGGAGATGGCCTCGAAGATTCTGCGTCTAGCAGAATGTCTTGATCGATCCCGAGAAGAGGCGCACCATTTCCGTCGAGAGAGGGACTTCGCTCAGCAACAGCGAGAACTCTCTGACTTGATTAGGGACAATAGTGCGTCTGTTGTTAGGGACGATGTAGATAGACTTAGGGTAGTTGCTAGTTCCCTGGGGGTTGCCAGTGTAAATCCTACTGACAACAACATGTCCCTTGGGGAACTTTGTAAACTTCTTTCGGAGCAACTCGACGTTTTGATCGACTGTATCCCTTTTGTATGTAAAGAATGTAAGAAATAAAAGTTTCTTATTTCTCATGAATATTCTTCACATCTTCTGTGCGAAAATATGGCCATAAACTTTATGTTCGCGACCATTCATACACAGGAAACTTTAGTTCTGCGATCAGAATCGCGTTTAAGAAAAAAGCACCGCGACCTGCCCTGATTCCGCGATCAGTTTCAGAGCCGCGGTCAGAACTAAAGTGCGACTAGAGTTGGAACTCGGTCAGGCTGTCACTCCGATTAGAATCGAAGTTTTAGTCTAAAACACAATTTCGATAAAACCATAACCCAATTAGAAACATTCCAGTACGTCAAAAATTGAGTTGCATGATTTTTTTCGGAAAAAATGTTCAAAGCATAAAAAGGAAAAACGTCTTCTGAAAAGTACTGAAAATTTTTCAGTCCTTTTGCACTTCCAGTTTCCAAAACAAAGAAGTCTTTTTGTTTCAGATCCGACGCCTGAATACTTTATCGGGTCCATCAGAGACAGTATCCATTATGGGAAATGAATAAAGCATTCAATGGAACGTTTGAAATGAGCCGCTTACTCATTAATGCGTCGCCTTGGGTCTATAAAAAGAGCAGATGTCTTTTCAAAGAAGCCACACAGCCAAAACCCTCATTATTCCCGCCGCACAAAACCCTCATTTTCTTCAGCCTTCGTCTTCCCAAAATCGCCAGCTTTCCCCTTGATTCTCCACCAAAGATGGCGTCCTGGAGCCGATCCATCCACTATTCTGAGGAGAGCCTAGTGGCGTTAGAGAAGGAGGAGATCCTTCCTCCGCGGTTGCTTATCAACTGGCGGCCTGCGGAGAAGGACCAAGAAACTCCAACCGTCCAAGAGGGCGAGTTGGTGGTTTTTGAGGAGTACCTGCGCTGTGGGTTCCGATTCCCTGAGAGTCAGTCCTCAAGGATGTCCTTGAGCACTATGGGTGGGAACTGATCAACCTCCACCCCAACGCGATGCTGATCCTTGCGGTATTCCAGTATCTTTTTGAAGCGTTCGTCGGAATACATCCCAGCGTGGATCTTTTCCGGCGATTCTACTTTTCGGCGTGGTCGAAGAGCACCAACGCCGCCGGATGCATCTACTTCCGGCTGAGGGACAAAAAGGAGTATCCCTCCCCACCCCTGCGAGATTCTGTGTACGGGTGGCACCAAAGGTGGTTTTACTGCTCTCCACCACCCGAAAGCAGTCTATGGTTTGAAAACTCGCGACCGGAGAAGTCGAGTGAGTTAGATGTTCCCCCGGCGATGAACTCGGAGCTTTCGAAGCATGCCGAGGTGATTCTTCACTTGGTCAATCAAGGATTGATGGCTCGAGACATTATTCGAGACTTCGTGAAGAACCGGGTGAGTCCTTTGCGTGAAAGGGCACATCCGGCATGGGAGATTAGGTCCATGGCGGATAGCACCCTGGACTACAGTCAAGGTATTTATTTCTTTGGCGCTGAGCTTTCCCATTCTTGAATTGTGCAAATTCTGACTTGAGTTTGGGAACAGTCCTGCCTTCATCCGAAATTGAAAGCGGACCAATTCCCTCCTTAGGGCCTACAATGCCGATGTAGAGGGCCCTAAGGGATCGCCTCGTCCACAGAGTCTAATTCACACCGGCGACGATCTTAAACAGGAGTGCCAAAAGGTACATTCTCTATCTGGCCTCCATTCTTTAGATCTTATGCATGTCCAGCGTTAAACATTTTCATTGAAAATGTGAATCAGCTCCTAGGAAGGTTTGCTGAGACGACTTTCCCAAGTAAGAACGTTGGCTCTCTTCGGAAGCCAACGGTAAAGAACGTGAAGAAGGTCTCCCAAAGACCCAGGACAAAAAGTCCTGCCTCCAAGAAGGCCAGGCCAAATCCCGGGGAAGGGTCTTCACGGAGCGTTCCTCCTACCGCAAGAAAGACGGCAGTAAGATATCGCATCCCTTCTGTTTTACTAGGCGTAGATTGGAATCACTTCTTCGTTGTACAGGGAGAGGGGAGCGAGGAGGAAGAGGATGACGTTCCTCTGATCCTTCGGAGGAGGAAGATCACGGATCTCCCATCCGGCGATGCCCCAAGTTGCCCCGCAGAGACCACTACTACCGAAGAGGCGGTCGTGGCAGATCCTGCGACCACCAAAAATCTTGTGGTCGCGGGTGACCACCCAATTCCTGAAGCCCCCGAGACTTCAGGACCGGTTGTCTCTGTTCCTCTGGTCGAAAGGACGACCACGGTAAGGATTCCTTTATGTCATTCTTTTTTATGATTCCCTCTGTATGTTTGACAAATCAATGTTCATACAGGGAGAAGAGCTTCTCCCTGTGACTACTGCGAGTCCCAGGGGGGAAAATCCTCCTCCTCTACAGACAGAGGGGGAGGTGGTTGAGCAAAGGCCGGTTGTGGTGGCTCCAGCGACCCAGGAGTTGCCAAGGCCTTCGGATGTAGCCCCACCAGCCAGTACGGTAGCCCAGGTAAAGACCTTGCTTTTGTCTCTATCTTTTTCTTAGAAATATGCTCATAGCTGAACACATCCAGGAGGGAGCTACCTTGTTTGCCATGAGGAAGGCAAGAACCGATGATGGTTCTTTTTCCCAAGGGAAACCTTCCCAGAAATCTCAGGAGCGAATGGGATTTCAAATAAGGTAAGAACCTTCAATTGGCAATAATCTTAAACAACAACTGCTCAAATTGTCTTTCTTGTCAGGCAAAGGAAGACGGCGCCCAGCTCTTCAACCGCCCCCGGAGGGGTTGAAGCCGCAGCTGGTACAGGAGCTTCCAACGAAGAACGCTCCACCCCTGTGGTCCAGGAAGTCGTCCAGACCGCAGGGGAAGGAATAAATGTAGGGACCCAATCACAACCGATGACTACTGGGGGTAGCGCCCAGCCGGCACTCCCACCAACTGTCCCTGTAGTAAGCGCATCCGGGGCTCTAGCGGGGATCCCCGCTGGAATGAATGATGCTGTCTTACAAAAGTTTATGAAGGTATAATAAACCTCCACTCTCGTGCCTGAATTGTACTTAGGACACCTTTGATCTTCTTCCTTGGCATCACAGGGATTATCCTGGCTAATAAGCCATTCGCATGTTGTGATGGCCATTACAGAAGCCATTCAAAAAGAATGCGACAGCTTGCGCAGGTGAGTACCATTACCCTTTGGTTAGTATGGGTGCATTTTGGTTGTGACTGCCTTGATTTTGCTGCAGAGAGGTTACATTTTTGAAGAAAGAGGTGGCCAGTTCAGTCTCAATGTTTAAGAAACAAGAGACTGAACTCAACAAACTTCGATCAGAGAATGCTGGTATGCCAATTCCTGATTAAGAAGACTTGAATCCATAATATGCAAATAATCTCCTCTCTCTGTACAGCACAAGCAGGTCGAATTACGCAGCTCAGTCGAGACAAGGGGATTCTTGAATCCTCAATTCGCCACACCGATCGGGCAATCAAAGAGCTGAGCCCCCGGATCTTCAAAAAACTGAAGGCCGTGGCTGATCTCTTAAAGACCGACGTGGTAGAACCGAAGAAAGACAACCTCAGCATAAGTAACTGGACATCGCTGCTCACTGCCCAGGCGGATTCACTGCTTGAGTATCTCCCTGGAGATTCACGGCAACGCGAAGAGGTGATCAAAACCAGGGTTCGATCAGCCGCTGTAGCCGTACTCAGCCGGGTTTGACTTCACCATGGCCCAGATGCAGATCTAAGCGCATTGGTGGGTCCGGTTGAGGTCGAGAGTGAAGAGCTGCTCGATGTAGTCATGGAAGAGGTCAGGCCCCTAGTAGATAGGCTCCTGACTGAGCTGGGGATCGAATGATCTTTATTTTTGTATCTAGACAATTGTGTATAATGCAATGTATGTAAAAAATCATTTTTGACAGGAAGTACATATTTTGCATTTTTATAACATGAATTCCATACTATAAGCACATCCCCCCTAGCCCCCGCCTCTGCTTATGAATACTAAAACCTTAGTGTTATAAGCAGAGGAGAAAACATAAGCGTAACGACCAGGGGTGTGCGTTTTAAACCAATGATCAGGATCAATGTAACGTCTAATCTTATTGCGAACTGGTAGCCACTCAGATGACCAAGGACTTACCAGATAGCCCCGTATGCGTTGAGAAACGGCTTATTTAGGAGTGACTTATCTGTAAGTGGTCATGAGATCGACCAGCGAATCCGATTAGATTGTTGTAATGATTTGACCGTCGGCGGTCAGCCCCCAGGTCGAATGCATATGATACGGGCTTAAAGAGAAAAACTCATTGTATGAAAGCAAAACATATTTTGTTTTGGCAAAATATGCTAATTGAACAGGAAAAAAGTGATTGGAATACTTACACGTAAAACTTACGAAGTTGATCGATGTTCCAAGTATTGGACAAAATCCGACCATCCTCCATAGCTAACCGCGCCGATCCTGTCCGCGGCACTGAGACAACAGTATAAGGACTTTCCCATTTTGGGGAGAATTTGTTGCGATTAGACTGGTCTTGAATTTTTCGTAAAACCAAGTCGCCCACGTTGAGATTACGTGGTCGCACCTTTTTACTGTGATACCTGTGTAAAGCTTGCAAGTATGCCGCGGATTTAATCAGGGTGCGATCACGCCGTTCTTCTAAGAGGATGAGATCTTGTGCCCGTTGTTCGGACTGATTAATCTGTTCGAACCGATCTGTCCGAACAGAACCAATACTCACTTCCATAGGCAATACCGCCTCGGCCCCATAGACCAAATGGAAGGGCGTCTCACTGGTGGCGCGACTAGAAGTAGTTCATAATGCCCATAGAACGGTATAGAGCTCATCTGCCCAAGCCCCCGAGCGGGTCTTAAGGCGATCAAAAACGCGCGTCTTAATGCCTTGCAGTATTTGCCCATTGGCCCGTTCTACGGCACCATTGCTTTGTGGATGGGCCACAGAAGCAAAGCACACCTTGGTCCCAACCTAATCGCAGTAGTCCAGGAAAAGACCGCTGGCGAACTGAGAGCCATTGTCTGTGATGAGACGGTTTGGAACACCAAATCGTGCCACAATGTTCTTATGGAAGAACTTTTGTGCAGCTGATGCAGTAATATTTCGTACTGGTTCGGCCTCAATCCACTTTGTAAATGTATCAATGGCTACGAACAGAAACTTGTACCCATTGACCGCTTGTGGCATAGGACCGACGATATCCATCCCCCAGACCGCGAATGGCCATGCGAGAGGAATGGTTTGCAACGCATAGGCAGGTTGATGAACTTGCCTTGCGTGGAACTGACACTGGGGACACGTCTTGACCATATGCTTGGCGTCATCAAGTGCCGAAGGCCAGTAGAATCCTTGTCGAAAAGTCTTTCCGACCAGTGTCCGATATGACGAGTGCGCACCGCATACACAGTCATGTATTTCTCTCAAGAGGGACTTTCCTTCCTCCTGAGATATACAACGCATGAATACTGCTTGAGTACCCTTTCTGCACAAAATCCCATCTATGAGTTTGTACAGACGAGCTTTTCAAATTAACCGATCACTTTCAGTTTCGTCCTCGGGTAGGGTCCCATGTTCAAGATAGACCCTCAATGGATGAGCCCAATCTTGTTCCTGACCGAGGTTGGTAACGAAGGCTATTACCGGATCATCTTCGACCGAAGTCATGATCGAAGGATGGTCCAAGTGTTCAATGAACACTCCTGCCGGAGCGGATGAGCGTGAGGACCCAATTTTGGATAATTGGTCTGCGAGAATGTTGTCCTTTCGCGGGATGTATTGGACTTCGAAATGACTGAAGTGTTTTTCCAATCTCCTCACTTCCCCCAGGTAATGAGCCATTGTCTCATCGGAGGTGCTGTACTCCTTGTTTACCTGGTTTACGACCAGCTGTGAGTCTCCCCTCACCACTAATCGATGGACTCCGAGGGATTTTGCTGCCCGGAGCCCTGCAAGAAGACCTTCATACTCTGCTGCATTGTTGGTTGCAACAAAGTGTAGTTGAATGACATACTTAAGCTGTTCACCCTGGGGCGTAACTAAGACCACTCCAGCCCCCGAGTGTTGAAAACTACGGGAGCCGTCAAAGTACATTGTCCAATAATCGGGGCACTCCAGTTCCTCTGCCAACTGCACGGGTGGCTCAGGGTTGGTCCATTCGACCACAAAGTCGGCCAAAACCTGAGACTTAACCGCCGTGCGGGGGGTGAAATGGATCTCGAAGGCACCGAGTTCGACCGCCCATTTGGCGATTCGACCAGATTTCTCTGGGTTTCGGACAATATCCCCCAAAGGAAAAGAGGAGGGTACTGTGATCTTGTGCGCTTGAAAGTAATGTCGTAGCTTACGGGAAGCCATCAGTAGCGCGTAAAGTATCTTCTGGACCTCAGGGTAGCGCTCCTTAGGACCATGAAGTACTTCGCTCACATAGTAGACGGGTCTATGTATTCCTTCCCTATCCGCGATTAGAACGGCGCTGACCGCGTGTGGTGTGGCCGCCAGGTAAAGAAGCAACGGTTCTCCTTTGTCGGGAGACACCAATACTGGCGGACTGGATAGATATGTTTTACCACCTGGAATGCTTTTTCGGCCTCATCCGACAATGTAAAGTTATGATGCTTCCGCAAGGCTTTGAAGAAAGGCAATCCCCTTTCGCCTAATCGCTATATGAAGCGACTTAAAGCCGCCATGCGACCAGCCAGGCGTTGAACATCCTTCATGGTCGAGGGCGACCTCATTTGTTCAATAGCCCTAATTTTCTCAGGATTAACTTCAATGCCCCTGGAACACACAAGAAAACCAAGGAGTTTTCCTGAAGAAACCCCGAAAGAGCATTTCTCCGGGTTTAATTTTATTCCAAAGCGATTCAAATTACAGAAGGTTTCAGCGAGATCGTCCAAATGAGACAATCTCTTGGTACTTTTTACAACCAAATCGTCTACATATGCTTCGAGATTACGCCCTATCTGGGAAAGAAAGGTCTTTTGCATCAAGCGCTGGTACGTGGAACCTGCGTTCTTGAGACCGAACGGCATTCTGACGTAGCAGTATGTGCCGAATGGGGTGATGAAGGCAGTCTTCTCTTCATCGTCTTCTGCCATGCTAATTTGATGGTATCCTGAGTAAGCGTCCAGAAAACTCATCAGTTCGCAACCCGCAGTCGAGTCGACCAGCTGGTCGATGCGGGGAAGGGGAAAGTCATCCTTCGGACAGGCAGAGTTGAGGCTAGTGTAGTCGACGCACATGCGCCACTTGCCATTTGACTTGCGGACCATGACCGGATTGGCGAGCCAGTCCGGGTGATCCACTTCACGGATAAACCCGGCCTGTAAGAGTTTGTCCAACTCTTCTCGGATGGCTTCCAGTCGGTCAGTGGCAAAACGCCTGAGCTTGTGCTTTATTGGTCGTTGTCCAGGTCGAATTGCTAACCTGTGCTCAATTACTTTCCTTGGGACACCGGGCATGTCGGACGGTTTCCACGCAAACACGTCTGCGTTAGCCCAGAGGAAAGCAACGAGGTCGAGTTCCTATTTGTCATCCAGGGCTGACCCAACCCGAATTGTCTTGGATGGGTCATCTGGGTACAAAGGAACTTGTTTGACCTCCAGTTTGCGGGTGGTAAGCTGTACTGAACTTCAACTTCGTTCCTAGGGACTTCTGTAACTCTTCCCAAAATCTTGATACAAATTGTGCTCCTCTGTCTGAGACGATTGTTTTTGGTATTCCATGAAGCGTGACAATCTTGGTAAGATATAGCTCTGCCAGTTTTTGCGTTGTGTACTGCGTTCTTACTGGTAGAAAATGAGCTACTTTCGTCAATCTATCGACTATGACCCATATAGAATCGTATCCTTGTTGGGTTCTTGGTAAACCAACTATGAAATCCATTCCAATCTCATCCCATTTCCATTCCGGGGTTGGTAGGGGTTGCAGCGGTCCTGCAGGTTTCTGGTGTTCTGCTTTCACTCTTTGACAGGTGTCACAAGAAGCTATAAACTCGGCAATCTCCTTCTTCATTCCTTTCCACCAAAACCGATCCTTTAGATCTTGATACATCTTTGTACTACCTGGGTGAATAGAGTACGGGGTACAATGGGCCTCTTGCAGTATCATGTTCTTGATTTCCTTGTCTTCTGGAACACAGATTCGGTCATGATACCACAAAATTCCTTCTTCGTCCTCACGAAGGTTAATCACATCCTCGTGTTTCATGTCCTCTTTTATCTTCTGAATACTCTGGTCTACTTCCTGAGCTTTTCGGATTTGGTCCTTCAGCTCGCATTTCACTGCCAATGCGGTGACGGTTCCTTGTTCAACGAACTCTAAACTCAACTTCTCGAAATCTCCAAGCAATTGGGGTGGTATTCCTAAGATCTTTGCTTGATTGCAGTAGGATTTTCTGCTCAAGGCATCAGCTACTACATTCGCTTTTCCAGGGTGGTAGTGTATTCCAAGGTCATAATCTTTAATCAGCTCTAGCCATCTTCGCTGTCTCATGTTCAAGTCCTGTTGGGTGAAGATGTATTTCAAACTCTTGTGGTCCGTGTAGATTTCACATCTATTTCCAAGTAGATAGTGTCGCCAAATCTTTAACGCATGAACGACGGCGGCTAACTCCAAGTCGTGAGTTGGATAATTCTCCTCATGTGGTCGCAATTGTCTTGATGCATAAGCTACGACTCTTCCTTCTTGCATAAGGACACAACCTAGTCCTTGCTTTGACGCATCGCAGTAGACTTCAAAATCCTTTTTGTTATCCGGTAACGTAAGGACAGGTGCGGTTGTTAATATCTTCCTCAACTCCTCAAAGCTCTTTTCACATCCTTCTGTCCAGTCGAATAAAACATCTTTCTTTAGTAGTCTGGTGAGTGGTTTTGTAATCTTGGAGAATCCTTTGACAAATCTCCGGTAATATCCGGCTAATCCTAGGAAACTTCTTACTTCAGTCACTGTTTCCGGTTGTTTCCATTCCATGATAGCCCAAATTTTTGACGGATCCATTGAGATTCCTTTTCCAGAGATAATGTGGCCTAAGAACGAAATTTCTTTTAACCAAAAGGCACACTTATTGAATTTGGCATACAGTCGATGTTCTACTAACTTTTCCAGCACCATCCTAAGATGTTGTGCGTGCTTTTTCCTCTGACTCTGAAAAGATGAGAATGTCGTCGACAAACACAATGACAAACTTGTCCAGGAATTCCATGAGAACCTTGTTCATCAAATTCATGAACACTGCTGGCGCATTCGTTAAACCAAATGGCACTACAGTAAACTCATGCAATCCATATCTTGTTATGAATGCAGTTTTTGGAATATCTTGTTCTCGAATCTTCAGTTGGTGGTATCCGGACCTCAGGTCGATCCTTGAGAATATCTTTGCTCCTCTTAGTTGATCAAAGAGATCGTCGATCCTTGGTAAAGGGTACTTGTTCTTAATCGTCATATCGTTCAGTTTCCGGTAGTCGACACAAAGTCGTAGACTGCCATCTTTCTTCTTAGCGAAGAGTACAGGGGCTCCCCAAGGTGAGGAACTTGTTCTAACAAATCCCTTTCTTTCCAATTCTTCCACTTGCTTTCTTAATTCTTCTTGTTCTTCACTTGTCATACGTGCAAGCTTTCTTGCATAAGGGGCAGATCCGGGTTTTAATTTGATTGAGAATTCCATGTCCCGATCTGGTGGCATTCCGGGAAGCTCTTCAGGAAAAACTTCTGGATATTCATTCACTATTGGAACTCCCTCAAATGGAACTCCATCCAAGCTGTTCAGACTATACACTCGGTTGTTCACTATTGATCTCTCTGCGTGGAGTGTGACTTGTTTTCCTTCAGCATTCGTCAGGGTTATTGCCTTCTTTTCACAGTCCATCTGGCCTTTATGCTTGGCTAGCCAGTCCATTCCGAGAATGACGTCTAGTCCTTGAAGATCCAAAACTAGCAGGTTTGCTAGGAATCCTAGATTGCCAATACTAAAGGCGATATTTCTACAGATAGAGTTGACAGGCATTCGAGCTCCAGGGGATTGAATCAAAATAGGGAACTCTAATGCAGATACTGGTAACTTACTTCTGAGCACGAAGGGTCTCGACACAAATGAATGAGTAGCACCAGGGTCAAACAATGCAACTGAAAGTTCAGAGTGGATAAAGATCCTACCGATTACGACGTCTGATGCTTCTCCTGCTTCAACGGCGGATGCATAGTTAAGTCTTCCGCGACCTGCAGCAGGTACTCCTCTTCCTCGGCCATTTTGAAACCTTCCTCCTCTGGAGGGTGGAGCATTCCTGGTGAAGCCTTGGGCTGGAACAGAGGGTCTTGCAGCTTGCATACGAGCGACATTAGATGGAAGGTGTTGCAGTGGACAAGTGTTCCTACAATGTCCCTTCCTTCCGCAGTGAAAGCACTCCTCGTTCTTAAGGGGGCAGTCCTTCAAGAGGTGATTTCCTCTACATCCAGTACATTGAGCTATTGCAGTAGGCGCAGGCCTTTGGGGTCTCTGAGGTGGTCTGAAGGCTGGTCGGAAAGTTGGCATCGGTCTCCGTCGACTAGCACTTCCTTGGTAAGAGTTGGGCAAAGCCTTCCTCTTTCGGTCTTCTTCAATTATTCCTCTTTTCTCCTCCATCTTAAGTAGTCAGTTTATTAGGACGTGGAAGTCTGTGAACTCGTGGGATGACAGTTGGTATTGCAGGGAATTCTGTAGTCCTTCGCAAAACCTATCAATCTTCCTTTCCTCTGTTGCGATATCTTCGGGGGCGTATCTCGCCAGTTGAATAAATTCATGCAGGTACTGTTTCACGGTCTTACTCCCTTGTCGCAGATTTACGAATTCTCGGCGCTTTGCCTGGACAACGCCCTTCGGGACGTGGTATCTACGGAATTCCTCCTTGAACTCATTCCAGGTGATCGATTCTCTGTTGGTGTGCACGGTTTGGTAATTCTCCCACCAAGCAGCAGCAGGTCCAGCCAGTTGGTTCGATCCATACAAGAGCTTTTCTTCATCACTGTATCTGACGGTGTTCAACTTTCTTTCCACATCTCTGAGCCAGTCGTCTGCCACGATGGGGTCTTCTGTACTTGAGAAAGTCGGGGGTCGCGTCTTTTGTAAGTCAGTTAACTTTGCGCCCATCACGGGTCCTTCAGTTTGTCCGGATGCAATATGCTGCATCAGCTGTCCCAAGATTTGGTTTTGCACAGCCGCTGACTATTGACGATTGCGCTCCATCCATAGCAGCACATCGTTGATGTCACCTCCATGTGGCATCGTCGAAGATCCTGGTCTATCGGGGTCTGTGCGGCCTCTTGCTCCGGGTGTAGCTCTTGTATTGTTGGGGTTTTCCTCTAGCCCTCCTTCCTGGGGTCTCGCGCGTGTGTTAACCATCCTACTCAAACAGGAGGTTAAGAATAGAAACATTGATTCGGAAAGAATCATTCACACAGGTGCTAGCAGAATGTTGGCATTAACTCAAGAAGTAAGAATAAGGATATGCAAAATGACTTTTTCATAAACCAATTTTTCAAAAGATACAAAGCTTCTAGCCTCATCGGCTTATAGAGCTTGTCTAACATCCAGCATACATCAACCATACTAAAACAACTACCACAACAAAAGGAAATCTAGCGTCTGCTGGGCTAGGCACAAAAGGTCGAAAGTCTGCAGTCACTCCTCAGCATCATCAGAAGAATCACAAGGCTCAACCTCCTCGGGATCCTCCTCCTCATCGTCATCAGCATCCATCGGGTCATCTTCGTTGTCGTCGTTGATGTTGACAATCTCCTTCCCTTTTCCCTCAGGGGTCTTCTCCTTCTTTGCAGTGCAGGCAAGCTCGATCGCTTGACCGTTGATGACTATGCCATGCGACGCAGGCTTGAAACCACTGAGATACCCCTTCGAGTTTCCTACCTTCTTGCGAGCGGTGATCCTCAACTTTGGGCGACTCTTCTTGGTGACCGACTCTGCAGCTTCAAGGTCCTTTTCTCCACTTGATTCAGCCATTTCTTGAATTTGTCTTTCTTTTTCTCGGAGACTTGCACGAGCCCTAATAAGCATGCCCTCAAGGTAGTGGCAATCGTCGCGAACACGCTCGTAGTCTCGAAATAGGCGGGTGTATCCAATCTCCGAAGCGCGAACGACATCTCGAGTCTTCGTCAGGATAGCGTTCTCCTGGTCGCTGGACGGAAGAACAACTCGGTACTCCGATCCGGGGACCTGGTAAGGCACGAAGCTGTAGGGGGAATCAGAAAGGTAGTCGCTGTACATCTGCCGGACGGAACCTACAGCACGACGGGCAGCGTCCAAGATAGCATCCTCCTCTTCTTCTCTACGGGCTTGGCGTCTAACTGAGCCTCTCCCATGCTCGGGGATCTCGTAGACAATCACCGAGGCCCGACAACCTTTGGGTCGACCATTTATCTCATCTTGCCAGACGCAATATACCGGTCTCTGACTGTCCCGTGCTCCAAGGAATTGCAGCATCATCCACAACAACAGTGCCCACGATCCGAGCTCGTCTCCATGAAGGTATCTCCTGTCGGAAGCCATCTGAAGACAGAACGAAAGGCATCTATAAGAGAAGTCCAAAATCTTTTTTCAAAGATCAAAAATAACATTTTTCTTAAGGAAAATAGGTTTTCGTAAACAAATTTTGACAAAGAACTAGCGAACTTTTCATCTAGGGACGCCAAAGTCTATCTAAGGGTTATGACCTACAGTCGAGTCTTCTGCTCTGATACCAAGTTCTGTGGGACCCTCATTTGAGGATTCCAGTGGCAATCGCCCAGGTGGATTGCACTCAGAAAAGGCACATTGCAGCTCACAACAACAAGATGCATTATATAAAAATGCGAGTAATTAAAAACAAGTGATGATCACAAGGACCAACATTACAATAACTTAGCGCCGAAGTGACGCATTTAATTGTTAATACAAATTAAGGAGTTTTCGACACAAAGGTCGGCACAAAATAAAACAGCTATGATAAACAAAAGGACTTCATCAGTCTTCTTTCTCTGCAGCGGCGGTATTGCATGGGCCTTCTCCACATCGAACTCCACCTTGGTGCATAACCCTTTAACCAGATGGGTCCTCAGTTTCTTCTTCTTGTTCCACATTGTGTTCAAGACCATAAGATTCAGGGTCGGCGAATCCTTCCTCTAAATTTGTTTGTAAAAGCAAGGGTGAGCACATCGTCCACATGGTGCTCAACAAGTCCCAAGTAACAATGCATGCATATATAGATGAGGGGGAAATTTCTCAAAGAACAGCTCTTTGGCTCTGTATATAAATATATAATAGATTTTCACATACAGCTTTGAAGAAGGGTCTTTATTCTTGAAAACGAGGCTTTTGAAATCCTAACTAGATTTTCAGAAAATGTTGTGTGTGGCGGTCTTTCATGAGTCACCACTTTACTCAGATTTTGTGAAAAACTTCCAAAAGCTACTTGTGCTGCATCGACGTGAATAGAATTCACAGCGCACAGACTCCATGACCTGGGTGCTCAGAGTATCCGATACTTGTTAAACTTTGCAAAGGTGTACCACCTTAATCCACCAATCATTCGGCTTTCAAGTCGGATCAGCTTCATGCGACTTTTACGCATGTGACAAGGCCGAGATGACACAACAATTTACAGTCCTAGTATTAACTATTTCCCTGCCCGGTAAATAGACAGTTAAGTCTCAAGTACCGTTGTGGGTCCTCCCCACTGCCTTACTTCCTAGCCTGGGCCTATGTTCTCGCAAGACACATAGCCTCTCTTGATTACAGTCGCGCACGACTTAATCTGGCATAGGGCGTCTTCCTTCTTTCCACCTTTTCCTCTCATGATTTTTCTGAACTCACATCACTCGTGGCCTTCTGCGGCCCACCAGCTCTCGCAAGAAACTGGACCGACAACCATTGCAGGGAAAAGCTAACACTAAAGAAAGCTACTAAGTTGCGCCCGTCCCATAAACAGGCAGGTGGTTGGTACGTTTTTCATGCCGCATAGAAGCACAACACAAGGTTCTAGTCCTTATGAATCTTTAGTGAGGAGTCTTTCACATTCCCAGTGCGCACACAGCACCATCCAATCAAACCATCCTCACTATCGATTCCAATCACATTTTGTTTCACAAACAGGGGTTTTGAACATGCTTTTCTCATATGTGACCATTCAACATTTATCATATAATCTTTAAGCATAGCATAGCCTAAGCATGATAATCTAGGGTAACAAGGGTGCAGGGGTATTTAATGTCAAAAGGGGCTTTACGGTCATTTAGGTCATACCTAGTCATCTTTATTGAAACATAATTCTTATTTGAATCTAAGGCATGCATATACTTGAAAACGGTTAAAGCATACTTCATTTCAAAATAGTAGGCGAGACATGATCAAGGGTTTGAGACTTGCCTTGCAGTGACGGGTCTAGCTGCTCAAATGAATCTTCAGGGATCTCCTCTGCTCCTTCAACGTCTGGTTCCATGACGGGTACAAACAACACATACACACCATATAAGCACACAAGCACTAGAAAATAATACATAAATACATCATGCATGCAGGGGAGTTGGTTTAGACAAGGTCACTTGACATTGGTTGAAGAGCTGGGTTCAAAGGGCTTGAATGTCGAAGGGCTGACATTCAACTCATGGCTTGACATTGCCCTAAATTAGTTCTAGGTTTGTTTTCTGGAGATGTGATAGTAGGGAATGTTGGAGAACATGGCTCAAAAGGCTTAGTGGACAAAGTGGCATTTCAATTGCTCAAAAGAAACAAGTCTAAATCATCCAATGCCACAGGTGGACATGCACTGACATAGTGTTAGACATGGCCAGAAAATAGGGCATTGCATAACTTTTGACTCAGAGCTCCAATTTATGCACAACTTTGTCTGGGGTTTAGGCATTGATAACAGCTACAAAACTCTCAACAGGCTCAAGGGCTGAAAGTGGCCGGAGGGTGGCCAAATCCGGTGAGCAAACACGGTGGCCTGGACATGAACTGAGCCACTGGACAGCAACCTTGGCATGGCTATAACTTTTGATTCAGGTCGATTCAGAGGTCGGGCTAGTAGACAAAATTGCTCAGGGTCTTGAGATCTATCTAAATGACAAGGTCTTATCGGTTGGTTTGGCCGGAAAATGAACTCCGGTGATCGGGGCCGAAGACGACGGCACCGATTTGGGGGTTTTCGTTCCAGGGCGTTTGAACTCAATTCAACGCTCGGGAAGCATCTAGGGGCTGTCACAAGGCTATTGGTGCACTCAAGTTTGCCAGAGATCGGCTGGAGAAGCACAGCGGCGTGCTCCGGCGAACTACCGAGGCTCGAACATGGAAATCCGGTGCTCGGGGCAAAATTGGCGAATCCAAGCTTGCAGGTTTGTTCCTCCTAGCTCACTGATCAATATCCTCTACAGGCACGAGGATCAATTTGGCTTGAATCGCTCGGCATTGCGGGAACAGGGGATTTCGGTTTTCCGATGATTGCCGGCGTTGAGGTGCTCCGGGGACCAATTAATGGCTACGGTACGAAGAGAGAGGTGTAGGGAGCTTACTGGTGGCGTTGGTTTGGAGGAAGGAGCTTCGGGCGAAGCTGGCGCCGTGAGCTCCAGAAACGACTCGCCGGAGAAGATGAGCTTCGCGGTGGCGCTGAGGACTCGGTTGCTCTCGGGTGCTAAGGCTAAAGCAAGTAAGCTGTGGGGTGGTGCGAGGCATTGCTGGGCAAGGGAGGGGGCTTATATAGCCGCGGGCGAGGCTCTCGGGAGTAGCAGCAATCGCCGGGGAGATCTTCTTCTGATGCCGGGACGGTCATCGATGCACTTCGGGACGCGGCGGGGTTCTGCCAGAGACGGTGAATCGCGGGGAAATAGGATTTGGTCAGGATGGTGGCGATGATCTTCGGGATGGCAGCCAAGTGGCATGAAGCTCCTGGCAGCAGCAGCAGCAGTAGCACGCGCGCGAGGAAGAAGATGGCACGGTGGGGTTTGAGCGCTCCACGGTGGTGGTACAGCTGCGCACGGCTGGTGGCTACGTGGCCGTGAGGTGGCAACGCAGCGAACTTCGCCGGCGACGAGTTAACGGCGCGGCAATTTGGCGGTTGCTGGTTGAAAACTTCACAGGGACCTGGTTGTGAACTTTGGACCTATTTGCAATGATTTGGACTGATCTGTGAAGGTTTTGGCTCGGGAGTTTGGGCCTAATTGCAATTCTGAAGATCTGAAGGGCTGATTTGAATTCTGATTTTGCAGATGAGTGCTACTAAAAGTCTTGGACTCATCTAGCAGGAAAAATGATGAAATCCGATAACATCTGGTGGTTTTGACAAAAATCGAAAACAGGGTAAAACAGGGTAATTAGGGTAATTAGGTGTAACACCTTGGTTTTGGGGGTGAAAAGTTTTTGCATAAAATCCTGCATGCATGTATCCCTGTAGCAGTAGCCAGATCAGCTGAACCCTAATCTCTCCCAAACCCTAAAAATCTCCAAATCTATTCTCTAGATCCAGATCAAGATCAGACCATCCAGATTTAACCTACCAGTTATTCTGAAGATAAAAGTCTTCAGGAACCAAGTTGAATTCTAACCCTAACTCCCAGTATCTAAGTCTCTTTCTGTTTTCGAAAACAGGAAATTCGGATTTACCCTAAGTACCCCAGATTCCAGATAATTGAGTTATCATGATCTAACCCTATCCAGACTCAAGTATCTTTTGGAATATGTTCCTAGGTATATCCTCAACTTACTTGAAAAAGTTGGGAACCAGACTGTTTCATCTAAACACTTTTCGCAGTTTAGTCCAAATTTTACTGCGAATAAGTCCTTTTCTGTTTACCTGGAAGCCTGAAAAGGCTAAAATCCACGAATCAACTCCAACCTCAGAATTTCTTCAGGGAACACCTCCCAAATACTATTTGATACAGATTTCCCTTCTGATCAGACTTCGAAATCTCACCCTAATTACCAGAATTCGAGATCGACAAAATCCAGATCTATTTTACCCTAATTTTACCCTATTTTCGAAAATAGGTGAAATCCCTCAAACCTTATCAAATTTTCTCCAAATTTGAGCTAAATGAGTATTAATAGAAATATTATACTCATCCATGAAATCAATTTCCAGATCAAACCTCTCTAAGACCAGAATTACAAATCAGTCCAGATTTCAACTAAAACTCTCACACTTATACCCCTGGATCGGCCAGAGCTTGCTGTTCACGACCAACTTAGCTGTTTCGACATCGACCAGAGCAGTGCAAATCGACCAGCTACTGTTTTCGACCTCGCGCTGCTGTGTTTGCTTCGACCACGACCTGGTCCCAGTGCACGATCACGGCCACAGCTCATGCGACCATGTGCACCACTGCAGCCCCATCGACTTCGACCTCGCCAGCTGCTACAGTAGCCGTAGTCGTTGAAGCCAGCCCGTGGTGGCCATCTTCACCAGCTGAACAGCGCCACGTGTATGAGCACGGTTGGCTACTGTGGATCTTCCCCGACGCGACTCACAGCCAGCTGATTTCCTCCCGTTTGCACGCCACCGGCAACGGCTACCGCAGGAAAGCACAGCCACGTGGAGAACTCGCCGCGGCCAGCCATCAGTTCACCTTCCCATCACCTGTAAAGCCTTCACGGCCGCTGAACCAAGTCGTTTCACTGCCTGTCTTCGCCGTGAAGTCGCAATCCAGTCTTTTCCCTGCCGGCTTCAACTTCCCGTGCACATCTAGCCGTTGCAGCACCTCCAGCTTACCTATTTAAACCCCCTGGGACTTAGCCAACTCCACCACACAGCAAAATCACCAGAAAACCAGCAGTTCACTGTGTCTTCTTCTTCCCCGGTGAGCAGCAAAGAGGGAGCACGGTGCTAGCTTCAACCACTGCTTCCTCCTTCGATCCAACACCCCCAGTGAGCTTCCCTCATCTCCCTCATGCTTCTCGAGCTTGGAATTTAGTCTAAATACCCTCAGTCACCGGCAATCGCCGTGTTTCACCTAGAACTCCGGTGAGCAATTAACCCTCACCTAAACCGATTTAGCTCTTGAGCCAGTGATCAAACATGCTCAATAGATCATTCTTCTCATCCCTAAGCAACCAGAATCATCAATTTTGCTAAAATCTGGAAAACCCCAAATTGGAACTTTGCTTGTGAACTGAGCTTACTGTTTAAGCTTTTCTGGTGCATCTCTAGCCAATCCAACTTCACCAGTATGTTTCTAGTGCCCTAGAGATCATGTACAAGCAAGGAATTGAGTTCATTTGCCCTAAATCGAAAACCCCCAATTTTCATGTCATCTCCTTCTGCTCCAGTCGCCGGCCGTCGATTCCGGCCAATCCAGCCCTAACCACTTTTCCATTTAGATGTTTTGGACCATTCTGAGCAACTTTGTCTTCTATCACGACTTCTAATTCGGCCTAGATTGTGAGATATAGCCATGCCCTAGTTACTGCACTGTTTATGTTGCATGTGCTCCAGGCCAGTCAACTTCCTTGCCGGTTTTCATCACTTTCCGGCCATCTCCTGCCCTAGATCCTGTTGAGACATTTGTTCCTGTTACAAATGCCTAACTACCAGACAAAGTGGTGCATCATTTGGAGCCCTAGATCAAAAGATATGGCAAACCCTAATTTCTGGCCATGTCAACCCTATGTCAAACTATGCCAGCCAGTGGCATTAGTCCTGTTCACCCACCTCTGGTCATGCAAACCAAAAATTACCTTATCAAATAGTTGCTTCACTACCTTGTGCGTCGTATGCTTGAATAAAAACCCATTTTGGCTACTAGAAACTGTTCAAACCATGTCAATGCCATTCTTGGGCATTGTCAGCCTATGTCAGCCAATGGCATTGGGCCATTTTGACCCCAACTGGGTATGCAAACTGAACATAACTTTGTCCCTTAGACTCCTGATGTTGTGATCTACATTTTATTCTACTGTCACAACTTGAGTTGAGCCCTCTATCATCCATCGACCCTATGTCGATGCCTTGAACCGAATGTCGACCTAAAGGCGTTCGCTGTTTTTGAGCGAACCAGCAGCAGCCTTGATATCATTCTGATATTTTGGAACATTTGGAACCTTGTAAACCCTTGACAACTAATCTTAACCTTGGTTTCCATAGTTTAACCCTAATCGTTTCGCAGAACTCTCAAATCTTGTATCGCCTAAGTGTTTCTCCTTGCATTATCGCATATAGTGGAATAGTAAGAGTAGGATTGATTGTAATGCCTGTTTGCTTGTTTGATCCTTGTCCAGAGCAAGAGTCCGAGTTTGAAGACTTCGTCGCAGACCCGATATCAACTGCTGTTTCTTACGACGCGGAAGGCAAGTCATACTTTGATCATATTGAAACCCATATTTTATGAATTGCTATGCTATTCCAAGAGTAGATATCTCATTAATATTGCATGTGTTGAGATCAATGATATTATGGCAGTGATAGATTGAATACTTGGGAAATGTGAACTTGATAAGATAGCAAGCCACGAACTAATAAAAGTATAAACATGTACATTTATATTCATGAAATAGAACCCCTAGCCGTGACCAGTATTTTGGTATGGAATGGTGGTAGCACTGGAGGTGCTTGGCTGCACTGAATGTGTAGGCACTGAAGGTGCATGGTTTGTGGTATGATCTGGTCACTGGCATGTAAGGACTAGAACCTTGTGTTATGCGTCTAGTGGCATGAAAAATGTACCAACCACTTACCTGGTATGGGACAGGCGCAACATAGTAGCTTTCTTAGTATTATCAGTTCCCTGCATGGCTTGTCGATCCGGTTTCTCGCGTGGAAACTGGTGGGACGCAGTTCGTCCATGAGTGATGTGAGATCAGAAAAATTATGAGAGGATAAGGTGTAAAGAAGGAAGACGCCCTACGCCAGATTAAGTCGTGCGCGACTGTAATCAAGAGAGGTTATGTGTCCTGCGGGAACATAGACCCAGGCTAGGAAGTAAGGCAGTGGGGAGGACCCACAACGGTACTTGGGACTGGATTGTCCATTTACCGGGCAGGGATACTGTTAATACTAGACTGCAAAAACGTTGTGTGATCTCGGCCTTGTCACATGCGTATAAGTCGCATGGAGTTGGCCCGACTTGGAAGTCGAGTGAAAAAGTGGATTTAAAAAGAGGTACATCTCTGCAGAGTTTAAAAATGTATTCGAATACTTCGTGCTCCCGAGTTTTAGGAGTATGCCGCGGTGGATTAAATCCATGAGGTGTGACACAAGTATTGTTTTATAAATTAAAATTTGTTAGTTCAAGATTACCCAAGTGACATGTGTTGTCATGATAAGGGGTGCCGCCGTAGGCTGTCATGTGTTGACGTGTCGCGGTAGGACCATAATTTAGTGATCATATGATATCTAAGAGGCATGTGGATTGTGCCCTAAGTATATGAAATGCTGCCATGAGCATGAGATTTGAAAAGCTTGGAAGAAAAGTATTTATGGAAAAACCCTCTCACCTCTTTTCCCTCAATAGCATAGGATCATGTCATCTCTGCTATACGTATCTCTACTCTTACCTATGACTTACTGAGTACGTAAGTGCTCACCCTTGCAACTTATCAACAATAGATGGAGTGCTACAATACCAAGACGAAGGCTTGGAAGATTTCGTGGATCCAGAAGGAAGAGAGCCAGTTCTGCCAGAACCCTGAAGTGTGCTGTTCTGCTGTCAACTTCTTACGACTGTGGGGGTTTCGCCTAGCTTCCGCCGAGTAGTTGTCTTTTGTTTTAATTAGACCATTTGTGCCGTGAAGGCATTGTATTACTCTTGTTGTATCAGGCCAGCAGGCCATACTGCTTATCAATGATATTTTGTAAGTTACTCTGCTGCAATGAACTCCTGTGCTTGACTTATCCTGGGAAGTCAGTGGTATGTATGTATGAGGCCAGCTGCAGCGAGCTAGGTCTCAACGGGAGTAGTCGTGGTACCCTGTGCGGGGCTAGGTCTCCACGGCAGCACCTCTTATCATGACAACACATGTCATTTGGGTAATCTTGAACTAACAAATTTTAATTTATCAAACAATACTTGTGTCACACCCCGTGGATTCAATCCACCGCGGCATACTCCTAAAACTCGGGAGCACGAAGTATTCAAATACATTTTTAACTCTGTAGAGGGGTACCAATTTACCCACAAGATATATCCACTTTCATGCCCTTCCTATCACAAGGATTGGACCCCTGACTCACTTCATACTGTGAGTGGCAAGGTGGAGATAACAAGAACTTTTGTCATGTTTCACACACAATTCACCCCAGACCCCGTGGTTTTCTTCACGCAAACCACAGTTGTAGTAGGGTTTCACAACCCCCACTAATTGGCGTCTTCCCCTCAGGGTCAGCATGTATAATCACATCCTGTGATATGTGTTGGAGCGCACCCCGTGTTAATCGTGAGTTTGTCATATAGGGGTTTCATGTGTGATCCACATACTACTTGTTCAGGCCTGTCCCATACCAGGCTTGCGGTCGGCACGTTAATCATGCCACTAGACGCACAACACAAGGTTCTAGGTCCTTATATGCCAGTGACCAGCTCATACCACAATTCATGCACTTCCAGTGCTGGCACATCCTGTGCGACCAAGCACCTCCAGTGCTTTTACCATTCCATACCAAAATACTGGTCACGGCTAGGGGTTTTATTTCATGAATATAAATATACATAATATATTAGTTCATGGCTCATTATTTGATCAATTCACATTTCACAGGCATCAGTCTGATGCTGCCATTTCATAATTCAACTATTCTCAATCTTTCTCATGCAATATTATTATTTTATAATCAAGGTATATTCTAGCAATTCATAAAATATAGGTTCAAGATGTTCAAGAATATGACTTGCCTTCCTCGTCGTAAGAAACAGCAGTTGATGTCGGGTCTGCGACGAAGTCTTCGAACTCGGACTCTTGCTCTGGACAAGGATCAAACAAGCAAACAGGCATTACAATCAATCCTACTCTTACTATTCCACTATATGCGATAATGCAAGGAGAAACACTTAGGCGATACAAGATTTGAGAGTTCTGGGAAACGATTAGGGTTAAACTATGGAAACCAAGGTTAAGATTAGTTGTCAAGGGTTTACAAGGTTCCAAATGTTCCAAAATATCAGAATGATATCAAGGCTGCTGCTGGTTTGCTCAAAAACAGCGAACGCCTTTAGGTCGACATTCGGTTCAAGGCATCGACATAGGGTCGATGGATGATAGAGGGCTCAACTCAAGTTGTGACAGTAGAATAAAATGTAGATCACAACATCAGGAGTCTAAGGGACAAAGTTATGTTTAGTTTGCATACCCAGATGGGGTCAAAATGGCCCAATGCCATTGGCTGACAATGCCCAAGAATGGCATTGACATGGTTTGAACAGTTTCTAGTAGCCAAAATGGGTTTTTATTCAAGCATATGATGCACAAGGTAGTGAAGCAACTGTTTGACAAGGTAATTTTTGGTTTGCATGACCAGAGGTGGGTGAACAGGGCTAATGCCACTGGCTGGCATAGTTTGACATAGAGTTGACATGGCCAGAAATTAGGGTTTGCCATATCTTTTGATCTAGGGCTCCAAATGATGCACCACTTTGTCTGGTAGTTAGGCATTTGTAACAGGAACAAATGTCTCAACAGGATCTAGGGCAGGAGATGGCCGGCAAGTGATGAAAACTGGCAAGGAAGTTGACTGGCCTGGAGCACATGCAACATAAACAGTGCAGTAACTAGGGCATGGCTATATCTCACAATCTAGGCCGAATTAGAAGTCGTGATAGAAGACAAAGTTGCTCAGAATGGTCCAAAACATCTAAATGGCAAAGTGGCTAGGGCTGGATTGGCTGGATTTGGAAGATACTGGCTGGAGAAACGATGAACTCAAATCTGTTTTGGGCATTTCTGATTTAAAGTGATTGAACTCAATTCCTTGCTTGAGTATGGTCCTCAGGGTACTAGAAATGCATTGGTGAAGTTAGATTAACAGATTGCTCAACAGAGAAGCTAAATCAGCAAGTACAAGTTCATGTTCATGGCTGGAAATTGGGGGTTTTTGATTTACAACGAATTTGTTCAAACCAGTAGCTCAAGGGTCTTAAGTGAGCTATTCTAAGCATCTTTCACTACTGGCTCGAAGATCAATTCGTTCTGGAATAAAGTTAATTGCTCGCCGGAGCTACTGGAGTAAAACTGAAATTGCCGGCGACTGAGGGTATTTAGACTAAATTCCAAGCTCGAGAAGCATGAGGGAGATGAGGGAAGCTCACTGGGGGTGTTGGATCGAAGGATGAAGTAGTGGAGAAGCTTGGCACCGTGCTCCCTCTTTGCTGCTCACCGGGGAAGAAGAAGACACAGCGAGTTTGAGGACTTAGGTGTTTCTGGTGGGTGTGTGATGTTTCCCCGAGGCCAGAGGCTATTTATAGAGAATTCGGAGGAGATGCAACGGCTAGAAGTGCACGGGGAGTTGAAGCCGGCAAGGAAGTGACTGGATGGCGACTTCACGGCGAGCTGGCGATGGAGGTGACCTGTTCAGCGGCCGTGAGAGCTTTTGCAGCTGGAGCTGCTGCGAAGTGAAGGCGACTTGATGGCTGGCCGCGGCAAGAACTCCACGTGGCGCAAAGCTCCTGCGTCGACCGTTGCTGGTGGCGTGCAAACGGGAGAAAACAATGGCTGTGAGTTGCGCCGGGGAAGATCCACAGTGGCAAATGGTGAGCACACACGCGGCGCTGCTCAGCTGGCGAAGATGGCGACCACGGCTACGGCTACTGTAGCAGCTGGCGAGGTCGAAGTCGATGGGGCTGCAGTGGTGCACGTGGTCGCATGCGAGCTGTGACCGTGATCGTGCACTGGGACCAGGTCGTGGTCGATGGCAGTAGCTCGAGGTCGAAGTAACAGTAGCTGGTCGAAGACAGCTTCTGGTCGAAGTCGAAATCAGCTGATCCGGTCGTGAACTGAGGGGCTGGTCGATCCAGGGGCATAAGTGTAAGAGTTTCTGTTGAAAAGTGGACTGATTTGTAATTCTGGTCTTAAAGAGGTTTCATTTGGAATTTGATTTCATGGATGAGTATAATATTTCTATTAATACTCATTTAGCTCAAATCTGGAGAAAATTTGATAAGGTTTGAGGGATTTTACCTATTTTCGAAAATAGGGTAAAATTAGGGTAAAATAGATCTGGATTTTGTCGATCTCAAATTCTGGTAGTTGGGGTGAGATTTTGAAGTCTGGACAGAAGAGAAATCTGTATCAAATAGTATTTGGGAGGTGTTCCCTGAAGAAATTATGAGGTTGGAGTTGATTTGTGAATTTTAGCCTTTTCAGGCTTTCAGGTAAACAGAAAAGGACTTATTCGCAGTAAAATTTGGACTAAACTGCGAAAAGTGTTTAGATGAAACAATCTGGCTCCCAACTTTCTCAAGTAAGTTGAGGATATACCTAGGAACATATTCCAAAAGATACTTGAGTCTGGATAGGGTTAGATCATGATAACTCAATTATCTGGAATCTGGGGTACTTAGGGTAAATCCGAATTTCCTATTTTCGAAAACAGAAAGAGACTTAGATACTGGGAGTTAGGGTTAGAATTCAACTTGGTTCCTGAAGACTTTTATCTTCAGAATAACTGGTAGGTTAAATCTGGATGGTCTGATCTTGATCTGGATCTAGAGAATAGATTTGGAGATTTTTAGGGTTTGGGAGATATTAGGGTTCAGCTGATCTGGCTACTGCTACAGGGATACATGCATGCAGGATTTTATGCTAAAACTTTTCACCCCCAAAACCAGGGTGTTACAGCACCGGAGGCCACGTCCCCGGGCAAATGGCGGCGCCCGGGAGGGCACCGGAGGCCGTGTCCCGGGAGCCAAAAGGCGGCGCCCGGGGAGGCCCCGGACGCCACGTCCCTGGGCAAATGGCGGCGCCCGGGACTGCACCGGAGGCCGCGTCCCGGGAGCCAAAAGGCGGCGCCCGGGGAGGCCCCGGGGGCCACGTCCCCGGGCAAATGGCGGCACCCGGGAGGGCACCGGAGGCCGTGTCCCGGGAGCCAAAAGGCGGTGCCCGGGGAGGCCCCGGTGGCCACGTCCCCGGGCAGATGGCGGCGCACGGGAGGACATCGGAGGCCGTGTGTCGCGCCCCGAGACTGGGACAACGACTACTCCTGTAGAGACCTAGCTCGCTGCAGCTAGTCCCAAACCACAACCCTTTGACTTCCCAGGATGAGTTAAACACAGGAGTATATTACATTGCAACAGAGTACTCACAAAATATTAAGCAGTGTGGCCTGCTGGCGTTAATATTACATAAAGAGGATTACAATGCCTACAAGGCATTCAGGGTTTAGCAAAATGTTTAACTACGCAGCAGAAGATAGGTGACCCTCCCACAAAAGAAGTTGACGGCAGAACAACACACTTCAGGGTTCTGGCGGAACTGATTCTCCTCCTTCTGGATCCACGTAGTACTCCGTGCCATCATCTTGATCGAGATAGGTTCCATCTATTGAGTTGAATGTTGCAAGGGTGAGCACTTATGTACTCAGCAAGTCAAAGGTAAGAGTAGATACATATAGTAGTGATGATATGAACCTAGACTAGTCAAGAATTATGGATATTTGTAAAATAATCTTTTCCTTTCTCATCTCATCTTATGGCAGCACTTTTCATAATATAACATCACCATTTATGTTCACTAGATTATAGCACTACCGCGACACGTTGACACACGACAGCCCACGGCAGCACTCCTTATCATGACAACACATGTCATTTGGGTAATCTTGATTAAACATATTTTATTTAGAAAATAGTACTTGTGTCACACCCCGTGGATTTAATCCACCGCAGCAGACTCCTATAAACCCGGGAGCTCGGAGTATTCGAATACATTTTTAACTCTGCAGAGAGGTACCAATTTATCCGCAAGATATTCCACTTTCAAACCTTTCCTATCATAGCAAAATGATTGGACCCCTGACTCACTTCATACTGTGAGCGGCAAGGTGGAAATAACAAGAACTTTTGTTATGTTTTACTCACAATTCACCCCCGACCCTGTGGCTCTCAGCGAGGCACAGTTGTGGCAGGTTGTATCCAAACCTCCACCCCTTTGCTTATTCCCATTACTGGGTCAGCGTGCTTGATCACCTTCAGTGATATGTGTGGGAGCCGTGCTCCGTGTTTATCGTGCATCACTACACATCTCATGCAGGGGTTTCATGTGCGATCCACATAATTACTTGTTCAGGCCTGTCCCATACCAGGCTTGCGGTTAGCACGTTGTTCATGCCACTAGACGCACAACACAAGGTTCTAGTCCTTATATGCCATTGACCAGACCATCCACAACCCTGCACCTTCAGTGCCTGCATTCCTTTGCAGTCTAGCACCTCCAGTGCTACAGCCACCCACACCATTTTTCTGGTCACGGCTAAGGGTTTTATTTCATGAATATAAGTATATACATACATAAAATAGTTTATGGCTCAAAACTTGTTTATTTCACATTCACAGATAACCAGTCTAATACTGCCAATTCATAAATCAACCATTCTCAATCTTTCACATGCAATATTGCCTATATTCAAGGTTATATTATAGCAACAATTAAAATATAGGTTCAAGATGACCAAGGATATGACTTGCCTTCCGCGTCGTAAAATACAGCAGTCGATGACGGGTCAACAGCAAAATCTTCAAAGTCAGCTTCTGAATCTGCTCGACGACAAACAAACACACAATAATTACTTATAATATTAAAATGTTTTAAGACTTATATGCAGAAATGCTTAACAAGAATGATTGAACTAAACTGGAGATAAGTTGAACTGCAAACTGAACTGAGTCGAGATTCTAGGGTTTCAAGGAATTTGGGCTAAGGATGGTGATTAGATAATCTTAGGGTTTCAGGTTTACGATAGGGATAACAATTTTGTGGCTGGTTTAATCGAAACAGCGAATGTCAACAGATCGACATTCAGATCAAAGCTTGGACATAGCTTTAAGAAAAGCTAGGATGCTTATCTCAAGTTGTGGTAGTAGAAGAAAATGTAGATCACAACTCTACAAATTCAGTGGACAAAGTGGATTTCAAATTACACAACCAAAAGTGGGTAAATAAGGTCAATGCCACTGGCTGACAAGCTCTGGCATAGAGCTGACAATGCCAAAAACTAGGGCTTAGCATAACTTTTGATCTGGAGCTCCAAATGATGCACCACTTTGTCTGGGAGGTAGGCTTGACTAACAGGAACAATTAAGTCAACAGGATCTAGGGCAAGAAATGGCTGGAAAGCAAGAAATTTGATGATGAACTGAGATGAACTGGCTGCACTAGATCAGTTCTGGACAAAAAGTTGGCAAGCTATAACTTCCAATCTAGGCCGATCTAGATGTCGGGCTAGAAGACAAAAATGCTCAGGAGGCTAAGGCACATCCAAATAACAAGGTGATTTGGGCTGAAACGGCCGGGAACACTTTTCCGGTCATCGGCGCCGGAGAAGAAACACTGGATTTGGGCATTTCCAACACAGGCCGTTTGAACTCGATTCCTTGCTCTAGGAGTGATAGAAGGGTATGAGTAAGCTACTGGCGACGTCAATTTGGCCGGAGAATCGCCGGTGTGGCTTGGCGACGAGAGCCAGCAACTGATAAATTGCAAAATTGGGGATAGCTTCAAATTGGGCTCAAATGATTGTTCTAAGTTCACAGGCATTCTTGATTTAGCTTACTGATCAATTTTGATTACAGATACGAGAGTTAATTTGGAGTAATTCGAGCTACATTGCCGGAACAGGGCATTTAGCAATTCCGGAGATCACCGGCGTTAAAGGTCACCGGGGAGCAATTAGACAGTACTACACAGAGAGGTTGAGTAGATCAACTCACTGATGGCTTTAATTTGGCAGGAGATGATCTGTAGAATGCTCGCACCGTGAGCCTCCTCGATGGCTCGCCGGAGACGACGACTGCAGCGAGGAATTTTGGAAATTGGTTAAGTCCTGGCGATGTGTGGAGAAGCTGCTGCACACAGGAGCATTTAAATAGGTTAGGCAAAGATGGCGAAGGGGAACAACGAAGTGATTGACAGCTGTGATGAGGTTGCTTGCATGCTGGACATCAGCGGCGAAGACACAGCAGAAGCGGTGATGCGACGGCGACAAGCTTTCAACTGATCACAATGTCGCCTCATCGGGACCTGGCAAAGCTTGTAGCAAGTGGTGGCGACAAGTACTGGCGCGGCGAGGCTACGTGGCGATGGATTGCTGACAAAAGTCACTGGTGGTCGCGCGCGGGAGCAAGCACTGGTCGTCGACGTAGCAACCACCTTGCCACGGCACTGGCTGGAGCAAGGACACGTGCGTACTGGCATGCACGGTCACAGTGCGGCGAAGCTTGGCCGGCGGCGAGCGTGCACGGCGCAAGCAAGCAAAACACGGCAAGGCTTCTGGTCGTGTACAGCAGTATACGGCCTGGTCGAAAATGGACTGAACTGCAGTTTTAATTCTTTGAGTTTTGGACTGAAATGTAAATCTGGAGATTTGGTAGGTTTAAACTGAAATTGATTTCACTAATCTGGTAGATTATATTGTCACGTCTGCCATGACTATGACATCACCTGTGAGGAGCCCAGCTCGGTGCAGCTGGTCCCTTAAACCACTTGACTTCCCAGGATGAGTCAATCACAGGGATACATTGAAGCAGCAAAATAATACAGTAGTCATAATTGTATGGCCATCAGGCCTTAGTACAAAACGAGGTACAGTGCCTTACAAGGCACATGGGTCTAACAAAATAACACATCTAGTCGGCGGAAGCTAGGCCCAAAAGCAATCCACAGGAAACAGAGGTTGACAGCAGACAGCACCACATCAGGGCTCCAGAGGAAACTGCTCATCATCTCCTGGGTCCGCAGCATCTTCAGGGTATCCTCCAAGGTCGTAGAACGCTCCATCTATTGATGAGTTGTTGCAAGGGTGAGTACCTACGTACTCAGCAAGTCATAGGGAAGGTAGAGATACATATATATACATATGACATGAACCTATGCTATTGGGGAAAGAGTGAAGGGTTTTTCCCAAAATACATTTCTTTCTCAATTCTTACTCAACTTCTGATCATACCCATGGCAGTAAATAAATCATATTGATGGTGATACATATATCCCATATTCAAGGCGATATAACCCCATATCACATAATTTTTATTCAAGCCTTTCAATCTTATACTCATAACAGTATTTCGTATACTTTAGGGCATAAATCCACATGCCTCTTAGTTATCACATGTTTACTAGATTATGGTATTACCACGACACGTCAACACATGACAGTCCACGGCAACGCCCCTTATCGTGACAACACATGCCACTTGGGTAATCTTGAACTAACAAATTTTAGTTTATAAAACAATACTTGTGTCACACCCCATGGGTTTAATCCACCGCGGCATACTCCTAAAACTCGGGAGCACGAAGGATTCGAATACATTTTTAAACTCTGCAGAGATGTACCTCTTTTTAAATCCACTTTCTCACTCGACTTCCAAGTCGGGCCAACTCCATGCGACTTATACGCATGTGACAAGGCCGAGATCACACAACGTTTTTGCAGTCTAGTATTAACAGTATCCCTGCCCGGTAAATGGACGATCCAGTCCCAAGTACCGTTGTGGGTCCTCCCCACTGCCTTACTTCCTAGCCTGGGTCTATGTTCCCGCAGGACACATAACCTCCTTTGATTACAGTCGCACACGACTTAATCTGGCGTAGGGCGTCTTCCTTCTTTACACCTTATCCTCTCATAATTTTTCTGATCTCACATCACTCATGGACGAACTGCGTCCCACCAGTTTCCACGCGAGAAACCGGATCGACAAGCCATGCAGGGAACTGATAATACTAAGAAAGCTACTAGGTTGCGCCTGTCCCATACCAGGTAAGTGGTTGGTACGTTTTTCATGCCACTAGACGCATAACACAAGGTTCTAGTCCTTACATGCCAGTGACCAGATCATACCACAAACCATGCACCTTCAGTGCCTACACCTTCAGTGCAGCCAAGCACCTCCAGTGCTACCACCATTCCATACCAAAATACTGGTCACGGCTAGGGGTTCTATTTCATGAATATAAATGTACATGTTTATACTTTTATTAGTTCATGGCTTGCTATCTTAACAAGTTCACATTCATCAAGTATTCAATCAATCACTGCCATAATATCATTGATCTCAACATATGCAATATTAATGAGATATCTACTCATGGAATAGCATAGCAATTCATAAAATATGGGTTTCAATATGATCAAAGTATGACTTGCCTTCCGCGTCGTAAGTATCAGCAGTTGATGATGGTTCAGCGACAAGATCTTCAACCCCGGACTCTTGCTCTAAACAGATCAAACAAGCAAACAGGCATTACAATTCATTCTATTCTTATTAAATCACTACATGCAAAGATGCAAGGAGAAAATACTCTGGGAAAACAAGGTTTGGAAGCGATTTGAGTTTAACTATGGGAATCAGGGTTAAAATTAGCTGTTAAGGTTTACAAGGTTCCAAAATATCAGGGTAATATCAAGGTTGTGACTGGTTCGCCCAAAAACAGCGAACGTCTTTAGGTTGGCATTCGGTTCAAGGCATCGACATAATGTCGATGGGTGATAGAGGGCTCAGCTGAAGTTGTGACAGTAGAGAAAAGTGTAGATCACAACATCAGGAATCTAAGGGACAAAGTTATTTCCAAGTTTCATGGCTGGAAGTGGGTGAAAAGGCTCAATGCCACTGGCTGACATAGGCTGACAGTGCTCTAGAATGGCATTGACATGGTTTGAACAGTTTCCAGTGGCCAAAGTAGGTTTTGATTCAAGCATATGGTGCACATGGTAGTGAGGCAGCTATTTGACAAAGTAATTTCTGTTTTACATAACCAGAGGTGGATGAACAGGGCTAATGCCACTGGCTGACATAGCCTGGCATAGGGTCGACATGGCCAGAAACTAGGGTTAGCCTTATCTTTTGACTCAGGGCTCCAAATGATGCACCACTTTGTCTGGTGGTTAGGCATTTGTAACAGGAACAAATGTCTCAACAGGACCTAGGGCAGGAGATGGCTGGAAGGTGATGAAAACCGGCGAAGAACACGGTGGCCGAGCTGTTCTCAACAGTTTCTGGACCAAACTTTGGCATGGCGATACCTCTTCATCTGGGCCGATCCAGGTGTCGAGCTAGAAGGTAAAAATACTCCTGGGGTCAAGGCACATCCACTAGACAAGGTGGTTGGGGTTGAAACGGCCAGGAACAAAATCCGGCGACCGGAGCTAGGGAAGAAGACACAAAAATTGGGCATTTCTGTTCTAGGGCAAACGAACTCGAATCCTTGCTTGAGGAGGGTCTCTGGGGCATACAAGAGCTATGTGCGAAGCTAGATTGTCTGGAGAAACACCAGAGAAGCTTAACAGCGAGCTCCAGCTTACATGCAAGGTGCAAAGTTGGGATTTTTCATATTTTAGCGAAATTAGTGATTCTGGTTGCTTAGATGTGTTCTAAACAGTCCACTGATCATGTTTGATTACAGGCTCGAGAGCTAATTTGACTTAGTTAAGGATTAATTGCTCGCCGGAGTTGTCGGGGAAAAACAGCAATTCCCGGCGATGAGGTGCGATAGAACTCAATTGGCTGCTACTACACGGGTAAGTGGTTGAGAGTAACTCACTGGTAGCTTCAATTTGGAGTTCGGTGCAGTGGATTGGCCTGGCACCGTGAGCCTCTTCTCGAGCTCGCCGAAGAAGACGAAGACGACGGTGTGGTTAAGAACTTGAGTGGTTCTGGTGTGAGTGCCTTCGAGCTGGGCTGGGGTGGCTTTTATAGGCGCAGCAAGGAGCTTGCAACGGTTGAAAATGCACGGGGAAGTGAAGCGGGCTGGAGGTGACAACACGGCTGAATCCCGGCGAAGTGACGCGCTCCAGCGGCCGTGCCGGCTTTAGCCTGCTGCTCTGGTGGAGGTGAAGGCGAAGTGATGCTTCCCCAAGGCATGCTTGCGACGTGGCGCAACTGTGCTGCCGTTGTCGGGCGCGCGCGCGGGAGAGCGAAGGCGCTGCTGGCGGCGAGGTGGTTCCATGGTGGCGAACACGATGCGCACACGCGGCAGGGAAACCGTGGCGGAGGTGGCGACGCTGGGGATCGCCGGCGACGAAACCGCAGCGGCGGCAACGGCGACGACCAAACTCCGGCGCTCGTGGTCGTTTGAACGGCTTGGTCGTGCACAGTAGCCTGGTCGAACCAGGGACTGATTTGCGATGATTTTTGGTTTGGCTTTGGACTAAACTGTAAATCTGGTCTTTGAGAGGTTTAATTTGAGATTTGATTTCATGGCTGAGTATAATATTTCTATTAATACCCATTTAGCTCAAATTTGGAGAAAGTTTGATAGGATTTGAGGGATTTCACCTATTTTCGAAAATAGGGTAAAATTAGGGTAAACTAAATCTGGATTTTGTCGATCTCGAATTCTGGTGATTGGAGAGAGATTTTGAAGTCTGATCAAACAGGAGATCTGTATCAAATAGCATTTGGGAGGTGTTCCCTGAAGAAATTCTGGTGTTGGATTTGATTCGTGGATTTTAGCCTTTTCAGGCTCCCAGGTAAACAGAAAAGGACTTATTCGCAGTAAAATTTGGACTAAACTGCGAAAAGTGTTTAGATGAATTAATCTGGCTCCCAACTTTTTGAAGTGAGTTGAGGATGAACCTAGGAACATATTCCAGGGGTTACTTGAGTCCGGATAGGGTTAAATCAAGATAACTCAATCATCTGGAAACTGGGGTACTTAGGGTAAATATGAATTTTTCCTGTTTTCGAAAACAGAGAAAGGCTTAGGTACTGGGAGTTAGGGTCAGAATTTGATCTGGCTCCTGAAGACTTTTATCTTCAGGGTAACTGGTAGGTTAAATCTGGATGGTCAGATCTTGATCTGGATCTAGAGAATAGATTTGGAGATTTTTAGGGTTTGGGAGAGATTAGAGTTCAGCTGACCTGGCTATTACTACAGAGATACATGCATGCAGGGTTTTTATGCAAAACTTTTCACCCCCAAAACTAGGGTGTTACAAGCCTACCCTCCTTAAAGAAATCTCGCCCCGAGATTTACCTAGAGAAGGGAAAAGGTAGGGGTAAGCCTGCCGCAGATCATCCTCTTTCTCCCAAGTCGCTTCTTCCTTTGAGTGATCTTCCCATTGAACCTTGCAAAGCTTGATTTTCTTTCTTCTGAGTTGACGCTCATCACTAGCCAGTATTTGCAAAGGTTGAGTGAGGTAAGTGAGATTCTTCTGAAGCGGGATCCCCTGGTGTTCTATCTGATCCGTTGGTTCCTTGAGGCATTTACGGAGTTGCGAGACATGAACCACGTCATGAATTTCTCCAAGGTCTGATGGTAAATCCAGTTTGTAAGATACTTCTCCTTTCCTCTTAAGGACTTTGAATGGCCCAATGTACCTTGGGGACAGTTTTCCTCTCTGATGGAATCTTCTCATCCCTTTTAACGGTGTAACCTTGAGATAAACTGATTCGCCTGGTGCAAACGACAATTCCCTTCTTCGGTTGTCGGCATAGCTCTTCTGGCGTGACTGTGCTGCCTTTAATCGTTCTCTGATGAGCTTGACGTGTGCTTCAGCTTCTTCGATTAGTTCGGGTCCAATGACTTGCCTTTCTCCTGGCTCGTCCCAATGTAGTGGAGTTCTACACTTGCGCCCATACAAAGCTTCAAAGGGTGCCATTTGCAGACTAGCTTGGTAACTGTTATTATAAGTAAACTCCGCAAATGGTAAGCACTTTTCCCAAGACGTTCCATAATCTAAGATGCAAGCTCTGAGAAGGTCTTCCAAGATTTGATTTACACGCTCAGTCTGTCCTCCTGTCTGTGGATGATATGCAGTGCTAAACCGCAATTGGGTTCCCAAAGCTTCGTGGAGTCGGTTCCAGAATTTGGATGTGAATTGTGTTCCTCGATCTGAAACGATCTTTTTCGGAATACCATGCAGTGTCACTATTCACTGCAGGTATAGCTCTGCTAATCTGTTGCCATTATACGTTTTCTTGACTGGTATAAAATGAGCAACTTTCGTGAGTCTATCCACAATGACCCATATGGAATCATATCCCCCTTGTGTTCTGGGAAGTCCTGTGATAAAATCCATACCAATCTCTTCCCATTTCCAAGTTGGCACTGGTAAGGGTTGCAGCTTTCCGGCTATCTTCTGATGATCGGCCTTAATCCTTTGGCAAGTGTCACATCTTGCGACATATTCCGCGATTTCCCTCTTCATTCCATTCCACCAGAATTGCGTCTTCAGATCCTTGTACATCTTGGTGTTTCCAGGGTGTAGTGAATATGGGGTTTTATGGGCTTCGAAAAGTATTAATTCCTTGAGGTCTGAATTTCGGGGCACACAAATCCTTCCCCGATACCACACAATTCCTTGATGATCTTCACTGAAATCCTGGGTTTTTCCTGATCTGATGTGGCCCTTGATCTTATGTATCTCCTCATCTTCTTTCTGAGCATCCTCAATCTGCTTTTGGAGTTGAGACTCCACAGTCAATGTAGCTAACATCCCAGATGGCACTATGGTTACTTCAAGATTCTGAAATTCCTGCCGTAAGCACGGGTTTTTGGGTGTAGCTCCTTGTAGGGTATAAGCCTTTCTGCTCAAGGCATCTGCCACTACGTTGGCTTTCCCTGGATGGTAGAGTATGCTGAGGTCGTAGTCCTTGATCAGCTCGAGCCATCGGCGCTGACGCATATTGAGCTCTGTCTGTGTGAAGATATATTTGAGGCTTTTATGATCTGTAAAGATCTCACACTTATGTCCAATGAGATAATGCCGCCATATCTTTAAAGCGTGTACCACTGCTGCTAACTCCAAATCATGAGTCGGATAATTTTCCTCATGTGGTCTCCATTGATGTGAAGCATAAGCTACTACTCGACCTTGCTGCATTAACACACAGCCTATTCCTTGCTTTGAAGCATCACAGTAAACTACAAAATCTTCTTTGCTGTCTGGTAATGTGAGGACCGGTGTTGTCGTCAATTTCTGCTTCAGCTTCTGAAAACTTTCTTCACACTTGATCGTCCATTCAAATGCAATGTCCTTCTTTAGCAGGTTCGTAAGAGGTTTGGCTATCTGGGAAAATCCTTCAATAAATCTTCTATAATAACCTGCTAATCCCAAGAAACTTCTAATCTCTGAAACTGAGGTAGGTTGCTTCCACTCCTTGATTGCGGAGATTTTAGCTGAATCCACTGAAATTCCTTCTGCTGTCAACACATGTCCAAGAAATGAAATTCTTGACATCCAAAATTCACATTTGTCAAACTTGGCATAAAATTGCCTCTCTCGTAGCCTTCCCAAGACTAGGTGTAAATGTTGCTCATGCTCTTCCGTACTCTTGGAATATATCAGAATGTCATCTATGAATACTATGACAAACTTGTCAAGATAATCCATAAACGTACTGTTCATGATATTCATGAAAGCTGCCGGAGCATTGGTCAATCCAAAGGGCACTACTGTGAATTCATATAGCCCGTATCTTGTAGTGAAGGCAGTCTTCGGTATATCTCCCTTCTTGATTTTCAGCTGATGATATCTAGATTTTAAATCTATCTTGGAAAATACTTTGGCTCCTCGAAGTTGGTCGAACAAGTCATCAATTCTTGGTAACGGGTACTTGTTCTTAATAGTGACTTCATTCAAAACTCGATAATCTACACACATCCATAAGGTTCCGTCTTTCTTCCTTACAACAAAACTGGGGCTCCCCAAGGTGAAGCACTGGGTCGGATAAATCCTTTACCCTCCAGTTCCTCTAACTGATTTTTCAACTCTTCTAAGTCCGTTACCGGCATCCTATATGGTCTCCTAGCTATAGGTGCCGCTCCTGGTTTAAGCTCAATGGTAAACTCTATCTCCCTGTCAGGTGGCATCCCTGGGAGTTCTTCTGGGAATACATCCGGGTATTCTTGTACTGTGGGCACTTGATCCAAGCATACTTCCTGAAGTGCATGGACTGACCCTTGCAATTTTTCGACCGATGATCTTTCCGCATGGAATAGGACTTCCTTCCCTTGGTTACTAACAAGGCTTAGAGTTTTCTTCTCACAATCCACTAGACCTTTATGCTGGGATAACCAATCCATTCCTATTATAATGTCTAGGCCTTGCAGTTCTAGGACTAATAGATTAGCCCAGAACTCTACCCCATCTATTTTGAAGGTTATATGACGACAAGCTGAATATACAGGCAGCTTAGCTCCTGGGGTCTATATAGTCATAGGGTACTCTAGAGGTACCTTAGGTATGCTTACTTTAAATGCGAAATCTTCTGATATGAATGAGTTTGTAGCTCCAGGATCAAACAGTATTAAAGCAGATGCAGACTGGATCAAGAATCTACCTAGGAGAATGTCAGAGGCATTGTCCGCTTCTTGAAGGGAGGTGAAGTTCAGTCGGCCTCCTCGGCCTGCCATTTGTCTTCCTCCTCGCCCTCGTCCTCGGCCTGCTACATTTCCCCCTCTGTTGGGCAAACCTCCTCTGGGGCTCTGCAATGGTGATGAAGCTGTGGTTCTAGGTGCCATTGTTTGTGTTCCAGCTTGCGATCTTGCTATCGCCATTGGGAGTTGAATCCACGGGCAACTGTCTTTGCGGTGTCCCATCTGTCCGCAATGATAGCATTGAGTCCTTAATTGAGGGCAATCCCGTTGATAGTGCGCTCCTCTGCAGTTGGGGCATGTCGGCGTGAATGGTGGTCTTGACGCCGGGTAGGGCGGGCGAAAATTTGGAGAGGTTGGGGCCCTTCCCCTAGATGAGCTAGCTGGCGGTCGCGACTGTTGCATCATCTTCCTCTTCCGATTTTCTTCTCCGAGGCCTCGCTTTTCTTCTACCTTTAATACTCGATTCACCAGGGTCTGGAATTCTGTGAACTCATGGGAGGCAATCTGATACTGCAAATAGTGCTGAAGTCCCTCGGTGAAACGTTCAATCTTCTTATCTTCCGTGTCGATGTCGTTGGATGCATACCGAGCTAGATGGTGGAATTGATGCAGGTACTCAGTGACAGTTCGGTTCCCTTGAGTCAAGTTCCGGAATTCTCGGCGTTTGGCTGTCATGACGCCTGTAGGGATATGGAATTTTCGGAACTGATCCTTAAATTCCGTCCAAGTGATGTTGTCTTTGTCCAAGTGTGCTTCTTGATAATTCATCCACCAAGCAGCTGCTGCTCCAGTGAGTTGGTGTGATCCGAATAACACCTTCTCTCGATCATTGCAACGAACAGTGTCCAGTTTCCTTTCGATGTCCCGCAGCCAGTCGTCTGCGACGATTGGGTCGGTCGCGCTTGCGAAAGTTGGCGGTCGCGTCTTCTGGAAGTCTGAGAGTCGAGTTCCGACGGCAGTACCTTCAGCAGTCCCTGGCATTTTCTGAATGACTTGAGCTAGCAACTGGGTATGTGCAGCCTGGGCTTCTTGGCGGCTCCTCTCCATTGAAAGAAGAATTTCCTGGAGACTTGGTGAGTCTTCTTGTGGTGGTAGTGAGCTCTGCGATCCTGGATGAGGTGTGGTTCCTCTTCGTGGTGTAACTGGGTCTTGGCCCTCTTGGTCATCTTGGGTCCTTCTCCTTGTGTGAACCATTCTGATCTTCTGAAGAGAGAAGCAGACAGGTCTAACTAACTAAGGGAGAATTAGGGTACTAATGTAGAAATTAATGCGAAGCTGATTCATTAATGCACAAGTAGTTGATACAAAAGCGGCTAAACGCCTTAGACTGATACAACCAAAATACAAGTAATGGTGATGATAACAACCAAAAGCATCACCAATCTTAGAAGATCTACCCTGGCCTGAGGATCTAAAAGAACAGGCAACTAACTGCTCCCACAGGGCTCAACCTCCTCTGGCTCCATCTCGTCGTCGAACTCCTCCAGAGTGACAAACCCGGGTGGTCCAGACTCATGGAACAGCAGAGCAGACCCACTGCCCTTTGCCTGGCGGGTGCTAGGGGTAGAGAATGAGCGTCGGTACCCAGCTGCATTAGCGACCCTCCGAGGAATCAAGCTAGGTCCCGCACTGGGTCCAAAGGTACGAGCTGGGGAGACAACTGTCGGAGCAACCTCCTCAACTGTACGGCGTCTCTGAGCTGCAGGCTGAGAAGTCAACGACGGGGAAGCGGTTTGGCCACGTTTCTTCTGCTCCTCCAACTCCTTGCGGAGCTCCTGGTGCTCAGCAAGCAAAGTGGAGTAGCGCGAGTCGAGGGTCCTCAACAGACCTACGGTGCCTGCCAGACACGGGTCCGGGTACTCCACGATGGGTGACAACCCAGAGGGAGATGAAGGCACGTGACGGAAAGGTGACTCCTGGAGCTGGCATGAGTACACCTGGCGTACCCGATGCACAGCCTCTCGAGCTGCATTCTGGATAGCATCCAGTCGGCTTGCCCTGCTGGCCTCCACCCTGATCACCTGTCCCTCACGACTATCGAGAGCGTGCACCAGCACTTTGGCCTTGAAGCCATAGCGACGCCCCTCATAATAGTCCCAAATAGTCTCACAGATCGGCCGCTCATCAATCCCTAGGAATTGAGCAATATGCCACAGCAATGTGGCCCATCCACCGAGACGCTCGATGTAGCTGAAACGCTCCTTGGCCATCCTGCCGAGAAATTTTGGAAGCAAAATAAGATTTTGAAGTCAACATTTTTATAGGAGCAAGAACATCCTTTGCAAAATAAAATTTTTCAGAAATAATTTTTAAATAATTTACGAGGTCCTGGCGCTACCAAGCCCTAAGGGTACCGTCCTACAGTCAAGGTCTGTGCTGCTCTGATACCACTATTTTATGTCACGTCTGCCACGACTGTGACATCACCTGTGAGGAGCCCAGCTCGGTGCAGCTGGTCCCTTAAACCACTTGACTTCCCAGGATGAGTCAATCACAGGGATACATTGAAGCAGCAAAATAATACAGTACTCATAATTGTATGGCCATCAGGCCTTAGTACAAAACGAGGTACAGTGCCTTACAAGGCACAAGGGTCTAACAAAATAACACATCTAGTCGGCGGAAGCTAGGCCCAAAAGCAATCCACAGGAAACAGAGGTTGACAGCAGACAGCACCACATCAGGGCTCCGGAGGAAACTGCTCATCACCTCCTGGGTCCGCAGCATCTTCAGGGTATCCTCCAAGGTCGTAGAACGCTCCATCTATTGATGAGTTGTTGCAAGGGTGAGTACCTACGTACTCAGCAAGTCATAGGGAAGGTAGAGATACATATATATACATATGACACGAACCTATGCTATTGGGGAAAGAGTGAAGGGTTTTTCCCAAAATACATTTCTTTCTCAATTCTTACTCAACTTCTGATCATACCCATGGCAGTAAATAAATCATATTGATGGTGATACATATATCCCATATTCAAGGCGATATAACCCCATATCACATTATTTTTATTCAAGCCTTTCAATCTTATACTCATAACAGTATTTCGTATACTTTAGGGCATAAATCCACATGCCTCTTAGTTATCACATGTTTACTAGATTATGGTATTACCACGACACGTCAACACATGACAGTCCACGGCAACGCCCCTTATCGTGACAACACATGCCACTTGGGTAATCTTGAACTAACAAATTTTAGTTTATAAAACAATACTTGTGTCACACCCCATGGGTTTAATCCACCGCGGCATACTCCTAAAACTCGGGAGCACGAAGTATTCGAATACATTTTTAAACTCTGCAGAGATGTACCTCTTTTTAAATCCACTTTTTCACTCGACTTCCAAGTCGGGCCAACTCCATGCGACTTATACGCATGTGACAAGGCCGAGATCACATAACGTTTTTGCAGTCTAGTATTAACAGTATCCCTGCCCGGTAAATGGACGATCCAGTCCCAAGTACCGTTGTGGGTCCTCCCCACTGCCTTACTTCCTAGCCTGGGTCTATGTTCCCGCAGGACACATAACCTCCTTTGATTACAGTCGCGCACGACTTAATCTGGCGTAGGGCGTCTTCCTTCTTTACACCTTATCCTCTCATAATTTTTCTGATCTCACATCACTCATGGACGAACTGCGTCCCACCAGTTTCCACGCGAGAAACCGGATCGACAAGCCATGCAGGGAACTGATAATACTAAGAAAGCTACTAGGTTGCGCCTGTCCCATACCAGGTAAGTGGTTGGTACGTTTTTCATGCCACTAGACGCATAACACAAGGTTCTAGTCCTTACATGCCAGTGACCAGATCATACCACAAACCATGCACCTTCAGTGCCTACACCTTCAGTGCAGCCAAGCACCTCCAGTGCTACCACCATTCCATACCAAAATACTGGTCACGGCTAGGGGTTCTATTTCATGAATATAAATGTACATGTTTATACTTTTATTAGTTCATGGCTTGCTATCTTAACAAGTTCACATTCATCAAGTATTCAATCAATCACTGCCATAATATCATTGATCTCAACATATGCAATATTAATGAGATATCTACTCATGGAATAGCATAGCAATTCATAAAATATGGGTTTCAATATGATCAAAGTATGACTTGCGTTCCGCGTCGTAAGTATCAGCAGTTGATGATGGTTCAGCGACAAGATCTTCAACCCCGGACTCTTGCTCTAAACAGATCAAACAAGCAAACAGGCATTACAATTCATTCTATTCTTATTAAATCACTACATGCAAAGATGCAAGGAGAAAATACTCTGGGAAAACAAGGTTTGGAAGCGATTTGAGTTTAACTATGGGAATCAGTGTTAAAATTAGCTGTTAAGGTTTACAAGGTTCCAAAATATCAGGGTAATATCAAGGTTGTGACTGGTTTGCCCAAAAACAGCGAACGTCTTTAGGTTGGCATTCGGTTCAAGGCATCGACATAAGGTCGATGAGTGACAGAGGGCTCAACTGAAGTTGTGACAGTAGAGAAAAGTGTACATCACAACATCAGGAATCTAAGGGACAAAGTTATTTCCAAGTTTCATGGCTGGAAGTGGGTGAAAAGGCTCAATGCCACTGGCTGACATAGGCTGACAGTGCTCTAGAATGGCATTTACATGGTTTGAACAGTTTCCAGTGGCCAAAGTAGGTTTTGATTCAAGCATATGGTGCACATGGTAGTGAGGCAGCTATTTGACAAAGTAATTTCTGTTTTACATAACCAGAGGTGGATGAACAGGGCTAACGCCACTGGCTGACATAGCCTGGCATAGGGTTGACATGGCCAGAAACTAGGGTTAGCCTTATCTTTTGACTCAGGGCTCCAAATGATGCACCACTTTGTCTGGTGGTTAGGCATTTGTAACAGGAACAAATGTCTCAACAGGACCTAGGGCAGGAGATGGCTGGAAGGTGATGAAACCGGCGAAGAACACGGTGGCCGAGCTGTTCTCAACAGTTTCTGGACCAAACTTTGACATGGCGATACCTCTTCATCTGGGCCGATCCAGGTGTCGAGCTAGAAGGCAAAAATACTCCTGGGGTCGAGGCACATCCACTAGACAAGGTGGTTGGGGTTGAAACGGCCGGGAACAAAATCCGGCGACCGGAGCTAGGGAAGAAGACACAAAAATTGGGCATTTCTGTTCTAGGGCAAACGAACTAGAATCCTTGCTTGAGGAGGGTCTCTGGGGCATACAAGAGCTATGTGCGAAGCTAGATTGTCTGGAGAAACACCAGAGAAGCTTAACAGCGAGCTCCAGCTTACATGCAAGGTGCAAAGTTGGGATTTTTCATATTTTAGCGAAATTAGTGATTCTGGTTGCTTAGATGTGTTCTAAACAGTCCACTGATCATGTTTGATTACAGGCTCGAGAGCTAATTTGACTTAGTTAAGGATTAATTGCTCGCCGGAGTTGTCGGGGAAAAACAGCAATTCCCGGCGATGAGGTGCGATAGAACTCAATTGGCTGCTACTACACGGGTAAGTGGTTGAGAGTAACTCACTGGTAGCTTCAATTTGGAGTTCGGTGCAGTGGATTGGCTTGGCACCGTGAGCCTCTTCTCGAGCTCGCCGAAGAAGACGAAGACGACGGTGTGGTTAAGAACTTGAGTGGTTCTGGTGTGAGTGCCTTCGAGCTGGGCTGGGGTGGCTTTTATAGGCGCAGCAAGGAGCTTGCAACGGTTGAAAATGCACGGGGAAGTGAAGCGGGCTGGAGGTGACAACACGGCTGAATCCCGGCGAAGTGACGCGCTCCAGCGGCCGTGCCGGCTTTAGCCTGCTGCTCTGGTGGAGGTGAAGGCGAAGTGATGCTTCCCCATGGCATGCTTGCGACGTGGCGCAACTGTGCTGCCGTTGTCGGGCAAGCGCGCGGGAGAGCGAAGGCGCTGCTGGCGGCGAGGTGGTTCCGCGGTGGCGAACACGATGCGCACACGCGGCAGGGAAACAGTAGCGGAGGTGGCGACGCTGGGGATCGCCGGCGACGAAACCGCAGCGGCGGCAACGGCGACGACCAAACTCCGGTGCTCGTGGTCGTTTGAACGGCCTGGTCGTGCACAGTAGCCTGGTCGAACCAGGGACTGATTTGCGATGATTTTTGGTTTGGCTTTGGACTAAACTGCAAATCTGGTCTTTGAGAGGTTTAATTTGAGATTTGATTTCATGGCTGAGTATAATATTTCTGTTAATACCCATTTAGCTGAAATTTGGAGAAAGTTTGATAGGATTTGAGGGATTTCACCTATTTTCGAAAATAGGGTAAAATTAGGGTAAACTAAATCTGGATTTTGTCGATCTCGAATTCTGGTGATTGGAGAGAGATTTTGATGTCTGATCAAACAGGAGATCTGTATCAAATAGCATTTGGGAGGTGTTCCCTGAAGAAATTCTGGGGTTGGATTTGATTCGTGGATTTTAGCCTTTTCAGGCCAGGTAAACAGAAAAGGACTTATTCGCAGTAAAATTTGGACTAAACTGCGAAAAGTGTTTAGATGAATTAATCTGGCTCCCAACTTTTTGAAGTGAGTTGAGGATGAACCTAGGAACATATTCCAGGGGTTACTTGAGTCTGGATAGGGTTAAATCAAGATAACTCAATCATCTGGAAACTGGGGTACTTAGGGTAAATATGAATTTTTCCTGTTTTCGAAAACAGAGAAAGGCTTAGGTACTGGGAGTTAGGGTCAGAATTTGATCTGGCTCCTGAAGACTTTTATCTTCAGGGTAACTGGTAGGTTAAATCTGGATGGTCAGATCTTGATCTGGATCTAGAGAATAGATTTGGAGATTTTTAGGGTTTGGGAGAGATTAGAGTTCAGCTGACCTGGCTATTACTACAGAGATACATGCATGCAGGGTTTTTATGCAAAACTTTTCACCCCCAAAATTAGGGTGTTACATTATATTCAACAGGGTATTTGGAAAAGATAATTGATAAGGTTTAGCGCATTTGAATAGTTTTCGATACAAACTGAAAATAGGGTAATTTAGGGTAAAATAAGGTTTAAGTTTTGTCGATTTCGAATTCTGGCATTTGGGGTTCGATTTTGATATCTGCACAGAAGAGAAACTTGTGGCAACTAGCATTTTGAGAAGATTTGCCGAAGAGATTTTGAGTTTGAAGTTAATCTGGAGATTCTAGCCTTTTTGGGTTTTCAGATATCAGATAAGGACTAATTTGCGATAACTCTTGGACTGATTTGTGAAAAGAGTCTAGATGGTGAAATCTGGCTGTCAACTTTTTATATTAAGGTATTGACATACCCATGATTATATTCCAGGAATAATCTGGTCTTAACTTGGTCAATATTCGGATTAAATCTGTATTTCTGAAACTTAGGGTATTTGGGTAATATAAGGTATTTCTGTTTTCGAAAACAGAAGAAGTTGATAATTCTGGGAGTTAGAGATAGAATTGGATCCAGGTTCTGAAGGCTTTTAAGTTCAGAGTAACTGATAGATTACATTTGACCAATCTGATCTTGATTTGAGGTCACAGGATAGATTTTGGAGATTTTAGGGCTTGAGATAGAAACCGATCTGGCTATTACTACAGATACATGCATGCATGCTATTGATGAAAAAGGAAATTTTCACCCCTAACTCAGGGTGTTACACAGTGTCCCGGGAGCCAAAAGGCGGCGCCCGGGGAGGCCCCGGAGGCCACGTCCCCGGGCAATCGTGACACATCTTACCTGGACTTAGTCCCGCGGAGATTTCCCCCGACATTATGTTTATGGAGACCGTAGTTCTTCGATGCCTGTGTATTGTTTATGCTCACTTTGAATTTCTATATACACGTATGGATGTAGGTGGTATGAGTAGAATTAAGCATTCTTATTTCCTCCGTATCTAGAACTAAGCTAGTTACTTGCAATTTCAGTGCAATTATTAGATGGTTGAGCGCTGGATACATATCTTAGTTTGACGAGCTTACTATACGCTGCATTTTACTCTTTTAGGACATCTGTTTGCTTGCTTGACTCCTTGGATTTATTTCATGTCACATTGCTTGAGGACAAGCAAAGAATTAAGCTTGGGGGGATGATATTTACTTGATTCGCCTTATTAGTCTGTACATTTTCCCCATGTTTTTGCACATATTAGTCATATACCTCGACTTGTATACCTAGATTATTCCATATTTGCTGCCAAATCGACCGGATTACTTGTTTTGCAATTTTTTATCGCAGGTCGGCGCAGCGGATGGATTTCTGGCTAGCGGTTGTGCCTCATTGACTTATTCTGACCTTCGGTCGATTCTGGATGGAAGTGCGCGTTCCCGCGGTCACGTAGGAACTGACCGCACCGAAATCGGAGTCACTGGGGGCCCGGAACCCCAAACCCTAGCCACCGGATCTATTCTGCAATATCTGAAAAATCCAGGGACCTAATTGCAAAAATGCCAAATTGGGGTTTTAACCCTAGCCGGCGGCCACCAGTAGACTTGAGCCCGGTTTTTATTTTTTTTCTTCCCTTCTTCTTCCCCAAACCACTCTTCCACACCTCCCTCCACCTCGCCGCCGGCGCCCGGGCCATACGCCGGCGGTGCTCCATTCCCTCGCCATCTTCCACCTCGCGGAGCCGCCTCTCTGAGCCTCCTTCTTAGCGCCACATCGCGCCGCCTCTACGCTGATCCAGCCGGATCTGCTCCGGTGCTGCCCAGCCGAGCCGCCCCCGATCCACGGCACCTCGTCGCCGTCTTCGCCGATCCGACGCCTCCCACAACTCGCGCCGCCGGGCCACTCCTCCACAGCCTGAATCCGCAACCTCCTCTTCACCAATCGCCGGAGCCGCCCCCTCCCTCTCCGCCATCTCCACGGCGCCACCGGATCCACACTTCACCGATCCGTCGCGCTGCACCTCCACGGCACCGCAGGAGCTGCCGCCGCCGCCTAGATCCAATCGGATCCGCCGCCGCCCTCAACGCCACAGCTGCCGCCACGCCCTCTCTCTTCTCCACGCCGCAGATCCCGCGTGTGCACCACCGGATCTGGCCGATCCCGAGCCGTGGCCTCCCTCCTCACCATCTTCCTCGACGAGCACCGTCTTCCTCGCGCCACCACTTCCCGCAGCATCACCGGCGCACCACCACAAATCCATCGCCGGATCTGCCATCTTCGACCTTCGCCGTGCGCCAGCTCCACGGGCGCCTTCTTCCTCTACTGTGGAGTCGACATCTTCTTCGCCGTGAAGCTCCACTTCGGCGTCTTCCTCGACACGGCTGCAGCTCCTTCGACCAGCAACTCCAGCGGCTGTAATTACTGGTTCAATCCTTCTCATCTTCTTTGTTCTTGAATTCTGATGAACTGATGAAGAGGAACAATGCATGTATGAGATGATGAATGCGTGTAAAGAACCAAATTGTATTTTGATTGATTCCCCATCCAACTGCACTTCTATTTCTTCAGGTTGATTAGAAATTTCTGCATTGCTACGTATTATATTGGCTGAATGCTTGCTGGAGGTTGAACTGAATTAATAGTGATAGACTGAACTTGTTCTTGATTAGTTTCCATCTCATGCTTGATTTGCAATGTTCTGAATGTCTTAGTTCAGAGTCCTGTGCGATGACTTGTATTGATTGATAACCTGACTGCACTGATTTCTGAGTGATATTTGTTTAATTCTTTGCCTCCAACTGATTATGATTGTCGAAATCTGTCTTTGATGAGTCAAGTTTATTGATGTGCAAATCCCTTTGTGTGTCACTCCAGTGGAGGTTAGTTGCAAATTGCTACTGTTTAGCTACTGCTTTTGCCTTCCGTGTCTTTGGTATCTTAGTATTTTGAAGCTGACCTCAATATCTGAGACTTTGGGTTTTTGTGCGTGCTGATTGCGGGGTTGTTTCACTGGATTCTTTTCTGTATGGTCAAGAGGAGTTGCAGATAGCTGGTGTTTGTTTTGTTCTCGTTGTTCATTGATACTCGTTGTAGAGTGTAATTGTTAATAGTAGTCCGCTCTTCCACTCATGCGAGATTACTACTCGACTACTACTCTTCTACGTGTATTCATGAATCATAGGTTCATAACGAACACTAGTTGCTTGTCGAGGCGACCTACTCTTTCTCTCTTCTCATTTCTTCTCTTTCGTCTGATTTATTTTCACTTGTGATCGATTTAGTCTAGTTCCTCATGTTTTGCTTCTCTAGTCCCTGTGGAAAGAACGACTGAATACTCTCCTACTGCATCGTCTACGTTCTATTGCGAGACGGTCTAGGCCGGTATCAGGAGCAGAGGATTCTAGGAAGCTCCTCTGCCCTTGCACCCCGCTTAGAAGCGGTTTGCTCGAGTCTCCGGTGCAACCCCTTTAGGATTACACCGTTGACCCTCTCGACAGCCCCATTGCTCCGGGGATGGGCCACTGAGGCGAAGTGGATGACGAGCCCCAGGCCTTCGCAGAATTCCCGGAAATAAGCCGAGTCGAATTGGGTCCCATTGTCCACGGTGATTTCCCGGGGGACACCAAAATGACAACCGACGTTTTTTTCCAGAAAAACTGTTGAATGGCCCGGGACGTGATGCTAGCCAAGGGCTCCGCCTCAACCCACTTTGTAAAGTAGTCGATTGCGACCACCGCATACTTGTATCCTCCGGGCACTGGGGGGAAGGGCCCTAAGAGGTCCATCCCCCAGCGCACGAAGGGCCAAGTGATGGGGATAGTCTGCAGCGCTACAGGGGGGAGGTTCGAGCCCTTGGCCATCCTCTGGCATGCTTCGCACGCGGAGACAAGGTCTCACACGTCGCGCATGACCATGGGCTAGTAGAAGCCCTTTCGGAGAGCCTTGGCCGCGATGGCACGCGGGGCTAGGTGAGAACCACAGCTCCCCGCGTGGATGTCTTCGAGAAGTTGGAGTCCCTCCGGCGGGGGGAGGCAGCGCAGGAGGGCGGAAGCCCCCCGCTTATAGAGCCTCCCATCCAGCTGGAGATATGCCCGGGCTTTGGCCCAGAGGCATTTAGCCTCGGTCTCACTAGGAGGGTCCCCCTCCCCCTTGATGAAGGAGATGAGGGGGTCCATCCATGATGGAGTCTGGGTGATCTCCGCGACCTCCTGGACGTGAGGCTCCTCACCCGCGTCCGGGGAGGCCACGGAGGGCTTCGTGATGATTTCCAAGAAGGCCCCCTTGGGGAGCGATTCCCGGGCGGTTGCTACCCGGGACAAGGCGTCGGCCCGGTCATTGTCCCTTCGCGAGATTGCCGGGCCTCGAGGCCGTCGAAATGCCTCTCCATCTTTCGCACCTCCTGCAAATAAAGACTTAAGTTTGCGTCATGGCACAGGTAAGACTTGTCCATTTGGCAAACTACGAGCTGAGAATCTCCCTTTACTAGGAGGCGCCGGATCACCAGGGAGTGTGCGAGGCGCATCCCGAGGAGCAAAGCCTCGTACTCGGCGACGTTGTTGGTTGCGGGGAACTCGAGCCGCGCGGTGTACTCGAGCTCCTTCCCCTCAGGGCTCCGGAGGACTACTCCCGCACCAGCCCCGGTGAGACACAGCAACCAATTGAACATGAGAGTCCAATGGTCACTGCGTCGGGACGACACAGGGAGGTCTTCGTCCCCGGACCAAGAGGCAGGAGTCCACTCTGCGATGAAGTCGGCGAGGACCTGCGACTTGATGGCGGAGCGGCCTGTGAGGGACAGGGAGAAGGGGGAGAGCTCGGCCCCCCACTTCCCGATCCGGCCGGTGGCTTCTTTGTTCTGTAGTACCTCCCCCAGGGGGAGGGACGATGGGACGGTGATGGGATGTCCCAGGAAGTAATGGCGAAGCTTCCGGGATGCCATCAAGAGGGCATAGCAGATCTTCTCCATCTCGGTGTACCGGGTTTTGGCCCCTTGGAGCGCCTCACTCACGTAGTACACGGGACGCTGCTGCCCCCCTTGCTCCTTCACCAAGACCACACTGACGGCGACGGGGGTCGCGGTAAGGTAGAGGAGCAAGGGCTCTTCCGGGGACGGGCTCACGAGCATTGGAGGGCTCGTGAGGTACTTCTTGAGGTCGTCGAACGCCTCCTGGGCCTCGGGGGTCCAGCGGAACCCCTCGAGTCCTCGGAGGTTCTTGAAGAACTGGAGGCCCCGCTCCCCTGACAGGGAGACGAAGCGGCTTAGGGCGGCTAGGCGGCCGAAGAGCCGCTGGACGTCCTTGACGGAGCGCGGCGGGGGCATGTCTAGGAATGCCCGGATCTTCTCGGGGTTTGCCTCAATGCCCCGCTGGGACATGAGGAAACCTAGGAGCTTCCCCCCGCTCACCCCGAAGGCGCACTTCTCTGGGTTGAGTTTGAGCCCCAACGCGCGGAGGTTGCGGAAGGTTCCAACCAAGTCGTCGATGTGCGAGGCTGCGTGGGGACTCTTGATGACCGCGTCGTCTACGTAGACGTCGACATTGCGGCTGACCTGGTCTTTGAAGACCAGCGTCATGAGGCGCTGGAAGGTCACGCCCGCGTTCTTGAGCCCGAAGGGCATATGGACGTAGCAGAAGGTTCCGAGGGGAGTTATGAAACTGGTCTTTCCCTCGTCCGCTTCCGCCATCCGGACTTGATGGTAGCCCTAGTAGGCGTCTAGGAATCTCATGAGCTCGCACCCCGCGGTGGAGTCAACGAGCTGGTCAATCCGTGGGAGCGGGAAGTTGTCTTTGGGGCAGGCGCGGTTAAGGTCGGTGAAGTCCACGTACATCCGCCACCTGCCAGTTGACTTCTTCACGAGGACGGGGTTCGCGAGCCACTCGGGGTGCAGGACCTCCCGAATGAACCCCGCCTCTCGGAGCCGGGTGATCTCCACCTTGATTGCCTCTTGGCGCTCGAGGGAGAGTTTCCGCAGCTTCTGTTTGATCGGGGGGTGACCGGGGGCCACTGCGAGCTTGTCCTCAATGACCTCCCGGGCGACGCCCCGCATGTCCGAAGGCTTCCACGCAAAAACATCAGAGTTTTCGTGCAGAAAAGCTGCAAGTTGCGCTGCATGCTCCTCGGGGAGCTCCGCCCCGACCAGGACGGTTTTGGCTTCGTTGCCCGGGGACAGCAGGACCTTCCGGAGGCCCCCTTCCGGACGCGGCTTGAGGAGGGGCCTCCCGGGCGGTGGCGCAGCGACGTCTGGATCCGGGGGGGAGGCCTCCCCCCCGGGCGTCTTTATGAGGTTGACGCTCCCGATTGTGGCCGCAGCGCGCTCGTATAGAGCACAGGCCATGTCTTGGTCTCCCCGGACGTTGATCACGCCATGCGGCCCGGGGATCTTCATGCAGAGGTAGTTTTGATGGGTGACAGCCCCCAGCTATAACACCCTAATTTTGGGGGCGAAAATTCCTTTTCATGAAAATCATGCATGCATGTATCTCTTTAGAAGTAGCAAGATCAGTTCAATTCTAATCTATCGTAAGCCCCAAAAATCTCAAAATCTATCCTGAAGATTCAATTCAAGATCAGATTATCCAGAAATAATCTACTATCTATCCTGAGTATAAAAGCCTTCAGAAGCCAGATCAAATCCGATCTCTAACTCCCAGATTTATCAATCTCTTTCTGTTTTCGAAAACAAGAATTAATTGAATATTCTAATTACCCTAAATACCGTAAGTTTCAGAATTCAGATTTAACCAGATCTTAACCTAATCTAGACCAAATTATTCTTGGATTGTAATCATGGGCATGCCAATACCTTAATCCAAAAAGTTGGCAGCCAGATTCCATCATTTAAACCCTTTTTGCAAATCAGTCGAAATTATATCGCAGCTTAGTCCTTTTGTAATTTCCAAGAGCCCGAAAAGGCTAAAAGCCACAAATCAACTCCAGATCTCAATTTGATTCAAGGAATGCCTCCTAAATGCTATTCAATACAAAATCGCCTTTTGTCAGCACATTAAAATCCCACCCTAAGTCTCAGATTTCCAGATTTTAACAAAACCAGACTCAAGATACCCTAATTACCCTGTTTTCACTTCAGTTCAAAATTGATCAAGAGTTCGCAGATTTCATCAGGTATTCTCTCAAATCGTCCGTTGAATAAAGTCCTTCAAATCTGTGAAGTCGAAATCAGCCATAATCCTCAATATCTCAGATTTTACAGATTAGTCCAAATCAGAAAACTGAAATTGCAATCGAGTCCAGCCTCTTGTTTCGACCAACAGCATCACCTTCGACCAGGGAAGCCACGACCAGTAGATGTGCCGTTTTCGACCTCGGGCCCAGCTGCGACCAGCAGCGTAACTACACCGCGAACCTCACCGCCGGTGGAGCTTCGCCGTTGCCAGCTTCGCCGCAACCCCGTCGCCACATGCGCGCACCAGGTTGGCCGTAGCAGCGCTGCAGCAGCACCAGCATCGCCCGAATCCTTCCTTCGCACGCGCGCGCGCTCGCCTGCAGCAATGTCAGAAGCTTTGTGCCACATTGCTTCCATGCCGGAGCTGCCAGACACTTTACCACTGCACCTGCCAGAGCACGCGATGACCGTGTTGAAAAGCCGTTGAGACCGCTGAACACCGCCACCGTAGCCAACCAGCTGGATATCCTCCCGATTTCTCCAAGTCTCGAGAGCCCCATACTCCACTATTTAAGCCCCCCCCGTAGCTCGCAGCAGTTCACTCCTCACCAGAGCCAGCAAGTCTCGCTTCCTCCTGCTTCTTCTCGTCTTCTTCCTCGTCTCCGGCAAGCCGCCGAAGGGGAGAACGACGACAGGGAGCTTCGCTGCATCAACCTCCGATCCAAATTCGCCAGTAAGTGTCTCTGCCTCGCCTCTCTGTGCTGTACCAAGTAATTGAACTCCGGTGGTTCCTGTCGCCGGCAATCGCCGTTATTTGCTTTTGCCCTGTTCCAGCCTTGTAACCCGATTTAGCCAAAATTAGTACTCCTTTTAGTAGAAGCAATTGATCAGTAGATCCTTCCTTGCAAGCCCTTGCTGTTGGATTTCAAATTGAAGCTCGGATGGAGCCTTTCCCCTGTTTTCGCGCGCCACCGTGAGCTGTACACGTCGCCGGCCCGAATAGCTTCACCTCCGACCAAATTGACTGTAGCATTGTGATCCCTGAACTCCGTAGATGGTGTAGCCAAACCAAATTGACCGGAGCTACCTTGTATCAGCGGCGCCCCAGTGGCCGTCTTCTTCGAGTCCGGCATCAATGCCGGCGAGCTCCAGTGTTTGATTGCAACCCAGTTCCTCGCTGGAGAATGATCAGGAGCACCCCAGAAGCGTTAATCCTCAACCAATTTTGAGTTTCATCGCCTGTAGCTTGTGCCCACCGTAGCTCACCTTAGTTCCTGAAAACCGACGAGTTCAACCTCACCGTTCGCCGTCGTTTCATCGCCGTTGTTCAATTTACTTTGTCCTGTAGATCTGCCTCAACCTACTGACAATATCACTCCACTGCATCGCCCTCCGATGCTGTGCCAAATCGCAAGATATAGCCGTGCCAAGATCTGTCCAGTACCTGTGTCTTGCCGTGTCGGCACCGTGATTTCTCATCGCCGTTCATCACCGTCCGACCACCTTAGTTCCTGAAACCTCCACCACTGGATTCCTGTTGTCTTCGCCTACCTCCTAGACATAGTTGGCGAAGCAAAGCTCAAGAGGATCGATCAAACACTCAAGCCCTAGAATCTGGCCGAGCACTGACATTCAATTCTCTGTGTCCAGGGGCCTCTTTGCAAATTGCCTAAATTCTGGACTTTCCTGTGAGAACCACCTTGTCAAATAGCTACCTTATTACATTTTGCATCTAATGCTTTGATCAAATCACATTCTTCCCACTGGAAATTATCCAAACCACATCAATGCCATTCCTTGACAATGCCAGCCCTTGTCAGTTCATGTCAGCCAATGGCATTGGGCAAGTTTAACCACTTCTGGTTGTGCAACCTGAAAACCACCTTGTCCATTGAACTTGTAGAGCCATGTTCTACATTTTATTCAACTACCACACCTTGAGATAAACTCTCTAGCATTCTCTGAAGCTATGTCAAAACCCTGAACCAAATGTCGACCTTTGATGTTCGTCGTTTTTGAGCAAAATAGCCGCGGACTTGATGTCCATATCGCAGCCTTGAAACCCTGAGAGTCTCTAGCATTCGTCCTGAACCCTAATTCCATAAATCTCCAAGATTAACTCAAATCCAGCTTTCAAGCTTACCAGTTCCAGTATCGCCGAGAGTATTTCTCCTTTGCATGTTGCATATAGATTATTAATGGATTGTGATTCCTGTTTGCTTGTTTGTTCCTTGATTAGAACAAGAGCCTGAGTACAGAGATTTCGTCAGACCCGACATCGACTGCTGTACCTTACGACGCGGAAGGCAAGTCATATTCTTGGACATCTTGAACCTATATTTTATGAATTGTTAAGACATTGCCTTGATTATAAGCAGTATTGCATTTGATGAAATGACAAAGGTATGATATGGCAGTACTAGGCTGTATGCCGACAAAAGATGAGGAGATTCCTTATAAAATGATCAAACCGTGAGCCATAACTAATATATATGTATATATATATATTCATGAAACAGAACCCTTGCCGTGGCCAGAGTTTGGTATGGAATGGTGGTGGCACTGACGAGTGCAGGGTTTGTGGAATGCACTGGTCATGGGCATGTAAGGACTAGAACCTTGTGTTGTGCTTCTATGCGGCATGAAAAACGTACCAACCACTTGCCCGGTTATGGGACGGGCGCAACTTAGTAGCTTTCTTTAGTATTAGCTTTTCCCTGCAATGGTTGTCGATCCAGTGTCTTGCGAGAACTGGTGGGCCGCAGAAGGCCATGAGTGATGTGAGTTCAAAAAAATCATGAGAGGAAAGGGTGGAAAGAAGGAAGACGCCCTATGCCAGATTAAGTCGTGCGCGACTGTAATCAAGAGAGGCTATGTGTCTTGCGAGAACATAGACCCAGGCTAGGAAGTAAGGCAGTGGGGAGGACCCACAACGGTACTTGAGACTTAACTGTCTATTTACCGGGCAGGGAATTGTTAATGCTAGGACTGTAAAATGTTGTGTCATCTCGGCCTTGTCACATGCGTAAAAGTCGCATGGAGAGGTACCGACTTGAAAGCCGAATGATTGGTGGATTAAAGTGGTACACCTTTGCAAAGTTAAAAACGTATTCGAATACTCCGAGCTCCCGGGTCTATAGGAGCCTGCGCGCTGTGGATCCTATCCACGTCGATGTGACACAAGTATGTTTTCTAAATAAAATATGGCTAGACTTAGCTCATGTGTGCTTGACATGTGTTGTCATGAAATGAAGTGCTAACATGGGCAGACATGTGTTGTCGTGCTATGGTAGTGCTTCTAAGAGTTTATAAAAGATATTAATGATATGTCATGATGAGCACTGCCATAGATTTAGAAAGAGGAAAAGTATTTTGCAACCTTCCCTCCTTCCCTAATAGCATAGGTTCATATAATTCTACTATATGTATCTACTCTTATCTATGACTTGCTGAGTACGTAAGTGCTCACCCTTGCAATTCACTATCCAATAGATGGAATGTCCCTGATCAAGACGAAGGCCTGGATAACTTCTTGGATCCCTGAAGGAAGAGAGTCAGTTCTACCCAAGTCCTGAAATGTGTTGCTCTGCTTTCAACTTCTTGCTGTGGGGGTTCACTTAGCTTCTGCCGAGTAGTTGCTCTTCTGCAACCAAACTTATTTACGCCGTGATGGCTTGTAATTTATTATGTTGTAATGAGGCCAGTTGGCCATACTGCTCAATGTAATGCAAGTTAAACTGATGCAATATACTCCTATGTTTGGCTCATCCTGGGAAGTCAAAAGGTAAGGGATCAGCTGCAGTAAGCTGGGTCCCCATGGGAGTGGTCGTGTCCCCCTGTGAGGGCGGGATGCGGCAACATTGTGGTATCAGAGCAGTACAAGAACTTGACTGTAGGGCGACACCATTAGGAATTGGATGCGCCAGGACGGCGTAATTTATCCAAAAACTATTTCTCCAAAAACCCTATTTTTGTGAAAAGGAACTTGTAGCTTTTAGAAATTTTGATTTCAAAAATCTTATTTGGTTTTTCTAATGTAATGTCAAGTGCGCGTTTTGCTTTAATCGAGAGCCTTGGGGGTTGGGCTACGTTGTTTCAACACATAGTCCAGTTCTTGGGGATAGAACTTGTTCGAGTAATTAGTCAACCGTTAAGGGGGTTTAGCCGGGAGATGGTGTAGATAAGAGCTGTTGAATGCTCTTGGTAGCTTTTGTGCTTCGCTGTTGCTTTTGCAATGGTTAGCTTGTGTATTATGGCTAAAGGCCAGAATATCTAAGTATTTTTTTGCATTAATATAGTTGCATTAATTTCTGCACTAGTGTCTCAGTTATCTCTTAGCTAGTTTGGATCTGCCTGGATTCCTTTCAAAACCATCATGATCGACACAAGAAAGAGATCCCGGAACAGCCAAGGAGAAAGAGAACAAAGTCCGCAAGAAGATCCTATGAGGAAAGGATCCTTATTTCGACAAAGGGCCCAGAGTTCCAACCCGTCTCAAGAAGAGCAGCCAAGTTTGCAAGAAATCCTTTTGTCTATAGAGTAAAACCGTCAGGAAGCCCAGACAGCCAATACCCAACTTCTAGCCCAAATAGTTCAGAGACTACCTCTCAGAGCCACAGAAAGAACTACCGTAGGCGCCAGATTGGCAAACTTCCAGAAGACTTGTTCCCCGACATTTTCAAGCACGGCCGACCACATGATCACCAATGGTTGGTTAAGGGATAAAAAGGGAAACTAGAAAATGTCTGATGTAATAGCTGAGAGAAGGTTCTGTCAGTTAGCAGGAGCTGTAGCCGTATGGTGGATGAATCACCAGGAAACTCATCTGGACAAAGATAACATTTCTTGGGCGAAATTTATGGAACAATTCCAGAAGTTTCACATAACCGCAGATGTCATAGCTGCCAAACGCTGGGAATTTCGAAATCTGATTCAAGAAAACAAGACCGACACAGAGTATCTGCACCAATTCAACCATTTAACTCGATCTGTCAAGATGTAACCTTCAGTATAGAGGAGGTAGAATTCGCAGTAAATCTGTTAGAACTGCAAGGTCTAGACATTAAATTGGGCACAGATTGATTGTCCCAACATAAAGGTCTAGTGGATTGTGAGAAGAAAACCATAAACCTTGTCAGTAGCCAAGGGAAGAAAGTTCTATTCTATGCGAAAAGTTCGTCAGCCAAGCAACTGCTAGGATCTATTCAAGCATTACATAAGTTATGCCTAGAAGAAGTACCCATGGTGCAACTATACCCCAATGTGTTTCCAGAAGAACTCCCGAAAATGATACCCGATAGGATTATCGAGTTTCTCTATTGAGCTTAAATCAGGAGCGACACCCATAGCGAAACGACCTTGTCGGATGCCAGTCACAAATTGGAAAGAGCTCAAGAGCCAATTGGAAGATTTAGGAAGCAAAAGATTCATCAGACCCAGTGCTTCACCATGAGGAGACCAGTATTGTTCGTGAAGAAAAAGGATGGAGCGCTACAGATGTGTGTGGATTATCGAGCCTTAAATGAGGTGAACATAAAGAACAAGTATCCATTGCCGAGGATCAATGACTTGTTTGACCAACCTCAAGGGGCTAAAGTATTTTCCAAGATAGACTTGAAGTCTGGATACCATCAATTGAGGATCAAGGAAGAAGATGTACCAAAGACCGCTTTCACTACAAGATATGGATTGTATGAGTTTACAGTAGTACCATCTGGTTTAACCAATGCCCCAGCCGCTTTCATGAATATCATGAACAACACGTTTGTGGATTTTCTAGACCAGTTTGTCATGGTGTTCGTAGATGACATTCTGATATACTCAAAGATCCCGAAGGAACATGAGCAACATCTGCACCTAGTCTTGGGAAGACTATAATTTTATGCCAAGTTTGACGAATGTGAATTTTGGATAACGAGGATTGCATTTCTCGGACATATCTTAATTGAAGAAGGAATTTTGGTGGATTCAGCTAAGATTACTGCAATCAAAGAGTGGAAACAGCCCACTACAGTCCCAGAAGTTAGAAATTTCTTAGGTTTGAGAGACTACTATAGGAAATTCATTGAAGGATTCTACCAAGTTGCCAAACTTCTCACTAACCTGCTAAAGAAGGACGTTGAATTTGAATGAACCGCCAAGTACGAAGAAAGCTTTTAGAAGCTAAAACAGAAATTGGCAAAACACCAATCCTCACATTTCCAGATAGCAAGGAAGATTTTGTAGTTTATCGTGATGCTTCAAAGCAAAAAGGGATAGGCTGTGTGTTGATGCAGAAAAACCAAGTAGTGACTTGTGCTTCACGTCAACTGAAGCCACACGAGGAGAATTATCCCACACATGAATTGGAATTAGCAGTAGTCATTCATGCGTTGGAAATATAGTGACGCCATTTAATTGGAAACAAGTGTGAAATCTACACTGATCAAGGGAGCCTCGAGTACATTCTCACAAAAACAGAACTCAACATGCATCAACAACAGTAACTAAAATTGATCAAGGGCTATGAGCTCAGTATTCATTGCCATCTCGAAAAGGTTAACATAGCAGCAGATGCCTTGGGCAGGAAGGCTTAAAGCTTACAGGAAAGAGTCATTCCAAGTAATCCATACTTACAGCAAGAGATACAAGATCTTTAGGTGGAAATAACATCACAAGGAACATTAACCATTTTGGTAGAAGAACCCCAGTTCGAAGAACAGATGAGAAGTGCCCAGAAAGAGGATAAGGAGATTTGCAAGATTAAGAGCCAAATCAAGTTGGGAAAAGCTCAGGATTTACTAAAATCAACAAACAGGAAAATGCATGGTATCGGGGAAGGATCTATGTTTCTTAAAGCACAGACCTTAAGGAACTAATTCTCCATAAGGCGCATAAAACCTCGTGCTCAATGCACTTGGGTAGCACTAAAATGTATCGGAACTTGAAAAATCAGTTTTGGTGAGATAATATGAAGAAAGGGATCACAGAATACGTTGCAAATTGCGATACTTGTCAGCGAGTTAAAGAAAAACATCAGAAGATAGCCAGGAAGTTACAACTTTTGTCAGTACCACTATGGAAGTGAGAAGAAATCAGAATGGATTTTATCCCAAAAAAACTCAAGGAGGATATGACTCCATGTAGATCATCATTGACAGACTCACAAGAATGGCACACTTCATCCCAGTTAAAAAGAGAACTACGATGGGAGTAAATTAACCGAGTTGTATATGCAAAGAATAGTAACACTGCATGGTACCCCTGAGAAGATCATTTCAAATAATGGAGCACAGTTTACATCAAAATTTTGGAGCGGACTCCATGAAACACTAAGAATTCAATTGAATTTTAGCACTGCATATCACCCTCAGACAGGAGGATAGACAGAAGAGTAAATCAGATTTTGGAAGATTTTCTAAGAACTTGCATACTAGATTATGGAACACCATAGGATAAATGCTTGCCACTTGCAAAATTTGCTTACAACAATAGCTATCAGTCTAATTTACAAATGGCACCGTTTGAAGCTGTATGCGAATGAACACGCAGAACTCCGTTGCATTGGAATGAGCCATGAGAACGAAGGATCATAGGACTAGAGATAGTGGAAAAAGCAGAAGCTCGTGTAAAGCTTATCAAAGAAAGGCTGAAGATAGCATAGTCTCGACAAAAAAAAAAAAAAAAAAAAAAATTTACGCGAACAATCGGTGGAGAAGAGCTGTCAATTGAAGTAAAGAGATCTGGTCTACCTTAAAGTCACACCTTTCAAAGGATTGCGAAGATTACAGGAGAAAGGGAAGTTATCTCCTAGGTATATTGGACCATTCAAAATACTTAAGAGAAAAAGGAGAAGTGGCCTATAAGTTGGGGTTACCCTCAGAATTAGCAGGAGTGCATGATGTATTCCACGTTTCGCAACTCCGAAAGTGTTTTGAAGAGAACCAACCGACCGAATAGAAATTCACGAAGTATCTTTGGAGAAGAACTTTTCAAATCTCAAGCACCCAACACAAATTCGGGACACTGACGAGTGAAGAAGATTAAGTTATGCAAGGTTCAGTGGGAGAACCATTTAGAACGAGAAGCCATTTGGGAGAAAGAAGAAAGTCTTCAACAGGAGTACCCCCCCTTATCTTTTCCTAGGTAAATCTCGGGGACGAGATTTCTTTAAGGAGGGTAGATTTGTAACACCCTAATTTTGGGGGTGAAAATTCCTTTTCATGAAAATCATGCATGCATGTATCTCTTTAGAAGTAGCAAGATCAGTTCAATTCTAATCTATCGTAAGCCCCAAAAATCTCAAAATCTATCCTGAAGATTCAATTCAAGATCAGATTATCCAGAAATAATCTACTATCTATCCTGAGTATAAAAGCCTTCAGAAGCCAGATCAAATCCGATCTCTAACTCCCAGATTTATCAATCTCTTTCTGTTTTCGAAAACAAGAATTAATTGAATATTCTAATTACCCTAAATACCGTAAGTTTCAGAATTCAGATTTAACCAGATCTTAACCTAATCTAGACCAAATTATTCTTGGATTGTAATCATGGGCATGCCAATACCTTAATCCAAAAAGTTGGCAGCCAGATTCCATCATTTAAACCCTTTTTGCAAATCAGTCGAAATTATATCGCAGCTTAGTCCTTTTGTAATTTCCAAGAGCCCGAAAAGGCTAAAAGCCACAAATCAACTCCAGATCTCAATTTGATTCAAGGAATGCCTCCTAAATGCTATTCAATACAAAATCGCCTTTTGTCAGCACATTAAAATCCCACCCTAAGTCTCAGATTTCCAGATTTTAACAAAACCAGACTCAAGATACCCTAATTACCCTGTTTTCACTTCAGTTCAAAATTGATCAAGAGTTCGCAGATTTCATCAGGTATTCTCTCAAATCGTCCGTTGAATAAAGTCCTTCAAATCTGTGAAGTCGAAATCAGCCATAATCCTCAATATCTCAGATTTTACAGATTAGTCCAAATCAGAAAACTGAAATTGCAATCGAGTCCAGCCTCTTGTTTCGACCAACAGCATCACCTTCGACCAGGGAAGCCACGACCAGTAGATGTGCCGTTTTCGACCTCGGGCCCAGCTGCGACCAGCAGCGTAACTACACCGCGAACCTCACCGCCGGTGGAGCTTCGCCGTTGCCAGCTTCGCCGCAACCCCGTCGCCACATGCGCGCACCAGGTTGGCCGTAGCAGCGCTGCAGCAGCACCAGCATCGCCCGAATCCTTCCCTCGCACGCGCGCTCGCCTGCAGCAATGTCAGAAGCTTTGTGCCACATTGCTTCCATGCCGGAGCTGCCAGACACTTTACCACTGCACCTGCCAGAGCACGCGATGACCGTGTTGAAAAGCCGTTGAGACCGCTGAACACCGCCACCGTAGCCAACCAGCTGGATATCCTCCCGATTTCTCCAAGTCTCGAGAGCCCCATACTCCACTATTTAAGCCCCCCCCCGTAGCTCACAGCAGTTCACTCCTCACCAGAGCCAGCAAGTTTCGCTTCCTCCTGCTTCTTCTCGTCTTCTTCCTCGTCTCCGGCAAGCCGCCGAAGGGGAGAACGACGACAGGGAGCTTCGCTGCATCAACCTCCGATCCAAATTCGCCAGTAAGTGTCTCTGCCTCGCCTCTCTGTGCTGTACCAAGTAATTGAACTCCGGTGGTTCCTGTCGCCGGCAATCGCCGTTATTTGCTTTTGCCCTGTTCCAGCCTTGTAACCCGATTTAGCCAAAATTAGTACTCCTTTTAGTAGAAGCAATTGATCAGTAGATCCTTCCTTGCAAGCCCTTGCTGTTGGATTTCAAATTGAAGCTCGGATGGAGCCTTTCCCCTGTTTTCGCGCGCCACCGTGAGCTGTACACGTCGCCGGCCCGAATAGCTTCACCTCCGACCAAATTGACTGTAGCATTGTGATCCCTGAACTCCGTAGATGGTGTAGCCAAACCAAATTGACCGGAGCTACCTTGTATCAGCGGCGCCCCAGTGGCCGTCTTCTTCGAGTCCGGCATCAACGCCGGCGAGCTCCAGTGTTTGATTGCAACCCAGTTCCTCGCTGGAGAATGATCAGGAGCACCCCAGAAGCGTTAATCCTCAACCAATTTCGAGTTTCATCGCCTGTAGCTTGTGCCCACCGTAGCTCACCTTAGTTCCTGAAAACCGACGAGTTCAACCTCACCGTTCACCGTCGTTTCATCGCCGTTGTTCAATTTACTTTGTCCTGTAGATCTGCCTCAACCTACTGACAATATCACTCCACTGCATCGCCCTCCGATGCTGTGCCAAATCGCAAGATATAGCCGTGCCAAGATCTGTCCAGTACCTGTGTCTTGCCGTGTCGGCACCGTGATTTCTCATCGCCGTTCATCACCGTCCGACCACCTTAGTTCCTGAAACCTCCACCACTGGATTCCTGTTGTCTTCGCCTACCTCCTAGACATAGTTGGCGAAGCAAAGCTCAAGAGGATCGATCAAACACTCAAGCCCTAGAATCTGGCCGAGCACTGACATTCAATTCTCTGTGTCCAGGGGCCTCTTTGCAAATTGCCTAAATTCTGGACTTTCCTGTGAGAACCACCTTGTGAAATAGCTACCTTATTACATTTTGCATCTAATGCTTTGATCAAATCACATTCTTCCCATTGGAAATTATCCAAACCACATCAATGCCATTCCTTGACAATGCCAGCCCTTGTCAGTTCATGTCAGCCAATGGCATTGGGCAAGTTTAACCACTTCTGGTTGTGCAACCTGAAAACCACCTTGTCCATTGAACTTGTAGAGCCATGTTCTACATTTTATTCAACTACCACACCTTGAGATAAACTCTCTAGCATTCTCTGAAGCTATGTCAAAACCCTGAACCAAATGTCGACCTTTGATGTTCGTCGTTTTTGAGCAAAATAGCCGCGGACTTGATGTCCATATCGCAGCCTTGAAACCCTGAGAGTCTCTAGCATTCGTCCTGAACCCTAATTCCATAAATCTCCAAGATTAACTCAAATCCAGCTTTCAAGCTTACCAGTTCCAGTATCGCCGAGAGTATTTCTCCTTTGCATGTTGCATATAGATTATTAATGGATTGTGATTCCTGTTTGCTTGTTTGTTCCTTGATTAGAACAAGAGCCTGAGTACAGAGATTTCGTCAGACCCGACATCGACTGCTGTACCTTACGACGCGGAAGGCAAGTCATATTCTTGGACATCTTGAACCTATATTTTATGAATTGTTAAGACATTGCCTTGATTATAAGCAGTATTGCATTTGATGAAATGACAAAGGTATGATATGGCAGTACTAGGCTGTATGCCGACAAAAGATGAGGAGATTCCTTATAAAATGATCAAACCGTGAGCCATAACTAATATATATGTATATATATATATATTCATGAAACAGAACCCTTGCCGTGGCCAGAGTTTGGTATGGAATGGTGGTGGCACTGACGAGTGCAGGGTTTGTGGAATGCACTGGTCATGGGCATGTAAGGACTAGAACCTTGTGTTGTGCTTCTATGCGGCATGAAAAACGTACCAACCACTTGCCCGGTTATGGGACGGGCGCAACTTAGTAGCTTTCTTTAGTATTAGCTTTTCCCTGCAATGGTTGTCGATCCAGTGTCTTGCGAGAACTGGTGGGCCGTAGAAGGCCATGAGTGATGTGAGTTCAAAAAAATCATGAGAGGAAAGGGTGGAAAGAAGGAAGACGCCCTATGCCAGATTAAGTCGTGCGCGACTGTAATCAAGAGAGGCTATGTGTCTTGCGAGAACATAGACCCAGGCTAGGAAGTAAGGCAGTGGGGAGGACCCACAACGGTACTTGAGACTTAACTGTCTATTTACCGGGCAGGGAATTGTTAATGCTAGGACTGTAAAATGTTGTGTCATCTCGGCCTTGTCACATGCGTAAAAGTCGCATGGAGAGGTACCGACTTGAAAGCCGAATGATTGGTGGATTAAAGTGGTACACCTTTGCAAAGTTAAAAACGTATTCGAATACTCCGAGCTCCCGGGTCTATAGGAGCCTGCGCGCTGTGGATCCTATCCACGTCGATGTGACACAAGTATGTTTTCTAAATAAAATATGGCTAGACTTAGCTCATGTGTGCTTGACATGTGTTGTCATGAAATGAAGTGCTAACATGGGCAGACATGTGTTGTCGTGCTATGGTAGTGCTTCTAAGAGTTTATAAAAGATATTAATGATATGTCATGATGAGCACTGCCATAGATTTAGAAAGAGGAAAAGTATTTTGCAACCTTCCCTCCTTCCCTAATAGCATAGGTTCATATAATTCTACTATATGTATCTACTCTTATCTATGACTTGCTGAGTACGTAAGTGCTCACCCTTGCAATTCACTATCCAATAGATGGAATGTCCCTGATCAAGACGAAGGCCTGGATAACTTCTTGGATCCCTGAAGGAAGAGAGTCAGTTCTACCCAAGTCCTGAAAAGTGTTGCTCTGCTTTCAACTTCTTGCTGTGGGGGTTCACTTAGCTTCTGCCGAGTAGTTGCTCTTCTGCAACCAAACTTATTTACGCCGTGATGGCTTGTAATTTATTATGTTGTAATGAGGCCAGTTGGCCATACTGCTCAATGTAATGCAAGTTAAACTGATGCAATATACTCCTATGTTTGGCTCATCCTGGGAAGTCAAAAGGTAAGGGATCAGCTGCAGTAAGCTGGGTCCCCATGGGAGTGGTCGTGTCCCCCTGTGAGGGCGGGATGCGGCACCAGCCGGTTGATTGTGGTCCTCTCCATAATCTTGTTGTAGGAGGAGGGGAGGTCCACTACGTCGAAGAGGACCAACTCCGTCCGGTAGTTCTACGGGGTGCCGAATGTCCTTGGGAGGTCTACCTTGCCCATGGGGTGGATTGCCTTCCCTGGGACGAACCCTTGCAGGGGCCCGACAGCGGGCTGTACGAGCTTCTCATCCACCTGCATCTCTTTGAAGGCCTTCAGGAATAGGACGTCGGCGGAGCTCCCGCCGTCCACCAGGATGTGGGCCAGGTGGCAGTTGTAGATTGTCACAGAGACGATGAGCGCGTCGTCATGGGGGAAGCGAACCCCTCGCGCGTCTTCCGCCGTGAAGGTAAGGGGTACGTCCGACCACCTAGGTGGCGGGGACGCGTGTAGCACCCCCACAACCTTGACCTCGGGCGCGTACTCCTTACACTAGCGCTTAGAGTCCCGCCCGGAGGCAGACCCTCCCACGATGACGTTGATGTGGCGCTGAGAAGTTTGAAAAGGGAGAGCTTCTGAAAGCTCCCCCACCTGCGTCTGCTGACCCCCCGCGGGAGCGGGAAGGGCCGGGACAGCTGGCCGACGGAGCAAGGAGGCCGGAGTCCCCCCTGCCCGCGCTGATCGAGGAACGCCGCGAAGTGCTGCAATAGCTGGCTGCAGTCTCGGGTAGCGTGGGTACTGGACCCGTAGAAGCTGCACCACGGTCCTTCCCGCCTTCTCCCCGCGGGGCCTTCCCGGCCGCGCGAAGTCTGTCCTCCCCCATGGCCTTTCGGCTTGGGGAAGGAGCGGTTGCCCCTCGGGGGGTCATGCGAGCCGTCTCCGCCCTCCAGGACAAAGGTGTCCCGAGGCCGTGGCTCGTTACGCCCCCCTGCCTAGGGCGCTTGAGGGGATCCATGGCCCCCCAGTCTGCGGGGGCGGGAGCCCCCTGGGTCTTCTTCCAGATGTCGTCTTCCTCCGCCCGAGCGTACTTTTCGAGTACGTTGAAGAGCTCGTCGGCAGAAGAGGGGCAGCTCCGGGAGAGCCTTCGGTGGAGCTCCCTCGGGAGTATGCTGCTTTTGCAGGCTTCGATGACCGTAGAGTCGGGGACGTGGGCCACTTTGCTCTTAACCAGAGCAAAGCGCTTGAAGAAGCTTCTGATGGATTCCCCAGTCCTCTGCCGGACAGTGTACAGCTGCGAGGAGTCCAGGGGGCGCACATAGTTCCCCTGGAAGTTCGCGCAGAACTCCCGCTTGAGCTGCGTGAAAGACTTGATGGAGCCGGCCTTCAGGTTGTAGAACCAGGAGCGGGCGATGCTGGTGAGGTAGAGGGGGAAGACGTTGCATTGTACCGTCTCGTACCCCCCAGCCGCGGAGATGGCTGTGGAGTAAACCTGCACAAATTCGTAATGGTCTGCGTCACCGTTATAGTGCTCGATGTGCGGAGGGTGGTAGGGCCGCGGCCACCGGATGCTGTGAAGTCTTCGACATAGGGGCTGGTTAGCCCCCTGCACTTCCCAGGGAGAGTCCCGGTCACTGTCTTCTTTGACGGGGGACACGCCCTCGTTGTCTGAGTCTGGGAGCGGTCCGAGAGGTCCACCGGAGTGGCGGTGGCGACGCTTTTCTTCTGGACAGGGGCTGAGTTCCCAGACGTCCGGGCTCTCCTCCGGAGAGGCTACCTCTTTAGCGGGTCTCTTCCTCCGACCGGTGCGAGAGCGAGGCTCCCCGCGCCCGTGGCCGGGGGGAAGTTCTTCCCCGCGCTCAGGTGAATGCATTCGCTCGACCTCCCCCCGGGCGAAACGGACCTGTTCCGCCGAGGGAGGGAGCTTATGCACTGTAGCTACCTGCCCGAAGGCTTCCGGGACCGGCTGCGGGGAGCCCACTGCGAAGACCCCCGGGACCGGAAAGGGGGAAGCCCCTGTGTTATCCGGAACCGGGGAGGGGTCACCCACGGCGACGTTTGGAACCGATGTGGAGGGAGCCCCCGTGGCAACGACCGGAACTGGAAAGGGGGAAGCCCCTGTAACATCCGGAACCGGCAAGGGGGGAGCCCCCGCGGCGACGTCCGGAACCGGGGAGCCGATGCGGGGGGAAGTCCACTGAGGCATGGGAGCTGCTGTGTCGACCGCCCCCGGTGCGGTAAACGCGACGCGAGGGGCGGGACTGGCTCCCGGCGTAGGGAAAACCCACGGCATGAAATGGGCCCCCGGCCCCGGGAATGGGCCTGGAACGGGGTACCCCCTGGTGCCACGAAGGTCCCGGGCATGAAGTAGACCCCCGGCACCGGGACAGGCCCGGGTGCCGGGAAGGGTCCGGATGTATATCCCGCAGGGGGAGGGAACCCCCCGGCAGGATCATACGGGGCAGCCAGACCTCCGGAGGCCGGTGGGACGGCCGGGTAACCCATAAACGGGGGCATAGTCCCCGGGTATGGGTGCGACGCGAATGTGGGGGCCGGAGGCCGCGCCAACACGCTGAGCAGCTCATCCATAGAGCGCTGGGCACGAAGCTGGCCCTCCACGGGAGCCTCGAGCAGGGCGTCCCGGGGAGCCGGGGGAGCCGTCGGGGGGAGACTGGTCCCGGCCGAGGTCCCCGCTGTCACCGGGAGCGACCTGGAGGTAGAAGCACCTAAGTTAAGAGGGAAGGTGGGAGGCGGTACCTGGGCCTGACCGCCTCCGGGTGGAAGCGCCGGGACAGCCGTGTCCCGGACGGGCGGCGCCGGGTCTCCGAGACCGGCGTCACCGGGAAGGGTGCGAGCCCTTGTTCTTGGGGGAGCCATGGCGTCTTGTCACGAGTCCCCACGGTCGGCGCCAACTGTCGTGGTATTGCGAATACCCCGGCAGGTTTTGTGAACGATCCTAGCGAAGATTACGCGGCGCGGGATGACCGGACGACCGGTCCTCCCCCGCCGGACAAACACAAGAAAAGATACGAGGATTTATACAGGTTCGGGTCCCGGTGGGGGCCCTAGTCCTGTCGGTGCGCTCCCGACCGGAGTCGGCTGGGGAGGCTCTCTCCGGGGGAGAGGCTTCCGGAGCACACCTGTGAGTTTAGCTATTCCAATCAATATGAATCACTTGCTTACAACTGAGGGGTACAAGGGCTATTTATAGCCCCAAAAAGAAACAAAAAGACCTATCTACCCCGGAAGCCACCGTCGGATTGAGGGGTTGCCACGTCCTTCTCCAGGTCAGACGTCTTGGATGCTTGACAGGGGGTTGCTGATTCCCGAGGCGCTCCTCGCGTGACCTGTACGTGATCAACAACCAGAGACTTTACCTTTAGAAGGCCGATGAGGCCCGGGCATGCACCGGAGGACAGGTCCCCGGGCCAAAGGCGGCGCCTGGGACCGGCGCCGGAGGCCAAGTCCCGGGAGCCGAAAGGCGGCGCCCGGGGAGGCACCGGAAGCCACGTCCCCGGGCCAATGGCGGCGCCCAGGACCGGTGCCGGAGGCCAGGTCCCGGGGGTCAAAAGGCGGCGCCCCGGGAGGCACTGGAGGCCAGTTCCCCTGGCAAATGGCGGCGCCCGGGACCGGCGCCGGAGGCCAGGTCCCGGGGGCCAAAAAGGCGGCGCCCTGGGAGGCACGAGAGGCCACGTCCCCGGGCAAATGGCGGTGCCTGAGACCGGTGCCGGAGGCCAGGTCCCAGGGGCCAAAAGGCGGTGCGCGGGCAGGCACCGGAGGCCACGTCCCCGAGCAAATGGCGGCGCCCGGGACCGGCGCCGGAGGCCTGGTCCCGGGGGCCAAAACGCGGCCCTCTGGGAGGCACCAGAGGCCACGTCCCCGGGCAAATGGCGGCGCCCGGGACCGGCGCCAGAGGCCAGGTCCCGGGGGCCAAATGGCAGCGCCCGAAGAGGCACCGGAGGCCACGTCCCTGGGCAAATGGCTGCGCCCGGGACCGGCGCCGGAGGCCAGGTCCCGCGGACCAAAAAGCGACGCCCTGGGAGGCACCGAAGGCCACGTCCCCGGGCAAATGGCGGCGCCCAGGACCGGTGCCGGAGGCCAGGTCCCTGGGGCCAAAAGGCGGCGCCCGGGGAGGCGCCGGGGGCCACGTCCCCGGGCAAATGGCGGCGCCCGGGACCGGCGCCGGAGGCCACGTCCTGGGAACCAAAAGGCCGCGCCCGGGGCAGGCGCCGGAGGCCACGTCCCTGGGCGAATGTGACGCAACTTACCTGGAGTTAGTCCCGCGGAGATTTCCCCCAACAGGCTACTGATCGAGGGGGATGGATGAGAAAATCTTCGGTGAATATTCGATACCGGACGGTATGTTTAAATGCCCTGATAACAAATCTATCAGATATGTTCGGGATGGTATTTCTCACCTCGACAAATCTCTTCACAAACTGACGAAGGATTTCGGTCGAAGTTTGCCATAGTCGATGGAGGTCGTCCTCTTTGCCCTGCTTTTGATAACAATTTTGTAAATTGTTGAGGATAGTATCACACAACATTTCCCAATTATAGATCGAACCCTTAGGTTGATTGAACAACCAGGTTCTCGCCAGTCCTTCGAGGACTATAGGTAGATAATTGGCCATGATCCTGTCATCGCCGCCTGCTGCTTGGATGGCAGTAATGTAGATTTGGATGAACTCGGATGGATTTTGAGTTCCATCAAATCTCTCTATGGCTCCTGGTTTAACTTGTCTGTCCAAATAACCGAGCGAAGGCTGTAACACCCTGAGCTTGGGGTGAAAATTTCTTTCTTAAAAAGTCATGCATGCATATGTCTCTTCTAGATCAGCCAAATCAGCCCCAGCTTTATTCTGTTCTAAGCCCAAAATCTTAAAATCTATCCTGTAGACCCAAATCAAGATCTGACTTTTCAGATTTGATCTATTATCTATCTTGAGTATAAAATCCTTCAGAACCCATATTCAATTCTATCCCTAACTTCCAGGTTTATCAACTCCTTTCTGTTTTCGAAAACAGAAATATCTTATATTACCCAAATACCCTAAGTTTCAGAAATTCAGATTTAATCAAAATCTTGACAAAGTTCAGACCAGATTATTCTTGGATTATGATCAAGGGTATGCCAATACCCTAATTTAAAAAATTGGCAGCCAGATTTCATCATCTAAACCTTTTTCGTAAATCAGTCCAGGAGTATCGCAGATCAGTCGTTTTCCAGATTTTTCTAAAAGACTGAAAAGGCAAAATATTACAAATCATCTCCAAATTCAAATCTGATTCAGGGAACACCTCCCAAATGCCATTCAACACAAAATCTTCTTATATGAGTATCTCAAAATCAAATCCTAAATCCCAGAATTCAAGATCAACAAAATTCAGATCTATTTTACCCTAATCTAATCAGTTTATATCAAAAATCATTCAATTGTTTCAAGTTTTATCTTCTATCTGTGCCAAATTATCTGTTGAATTAAGTTTGTCAAATCAGCAGAATCAAATTCAACCCTAACCATCTAAATCTCCAGATTTACAGATCAGTCCAAAACTCAAAATCTGAAATCACAAATCAGTCCAGATTCGACCAGGGCAGCAGCTAGTTCTCGACCAGTGCCTCGCCGTGATCTTTGCGCCGTGTTCGCTCGCCACCGGCCAAGCCTCGCCTGCGCTTGTGCTCGTGCATGATTGTGCTTGCTTTTGCGCACGCGTCCGCGTCTCAGCCATCGCCGTGGCAACGCCGTTGAACAGCCACCGCTCCCGTGCGCGACCAGCAGCAGCAACAACAGCTATTGTCAGCAACTTCATGCCACGTTGCTTCGCCGTGCCAGCTCTTGTTGCCACCGTTTGCACCGCCCAACATTGTTGAGTTCCAATGAACCGACAATTGGATCAGTTCAGAGCTGCCTGCTCATCGTCTTGTCGCTGCCGCTGTTTGTTCACCGTTGTCGCACCTGCGCCCGGCCAGTCAAGTCACCAGCGCCAATTTCTTTTCTGTTACCTCCTTGCCAACTCCGTCCCTGGTCTATTTAAGCAGCCAACACCTTGTGTAATCTCTACTTCCCCAGAATTTAGCTAAATCCCAAATCTCCTCTACTGTCGTCTTCTTCTCTGGCGAGTCCAGCACGAAGGCTCACGGTGCCAGCACACTCCACTGAACCTCTTGCCAAATTGAAGCCAGCAGTGAGTATCTCTCATCCTCCTGATCGTACTGTTGCACTCAATTGCTCTCCAGTGGACCCTAACGCCGGTGATCGCCGAAATCCTCGATTTGCCCTGTTCCGGCAATGTAGCCCGATTCAATCCAAATTAGCTCTCGATTCAGTAGAACAAATTGATCAGCGAGCTATTTTAAGCAAGCCTGTGCATCCAGATTTCCAAATTTAACTCTAATCAAAGCTTCCCCAAATTTGAACTTTACCAGCCGTTGGCTCATGTCGCCAGGACACACTGACAATCCTCCAGCCAAATTGACGTCGCCAGTAGCTTACTTGTACCCCTCTTTCACTCCATGAGCTTGGAATTGACTTCAAACCTCCTGTATCAAAAATGCCCAATTCCCGTGTCATCTTCTCCAGCGTCGCCCACCGGAAATCTATTCCCGGCCAATCTAGCTTCAGCCACCGTGTCCACCAGATGTGCCTTGAACTCCTGAGCATTTTGTCTTCTAGCCCGATCTCTAAAACTGTCCAGATTGCAAGATATAGCTATGCCAAGATCTTGTCCAGTGGCTTCACTGTGCCGTGTCGCCACCACACTTCTTCACTGATTTTCATGATCATCCAGCCATCTTCAACCTTGGAACCTATTGAATCAATTATTCCTGTTATGAAGGCCTACCTCCTAGACAAAGTGATGCATCAATTGGAGCTCTAGATCAAAAGTTAAGGCAAGCCCTAGTTTCTGGCCATGTCAGTTCAATGCCAGGCTATGTCAGCCAGTGGCATTAGCCCTTTTCACTTCCTTCCAGATGTGTATTTTGAGCATAACTTTGTCCCTTAGACTCCTGAGGTTGTGATCTACAATTTCTTTTTCTATCACAACTTGATTTGAGCCCTTGAACATCATTTTATTCTTAGCCCTAGTTTTTGACATTGTCAGCACTATGTCAGTGCATGCCAGTCAGTGGCATTGGCCTTGTTTACCCACTTCTGATTGTGCAATTGGAGAGCCACTTTGTCCACTAAATTTGTAGAGTTGTGATCTACACTTTCTTCTACTGTCACAACTTGAGATAAGCTCTCTAGCTTTCCTTGAAGCTATGCCAGAGCCTTGATCCGAATGTCAATCAACTGACATTCGCTGTTTTTGATCAAACCAGCCATAAAATTGATGTTCTTATTGTAGCCATGAGATCCTACGAGTTTCCAACACCCATCCTTAGCCAAATTCCGTGAAATTCTAGAATCTTGACTCAGTTCAGCTTGCAATCCTAATTATCTCCAGTATCGTTCAGTTATTCTGTTAAGCATATCTGCATATAAGTCATAAAACATTTTAATATAATAAGTAATCATTGTGTGTGTTGTTTGGTTTGTCATCGAGCAGATCCAGAAGCTAACTGTAAGGATTTTGCTGTTGACTCGTCATCAACTGCTGTTTCTTACGACGCCGAAGGCAAATCATATCCTTGGTCATCTTGAACATATATTTTAAGAGTTGCTATAACATAACCTTGAATATAGATAATATTGCATGTGAAAGATTGAGAATGGTTGAATTATGAATTGGCAGTACTAGACTGGTTATCTGTGAAATGTGAAATAAACAAGTTTTGAGCCATGAACTATTATATATGTATCTATATATTTATATTCATGAAAAAAACCCCTAGCCTTGCCCAGAATTTTGGTATGGAATGGTGGTAGCACTGGAGGTGCTAAACTGCAAAGGATAGCAGGCACTAAAGGTGCAGGGTTGTGGTTGGTCTGGTCACTGGCATATAAAGACTAGAACCTTGTGTTGTGTGTCTAGTGGCATGAACAATGTGCTAACCGCAAGCCTAGTATGGGACAGGCCTGAACAAGTACTTATGCGGATCGCACATGACACCCCTGCTGGAGTTGTGTAGTGATGCACGATTGGCACGGAGAATGGCTCCCACACATATCACTGAAGGTGATCTTGCACGCTGACCTAGTAATGGAAATATGCGTAGGGGTGGAGGTTTGGGTACAACCTGCCACAACTGTGGTTCGCAGAGACCCACAGGGTCAGGGGTGAATTGTGAGTGAAACATAACAAAAGTTCTTGTTATCTCCACCTTGCTGCTCACACTATGAAGTGAGTCAGGGGTCCAATCATTTTGATAGGAAGGGCTTGAAAGTGGAATATCTTGCGGGTAAATTGGTACCTCTCTGCAGAGTTAAAAACGTATTCGAATACTCCGAGCTCCCGGGTTTATAGGAGTCTGCTGCGGTGGATTAAATCCACGGGGTGTGACACAAGTATATTTTCTAAATAAAATTTATTCAATCAAGATTACCCAAATGACATGTGTTGTCATGATAAGGAGTGCTGCCGTGGGCTGTCGTGTGTCGACGTGTCGCGGTAGTGCTATAATCTAGTGAACTTGAATAATGATGCTATACTATGAAAGGTGCTGCCTTGAGATGAGTTGAGTTATGAAAGAAAACGGTTATTTTATAAACATCCATAATTCTTGACTAGTCTAGGTTCATATCATCCCTACTATATGTATCTACTCTTACCTATGACTTGCTGAGTACGTAAGTGCTCACCCTTGCAACCTACAAATCAGTAGATGCAGCATTCAATAATCAAGATGAAGGCATGGAGAACTTTGTGGATCCAGAAGGAGGAGAGTCAGTTCCGCCAGAGCCCTGATGTGTGTTGTTCTGCCGTCCACTTCTCATTGTGGGAGGGTCACCTATCTTCTGCGGTGTAGTTATTATTTTGCTAAACCTTGAATGCCGTGAAGGCATTGTAATCTCTTTATGTAATATTAAGGCCAGCAGGCCACACTGCTTAAATATTTTGTAAGTTACTCTACTGCAATGTAATATACTCCTGTGCTTGACTTACCCTGGGAAGTCAAGGGTATGCATATATGGGACTAGCTGCAGCGAGCTAGGTCTCCACGGGAGTAGTCGTAGTCCCAGTTTCGGGGCGCGACAAAGCCTGGGCGAGAAAGCTTTACAGCCAACATAAGGGCCATAAATCGACCTGCGACTTTCGACCTGATCGCGGGAGACCTCACAAAGGAGAGTCCACCCGTGGTCCTAAGTGAGAGTGGACAGGGACACTGATACGGGCCTAGACCGTCTCTCAATAGAACGAGGACGGTGCAGTAAGGCGAGTATTCTAGTCGTTCTTTCGACAGGGACTAGAGAAAACAAATCGTGTAAAATTAGACTAAATTGATGACAAGTGAAACTAAAATAGACGAGAAAATGAGAGACAGAATGTCAGAGGAAAGTGAAGAGAAAGAAAGAGGTGTTCGCCTCGACAAACGACTAGTGTTCATTCTGGACTAGCGTTTCGTAATAATAGTGATAGAAAGAAATCGCGTAGTGGTAGTGCGCGAGGCAGCGCGGACAACCATCATCGATCACAATCTACAGTGAGTACCGACAAACTGCAAGTACAAAACAAACACCAATCATTTAAAGTTCTCCTCAGCCATGACTCAACAACAAACACAAGCAGCAAATCCAGGATTCAACACAATTCAGCTCAGAGATGTAAATAATCACTTCGGTAAATAAAAAGATCAGATCATCTGAGAGAGATATACAATATGACTGAACAACCACATAATTAAGAGATTAGAGCCGTTAGGATGGGGGAAGATTTGCAAAACAAGCTCATTGTGTTAAGATTTCTAAAGTATAGATCTCTTAATTAGTGTCTACTCACAAGTTGCAAAGCTCACACAATGGTAAAAACAAACAAACAGAACAAAGCAAGCTTATGGCAACAAACCATACTGAATCAGAACCAGACTTTGATGTATCTGAAAGAGCAAATATTAATGCAATAACTCAATTGGAGCCAAAGGAGCAAACATCCATTCCATAATCAGAGAATCAAATCAAGAACAGCGGTTGCAACAATGCTTAACAGGAATTAGGCAAAACTGCAGAATTAGCAAGTTTGATCCAGAGCCGACATTTCAAGTAATCTCAGTTACAATACTGGTTCATCTCATACATCTCAGTGGAGTATCGATTAACCAAATCAAGAACAAAGATGAAGAAAAGAATTCATCACCAGTTTTGCTGTTGTAAATGGTTGAAGCTGTGGAAGCTGCTTGCTGTCGAGGTCGTGGTCGAAGCGGAGCTTCACGGCGAAGAACATGTCGAGGCCACAGCAGAGGAAGAAGGCGCCCGTGGAGCTGGTGCACGGTGAAGGTCGAAACCGCTGAGGATCGGCAGGATGTATTGGGGATTCGGCGGCGTCGTCGGGCGATGACGATGCGGCTCAGTGAGAGGCACAGCCGAACGGTGAAGAGGGAAGAGAGAGAGAAGATGGGACGAGTTGGAGCAAATAGCTGTGGGGTGGTGGAGGAAGCGACGGCGCAGCGCGGGTGTGGTGCTGGATGGCCAAATCCGGCGAGGGAGGCGTGGCGGCGGATCGGCTGCGTAGTGCCGATCCGCGGCGCAAGGAGGTTGAGGGGACTCGGGAGCGGCGGTGGCGGCGCTGTGGAGGTGTGGCTTGGGACGGAGGCACAGAGCGGTGGTGGTCCGGCGGCAACACGGCTCAGGTGGAGGCGCGGCGCGGTGGCACGCGGCCGGATTGGTGGCTAGAGATGTGGAGATCCGGTGGCAGCGCAGAGGGAGGCTATGGCGGCGAGAGGCCCGGATCTGGCCACGCCGGGATCGGTGGCAGATCTGGTGGCGTTGTGTGGTGTGGAGGAGATGATGTGGGTTTTAGGGAGTTGAGCTCGGGATGGAGGATATGGAGTGGATTTGTGGTGGTGAAATGGGGAAAGGTGAATACAGGGAAAAGGAAGAAGAAGGGGAGGAAGAGAAAGAGGAAAAATAAAGGCAGTGAAGGAGCTCTGCCGGCGGCGTACGGCCTGGTCGTCGCTGGCGTGGTGGATGGAGGTGTGGATCGCAAGGAGGAAGGCAGAAGAAGAAGGTAACAAAGGAAAAACTAGGCTGAGCTTCCTCTGGTGGCCGGCAGCAGGAGATAAAGCCCAAATTGGCATTTTTACACTTAGGTCCTTGGATTTTCAGAAATTGTAGAATGGACCTGGTGGCTAGGGTTTTGGAATTCCGGGCCCCAGAGACTCCGATTTCAGTGCGGTTGGTTCCTACGCGAACGCGGGAACACGCACTTCCATCAGGAATTGATCGGGAGTCGGAATGAGTCGATGAAGTGCATCCGTTAGCCAAAAATCCATCCAATCGTCACCGACCTGCGATAAAAATTGCAAAACGAGTAATCAGCTCGATTTGGCGAAAAATTTGGAATAATCTAGGCATATGCCGAGGTAAATGACTTATATGTGCAAAAGCATGGGGAAATGTACAGAAAAATAAGGTGAATCAAGTAAATATCAAACGCATTCCCTATTCCGAGGATCCTCTACTCGTCTAGCTTTATCGAGTAGAGATGGGACTAGTGGTAGACGATTACGTCTACCAGAACTAGAGTGCGAATACTCTCGGTTAGGGGAATGTGTCGCTGACCCGGAAGAACCTTAGATGCGACCTTGTCCAACCTTTCCACCAGAATTCTGGCGAAAGCCGGCTTCTGCGCATCTGTGACCATAGGAGGAAAATTACGCAGGACCTCTGCGATAGATCGAAGCCGGCCATGCGTACTTCTCCTAGGGGCACCAGGTGTTACCGTTTCTTTGTCCACCGGGAAACGCTTCGAGGGTAAGGATGGTGTCTGGTCGCGTCTGCGACCACGTGATCGCCGGGAAGAACTCGGAGAAGCATCGTAACGAGCCTGCGCATTTTGAAGAGCCTCTAGGGCTGTTCTGCGAAGTTCGTTGTCTTGTTGCTCGCGATCTTCATCTTCCTTCTGCTTGCGTTCTTGCTCTTCCCTAGCAGCCCATTGCTCGGGAGTTTCTTCCGATAAGGCAATGAACTGTCTAGGAAGAGAGGTCACCGATGGAGAAAACATCTCCGTTTATTCCGAGTCAGACTCGAAATCAAAGAGTTGATGGAGATTATCATGGTCAAACCTCCCCGGGCTGATTTCCCGGTCAACATCATTGTTTCCCTTAGCAGGGTCGTATGATGGACCGGACTCAACCTCTAACGCATTAAGAACCTCAGTAGGCTCTGGTTCTACATTGGTCGCCTCCTGGTCGATAGACATGACCTGAGTGGTCGAATCGACCTTCGGGAAGTCTTCGCCTCGGGCTTCCTCCATCGGAACATGATCACTGGGTGGAGCCATCTGGATGTGGGCATAATCCTCGAGATCAAAGTCGTTCTCGAAATCATATGCTCCAGCCATGATTCAGCGAACCTCCAGATGGAAATTAGGACGCCTTGAGAAAGGCCTCACGGTGGGCGCCAGCTGTCAACGATTCGGACTCGGGGTCCTTAGTCGAACTTATGCAGAATTTGTGAGTTGTGAGACCTTTCAGGGTGTCCCTCCGGAAAGGGATGATGAACTAAAGTTAACTGAAGCACAGAGAGATTTAGACAGGTTCGGGCCCTCGATGGTGGGAGTAACAGCACTACGTCCTGTTAAGATTTACTATGTGTAAGAAAAAGAGTTACAAAACTAGAGAAAGGATCCTCACAGGCGAGGATCTTCCCTATGTGTTTATACAAGACAATGCCAAAAAGACTTATGAAAGCTAATTGACTTAAACTAATGTCTTATGTTGGTCTTGTGATCTCTCTCCCCCTGTCTGATGCATTGGCTTATCCTTTTATATTGGTCGAAAAGGTGCCAATGTATAACGGATTCAAATAGTTGCTCGAGTGCAGTTTTGGTAACTGCCTTTAACCTCCATGCAGGCTTAACACGTGTAATTAAGGAATAACTGCATGTATTAACCTCTTGACGGTTGTCTCTATTCGTGGCGGAATCTTCTGGATATTCGAGATATGATTGTTGTAGGGACTAAGCAATCCCGCGTTTCCTGGTCAAGAGTATCCTGACCGCGTATTGCCTGCAATCATCTGATCGCGCACTATCTGCGCTCTTCTGTCCGCGTATCGCCTACGGGCTCCTAACTGCGCACTGTCTGTGGCCTGATCATGTAGAACCTGCAACTATGTGGTCGCGTATCTCAAAACAGCTCGAGATCATATCAACGGACACGCATCTGGTTCGGATCTATCTTGAACGAGATGTGCATTTGTTTTGAACCAGCTCGGGTATCAATCCTCGTCAACGAGCACGGGCCGTGCCACTAGTGGTGGATTTTTCGGTCGAAAACAAAAAACTATTTTATTATTTTGAAAATTCAATCCGAGTGTGCCACACGTCATGCTCAAGAATGTTGTCGCATCGTTAGGTTTTTGAAAACTTTTTAAAATTTTCTTTGAAAACAGCCCGAAACTGGCACTAGTCAAGGTCGAGGTTGTGCTCATTTCAGGTAAAACGAAAAGCTTTTTATTTTATTTTGAAAAATCTAACCGAAAGCGGCACTGGTCGTGCTCATACTCATGCTCGCCTCGGTTGGTTTTGGAAAAATGTTTTTCGTTGAAACATTTCTACCCGAAAGCAGCACTGGTCATTTTTCTGGTCGTGCTCATATCGGGTAAAAGAAAAACTTTGAGTTTTCAAAAAATCTTCAAATGGAAGCTACCACTGGTCGTAAACTTGGTCGTGGTCATCTCGACTGGGGTGAAAAATCAATTTTGAGTGTTTTAGCCAAACAAAACCCCAAAACTGGTCGTGCAAGTGGTCGTGGCCATCTCGGCCAATGTGAAAATTATGATTTTTTTTGTTTTTTTAAAAAGATTTAGCCCTAGTCTACAGAAAACAACTTTTGGGTGGTCAAACGACGTCAGAATTGAGTGATTTTTACGCTGCTTTGTTCATAAAAGAGAAAACTACATGTTAGTATATCGGGTTGCCTCCCGGCTAGCACTGGTTTAATGTCTCACTCGACGAAACGTCTTTGGCCATTTAAAATTCTATGGAATCGAAAGAATCGACTGAGTTCATCATACTTACATGGTCTCCCGCATTCTAATGCTTGATACAGTGCATGTTTACCTTGAAAGTGGTGCCCTTTTGTGCTCGAAGATCTACGGCACCATACGAAAAGTCCTTTTCTATTGCATACGGCCTAGTCTATCACAATTTCAATTTCTGTGGAAATAGTTTCAACCGAGCATTGAATAATAGAATCAAATCGCCTGGTTTAAATTCACGGTTGAGGATTCATTTGTCGTGCCACTTCTTCATATTGTCTTTATAGATCAAGGCACCTTCGTAGGATTTGTTCCAAAGTTCATCTAACTCATGAAATTCAATGATTCACCTTCGCCACGCTTTGTCAAAATCCCAGTTGAGTTCTTTTAACGCCCATAAAGCCCTGTGTGACAGTTCAACAGGCAAATGGCAGTTTTTACCAAATACAAGTTTGTAAGGTGTCATACCTAGTGGAGTCTTGAATGCAGTGCGATATGTCCAAAGCATATCTAGAATTTTGAGCCCCCAATCCATATGAGATGGTGCCACCATCTTCTGCAAGATTGACATGATTTCCCTGTTTGAGACTTCAAACTGTCCACTTGGTTGAGGGTGATATGCAAGAGGAACTTTATGAAGTACCCCATATTTCATTCGCAATTTCTGAAATTGGTAATTAGTAAAATGCGCACCGCCATCACTAATTACTAGTCGCGGTATACCAAATCAGGGAAAGATGACTATTTTGAAGAGCTTGATCACATGTTTTGATTCATTTGTTGGTGTAGCAATAGCCTCCACCCATTCAGAAACATAGTCAATTGCAACCAAGATGTAGGAGTTACCCATAGAATACGGGAAAGGTCCTATATAATCTACCCCCCCATACATCAAAGAGCTCAATTTCAAGAATATTTGTTAAAGGAATTTGATGTATTTTACTCAAATTTGCCGAATGTTGGCAAGGGTCACATTTTGCACAAAGTCATAAGCATATTTAAATAAAGAAGGCCAAAACAAACCTGATTGCAATACCTTAGCCACTATTTTTGAAGCTCCGGCGTGTCCACCACATGAGATGGATGACTGTATTCAAGAACACTTTGGATCTCGTGGTCGGGCGCGCATCTTCGAAATATGTTGTTTACTCCTTTTTTCAAAAGGTTCGAATCGTCCCAGTAGTAGCGTTGGATGTCATGGAGGAAGCGCTTTCGTTATCTACTTGTAAACCCTGGAGGAAGTTCATGGTTAAATAAGTAATTTGCAATATCAGCATACCATGGTTCTTGTTGAATCAAGTAAAGGTGCTCGTCGGATAAAGCATCATTGATGTGAACGTCGGCGGTGTCGGTTAAGAGTCGTGAGAGATGATCGGCGATGACATTCTAAGCACCTCCTTTATCTTTGATCTCTAAATCAAATTCCTGCAGTAGTAGGATCCATCGTGCAAGCCATGGCTTGGTTTCTGTCTTGGTCAAAAGATACTTAATAGCAACATGATCAGTATGCACAATAACTTTTGAACCAATTAAATATGGACGGAATTTATCTAGGGCATATACTATAGCAAGCAATTCTTTTTCAGTCGTAGTGTAATTACTTTGAGCATCATCCAAAGTTTTACTTACATACTATATAACATGTAAAATCTTGTTTGTTCTTTGCCCTAGAACCGCGCCAATTGCATAATCACTAGCATCACACATCAATTAAAAGGGTTCCTTCCAATTTGGAGGTTGTATGATGGGAGCAGTAGTTAATGCAAGTTTCAGTTAATTAAAGGAATCAAGACATTTATCATCAAAATCAAAAGGCACATCTATAACAAGCAAATGAGTGAGAGGTTTAGCAGTTTTGGAGAAATCCTTAATGAAACAGCGGTAGAAACTTGCATGTCCCAAGAAACTACGTATGCCCCAAGAAACTATGTATGCCCTTCACGTTCTTTGGTGGTGGAAGACTTGCTATGACCTTGATTTCTTCAATCCCTCATTCAGAAATGACATTAAAAACTACCATGCCTTCTTGAACAATGAATTGGCACTTTTCCCAATTTAGCACTAGGTTGACTTCTTCGCACCGCTTAAACTCGAGAAAGATTTCATAGACAGGCATAGAAAGAGGAACCATAAATGCTAAAATCATCCATAAAGACTTCCATTATGTCCTCGATTAAATCTAAAAAGGTAGCCATCATACATCGTTGAAAGGTTGAGGCGCGTTACATAACCCAAACGGCATTCGCCGGTAAGCAAAAGTACCGGAAGGACATGTAAACATCATCTTATCTTGATCATCGAGATGAAGTGGGATTTGAAATAATCCCGAATACCCATAAAGAAAACAAAAATATGCATGGTTGGCTAGTCTTACCAACATTTGATCAATGAAAGGTAATGGAAAGTGATCCTTCCTAGTGGCGCTATTCAATTTACGATAATCAATGCACATGTGTCATCTAGTAACAAGTCTAGTAGAGATCAACTCATTGTTAGCATTCTTAACCGCAGTCATACCTCCTTTCTTTGGAGCCACATGAACAGGACTAACCCAATTACTATCAGAGATAGGATAAATGATTCCCGCATCTAATAGTTTAGAAATTTTGGCTTTTACAGTTTCCTTCAAATTAGGGTTTAGTCTTCGTTGATGCTCAATGGAGGTTTCTGTTTCATCAACTAGAGAGATCCTATGCATGCAAATTTCAGGGCTAATCCCTTTGATATCATCAATTGAATAACCTAGAGCATTGCGATGCACACGAAGTAAAGAAATCAATTATTCTAGTTGTGAATCGGTCAAGTTTGCATTAACAATGACAGGTTGCATCTCATCATCATAGAAAAAATACATATTTCAGCGAGGAAAGAAGAGTTTTGAGGGTAGGTTTACTGACCTTTTCCTTACCTGTGGTGTTGGAATCCGAGATGTCCTCTGTGGATATTTCTTTTGTTGGTTCGTCGCTGTTTTCCTCATCTTCATCGCTACTGTCCGATTTTTTGTTGTCGAATATTTCATCTGTTCCTTCTCCAAAAGTGAGTCAAAGTGGCGACTCCTCTTCTAGGACTTCTTCTATATCATCTAGCTGCAAAGTTTTTCCTCATACATATGGCAGTTAACAAGGTTAGACATTTTAAATAAAATTTTCTCCTCCCCTATGCAAAAAGTAATTCTTCCCTCACGAACATCAATGAGAGCACCTGCTGTGCGGAGCATTGGTCGTCCCAATATAATAGGTATAGGAACATCTTCATCCATATCAAGAATGGCAAAATCAACTGGAAGATAAAATGTACCGACTTGAAGAGGCACATCTTCCAAGATTCCCTTCGGATGCTTCACCGAATGATCAGCAGGTTGCAGAACCATGCGTGTAGGCTTGATCTCACCCATGCTCAAACGTTGTGCGATGATTAAAGGCATCACACTAACGCTTACGCCTAGGTCGCAAAGAGCTCGATTTATGTGTAATGTACCTATGTTGCAAGGGATGGAAAAGCTCCCTTGATCCCACAGCTTTACTGACATCATATTCTGAATTAGAGCACTACAATTTTTGGTTAAAGCAAAGGTTTGAAATTCACTCAAATCCTTCTTTTTAGTAAGTATATCTTTCAAGAATTTTTCATAAGAAGGCATTTGAGTTACTAAGTCAGTAAAGGTCACAGTCACATTAAATTTTTCAAGATTTCAATAAATTTTTCAAATTTCTTATCGAGTTTCGCTTTTACATACCTTCCTGGAAAATGTGGAGTCGGATTATAAATACATGTTACCTAATTTTCTCCACCTTCCTTTTCTTTTGGTTCGGCAACCTTGTCATCATCCCTTGCCGATTGTGATGGTGTTTCTTCAGCATCGCTTGTTGGCACTGGTTCGGTTGGTGGTGTTCATTCGGGTAGCTTTGTTCCACTCCTTAGGATCACTGCATTAGAAACAAGAGCTTTAGAACAAGCTATAGAATTAATTTGCTCAGAATTGTGAGGATTGATAGGTTCAGAAGGAAGAGGGTTATTATTTTTCAGTGTAGGATTCGCTAATTGTGCGATTTGAGTCTCGAGCATGCGAACGTGAGTCGATATGTAGTCTATCTTTTGGCTCATGGACGTCTTCTCTTTCTCTTGGTTTACTAGAAAGTTCTCTAGCATACGCTCCATGTTGGACTGCTCGGGTTGTCGTTGATTTGGCAGTCGATAAGGTTGCTGATATTGTGATTGGAACGACAGCCTTTGAGTTTGGTATTGAGGGTACTGTTGTTGTAGTTGCTGCTGTCCAAATTTTGATGTGGGCGTTGAGGTTGCTGATTTTGTCCTGACCATGCAAAGTTTTGATTGTTGGACCATCCAGAGTTATACGAGTTAGGAAAAGCATTACCTTGCCGTTGTTGCATACCTTGAAAAGTGTTTGCCTGCTCCATGGATGGGTTAAATTGGCATTCATGGCCATAGTGGCCTTGTACGCAGCACAGTTCACATACAGGTGTAATTGCATTAACAGATGAAGTAGCATTTGATCCAAGAATAGCAAGTTTATCGGTTAAAAGTGCTACCTGTTCGGCTAATTGTGTCATTACACATACATCCGTGCTATTGATCGGAGATGGTTGAGCAGCTCGTTCGGTTCCCCATTGTGTGCAGGTCTGAGTTATACCTTCGATGAGGTCGTATGCTTCATCTACACTTTTGTTCATCAGTGTGCTGCCAGCTGCGGCATCTACAACCATCCATGCATTGTAGTTCAATCCGCTATAAAACGTTTGAACTACAAGCCACTTCTCTACTCCATGATGCAGACATTTGATCAGCAAGTCATTGTATCATTCCTAAGCATCATAAAGTGATTCACCTACCTGCTGAGAAAAAGATACAATCTGGTTGCGAATATGAACAGTTTTAGCAGGAGGGAAAAACTTACCAAGAAAAGCTCGTGAGAGTTCGTCCCAAGTAGTGATTGACATAGGAGGAAGAGTGTATAGCCATGCCCTTGCCTTCTCGCAAAGCAAGAAAGGAAAGAGCCTTAAACAAAGTGCATCCTGTGTTACTCCATGAATCTTGAAAGTATCACAATGCTCAAGAAACATATGGATGTAGTGATGGATCTTCAGTGGGAAGACCGCTTAATTGGTTTTGTTGATCCAAATTCAAAAGCACAGGTTTTATCTCAAAATTATTTGATTCAATTGGTGGTCTAAGAACACCAGATTGCAATCCCATGCTGAGCGGGATTGCATAATCTTTGAGTCTCTTTTGGTCCTCCATTATTGGTTGTACCTTGATATCTTCAAAAGTTTGTGAGTTTTCCTCCATTCTTACCTGTCTTGCCTAGTACCAAAGTTGGCGCGCGGTTTTGACAGGTGTGTCTGAGTTATCCAGCTTTGCACTACTTCCTGGAAAGGTTAGTGGTGCAAAGAAAAGAAGAAAAAGAAAATAGAAGAAAGATTGAGAAGTAAAACTGACATATTAGCGAAAATTAATCTAAAAAGATGAATTACCGTTGTTCCTCGACAACGGCGCCAAAAACTTGATCGCAACCGAAAGGGTCGTGATTGTGTAACAACTGCAAGTGAACGGTTGAACATGGGGCACTTGAGGGTCGAATTCCACGAGGAACAAGCGTATTCATCTTTCTAGTTTAATGGATCACTGATTAAGTCTAAACAATTTTTAGGGGTTATTTTTCTACAACTAAGTCTATCAATCTAGGGTTTGCAAGCTGGAATGAAAATCTAGGGTTTCGGGAGTTTCATAATCACCCTGTGCAATTCTATCCAAGGTCTAAGGATTGTAAGTTAATTTCAATTGTCTTCCAAGGCAAATTAAGTCTCCAGTTTGGGGCGCTGGGTCAACAATCAGAGGATCGCTTCCACTGTCACGTTTGGTGAGAGCCTCTCTGCTATTCAGGGTTCCGCGTCAAGGCGCTAAGAACACGAGAACTCCCATAAATTCTTGCTAAGGCTCAACTGTTATGTGTATTCCCGAAATGTGGATTTAGGGTTTGGAGGAAGAAAACATCATGAAATTACTCCAAAACTTGAAATCAAAACTGAGAAAGAATCACACCTTCATGATTAGGTCAACCCTAACCCTAGAGGGGATCTACTTACTAAAAACCATAATAATGCAGAAATAACAATAAAAATAAATAAAAACTTACTTGATTGCTTGAAATTGAAGTTGGGGTCCTTGCCGGCTTACAAAAGTAATAAAAACTTACTGGATTGCTTGAAATTGAAGTTGGGGTTCTTTTGAATTAAAACTAAACTAAGTCCTAATGGCTAGTAGGTAAAAAAAGCATGTTTAATTGAGCGAAAAACTTCTCTATTTATAGTACACATGAAAGCATGTCCAAAAGTAACTCCTTGACATGCAGGCAACAAAGTCTGCTTTCAAATAGTGCAAGAATGGATAATTTTAACTTAAAACTGACAAGATTCGACCAACTCTGATCCAATACGACTCTAAATAGAACAAATCTAGCTAAAACCAACCGAACTCTACTAGTTTGAGTCAAAACCGAATCAAAACGGCCACAAACGACCAATTTGGATCAAACCTGATTCAAATTGGCCCATCTACGACCAATCGTGGTCAAATCTGCGTCACAACGACCGGTTTGGATTAGAACCGATCAAAAAAGAGCTGAGGAGTCCAATTCGAACACGAGCAAGACATGTTGTGTAATCGCGGCCACACATGCATAGTGGCCGAAACCGACTCGATCACGATCGGGATACGTGGCTCTTTTACGACTAGACACGTGGAGTAGCCAAAACCGAGCGGTAATCTTTTCAACCGTGTTGTATTCGACCAGGTCTTCTTTTTGAGCCAGACTCTTTTTCGAGTACAAGTCATTTTTCGCTCGTGTTTCGTATGGTTTGGATTTTTACCTGCCAATTTGACTTTCACCAGGGATTTTTGCTGCTCCAGTTTGTTTTCTTGGTCGTTGGAGGCTCAAATATGGTCAAAATTGCCTCAAATTTGGAAGGTTTCATCCCTGAAACATGATGAACACAACCATGAAAGAAATTTGAAAAATAATCAAATTTTACACACAAAAATGTCGCATCAAAGGCGTTTTAAGCATGATTTGCATGTTTTCAATACTAAACCTAGGGTAAAAGTGCTACCAAGTTAGCACTTATCACCTTCCTTTCTTTATTCGAAGGCACTTCCAGGTTTAGTAACTCTCGTATTGTTTGCTCATATACTATCTGCGACCATGTAACCACGCCCAGGGTGACCGTAGATAAATGTCTCTGTGATTAGTGTGATCGCGGGTACTGTAATATGTGAGACTACGGACTATGCGATAATAGATATTGTGACCACAGAGGTCTGCGACCACAAACATTCAAACCACAGGTACTACAGTAGAGTAATAGTAATCCGTGATGGGCCTTCGTGTCTAATTGACAAGATGGGCAAGGTTATGTCCAGAATATCTTGGACTATTCTCTGAACTCTTTTTGTGGTCTCTTGCGACCATGGAAGGGCATAAAACAGATAACTTGGCTCTCTCTCTCTCTCTCTCTTCGTGGTCTCCTGCGCCCACGAAACGGCATAAGCAAATAACTCAGGTAATAATATATGTCAGTAATTCTATCCAAGGTCTGAGAATTGGAAGTTAATTTCAATCGTTTCGCAAGAAAGATTACGTTGCCACTAGGGTCGCTAGTACAATAGTCAGAAGATCACTTCCACTGTTATGTTCGGTGAGAGCCTCTTGTGGCACATACTCACCTTCAGTCGTGGCAGGACTTACTAAAGATGAATGAATTGCTTTCTCCAATTCCTGGTCAATAACGAGGTCCTAGGAAAGATTCTCCTCAGTGCAAGGCTCTGAGGCCACATCATCTTCTTCCATTGGAAGAGTGTCATCATCCATGTCAATGTCAATGCAATCCTCGAGATCAAAATCATTCTCGGAATTATGCAGACAAGACATGATGATCTATAGATACGATAACCTTAGGCGATGAAGAAGAATGCTTTGATGGAGCCTGATATCCACACGCTTCGCCTTAACATGCGTGCATGAAGTTTGGACCCGATCTTCTGTTGTAGGAGAAATCCGTGGATAAATACAAGTTGTGGACTTGAGGAAGGGGCGGCTAACAACGATCCAAGAACACGACCAACAACCTCACAATCGCTAAACCACTTCTCAAATTGGTTATTAGCCAAGCAAAGCTAGATTGAGCTGTTCACGGAGAGCAACTCAAGCAAATCAATAAAGAAAAGCAAGAGCAACAGTGGAAGGATATCAACACTCAATAATCTAAATTATGTTGAACTGTGAGACCCCAAATTGTACAAGTCGGCAACCATGGCACGAGAGTACAATATTCAACGAAGTCTACCTAAAACTAAGACCATGCCTTCTCTTTTATAAAGGATGTTGTCTACAAAATATTGAAGGTTTAAAACCAGAATTCTAATCTTAAAATAATTTGAAACAAAATAGAATCCTAACAAACTATAAAAAGAAATCCGGAACTATTTTTCATGGATTCAGATGGGACTCTTTCCTCTAGTGCACTCGTCATTCTTTCGGGTCTCCTGGTTGCATATAACATCAGATTTTGATGATTCTTGATGCATTGGAAATCTCTTCAAATATCTTTCCAACAAGTGCTCACAAGGATGAGTTGGACATCTGTGCTGAATCTGGTGCTTGGTCGAAAGCTCAGATCAAACAATTGATCGTCGCTTGGTCGGCTGGCTGTTTAGTTTCCATGCTGCGACCATGTGCTTCCGATCATGGGTTGCGACATTGTGCTTCTGACCATGGGCTGAGACCTTGTGCTTCCAACCATGGGCTGTGACTTTGGCAGTGTTGTGACCTGGAGCCTTTCTGGTCGAATGCAGAGTTCTTCCGAATGATGAGATCAAAATGATCAAAGTTGCAAGAAAAGTGTTCATTCTTCCTTGGCTAAGAGCTGGATCAGCAACTTCATCCATAACTCCCTTGCATGTAACAAAAAGCAAAGAACAATCATTAGGTAATATCATTTGTCCTATAATTAAATAATTAATTCACCCAAGAAATGAATTCACTTGTCGTCCAACGCGACGCTCATCTGCTCATGTTAATGCATGTAAATGTGTGGCCGTGATGTCCTCATCATAATCCCCTTCTTTAAAAAGAGTTGTCCTCGACTCTTGCCCATCGTTCTCACCCAAGTATGGAGATAAATCAGCACATTGAATGTATCACTCACTCCATAGTCCTCAGGTAGCTCCAACTTGTAAACATTGCCATTGATCTTGGCAAGACTTTTGAATGGAACATCACCTTGTGGCATTAGTTTCAACTTATGTTGTTCTGGAAAACGATTGCGGCACAAATGTGTTGGGGGAAATCTCTGCCCTATCGGTCCCAGTGACCACGTCCCGAACACCACCATGTGCCCGGTGACCATGGCCCCCGGTGCCTCGGTCCCGGGTGCCGCCATCTACCTAGTGACAAAGGCCCCCGGTGGCCCCGTCTCAGGTGCCGTCATTTGCTCGGTGGCAAAGGCCCCCAGTGGTCGGGTCCCGGGCGCCGCCATGTGCCCGGTGACCGTGGCCCCGGTGGACCGGTCCCAAGCGCCGCCTCGGGTAACGCCACTTTGCCCGGTCGCCCTTCCCCGAGCACCATCATTTGCCAAGTGACCATGGCCCCCGGTGGCTCAAAGCCGGGCGCCGCCATCTGCCCGGTGACCATGGCCCCCGGTGGCTCGGTCCCGGGTGCCACCATCTACCCGATGGCCACACCCTGGGCACCGTCATCTGCCCGGTGACCATGGACCCCGGTAGCTCGGTCCCAAGCACCACCATCTGCCTGCTGGCGAAGGCCCCCGTTGGTCCTGCCACGGGCACCGCCTTTGGCACGGGGACAAGGGCCCCAGGTGGCACTACCCCGGGTGTCGCCATTTGCCAGGTGACCATGGCTCTCGGTGGCCCGGTCCCTGGTGCCGCCGTCTACCCGGTGGCAAAGGCCCCCATTGGTCCTGTCCCGGGCGTCGCCTTTTGTGGGACCCTCATTTGAGGATTCCAGTGGCAATCGCCCAGGTGGATTGCACTAAGAAAAGGCACATTACAGCTCACAACAACAAGATGCATTATATAAAAATGCGAGTAATTAAAAACAAGTGCTGGTCGCAAGGACCAACATTACAATAACTTAGCGCCGAAATGACGCATTTAATTGTTAATACAAATTAAGGAGTTTTCGACACGAGGGTCGGCACACAATAAAATAGCAACGATAAACAAAAGGACTCCTTCAGTCTTCTTTCTCTGCAGCGGCGGCATTGCATGGGCCTTCTCCACATCGAACTCCACCTTGGTGCATAACCCTTTAACCAGATGGGTCCTCAGTTTCTTCTTCTTGTTCCACATTGGGTTCAAGACCATAAGATTCAGGGTCGGCGAATCCTCCCTCTAAATTTGTTTGTAAAAGCAAGGGTGAGCACATTGTCCACATGGTGCTCAACAAGTCCCAAGTAACAATGCATAAATATATAGATGATGGGGAGTTTCTCAAAGAACAGCTCTTTGGCTCTGTGTATAAATATATAATAGATTTTCACATGTAGCTTTAAAGAAAGGTCTTTATTCTCGAAAGCGGGGCTTTTGAAATCCTAAGCTAGATTTTCAGAAATGTTGTGTGTGGCGGTCTTTCATGAGTCACCACTTTACTCAGATTTTGTGAAAAACTTCCAAAAGCTACTTGTGCTGCATCGACGTGAATAGAATTCACAGCGCGCAGACTCCATGACCTGGGAGCTCAGAGTATCCGATACTTTTTAAACTTTGCAAAGGTGTACCACCTTAATCCACCAATCATTCGGCTTTCAAGTCGGATCAGCTTCATGCGACTTTTACGCATGTGACAAGGCCGAGATGACACAACAATTTACAGTCCTAGTATTAACTATTTCCCTGCCCGGTAAATAGACAGTTAAGTCTCAAGTACCGTTGTGGGTCCTCCCCACTGCCTTACTTCCTAGCCTGGGCCTATGTTCTCGCAAGACACATAGCCTCTCTTGATGACAGTCGCGCACGACTTAATCTGGCTTAGGGCGTCTTCCTTCTTTCCACCTTTTCCTCTCATGATTTTTCTGAACTCACATCACTCATGGCCTTCTGCGGCCCACCAGTTCTCGCAAGAAACTGGACCGACAACCATTGCAGGGAAAAGCTAAGACTAAAGAAAGCTACTAAGTTGCGCCCGTCCCATAAACAGGCAGGTGGTTGGTACGTTTTTCATGCCGCATAGAAGCACAACACAAGGTTCTAGTCCTTATGAATCTTTAGTGAGGAGTCTTTCACATTCCCAGTGCGCACACAGCACCATCCAATCAAACCATCCTCACTATCGATTCCAATCACATTTTCTTTCACAAAAAGGGGTTTTGAACATGCCTTTCTCATATGTGACCATTCAACATTTGTCATATAATCTTTAAGCATAGCATAGCCTAAGCATGATAATCTAGGGTAACAAGGGTGCAGGGATATTCAATATCAAAGGGGGCTTTACAATCATTTAGGTCATATCTAGTCATTTTATTGAAACATAATTCTTATTTGAATCTAAGGCATGCATATACTGGAAAACAGTTAACATACTTTATTTCAAAATAGCAGGTGAGACATGATCAAGGGTTTGAGACTTGCCTTGCAGTGACGGGTCTAGCTGCTCAAATGAATCTTCAGGGATCTCCTCTGCTCCTTCAACGTCTGGTTTCACGACGGGTACAAACAACACATACACACTATATAAGCACACAAGCACTAGAAAATAATGCGTAAATACATCATGCATGCAGGGGAATTGGTTTAGACAAGGTCACTTGACATTGGTTGAAGAGATGGGTTCAAAGGGCTTGAATGTCGAAGGGCTGACATTCGACTCATGGCTTGACATTGCCGTAAATCGGTTCTAGGTTTGTTTTCTGGAGATGTGATAGTAGGGAATGTTGTAGAACATGGCTCAAAAGGCTTAGTGGACAAAGTGGCATTTCAATTGCTCAAAAGAAACAAGTCTAAATCATCCAATGCCACAGGTGGACATGCACTGACATAGTGTTTGACATGGCCAGAAACTAGGGCATTGCATAACTTTTGACTCAGAGCTCCAATTGATGCACAACTTTGTCTAGGGTTTAGGCATTGATATCAGCTACAAAACTCTCAACAGGCTCAAGGGCTGAAAGTGGCCGGAGGGTGGCCAAATCCGGTGAGCAAACACGGTGGCCTGGACATGGACTGAGCCACTGGACAGCAACCTTGGCATGGCTATAACTTTTGATTCAGGTCGATTTAGGGGTCGGGCTAGTAGACAAAATTGCTCAGGGGGTTGAGATCTATCTAAATGACAAGGTCTCATCGGCTGGTTTGGCCGAAAAGCGAACTCCGGCGATCGGGCCCGAAGACGAAGGCACCGATTTGGGGGTTTTCGTTCCAGGGCGTTTGAACTCAATTCAACGCTCGGGAAGCATCTAGGGGCTGTCAAAAGGCTATTGGTGCACTCAATTTTGCCAGAGATCGGCTGGAGAAGCGCAGCGGCGTGCTTCGGCGAACTACCGAGGCTCGAACATGGAAATCCGGCGCTCGGGGCAAAATTGGCGAATCCAGGCTTGCAGGTTTGTTCCTCCTAGCTCACTGATCAACATCCTCTACAGGCACGAGGATCAATTTGGCTTGAATCGCTCGGCATTGCGGGAACAGGGGATTTCGATTTTCCAGTGATTGCCGGCGTTGAGGTGCGCCGGGGACCAATTGATGGCTATGAAACGTACAGGGGGATGAAAGGAGCTTACTGGTGGCGTTGGTTTGGAGGGGGAAGCTTCGGGCGAGGCTGGCGCCGTAAGCTTCAACGGTTGCTCGCCGGGGAAGATGAACTTCGCGGCGGCGCTGAGGAACTCAACTACTCTCTGGTGAAGGAAGCTACGGTTTGAAGTTGTGGAATGGTGTGAGGCAATGCTGGGCAAGGGAGGGGGTTTATATAGCCGTGGGTGAGGCTCTCGGGAGCAGCAGCAATCGCCGGGGATATCTTCTTCTGACGCCGGGACGGTCATCGATGCATTTCGGGACGCGGCGGGGGCTCTGCCAGAGACGGTGAATCGCGGGATATCAGGATTCCGTCAGGAGGTGGTGGCGAAGATCTTCGGGATGGCAGCCAAGTGGCATAAAGCTCCTGGCAGCAGCAGCAGCAGCAGGCACGCGCGGGGAAGAAGATGGCACGGTGGGGCTTGAGCGCTCCACGGTGGCGGTACAGCTGCGCACGGCTGGTGGCTACGTGGCCATGAGGTGGCAGCGCGAGGGGCTTCACCGGCGACGAGTTCAACGGTGCGGCAAAGCGGCAGGGCGCTGGTCGAACGAGCACTGGTCGCGGTCGTGGACGTGGTCTCCTGGTCGTGGTCGAAGAAAAGGCCAGGGGCTTGTTTGCAAGGTTTTGGACTGAAACGCGAAGGTTTTGGCTCGGGAATTTGGGCCTAAATGCAATTCTGAAGATCTGAAGGGCTGATTTGAATTCTGATTTTGCAGATGAGTGCTACTAAATGTCTTGGACTCATCTAGCAGGAAAAATGATGAAATCCGATAACATCTGGTGGTTTTGACAAAATTCGAAAACAGGGTAATTAGGGTAAATAGGGTTTGAACTTTTGTCGAGGCTAAAACTAGGGTTTTGGTCGAGATTCTGGAATTCTTCCAGAAGGGAAAAATGTTCAGAAAAATGAAATAAGGTTATCACTTGATCAGATTTGGATTTTGAGGTGATCTGGGACTTTTAGCCTTTTTGGGTTTTCGGAAATTTCTGAAAAGGACTAAATTGAAACACTTTTGGACTGAAATGTGAAAACGATCTGGTCAATGAAGTTTAGCAGCCAACTTTTTAGGTTAAGGTAGTGGCATACCCAAGATCAAGATAGGGTTAAAATATCAGGGTTTCCAAAGAAGTTATGCCGATTCGCAAGCAGAAAAGATAATCAAAAACTGGGGTGTTACACCTTTGTCCCAGGGACGAGGGCCCCCGGTGGCCCCGACCCGGGCGGAGGCCGCAAGTGCCTCCTGCGTAGGGTCACGTGGGGGTCACGTGAGGAGAGCCTTGGGAACTAGCAAGGACACTTGTCAAGCATCCAAGCCCCTCAACCGGTGGAATGACGTCGATACCCTCCGATCCAACGGCTGTGTTAGTTATGTCTTTTTGCTTCTTTTGGGCCTATATATGCCCTTGTACCCCTCTTTTGTAAGAGAGAACAATTCATTTTTTGCATCAATACACAAAAAACCTATAGGCGTGCTTTGGAGCACTCTCCCCATGAGAGAACTCCCCCAACCGACTCAAGTTGGGAGCACGTCGACTGGACTAGGGTCTCCACTGAGACCTGAACCTGTATAAATCCTTGGGTCACTCTCTGTGCTTGCCCAACGGGAGGTGACCGGTAACGCGGTCAGCTCGTGTCATTGTTCATTAGCTAGGATCTTCCACAAAAACTGTCGGGGTATTTGCAATACCACGACAAATTGTAACCAAACGAAATCTCCTTCTTCGAACACAACTTCCTTTCTGCCTTTATCTACATGCTTCTTATACTGTACCTGCATCTTCTCAATGTTTGCTTTGGTCGTTTCATGTATCTTATGAATCATATCTCAGCACGCTATTCAGCATCAGGATTACTTCTTTCTGAAAGTGGTAGAGGTAACAAATCAATTGGTGCAGTAGGTTTAAATCCATAGATGACCTCGAACGGATAAAACTTGGTAGTAGATGCACGACACGGTTGTAGGCGAATTCAATGTATGGAAAACACTCGTCCTAAAGCTTCAAATTTTTCTTGAGAACTGCCCGTAGAATGGTACCAAGTGTTCGCTTGACGACCTCGGTTTGGCCATCAGTTTGGGGATGATAGGTCATGGAAAACAACAGCTTCATTCCAAGCTTACCCCAAAGCATCCGCCAAAAGTGGCTCAAAAATTTGGTATCATGATAAAAAACAATTGTCCTTGGTACTCCATGGAGGTGAACGACCTCGCTGAAAAACAAATCACCAATATGGGTAGCATCATCGCTCTTATGACAAGGTATAAAATGAGCCATTTTAGAAAACCTATCAACGACAACAAATATACTATCCCTCCCCTTCATAGTCCTTGATAATCCTAGCACAAAATCCATAGAAATATCATCCCAAGGTACTTTCGGGATAGGAGAGGCATATATAATCTGTAACACCCTGAGTTTAGGGGTGAAAACTTTCTTTTTCATGAACATCATGCATGCATAACACCATGTATCTGTAGTAGGAGCCAGATCAGTATCTATCTCAAACCCTAAAATCTCAAAATCTTCCTTGTGAATCCAAATCAAGATCAGATTACTCAGATATGATCTATCAGTCACTCTGAACATAAAAGTCTTCAGAAGCTAGATTCAATTCCATCTCTAACTTTCAGATTTATCAATTTCTTTCTGTTTTCGAAAATAGAAATTCAAATTACTATTTTAATTACCCTAAATATTCTGAACTCAGATTTAGTGAAGTTTTAACCTAATTCAGATCAGATTACCCTTGGACTATGATCATGGGTATGCCAATACCTTAATCCAGAAAGTTGACAGTCAGATTTCTTCATCTAAGTCTTTTTCACAGATCAGTCCAAATTATATCGCAAATGAGTCCTTTATCTGATATCTGGAAACCCAAAAAGGCCAAAATCTTCAGATCAACTCCAAATTCAAGATTTCTTTAGCAAATCATTTCTAAATGCTACTTGATACAATTTACCCTTCTGTCCAGATTACAAAATCTCATCCTAGATGCCAGAATTCGAAATCAACAAAACTCAGATCTTATTTTACCCTAAAGTACCCTATTTTCAGTTTATATCGAAAAACATCAAATCGTACCAGATTTCATCAAATCTCTTGCTAGATGAGTATAAGATATAAGTTTATACTCAGCTGTGAAATCAGATTGCAAATCAACTATTTCTAAGTCAGAAATTACAATTCAGTCCAAAGCAAATTTTCAGAATTTGCAATTTAGTCCAAATGGCTGTTTTCGACCTCACCTGCTGTACACGACCAGGGAAGCTACAATTCACGTCCAGTAGTGCACGGCGACTTCGACCACAGCCGGCACCGTGTTGCTTCGACCTCAGCTAGCGTGGAACACTACCTCTGCGATCGCGACCAGGAGCGCCTCGTCGTCGTGATCGTGGCCGTTGAACAACGCCGCTTTAGCCGTGATTTCGCAACCGCCTTTGCATGCACACGTGTTTGCTCTTCAGTTGTTGCCGTAGCCACCTCCATCCAGCACACCAGCTGCTACATGCCAGAGAGAAGCTTTGCTTGCTTGTGCTCGCCGTTGCTTCAGCGCGAAGGTGCACTGGCGCAAGCATCTTAGCTTCAAGCCGTGAGCTTGAGCTTCATTTCATTTTGCTTTGCCTATAAATAGCAATCCCAGAAAAGCTTATCCACCTTTAGCAGAGCTCTCCAACACCCTCAAGCAGATTAAATCGTATTCCTTCTCGCCGTTGCTTTCTTCTCCGGCGAGCTCAGCATGGAGGCTCACGGTGACAACCTCAACCGCAGCCTCAATTCCCAAATTGACACCACCAGTGAGTTCCCCATATCTCACTATCTGTGCTGTAGCATTTAATTGAACTCTTATGCACCTCATCGCCGGTGATCGCCGGCAATTGCTGAAATTAGTGAAATGCCCTGTTCCAGTTGCATAAGTCAAATTAGCCCGAATTAGCCTTCGATTCAATAGACAAAAATGATCAGTGAGCTGTTTTAAGCAAGCCTGTGAAGTGGAATTGTGAAATTGACCAAGAACTGAAGCTTTTCCCTAGGCCGAGCTTCACCAACCGCCGGCGAACGTCGCCAGCCTCCTCCGGTGATTCTCCGGCCAATTCAATCATGCCAGAAGCTTTCTTATACCTTCTAAATGCTCTCCAAGCAAGGAATCGAGTTCAAACTTCGTGTAGCCAAAACCCCCAATATCAATGTCTTCTTCTCCGGCGCCGGCCACCGGAAAAGCATTCCCGGCCGATCCAGCTCCAGAAACCTTGTCCACCAGATGCGCCTTGATCTCCTAAGCAACTTTGCCTACAAGCTCGACTTCCAATTCGGCCTAAATCAGAAGATATAGCTATGCCCTAATTCCTGTCCTGTGCTGTGATTTGAAGCTTCAGCCACCAAGTTCATTGCCAGTTTTCATCACTTTCTGGCCATCTCCTGCCCTAGATCCAGTTGAGTGAATTGTTCCTGTTACTGAGGCCTACCTCCCAGACAAAGTGGTGCATCAATTGGAGCCCTGGATCAAAAGTTATGGCAAGCCCTAGTTTCTGGCTATGTCAGTGCAATGCCAGGCTATGTCAGCCAGTGGCATTAGCCCTTTTCACTTCTTTCCTGATGTGCATTTTGAGCATGACTTTGTCCCTTAGAATCCTAAGGTTGTGATCTACAATTTCTTCTTCTATCACAACTTGACTTGAGCCCTTGAACTGTATTTTATGCTTAGCCCTAGATTTTGACATTATCAGCCCAATGTCAGAGCATGTCAGTCAGTGGCATTAGTTCATTTCACCTCTTTCCAGAACTGCAAACTGAAAATAACCTTGTTCCTTGGACTTGTGGAGTTGTGTTCTACATTTTATTCTACTGCCACAAGTTGAGATAGTCCTTCTATCATCCATCGACCCTATGTTGATGCCTTGAACCGAATGTCGACCTAAAGATGTTCGCTGTTTTTGAGCGAATCAGTCGCAACCTTGATATCATTATGATATCTTGAGACATTTGGAACCTTGTAAACCTTTGACAACTAATCTTAACCTTGGTTTCCATATCTTAACCCTAATCAACTTCTAAACCTAATCATTTCAGAATCGTCTAATCATTTCAGAATCATTGAGACATTGATCTTTGCATTATTGCAAGTAGTATAATAATGTATTGAAAAGGTTATGATTCTTGGTTGTTTGTTTGATCTTTGCTCAGAGTCGGAGCCAGAGTTCGAGGACTTCACTGCTGACCCGACATCAACTGCTATATTTTACGACGCGGAAGGCAAGTCATAGTCTTGATCATCTTGAACCTATATTTTATGAATTGCTATGATATGACCTTGAGTATAAGTAGTATTGCATGAGAATGGATGAATTGTGAATTGGCAGTACTAAGATGGATGCTTGTGAAATGTGAATTGATCAAATAGTGAGCCATAAACTATTATAAGTGTATTTATATATATTCATGAAATAGAACCTTTAGCCGTGACCAGGGTTTTGGTATGAAATGGTGGTACTAGCACTAGTTGTGCTTGGCTGCACTGGAGGTGCAGGCACTGTAGGTGCATGGTGTGTGGTATGATCTGGTCACTGGCATATAAGGACTAAAACCTTGTGTTGTGCGTCTAGTGGCATGAAACACGTGCTAACCGCAAGCCTGGTATGGGACAAGCACGACCAAGTATCCTTGCCGAACTATTGCCCTAGCTCTGCATAGAGTCTATAACCTAAATAATAATGTGCACTAATACTGTTTACTGGTCAGGGAGGGAAGATCCCTCTTGGCCCACTTACACTGACGGTTGGGACGAGCCCAGCCGATTCGTCTGAGTGAAAGATCGTGCAACTGATGTGGTTCCAGGGCACGAGTGCTGGATGTGGTTTCCCAGCACAAACCCCTCGTGTGTCCGCTCACTATTGGTGGAGAGGGTCTCCCACCGCGGCCCAATACTGAGTGAGGGGTAGGGTGAAGGTATGAGAGGGAAGATCCCTACAATGCTTCATAACTGTATTAGGAACCCCACCCGGAGGTGGAATTCCTGGGCCACTGACCGGTGGTGAACCTTTTACAGGGCAGAGCTAGTATAATGGCAAGGCAGGGTGAAAAGCGTGTTATTCTCAACTCAGTGGCGCGCTTAAAGCACCATGATCGAACCTGGCATAGGAGACTCATATGCTTAAAGTAGCGTGTTGGGCAAAAGACCTATGCTCGTGGTCTACAGTGGTAGTTGAGAAGTCTTGTGGGTAAATTGGTACCTCTCTACAGAGTTAAAAACGTATTCGAATACTCTGAGCTCCCGGGTTTATAGGAGTCTGCTGCGGTGGATTAAATCCACGGGGTGTGACACAAGTATTATTTTCTAAATAAAATTTGAGAAGTCAAGATTACCCAAATGACATGTGTTGTCATGATAAGGGGTGCTACCGTGGGCTGTCGTGTGTCGACGTGTCGCGGAAGTGCTATAATCTAGTGAATATAAATAGTGATGATATGTTATGAAAAGTGCTGCCATGAGATGAGACATGATAGTAAAGACTACTTTATAAACATCCATAATTCTTGACTAGTCTAGGTTCATAACAACATTACTATAAGTACCTACTCTTCCCTATGACTTGCTGAGTACGTAAGTACTCACCCTTGCAACTTACAACCCAGAAGATGGAGCGTACCAAGATCAAGAGGAAGGCGTGGAGAACTTCTTGGACCAACAAGGAGAGCCAGAACCGCCAAATCCCTGATGTGTTGTTCTGCCGTCAACTTCTTACTGTGGAAGGGACACCCATCATCCGCTGTGTAGAAGTTTTATTTTTGCTTCAACTAAACCTTGATGCCGCGAAGGTATTGTAATTTTTTATGTAATATCAAGGCCAGCAGGCCACACTGCTTAACTATTTTGTAAGTTACTCTGTTGCAATGTGAATATACTCCTGTGCTTGACTTATCCTGGGAAGTCAAGGGTATGTTTATGCTATGCATATATGGGACCAGCTGCAGCGAGCTAGGTCTCTACAGGAGTAATCGTAGTCCCAATTTCGGGGCGCGACATAATCCATGTGGATTTAAGCGAGCTTTAGCTGTGTCACAAGTAGTGCATCGCCGTAAGTAGCGCTCAACATCTTGCATCATCTTTGGCCAGTAAAAGTGGGTGGCCAAAACGTCTTTTGTTTTGAGAATCCCAAAATGTCCCATTAGACCACCACCGTGAGCCTCCTGCAACAACAGAAGATGAACAGAACTCGCGGGAACACAAAGCATGTTAGCTCTAAACAAATATCCATCATTCAGCACATATCGGGCCCAACATCTTCCTTCTTTACAATTAATGTAAAGGTCTTCGAAATCCAAATCAGTAGAATATAGGTCCTTTAAACTTTCCAACCCAAGAATTTTGCAATCAAGTTGGGATAACATGATGTAACGTCTAGACAATGCGTCAACAACAAAATTATCTATACCTTTCTTATATTTCACAACATACGTAAAGGTTTCAATAAATTTAATCCACTTATCATGTCTACGATTCAACTTACTTTGAGTACGAATGTGCTTTAGTGATTCATGATCCGAATGTATATGTAACACCCTGGTTTTGGGGGTGAAAATTTCCTTTTCATTAAAAAGAATCATGCATGCATGTATCTCTGTAGAAGTAGCCAGATCCTCCAGCTTTAATCTATCCTAAGCCCCAAAAATGTAAAAATCTATTTTGTAAGCCCAAATCAAATTCAGATTATCCAGATACAATCTATTATCTATCCTGAGTATAAAAGCCTTCAGAAGCCAGATCAAATTTGAAGCCTAACTTCCAGAATTATCAATCCCTTTCTGCTTTCGAAAACAGAAATATTATATCACCCTAAGTACCCTATTTTTGTTTTGGCCAAAAACCATTCAAATGATCCGAATCTTGTCAAACATCCTTGCCAAATTACATGTTGAATAAAGTTCTTCAAAGCTGTGAAGTCAAATTCAACCCAAACTATCAAATTCTCACAAATTACATATCAGCCCAAATCAAAGTTTAGAAATTGCAATCAGGACTCCCACCTTGTTTCGACCAGCAGCCGCCAGGGACGCCTTCGACCAGCGACACTTCGTCACGTTCTTCGCCGCCAGTGAAGCCCCGCCATCGCCAACACCGCCACAGCTTGGTCCACACGTGTCCGCGCGGGACGGCCACCGTGGTAGCGCTATAGCAGCAGCAGTACCAACAAAATTTTTTCCCTGCACGCTCTCGCCACCGCCTACAGCCATGTCAGAAACTTTACGCCACATTGCCGCCATGCCGGAGCCACCAATCTCTTTGCCACTGCACCAGCCAGGGCACGCTTTGACCGTTCGGTTAAAGCCGTCGAGGCCGCTGCACACCGTACCGAATGTCACCACCGTTGCCAGTCAATTTGATATCCTCCCGACTTGCTTCAAGTCTAAAGAGCTCCCATCTTCTGCTATTTAAGCATCCCAGTAGCCAGCTACTTCTTCAATCCACTCCAGAACCAGTTAAACAGCTGCTACTTCATCTTCGTCTTCTTCTCCGGTGAGCCATCGACGAGGAGCATGACGCCAGAACTATTCGTTGTACCAAATCCCAAATTTCTTCAACCAGTGAGTGTCTCTCTCTCCCCTCACCATGTTATAGCTTTTAATTTTCTTCCAGTACACCACATCACCGGTGATCGCCGGAATTCTAAAAATGCCCTATTCCTGAAGTTGATCTTGTTCCAGTCCAAATTAGCTCATTTGTTAGTAGAGTTAGATGATCAGTAGAATCTTCTTAGCAAGCCCTTTCATTTGGATTTCAAATTAAAGCTTCTATTGAAGCATTCCCATTTTTCATGCGCCACCGACAAGCAGCTCACGTCGCCAGTCCACACCGCTGTACCACTGGCCAAATTGGCCATTCCAATAGCTTTCCCTCACCTCTCTTGCTCTCACCGCGAGGAATTGATCTCCAAAGCTCTGTGTTACAAATTCCCAAAAGCCATCCCCTTCTTCTCCGGTAGCGTCGTCGATTCTCTCGTTGGCGCCGCCTCAGCTAAATTCCTCTAGGCTACACCATTTGTGGCAACCCAGGAGCTTAACTGTGCCTTAAATTTGGAGATTAAACCAACAAATGACTCTGTTGCTGTTCAGGCCAATTTCTTCTCCAGCACAGTTCACTACCACTCATCGCCGATCAACTTCCAATCAAGTCCAGTGCTTTAAATAGTAAAAATTAGCACCAGCTAGCTCCAGTAACTCTAGATTCCAAAAGCGCAACACTAGAACGCAGTTTGGGTGTTTTACCCCTTGCTACCGTGCCACCAGAGTGTGGTCCGGTCGCCACCGGCCACCGCCGTCATTGCCATCTTATCCAGTAGAACAACCTTACTCCCTAGAGGATATCTCTCCTCTACATCGACCTTTGGTTCTGCACAAAATCACTCCTTATGTCTATGCCAAGATTGTTTCTAGTAGCTGTGCTGTGCCGTGTCACCACCGTGTTTACTCACCGCCGTTCGTCGTCGTCTGGCCACTTCAGTGCTCGAAACCACCACCATTGGATTCCTGTTGTCTTCGCCTATCTCCTAGACATAGTAGGTGAAGCAATTGAAGCCTTGAATCATTTTCATAGCTATGCCCTAGTTTCTGTCCATGTCAAGCCTATGACAGCCCATGTCAGTCAGTGGCATTAACTCAATTCGACCACTTCTGGTTGTGCAAATTGAATCCCACTTTGTCCACTAAATTTGTAGAGTCATGTTCTACATTTTCTTCCACTGCCCTTGTCGTGGTATTCCAAATACTTCGACAGGTTTTATGAAGGTTCATAGCAAAAAAATGATTACGCGAGCTGACCACGTGACCGGTCCTCTCCCGTCGGGCAAGCACGAAGAGTGACATGAGGGTTTATACAGGTTCAGGCCCCAGTGGGGGCTCTAGTCTTGTCGACGTGCTCCCGATGTGAGTTGACTGGGGAGCTCTGTCGTGGGGAGAGTGCTCCTGAGCACGCCTATTGGTTTCTTGAGTATTGATGATAATGAGTTGTCCCCTTTTACAAAAGTGGGGTACAAGGGCATATATAGGCCCAAAAGATGCAAATTACTAAATTACCCAGGTCGCAATGGTTGGATCAGAGGGCACCGTCAATATTCCGCTGGCCAAGGTACTCGGATGACTGACAAGTGTCCTCGCTGATTGCTGCGACATTTCTCACGTGCCCCGCACCTGACCCCGTGCGGGGATCCTTCATGGTTTTTCCCTGGACCGCCCCGAGTGCTTTGACCACCAAGGCGGTGGTGGTGCCCAGGACATGGTCCTCGGGGCGCCTCTCACTAGGCCAGTTGCGGCGCCTGGGACATGGGGTCCCGGGGGTGCCTCGCATCGGGCCAGTGGCGGCGCCGGGGACATGGTCTCCGAGGCGATTCTCACTAGGCCAGTGGCGGCACCTGGGACATGAGGCCTTGGGGGTGCCTATCACTGGGCCAGTGGCGGTGCCCAAGACATGGACCCCGCGGTGCCTCTCGCTGGGCCAGTGGCTGCGCCCGGGACATGTTGTCCCAAGGGCGCCTCTCACCAGGCCAGTGGCGGCGTCTAGGACACGGTTCCCAATGTGCCTCTCGCTAGGATAGTGGCCGTGCGCGGTACGTGGGGTCTCAAGGGCGCCCGGAAAGTGGTCCCCGTGGTCTATATCACTGGGCTAGTGGGAGCGCGTGGGACATGGGTCCCCGGGGTGCGTATCACCAGGCCTGTGGCGGTGCCCGGGACAAGGTCCCCACGGCACCACTCGCCAAGCCAGTGGCAGCGCCCGGGACATGGTGTCCCAGGGGCACCTCTCACCGGGCCAGTGGCGGCATCTGGGACAAGGTCCCCGAGGTTCCTCTCGCCGGGCTAGTGGCGGCGCCCGGGATATGGGGTCCCAAGGGCGCCTATCATTGGGCCAATGGCGGCGCCCGGGACGTGCGATCCCGCGGGCGCCAATCACTGGGCCAGTGTGGTGCCCAGGACATGGTCGTCGACGTGCGTATCACCTGGCCAGCGGCAGCGCACGGGACATGGGGTCCCCGCGGTAAATATCACCGGGCCAGTGGCGACGCCCGGGAGAAGCTCCCCGCGGCGCCTATCGCCGAGCCAATGGCGGCACCTGGGACATGGTGTCCCATGGGTGCCTCTCATAGGGCCAGTGGCGACGTCATTGACATGGTCCCCGAGGTTCCTCTCGCCGGGCTAGTGGCGGCGCCAGGGACATGGGGTCCCAGGGGCGCCTCTCACGGGCCAGTGGCGGCACCCGGGACATGGTCCCCGGGGCGGGCACCGTCGTCATTCCGCTGGCCAAGGTAGTCGGATGACTGACAAGTGTCCTCGCTGATTCCCGAGAAATTTCTCACGTGCCCCGCACGTGACCTCGTGCGGGGGTCCTTCGTGGTTTTTCCCCGGACCGCTGCCAGCACCTTGACAACCAGGGCGGTGGTATTGCCCAGGACAGGCTCCTCGGGGTGCCTGTCACCAGGCTATTTCGGCGCCCAGGACATGGGTCCCGGGGGCGCCTCTCATCGGGCCATTGGCAGCGCCCGGGACATGGTCCTCGAGGCGCATCTTACTGGGCCAGTGGCGGCGCCCGGGACATGAGGCCCTGGGGGCGCCTCTCACCTGTCCAGTGGCGCCACCCAGGACATGGTTCCCGGGATGCGTCTCACCGCGCCAGTGCCTGCAGCCGTGACATGGGGTCCCTGGGGCACCTCTCGCCAGGTCAGTGGCGGTGCCTAGGACATGGTCGCCGATGTGCCTCTTGCGGGATAGTGGCCGCACCCGGCACGTGGGGTCTCAAGGGCACCTCTCACGGGGCCAGTGGCGTCGGCTGGGACGTGGTCCCAGGGGTACGTATCACCGGGCTAGTGGCGGCGCATGGTACATGTGGTCCCCGGGGTGTGTATAACCGGGCCAGTGGTGGCACCCTGGACATGGTGTTCCAGGGGTGCTCTGTAACACCCTGAGTTTAGGGGTAAAAACTTTCTTTTGATGAACACCATGCATGCATGATACCATGTATCTGTAGTAGTAGCCAGATCAGTATCTATCTCAAACCCTAAAATTTCAAAAAACAATCTATCCTGCAGACCTAAATCAAGATCAGATTACTCAGATATGATCTACCAGTTGCCCTAAATATAAAAGTCTTCAGAAGCCAGATTCAAATCCATCTCTAACTTCCAGATCTATCAATTCTTTTCTGTTTTCGAAAACAGGATTCTAATTACTATTCTAATCTAATTACTCTAAATATTCTGAACTCAGATTTAGCTAAATCTTGATCTAATTCAGACCAGATTATTCTTGGACTATGATCATGAGTATGCCAATACCTTAATCCAGAAAGTTGGCAGCCAAATTATATCATCTAAGTCTTTTTCATATATCAGTCCAAATTATATCGCAATTTAGTCCTTTATTTGATATTTGGAAACCCAACAAGGCTAAAATCTTCAGATCAACTCCAAATTCAGAATTTCTTTAGCAAATCTTCTCCAAATGCTATTTGATACAAATTTCCCTTCTGTCCAGATTACAAAATTACATCTTAAATGCCAGAATTCGAAATCGACAAAACTCAGATCTTATTTTACCCTAAAGTACCCTATTTTCAGTTTATATTGAAAATCATCAAATCATGCTAGATTTTACCAAATCTCTTGCTAGATGAGTATAAGGTATAAGTTTATATCAGCTGTGAAATCAGATTGCAAATCAGGTATATTTAAACCAGAAATTACAATTCAGTCCACAGCCAATTTTCAGAATTTGCAAATCAGTCCAAATGGCTGTCTTTGACCAACAGCCACCAGCTACTATACACGACCTCGTCTACTGTTTGCAACCAGAGGAGTAGCTGCAGTTCACGACCAGTGCTCGCCATCGACCTCGGCCAGCGGTGCATAGTACTGGTGTACTCCCTTTCGACCGCGACCACAGTGTTTGCTATTTGCGTTGAACAGTGCCTTTGCGACCGCGACCACGCCGTGTTTCGCCGTTGAGCAGCGCCTCTTTGGCCACGATTTTTTTGCAACCGCCTTTGCACACTGTCACGTCTGCCACGACCGTGACATCACCTGTGAGGAGCCCAGCTCGGTGCAGCTGGTCCCATAAACCACTTGACTTCCCAGGATGAGTCAATCACAGGGATACATTGAAGCAGCAAAATAATACAATAGTCATAGTTGTATGGCCATCAGGCCTTAGTACAAAATGAGGTACAGTGCCTTACAAGGCAGAAAGGTCTAACAAAATAACACATCTAGTCGGCGGAAGCTAGGCCCAAAAGCAATCCACAGGAAACAGAGGTTGACAGCAGACAGCACCACATCAGGGCTCCGGAGGAAACTGCTCATCATCTCCTGGGTCCGCAGCATCTTCAGGGTATCCTCCAAGGTCGTAGAATGCTCCATCTATTGAGGAGTTGTTGCAAGGGTGAGTACTTATGTACTCAACAAGTCATAGGGGAGGTAGAGATATAGTTACAGTATAGATGACATGAGCCTATGCTATTGGGGAAAGAGTGAAGGGTTTTTCCCAAAATACATTTCTTTCTCAATTCCTACTCAACTTCTGATCATACCCATGGCAGTAAATAAATCATATTGATGGTGATACATATATCCCATATTCAAGGCGATATAACCTCATATCACATTATTTTTATTCAAGCCTTTCAATCTTATACTCATAACAGTATTTCGTATACTTTAGGGCATAAATCCACATGCCTCTTAGTTATCACATGTTTACTAGATTATGGTATTACCACGACACGTCAACACATGACAGTCCACGGCAACGCCCCTTATCGTGACAACACATGCCACTTGGGTAATCTTGAACTAACAAATTTTAGTTTATAAAACAATACTTGTGTCACACCCCATGGATTTAATCCACCGCGGCATACTCCTAAAACTCGGGAGTACGAAGCATTCGAATACATTTTTAAACTCTGCAGAGATGTACCTCTTCTTAAATCCACTTTTTCACTCGACTTCCAAGTCGGGCCAACTCCATGCGACTTATACGCATGTGACAAGGCCGAGATCACACAACGTTTTGCAGTCTAGTATTAACAGCATCCCTGCCCGGTAAGTGGACAATCCAGTCCCAAGTACCGTTGTGGGTCCTCCCCACTGCCTTACTTCCTAGCCTTGGTCTATGTTCCCGCAGGACACATAACCTGTTTTGATTACAGCCGCGCACGACTTAATCTGGCGTAGGGCGTCTTCCTTCTTTACACCTTATCCTCTCATAATTTTTTCTGATCTCACACCACTCATGGACGAACTGCGTCCCACCAGTTTCCACGCGAGAAACCGGATCGACAAGCCATGCAGGGAACTGATAATACTAAGAAAGCTACTAGGTTGCGCCTGTCCCATACCAGGTAAGTGGTTGGTACGTTTTTCATGCCACTAGACGCATAACACAAGGTTCTAGTCCTTACATGCCAGTGACCAGATCATACCACAAAACATGCACCTTCAGTGCTTGCACATTCAGTGCAGCCAAGCACCTCCAGTGCTACCACCATTCCATACCAAAATACTGGTCACGGCTAGGGGTTCTATTTCATGAATATAAATGTACATGTTTATACTTTTATTAGTTCATGGCTTACTATCTTATCAAGTTCACATTCCTCAAGTATTCAATCTATCACTGCCATAATATCATTGATCTCAACACATGCAATAATAATGAGATATCTACTCATGGAATAGCATAGCAATTCATAAAATATGGGTTTCAATATGATCAAAGTATGACTTGCCTTCCGCGTCGTAAGTATCAGCAGTCGATGACGGTTCAGCGACAAGATCTTCAACCCCGGACTCTTGCTCTAAACAAGATCAAACAAGCAAACAGGCATTACAATTCATTCTATTCTTACTAATTCACTACATGCAAAGATGCAAGGAGAAAATACTCTGGTGATACAAGGTTTGAAAGCGATTTGAGTTTAACTATGGAAATCAGGGTTAAAATTAGCTGTTAAGGTTTACAAGGTTCCAAAATATCAGGGTAATATCAAGGTTGTGACTGGTTCGCCCAAAAACAGCGAATGTCTTTCGGTTGGCATTCGGTTCAAGGCATCGACATAAGGTCGATGGGTGATAGAGGACTCAACTCAAGTTGTGACAGTAGAGAAAAGTGTAGATCACAACATCAGGAGTCTAAGGGACAAAGTTATTTCCAAGTTTCATGGCTGGAAGTGGGTGAAAAGGCTCAATGCCACTGGCTGACATAGGCTGACAGTGCTCTAGAATGGCATTGACATGGTTTGAGCAGTTTCAAGTGGTCAAAGTAGGTTTTGATTCAAGCATATGGTGCACAAGGTAGTGAGACAACTATTTGACAAAGTAATTATTGTTTTACACGACCAGAGGTGGGTGAACAGGGCTAATGCCACTGGCTGACATAGCCTGGCATAGGCTTGACACGGCCAGAAACTAGGGTTAGCCATATCTTTTGATTAAAGGCTCCAAATGATGCACCACTTTGTCTGGTGGTTAGGCATTTGTAACAGGAACAAATGTCTCAACAGGATCTAGGGCAGGAGATGGCTGGAAGGTGATGAAAACTAGCGAAGAAGTTGACTGGCCTGGAGTGCCTGCAGCACAACAGTACAGTAACTAGGGCATAGCCATAACTCTTGTTCTAGGCCGAATTAGGGGTCGTGGTAGAAGACAAAGTTGCTCAAAATGGTCCAAAACATCTAGATGGCAAGGTGGGTTGAGCTGGAGTGGCGGAATTGAGAAGATATTGGTTGGAGGAAAGATGAACTAAATCCTGATTTGGGTATTTCTGTTCTAGGGCAATTGAACTCGAGTCCTTGCTTGAGGAGGGTCTCTGGGGCATACAAAAGCTATGTGTGAAGCTAGATTGTCAGGAGAAACACCAGAGAAGCTTAACCGCGAGCTCCAGCTTACATGCAAGGTGCAAAGTTTGGGATTTTTCATATTTTAGCAAATTCTTCGATTCTGGTTGCTTAGAGATGCTTAGATAAGTTCACTAATCAATATTGATCACAGGCTTGAGAGCTAAATCGGTTTAATTAGGGTTTAATTGCTCGCCGGAGTTGTCGGGGAAAATCAGCAATTCCCGGCGAGGTGGTGCGATAGAGTTCAATTGGCTGCTACTACACAGGTAAGTGGATGAGGGTTACTTACTGGTAGCTTCAATTTGGAGCTCGGTGCAGTGGATTGGCCTGGCACCGTGAGCCTCTTCTCGAGCTCGCCGAAGAAGACGAAGAAGACGGTGAGTTTTACTGATTGTTGGTGTGAAGGGTTGTAAGATGGTTGCTTAGGCCAGGGGGTTTAAATAGGCGAGGCTGTGGGGGCTCCCAACGTCTACAATTGCACGGGGAGTTGAAGCCGGCTTGAATTGACTGGGAAGTGACCGGCGGCGAAGACAGGCGGCGAAGCGACGTCTTCACCGGTCATGTCGGCTGCGCTGCTGTCACTGCGACGAAGAGATGGTGAAGTGAAGCTCAATCGTGGCATGGCCGCAACGTGGCACGATTTTGCTGTGGCTGTCGGGCGCAACGCGGGAGAGCAAGATCTTGCCGGTGCTGGAGAAGGCGATCCACAGTGGCGAACAGGAACCCTCCACGTGGCGGCGAGGCAGCGGCTAAGATGGCTTTGCTGGTGATCAATGGCTAGGAGCTCATGGCGTAGCAACGGTCGAAGGAGCAGTAGCAGCGGTGAGGTCGAAGCTCCTGTGCTCGTGCTCGAAACCGGTTGCTGTGGTCGATTGAGCGCCTGGTCGAAGTCGAACTGAGTGGTCAGGTGATGAACAGTAGCTCGTGGTCAAACCAGGGGCCTGGTTGTGATGATTTTTGGTGGGTTTTGGACTAAATTGCAAATCTGGTCTTAAAAAGGTTTAATTTGAGATTTGATTTCAAGGTTGAGTATAATATTTCTATTAATACTCATTTAGCTCAAATTTGGAGAAAGTTTGATAAGGTTTGTGGGATTTGACCTATTTTCGAAAATAGGGTAAAATTAGGGTAAACTAAATCTGGATTTTGTCGATCTCAAATTCTGGTAGTTGGGGTGAGATTTTGAAGTCTGGACAGAAGGGAAATCTGTATCAAATAGCATTTGGGAGGTGTTCCCTGAAGAAATTCTGGAGTTGCGACTGATCCGTGGATTTTAGCCTTTTCAGGCTTCCAGGTAAACAGAAAAGGACTTATTCGCAGTAAAATTTGGACTAAACTGCGAAAAGTGTTTAGATGAATTAATCTGGCTCCCAACTTTTGAAGTGAGTTGAGGATGAACCTAGGAACATATTCCAGGGGTTACTTGAGTCTGGATAGGGTTAAATCAAGATAACTCAATCATCTGGAAACTGGGGTACTTAGGGTAAATCTGAATTTTCCTGTTTTCGAAAACAGAGAGAGGCTTAGGTACTGCGAGTTGTGGTCCGAATCTGATCTGGCTCCTGAAGACTTTTATCTTCAGGGTAACTGGTAGGTTAAATCTGGATGGTCAGATCTTGATCTGGATCTAGAGAATAGATTTGGAGATTTTTAGGGCTTGGGAGAGATTAGAGTTCAGCTGATCTGGCTACTACTACAGAGATACATGCATGCAGGGTTTTTATGCAAAACTTTTCACCCCCAAAACTAGGGTGTTACAAGCCTACCCTCCTTAAAGAAATCTCGCCTCGAGATTTACCTAGAGAAGGGAAAAGGTAGGGATAAGCCTGTCGTAGATCATCCTCTTTCTCCCAAGTCGCTTCTTCCTTTGAGTGATCTTCCCATTGAATCTTGCAAAGCTTGATTTTCTTTCTTCTGAGTTGACGCTCATCACTAGCCAGTATTTGCAATGGTTGAGTGAGGTAAGTGAGATTCTTCTGAAGCGGGATCCCCTGGTGTTCTATCTGATCCGTTGGTTCCTTGAGGCACTTACGGAGTTGCGAGACATGAACCACGTCATGAATTTCTCCAAGATCTGATGGTAAATCCAGTTTGTAAGATACCTCCCCTTTCCTCTTAAGGACCTTGAATGGCCCAATGTACCTTGGGGACAGTTTTCCTCTCTGATGGAATCTTCTCATCCTTTTTAACGGTGTAACCTTGAGATAGACTGATTCGCCTGGTGCAAACGACAATTCCCTTCTTCGGTTGTCGGCATAGCTCTTCTGGCATGACTGTGCTGCCTTTAATCGTTCTCTGATGAGCTTGACGTGTGCTTTATCTTCTTCGATTAGTTTGGGTCCAATGACTTGCCTTTCTCCTGGCTCGTCCCAATGTAGTGGAGTTCTGCACTTGCGCCCATACAAAGCTTCAAAGGGTGCCATTTGCAGACTAGCTTGGTAACTGTTATTGTAAGTAAACTCCGTAAATGGTAAGCACTTTTCCCAAGAGGTTCCATAATCTAAGATGCAAGCTCTGAGAAGGTCTTCCAAGATTTGATTTACACGTTCAGTCTGTCCTCCTGTCTGTGGATGATATGCAGTGCTAAACTGCAATTGGGTTCCCAAAGCTTCGTGGAGTCGGTTCCAGAATTTGGATGTGAATTGTGTTCCTCGATCTGAAACGATCTTTTTCGGAATACCATACAGTGTCACTATTCGCTGCAGGTATAGCTCCGCTAATTTGTTGCCATTATACGTTTTCTTGACTGGTATAAAATGAGCAACTTTCGTGAGTCTATCCACAATGACCCATATGGAATCATATCCCCCTTGTGTTCTGGGAAGTCCTGTGATAAAATCCATACCAATCTCTTCCCATTTCCAAGTTGGCACTGGTAAGGGTTGCAGCTTTCCGGCTATCTTCTGATGATCGGCCTTAATCCTTTGGCAAGTGTCACATCTTGCGACATATTTCGCGATTTCCCTCTTCATTCCATTCCACCAGAATTGCGTCTTCAGATCCTTGTACATCTTGGTGTTTCCAGGGTGTAGTGAATATGGGGTTTTATGGGCTTCGAAAAGAATTAATTCCTTGAGGTCTGAATTTCAGGGCACACAAATCCTTCCCCGATACCACACAATTCCTTGATGATCTTCACTGAAATCCTGGGTTTTTCCTGATCTGATGTGGCCCTTGATCTTATGTATCTCCTCATCTTCTTTCTGAGCATCCTCAATCTGCTTTTGGAGTTGAGACTCCACAGTCAATGTAGCTAACATCCCAGGTGGCACTATGGTTACTTCAAGATTCTGAAATTCCTGCCGTAAGCACGGGTTCTTGGGTGTAGCTCCTTGTAGGGTATAAGCCTTCCTGCTCAAGGCATCTGCCACTACGTTGGCTTTCCCTGGATGGTAGAGTATGCTGAGGTCGTAGTCCTTGATCAGCTCGAGCCATCGGCACTGACGCATATTGAGCTCTGTCTGTGTGAAGATATACTTGAGGCTTTTATGATCTGTAAAGATCTCACACTTATGTCCAATGAGATAATGCCGCCATATCCTTAAAGCATGCACCACTGCTGCTAACTCCAAATCATGAGTCGGATAATTTTCCTCATGTGGTCTCCATTGACGTGAAGCATAAGCTACTACGCGACCTTGCTGCATTAACACACAGCCTATTCCTTGCTTTGAAGCATCACAGTAAACTACAAAATCTTCTTTGCTGTCTGGTAATGTGAGGACCGGTGTTGTTGTCTATTTCTGCTTCAGCTTCTGAAAACTTTCTTCACACTTAATGGTCCATTCAAAAGTAACATCCTTCTTTAGCAGGTTCGTAAGAGGTTTGGCTATTTGGGAAAATCCTTCAATGAATCTCCTATAATATCCTGCTAATCCCAAGAAACTTCTAATCTCTGAAACTGAGGTAGGTTGCTTCCATTCCTTGATTGCGGAGATTTTAGCTGAATCCACTAAAATTCCTTCTGCTGTCAACACATGTCCAAGAAATGAAATTCTTGACATCCAAAATTCGCATTTGTCAAACTTGGCATAAAATTGCCTCTCTCGTAGCCTTCCCAAGACTAGGTGTAAATGTTGCTCATGTTCTTCCGTACTCTTGGAATATATCAGAATGTCATCTATGAATACTATGACAAACTTGTCAAGATAATCCATAAACGTACTGTTCATGATATTCATGAAAGCTGCCGGAGCATTGGTTAATCCAAAGGGCACTACTGTGAATTCATATAGCCCGTATCTTGTAGTGAAGGCAGTCTTCGGTATATCTCCCTTCGTGATTTTCAGCTGATGATATCCAGATTTTAAATCTATCTTGGAAAATACTTTGGCTCCTCGAAGTTGGTCGAACAAGTCATCAATTCTTGGTAATGGGTACTTGTTCTTAATAGTGACTTCATTCAAAGCTCGGTAATCTACACACATCCGTAAAGTTCCGTCTTTCTTCCTTACAAACAAAACTGGGGCTCCCCAAGGTGAAGCACTGGGTCGGATAAATCCTTTACCCTCCAGTTCCTCTAACTGATTTTTCAACTCTTCTAAGTCCGTTACCGGCATCCTATATGGTCTCCTAGCTATAGGTGCCGCTCCTGGTTTAAGCTCAATGGTAAACTCTATCTCCCTGTCAGGTGGCATCCCTGGGAGTTCTTCTGAGAATACATCCGGGTATTCCTGTACTGTGGGCACTTGATCCAAGCATACTTCTTGAAGTGCATGGACTGACCCTTGCAATTTTTCGACCGATGATCTTTCCGCATGGAATAGGACTTCCTTCCCTTGGTTACTAACAAGGCTTAGAGTTTTCTTCTCACAATCCACTAGACCTTTATGCTGAGATAACCAATCCATTCCTATTATAATGTCTAGGCCTTGCAGTTCTAGGACTAATAGGTTAGCCAAGAACTCTACCCCATCTATGTTGAAGGTTATATGACGACAAGCTGAATATACAGGCAGCTTAGCTCCTGGGGTCTGTATAGCCATAGGGTACTCTAGAGGTACCTTAGGTATTCTTACTTTAAATGCAAAATCTTCGGACATGAATGAGTTTGTAGCTCCAGGATCAAACAGTATTAAAGCAGATGCAGACTGGATCAAGAATCTACCTAGGAGAATGTCAGAGGCATTGTCTGCTTCTTGAAGGGAGGTGAAGTTCAGTCGGCCTCCTCGGCCTGCCATTTGTCTTCCTCCTCGCCCTCGTCCTCGGCCTGCTACATTTCCCCCTCTGTTGGGCAAACCTCCTCTGGGGCTCTGCAACGGTGATGAAGCTGTGGTTCTAGGTGCCATTGTTTGTATTCCAGCTTGCGATCTTGCTATCGCCATTGGGAGTTGGATCCACGGGCAACTGTCTTTGCGGTGTCCCATCTGTCCGCAATGATAGCATTGAGTCCTTAATTGAGGGCAATCCCTTTGATAATGCGCTCCTCTGCAGTTGGGGCATGTCGGCGTGAATGGTGGTCTTGACGCCGGGTAGGGCGGGCGAAAGTTTGGAGATGTTGGGGCCCTTCCCCTAGATGAGCTGGCTGGCAGTCGCGACTGTTGTATCATCTTCCTCTTCCGGTTTTCTTCTCCGATGCCTCGCTTTTCCTCTATCTTTAGTACTCGATTCACCAGGGTCTGGAATTCTGTGAACTCATGGGAGGCAATCTGATACTGCAAATAGTGCTGAAGTCCCTCGGTGAAGCGTTCAATCTTCTTATCTTCCGTGTCGATGTCGTTGGACGCATACCGAGCTAGATGGTGGAATTGGTGCAGATACTCAGTGACAGTCTGATTCCCTTGAGTCAAGTTCCGGAATTCTCGGCGTTTGGCTGCCATGACGCCTGTAGGGATATGGAATTTTCGGAACTGATCCTTAAATTCCGTCCAAGTGATGTTGTCTTTGTCCAAGTGTGCTTCTTGACAATTCATCCACCAAGCAGCTGCTGCTCCAGTGAGTTGGTGTGATCCGAATAACACCTTCTCTCGATCATTGCAACGAACAGTGTCCAGTTTCCTTTCGATGTCCCGCAGCCAGTCGTCTGCGACGATTGGGTCGGTCGCGCTTGCGAAAGTTGGCGGTCGCGTCTTCTGGAAGTCTGAGAGTCGAGTTCCGACGGCAGTACCTTCAGCAGTCCCTGGCATTTTCTGAATGACTTGAGCTAGCAACTGGGTATGTGCCGCCTGGGCTTCTTGGCGGCTCCTCTCCATTGAAAGGAGAATTTCCTGGAGACTTGGTGAGTCTTCTTGTGGGGGTAGCGAGCTCTGCGCTCCTGGATGAGGTGTGGATCCTCTTCGTGGTGTAACTGGGTCTTGGCCCTCTTGGTCATCTTGGGTCCTTCTCCTTGTGTGAACCATTCTGGTCTTCTGAAGAGAGAAGCAGATAGATCTAACTAACTAGAGAGAGAACTAGGGTACTAATGCAAAAATTAATGCAACTATTTTAATGCACAAACACTTAGGCTTCTAGCCATAGTAAACAAGTTAACCATTGCGAAAGCAACAGCAGGGCACAAAAGCTAGCAAGAGCACCCACCTGCTCTATCTACACTACCCTTTCCAGGCTAATCCTCCATGACGGTCGATTAACTACTCGAACAGGGTTCTTCCCAACTAGGCTATGTGCCGTAGCAACGTAGCCCAACTCCTGAGAAAATCTATAAAAGCAGAAAGCGCTCTCGACACCTTACTGAATTTTTAGAAGAAGCCAAGTAAGACTTTGAAATCAAAAATTTTAGAAGCTACAAGGCTCCCTTTTTCAAAAATAAGGTTGTAGGAAATAGTTTTTAGATAAATTACGCCTTCCTGGCGAGCCAATCCCTAAGGGTACCGTCCTATAGTCAAGGTCTGTGCTGCTCTGATACCACTTTTTCATGTCACGTCTGCCACGACCGTGACATCACCTGTGAGGAGCCCAGCTCGGTGCAGCTGGTCCCATAAACCACTTGACTTCCCAGGATGAGTCAATCACAGGGATACATTGAAGCAGCAAAATAATACAATAGTCATAGTTGTATGGCCATCAGGCCTTAGTACAAAACGAGGTACAGTGCCTTACAAGGCAGAAAGGTCTAACAAAATAACACATCTAGTCGGCGGAAGCTAGGCCCAAAAGCAATCCACAGGAAACAGAGGTTGACAGCAGACAGCACCACATCAGGGCTCCGGAGGAAACTGCTCATCATCTCCTGGGTCCGCAGCATCTTCAGGGTATCCTCCAAGGTCGTAGAATGCTCCATCTATTGAGGAGTTGTTGCAAGGGTGAGTACTTATGTACTCATGTACTCAGCAAGTCATAGGGGAGGTAGAGATATAGTTACAGTATAGATGACATGAGCCTATGCTATTGGGGAAAGAGTAAAGGGTTTTTCCCAAAATACATTTCTTTCTCAATTCCTACTCAACTTCTGATCATACCCATGGCAGTAAATAAATCATATTGATGGTGATACATATATCCCATATTCAAGGCGATATAACCTCATATCACATTATTTTTATTCAAGCCTTTCAATCTTGTACTCATAACAGTATTTCGTATACTTTACGGCATAAATCCACATGCCTCTTAGTTATCACATGTTTACTAGATTATGGTATTACCACGACACGTCAACACATGACAGTCCACGGCAACGCCCCTTATCGTGACAACACATGCCACTTGGGTAATCTTGAACTAACAAATTTTAGTTTATAAAACAATACTTGTGTCACACCCCATGGATTTAATCCACCGCGGCATACTCCTAAAACTCGGGAGTACGAAGCATTCGAATACATTTTTAAACTCTGCAGAGATGTACCTCTTTTTAAATCCACTTTTTCACTCGACTTCCAAGTCGGGCCAACTCCATGCGACTTATACGCATGTGACAAGGCCGAGATCACACAACGTTTTGCAGTCTAGTATTAACAGCATCCCTGCCCGGTAAGTGGACAATCCAGTCCCAAGTACCGTTGTGGGTCCTCCCCACTGCCTTACTTCCTAGCCTGGGTCTATGTTCCCGCAGGACACATAACCTCTTTTGATTACAGTCGCGCACGACTTAATCTGGCGTAGGGCGTCTTCCTTCTTTACACCTTATCCTCTCATAATTTTTTCTGATCTCACACCACTCATGGACGAACTGTGTCCCACCAGTTTCCACGCGAGAAACCGGATCGACAAGCCATGCAGGGAACTGATAATACTAAGAAAGCTACTAGGTTGCGCCTGTCCCATACCAGGTAAGTGGTTGGTACGTTTTTCATGCCACTAGACGCATAACACAAGGTTCTAGTCCTTACATGCCAGTGACCAGATCATACCACAAACCATGCACCTTCAGTGCCTGCACATTCAGTGCAGCCAAGCACCTCCAGTGCTACCACCATTCCATACCAAAATACTGGTCACGGCTAGGGGTTCTATTTCATGAATATAAATGTACATGTTTATACTTTTATTAGTTCATGGCTTACTATCTTATCAAGTTCACATTCCTCAAGTATTCAATCTATCACTGCCATAATATCATTGATCTCAACACATGCAATAATAATGAGATATCTACTCATGGAATAGCATAGCAATTCATAAAATATGGGTTTCAATATGATCAAAGTATGACTTGCCTTCCGCGTCGTAAGTATCAGCAGTCGATGACGGTTCAGCGACAAGATCTTCAACCCCGGACTCTTGCTCTAAACAAGATCAAACAAGCAAACAGGCATTACAATTCATTCTATTCTTACTAATTCACTACATGCAAAGATGCAAGGAGAAAATACTCTGGTGATACAAGGTTTGAAAGCGATTTGAGTTTAACTATGGAAATCAGGGTTAAAATTAGCTGTTAAGGTTTACAAGGTTCCAAAATATCAGGGTAATATCAAGGTTGTGACTGGTTCGCCCAAAAACAGCGAATGTCTTTAGGTTGGCATTCGGTTCAAGGCATCGACATAAGGTCGATGGGTGATAGAGGGCTCAACTCAAGTTGTGACAGTAGAGAAAAGTGTAGATCACAACATCAGGAGTTTAAGGGACAAAGTTATTTCCAAGTTTCATGGCTGGAAGTGGGTGAAAAGGCTCAATGCCACTGGCTGACATAGGCTGACAGTGCTCTAGAATGGCATTGACATGGTTTGAGCAGTTTCAAGTGGTCAAAGTAGGTTTTGATTCAAGCATATGGTGCACAAGGTAGTGAGACAACTATTTGACCAAGTAATTTCTGTTTTACACGACCAGAGGTGGGTGAACAGGGCTAATGCCACTGGCTGACATAGCCTGGCATAGGCTTGACACGGCCAGAAACTAGAGTTAGCCATATCTTTTGATTAAAGGCTCCAAATGATGCACCACTTTGTCTGGTGGTTAGGCATTTGTAACAGGAACAAATGTCTCAATAGGATCTAGGGCAGGAGATGGCTGGAAGGTGATGAAAACCAGCGAAGAAGTTGACTGGCCTGGAGTGCCTGTAGCACAATAGTACAGTAACTAGGGCATAGCCATAACTCTTGTTCTAGGCCGAATTAGGGGTCGTGGTCGAAGACAAAGTTGCTCAAAATGGTCCAAAACATCTAGATGGCAAGGTGGGTTGAGCTGGAGTGGCGGAATTGAGAAGATATTGGTTGGAGGACAGATGAACTAAATCCTGATTTGGGTATTTCTGTTCTAGGGCAATTGAACTCGAGTCCTTGCTTGAGGAGGGTCTCTGGGGCATACAAAAGCTATGTGTGAAGCTAGATTGTCAGGAGAAACACCAGAGAAGCTTAACCGCGAGCTCCAGCTTACATGCAAGGTGCAAAGTTTGGGATTCTTCATATTTTAGCAAATTCTTTGATTCTGGTTGCTTAGAGATGCTTAGATAAGTTCACTAATCAATATTGATCACAGGCTCGAGAGCTAAATCGGTTTAATTAGGGTTTAATTGCTCGCCGGAGTTGTCGGGGAAAATCAGCAATTCCCGGCGAGGTGGTGCGATAGAGTTCAATTGGCTGCTACTACACAGGTAAGTGGATGAGGGTTACTTACTGGTAGCTTCAATTTGGAGCTCGGTGCAGTGGATTGGCCTGGCACCGTGAGCCTCTTCTCGAGCTCGCCGAAGAAGACGAAGAAGACGGCGAGTTTTACTGATTGTTGGTGTGAAGGGGTGTAAGATGGTTGCTTAGGCCAGGGGGTTTAAATAGGCGAGGCTGTGGGGGCTCCCAACGTCTACAATTGCACGGGGAGTTGAAGCCGGCTTGAATTGACTGGGAAGTGACCGGCGGCGAAGACAGGCGGCGAAGCGACGTCTTCACCGGTCGTGTCGGCTGCGCTGCTGTCACTGCGACGAAGAGATGGTGAAGTGAAGCTCAATCGTGGCATGGCCGCAACGTGGCACGATTTTGCTGTGGCTGTCGGGCGCAACGCGGGAGAGCAAGATCTTGCCGGTGCTGGAGAAGGCGATCCACAGTGGCGAACAGGAACCCTCCACGTGGCGATGAGGCAGCGGCTAAGATGGCTTTGCTGGTGATCAATGGCTAGGAGCTCACGACGTAGCAACGGTCGAAGGAGCAGTAGCAGCGGTGAGGTCGAAGCTCCTGTGCTCGTGCTCGAAACTGGTTGCTGTGGTCGATTGAGCGCCTGGTCAAAGTCGAACTGAGTGGTCAAGTGATGAACAGTAGCTCGTGGTCGAACCAGGGGCCTGGTTGTGATGATTTTTGATGGGTTTTGGACTAAATTGCAAATCTGGTCTTAAAAAGGTTTAATTTGAGATTTGATTTCAAGGTTGAGTATAATATTTCTATTAATACTCATTTAGCTCAAATTTGGAGAAAGTTTGATAAGGTTTGAGGGATTTCACCTATTTTCGAAAATAGGGTAAAATTAGGGTAAACTAAATCTGGATTTTGTCGATCTCAAATTCTGGTAGTTGGGGTGAGATTTTGAAGTCTGGACAGAAGGGAAACCTGTATCAAATAGCATTTGGGAGGTGTTCCCTGAAGAAATTCTGGAGTTGCGACTGATCCGTGGATTTTAGCCTTTTCAGGCTTCCAGGTAAACAGAAAAGGACTTATTCGCAGTAAAATTTGGACTAAACTGCGAAAAGTGTTTAGATGAATTAATCTGGCTCCCAACTTTTGAAGTGAGTTGAGGATGAACCTAGGAACATATTCCAGGGGTTACTTGAGTCTGGATAGGGTTAAATCAAGATAACTCAATCATCTGGAAACTGGGGTACTTAGGGTAAATCTGAATTTTCCTGTTTTCGAAAACAGAGAGAGGCTTAGGTACTGCGAGTTGGGGTCCGAATCTGATCTGGCTCCTGAAGACTTTTATCTTCAGGGTAACTGGTAGGTTAAATCTGGATGGTCAGATCTTGATCTGGATCTAGAGAATAGATTTGGAGATTTTTAGGGCTTGGGAGAGATTAGAGTTCAGCTGATCTGGCTACTACTACAGAGATACATGCATGCAGGGTTTTTATGCAAAACTTTTCACCCCCAAAACTAGGGTGTTACACACACGCACACGTGTTAGCACCGTAGCTGTTGCTGTGGCAGTTTTCGTCCAGCTCACCAGCTGCGGCACGCCAGAGAGAAGCTTGCTCGCCGTTGCTTCAACCCGAAGACTTCTTCTTCACGGGCGCAAGCAAACAGCGAGCTTAAGCTTCGTACACTTCGCTTGCCTATAAATAGCAATCCCAGAGAAGCTTTTCTACCTTTAGCAGAGCTCTCCAACACCCTCAAGCAGTTAAACCGTATTTCTTCTTGCTACAATCTTCTTCTTCGGCGAGTTCAGCACAGAGGCTCACAGTGACAGCCTCAACCGCAGCCTCTACCTTCAAATTGATAGCATCAGTGAGTGACCCTCACCCATCTCATCATTCTGTAGCAATTAATTGAACTCTCATGCATCTCGTCGCCGGTGATCACCGGAAATGTCAGAATGCCCTGTTCCAGCTTTGCAACTCAAATTAATTCAAATTAGCCTTCGATTCAATAGACTAAAATGATCAGTGAGCTATTTTAAGCAAGCCTGTGAAGTCATATTTCAAAATTGAGCAAGAATCGAAGCTTTTCCCAAGCCCGAGCTTCACCAGCCGCAGGCGATCGTCGCCAGGCTTCTCCGATGATCCTATGGCCAATTTAATCGTACCAACAGCTTCTTTATACTTCTCAGATACTCTCCAAGCAAGGAATTGAGTTCAATTGACCTGTAGCTAAAATCCCCAAATCATATGTCTTCTTCTCCGGCGACGGCCACCGGAAATCTATTCCCGGCCGATCCAGCTTCAACAACCTTGTCCATCAGATGTGCCTTGATCTCCTGAGAAACTTTGTCTACTAGCTCGACTTCCAATTCGGTCTAAATCAGAAGTTATAACCTTGCCCTAATTCCTGTCCATTGTTGTGATTTGAAACTTCAGCCACCAAGTTCATCGCCGGTTTTCATCACTTTCCGACCATCTCCTGCCCTAGTCCTGTTGAGTGAATTTTTCCTGTTACTGTGGCCTACCTCCCAGACAAAGTGGTGCATCAATTGGAACCCTAGATCAAAATTTATGGCAAGCCCTAGTTTCTGGCCATGTCAGTGCAATGCCTGGCTATGTCAGTCAGTGGCATTAGCCCTTTTCACTTCCTTCCAGATGTGCATTTTGAGCATAACTTTGTCCCTTAGACTCCTGAGGTTGTGATCTACAATTTCTTCTTCTATCACAACTTGATTTTAGCCCTTGAACTGCATTTTATGCTTAGCCCTAGATTTCGACATTGTCAGCCCAATGTCAGAGCATGTCAGTCAGTGGCATTAGCTCATTTCACCTCTTTCCAGTTATGCAAATTGAAAATAATTTTGTCCATCAGACTTGTGGAGTTGTAATCTACATTTCATTCTACTGCTACAAGTTGAGATAATCCCTCTATCATCCATCAACCCTATGTCGATGCCTTGAACCGAATGTCGACCTAAAGACATTCATCGATTTTGGGCAAACCAGTCGTGGACTTAATGTCAATTTCCATATCCTGGAAGCCTAAAAGTTCCTAGCACTCATCTTCAGCCCTAACTCTATGAGTTAGCCCTAATCAACTTCTACGGTACTTAAACCCAATCATTTCAAAATCATCAAGACATTCATCTTTGCATTATTGCATATAGTATAGTAATGTATTTGTTGGGGGAATCCCCAGCGGCCCCACGAAGTCCCAAGGAGACCCCGGTGAGACCCGGAGAGGCACTGGGCGCCCGGTGAGATCAGGAGGGTCTCCGGAAACCCGGTGAGACCCGGAGAGTCACCGGGCCCCCGGTGAGATCCGGAGGGTCACCGGGCGCCCGGTGAGATCCGGAGGGTCTCCGGAGCCACGGTGAGACCCGGTGAGATCCGGAGGGTCTCCGGGACCCCGTTGAGACCCGGTGAGATCCGGAGGGTCTCCGGGACCCCGGTGAGACCCGGTGAGATCCGGAGGGTCACCGGGCGCCCGGTGAGATCCAGAGGGTCACCGGGCGCCCGGTGAGATCCGGAGGGTCTCCGGGACCCCGGTGAGACCCGGAGGGTCACCGGGCCCTCAGTGAGATCCGGAGGGTCACCGGGCACCCGGTGAGATCCGGAGGGTCTCCGGGACCTCGGTGAGACCCAGTGAGACCCGAAGAGCCTCCGGGCTCATGAAGAGCTGCTGCTGACCGTGGGGCCTCTAGTGACGAGGATTGTCACCCGGGTCACTTCTAATAAACTTTTAGTTCAAGACAGGTTCGAACCAGACATGTATCTGGCGATGCGAACTCAAGCTATTTTGAGGGGCATCGCCATAAGGTCGCAAGCTTTACGCGATCAGGTCGCAGGCTTCGTGCAATCACGCCGACAGATTTGCGCGGTCAGAAGTTCGTATGCTATACGCGAACTGGATATCCGGGATGTTGCGCGGTCAGCCCACATTCCGCGGTCAGAACATTCTCGACCAGTGTGCTTGGAGTTCATTCGGTTATTCATATAACAGGATATTCAAAGCATCCCGAGGATTCCTCCACGTTGAAGACCAACCGTCAGAGGTTATTATATGCGGTTATTCATGATTAACACGTGTTAATAACCTCCGTGGAAGTTAACAGCAGTTCTCCAAAAAACCACATCCAACCGTTTGATGCAGTTCTCCAAAAAACCGCATCCAACCGTTTGATGCAGTTTTCTTCATATGGTACCCTTTCGACCAATATAAAAGGGTAGCATAGAGGTCCGAGAAAGGGAGATCCAATCCATTTGGAAGAACAAGACTCCTGATACGAGTGAGATACAACGTATCTCAACCACTCAAACAGCCAAGTCTATGGCTTAGATTAGATAGTTTCTACAAGCCTCCCTGGCTTTATTCTGTATCTTTACATAGGAAAAATCCTTCGCCTGTGAGGGAGTTTTTCTACTATTTCTGTAATCTTTCATCACCTATAGTGAAATCCTAACAGGACGTAGGGCTTTTACTCCCACCATCGAGGGCCCGAACCTATATAAAACCTCTCTGTGCTCCTGTTCTCCATTTTTCTACATACCTTCCCGGAGGGTCATCTTGAAAGGTCTCACCATTATAAATTTTGCATAAGTTCGGCTGAGGACTCCGAGTCCGAATCGTCGACATCTAGGAAGCTCGTGGTGCCACGTGTCGAGCATCCAGGCCGTCCATCAGGCCAAAGGACGTCTTCGCCCTTCCATCCAACGGTTGCAGCGAGGGCATTTTTGTCTTTTGTATTTCTTGGGGCTATATATATACCCCTCTTGTACCCTTTTAGGGGGATTCCAATTCATTTTACATAAACTCAACATTCGGTTCTCTTGGAGACCTCTCCCCGAGAGCTCACCTCCCCAGCGGACTCGCGTCCGGAGAGAGCCAACAGGACTAGGGCCCCCACTGGGACCCGAACCTGTATAAACCCGTGTCACTTTCTGTGTTGCCTGGCGGGAGGATACCAGTAACTCAATCTGCTCGCGCCGCTGTACCCGTGCTGCGCACGTTCGAACCTGCCGGGGTATCCGTAATACCACGACAGTTGGCGCCGTCCGTGGGGAGTTCGCGACGAATCAACATGGCTCCCGCAACCACCAGAGCTCAAGCCCTCTCACCTCCCGAGGGCGCTGGTCCTAGCAACCCGGCTCCGCATCCGCGAGATGACGCTTCTGCGGCCCTGCCGCCCGGGGGTGTACGGGCGGAGGACTCGCTTCCTCCACCCGCGGCCTCCGGTCAAAGGGTCCTCGTTTCCGACCTGGCGACCGCAACCGAGCTTCCGGGGCCTAGTGCGCCCCACCTCCACGTCCCGGTCTCCGGAGATTCTATGCTGGGGGCTTTGATCCAGGGCCAGCTTCGCACCCAACACACCCTGGAGGAGCTGCTGCGCGTCCTGGCGCGACCCCTGGCTCCCGTCTACCCGCCTCCATATCCATTTATGGGGGCACCGTCCCAATTCTTCATGGGGCACCCCGCCTTTCCCGGGCCGGGGATGTTCCCCGTTCCCGGAGGCGTGCCCGAGGCGTATCCGATCCCGGGGACACTTCCTGCGCCGGGGAGTCAACTCATCTCCGAGCCCTCCCCAGCCTCGGGGAGTCACCCGGCCCCGGGTGCAGAACCCCCGCGAGCGGCTACTGCCCCGCCGGGGATAACCCCGGCGCCCGAGCCCGGCAGGCTCCGTGGGCCGACGGCCGGGGCCGGTGCAACGCCCGCCCCTGCGGACGCCCCGGGGACTCGAACTGCGACCGCTCCCATCGTCGTACCGAGTGCGGACCTGGCGCATGGCCCAGCTCGCGCGCCAGTGGTGTTCGCCGGGACGGTGGCAAATGCGCATCAACTCCCTCCCACTCCGGGGCCGCCCCCGCGGGTGCCCCCAGCGGACCAGACCCGCTTCACAAGGGAGGAGGTCGAACGAATGCGTACCGCCAAGTCCGGAGAAACCACCTCCCGTCATCGGTCAGGACTCCCCCGAACCCGCGGGCGCGCAGAGACGCGCTCCCAAATCGCCCGGGGGAAGAGACCGTTCAAAGAAGCTGCCACCATTCCTGCGGAATACCTCGACGCCCAAGAGGTCAGCTCAGCCAACCCGGAAGAAAAGAGACGACACCGCCAAACTGGCGGACCGCTGCCACCCCTTCCAGACTCCGACAATGAGCACGCGTCCCCGGCAAGAGATGACGGCGACCATGGATCCCCCAAGGAAGTTGAGGGGACCAACCAACCGCTGTGCAGTCGTCTCCGCTGCATACACTGGCCGCGGACTTACCGCCCGCCGCACATCGAGCATTACAATGGTGAGGCCGATCCTTACGAGTTTGTCCAGGTGTACTCGACGGCCATCTCGGCGGCCGGGGGGGACGAGACAGTGCAATGCAATGTCTTCCCCCTCTACCTCACGGGCATCGCGCGCTCATGGTTGTACAACCTGAAAGCTGGGTCCATCAAGTCCTTCGTATAGCTGAAGCGCGAATTTTGCGCAAACTTCCAGGGAAACTACGTGCGGCCCTTAGACTCGTCCTAGCTCTACACCGTCCGGCAGAGGACAGGGGAGACTATCCGCAGCTTCTTCAAGCGCTTCGCTCAAGTGAAGAGCAAAATGGGGCATGTCCCTGACTCTACGGTCATCGAAGCATGCAAGAGCGGGATACTCCCAGGGGAGCTCCACCGGAGGCTATCTCGGAGCTGCCCCACCTCCGCCGACGAACTCTTCACCGTACTTGAGAAGTACGCCCGCGCGGAGGAGGACGATCTTTGGAAAAAGAACCAGGGGGCTCCTGCCCCCGCCGACCGGGAGGCCAGGGACCCCTCCAGCAAACATCCCCGAAGAAGTGATCGTCGCGAGCCACGGCCTCGGGACGCTTTCGTCCTTGAGGGCGGAGGCGGCTCGCGCGACAGCGCCAAAGGCAGTCGTGCCCCTCCTAAGTCAAAGGGCTACGGGGCAGGAAAATTGTCGCGCCCCGAGACTGGGACTACGACTACTCCTGTAGAGACCTAGCTCGCTGCAGCTAGTACCATATATGCATAGCATACACATACCCTTGACGTCCCAGGATAAGTCAAGCACAGGAGTATATCACATTGCAACAGAGTAACTTACAAAAATAGTTAAGCAGTGTGGCCTGCTGGCCTTGATATTACATAAGGAGATTACAATGCCTTCACGGCATACATGGTTTAGCAAAATAACATCTACACAGCAGAAGATAGGTGACCCACCCACAAAAGAGAAGTGGACAGCAGAACAACACACATCAGGGAAATGACGGGACTGACGCTCCTCCTTCTGGATCCAATAAGTTCTCCACGCCTTCATCTTGATTGTTGATCGCTCCGTCTATTGATTTGTAGGTTGCAAGAGTGAGCACTTACGTACTCAGCAAGTCATAGGTAAGAGTAGATACTTATAGTAGTGATGACATGAACCTAGACTAGTCAAGAATTATGGATGTTTATAAAATAATCTTTTTCTTTCATACCTCATCTCATGACAGCATCTTTCATAATATAACATCATCATTCATGTTCACTAGATTATAGCACTACCGCGACACGTCGACACACGACAGCCCACGGCAGCACTCCTTATCATGACAACACATGTCATTTGGGTAATCTTGATTAAAACATATTTTATTTAGAAAATAATACTTGTGTCACACCCCGTGGATTTAATCCACCGCAGCAGACTCCTATAAACCCGGGAGCTCGGAGTATTCGAATACGTTTTTAACTCTGCAGAGAGGTACCAATTTACCCGCAAGATATTCCACTTTCAAGCCCGTCCTATCATAACAAAATGATTAGACCCCTCCTCACAACCATGTGTGAGTGGCAAGGTGGAGATAACAAAAACTTTTGTTATGTCTCACTCACAATTCACCCCTGACCCTGTGGATCTCTCGCGAAACACAGTTGTGGCGGGCTATACCCCCACCCTACCTCATTTTCCCATTACTGGGTCAAATATCAGATCACCTTCAGTGATAGTGGGAGTCAGCCTCCATATCAATCATCACAACACATCTCATGCAGGGGTTTCATTTGCGATCCACATAAGTACTTGTTCAGGCCTGTCCCATACCAGGCTTGCGGTTAGCACGTTGTTCATGCCACTAGACGCACAACACAAGGTTCTAGTCCTTATATGCTAGTGACCAGACCATCCACAACCCTGCACCTTCAGTGCCTGCATTCCTTTGCAGTCTAGCACCTCCAGTGCTACAGCCATCCATACCATTTTCTGGTCACGGCTAGGGGTTTTATTTCATGAATATAAGTATATTAATACATATAATAGTTCATGGCTCAAAACTTGTTTATTTCACATTTCACAGATAACCAGTCTAGTACTGCCAATTCATAAATCAACCATTCTCAATCTTTCACATGCAATATTGCCTATATTCAAGGTTATGTTTTAGCAACATTTAAAATATAGGTTCAAGATGACCAAGGATATGACTTGCCTTTCGCGTCGTAAGAAACAGCAGTTGATAACGGGTCAACAGCGAAGTCCTCGATCTCAGCTTCTAGATCTACTCGATGACAAACCAAACAATACACACAAATATTACTTATATTAAAATGATTTAGGATCTATATGCAGATATGCTTAACAAGGATAACTGAACGATACTGGAGATAATTGAGATTGTAAGCTGAACTGAGTTGAGATCTAGGGTTTCAAGGAATTGGCTAAGGATGGGTGTTAGATGCTCTTAGGATCTCAAGGTTACAATAAGAACATCAGTTTTGTGGCTGGTTTGATCAAGAACAGCGAATGTCAGCAGATTGACATTCAGATCAAGATTCTGACATAACTTCAAGGAAAACTAGAGAGCTTATCTCAAGTTATGACAGTAGAAGAAAATGTAGATCATAACTCTACAAATTCAGTGGACAAAGTGGCTTTCAAAATGCACAATCAGAAGTGGGTAAACAAGGCCAATGCCATTGGCTGGCATGCACTGAAATAGTGTCAAAAACTAGGGTTTAGCAACAATTATAATTCAAGGGCTCAAATCAAGTTGTGATAGAAGAAGAAAATGTTGATCACAACCTCAGGAGTCTAAGGGACAAAGTTATGCCCAAAATGCACATCTGGAAGGGAGTGAAAAGGGCTAATGCCACTGACTGACATAGTCTGGCATTGATCTTGACATGGCCAGAAACTAGGGCTTAGCATAACTTTTGATCTAGAGCTCCAAATGATGCACCACTTTGTCTGGGAGGTAGGCAATGATAACAGGAACAAATCATTCAACAGGATCTAGGGCAGAAGATGGCTAGAAGGTGATGAAATTCAGTGATGAACTGAGGTGAACTAGTTGCACTGGAGCAGTTCTGGACAAGATTTTGGCATGGCTATAACTTGAATTCTGGGCAGTTTCAGAGATCGAGCTAGAAGGCAAAAATGTTCAGGAGGTTGAAGCACACCTGAAAGACAAAGTGGATGAAGCTGAAACGGCCAGGAATAGGTTTTCCGGTGATCGACGCCGGAGAAGAACACTGCCATTTGGGGCTTTTTGATACAGGTCGAATGAACTCGATTCCAAGCTTGGGAAGTGAAAGAGAGATAAGAGGAAGCTACCTGCACGATCAATTTGGCCGGAGGATGGCCGGAGAAGCCTGGCGACGATCGCCGGTTTCTGGAGACGCTCAAAATTGGGGAAAGCTTCGATTGAAGCTCAATCGGGAGATCTTGATGCATAGGCTTGCTGGAAATGAGTCACTGATCATATTCTTCCACAAAATCGAGAGCTAATTCGGGCTGAATTAAGCTACATTGCAGGAACAGGGTAATCGGTAATTCCGGTGATCGCCGGCGTTAGAGGTCACCGGTGAGCAATTAAATGGTACAGCATGATGAGTGAGATGAGAGGAACTCACTGGTGCTGTTAATTTGGCAGGAGATGCTGCGGTTGAGGCTGTCACCGTGAAGCTCCTCGATGGCTCGCCGGAGAAGACGACTGCAGCGAGAGATTTTGCAAAATTGGCTAAGTCCTGATGAAGAGAAGATGATACAAGGCTCTGGTGGTTTAAATAGACCAGAGGGCGAAGCTTGCAAGGATTTACAGCATTGAATTTGTGCCAGATGACAAAATTTGCCGGGCGCAGCTGCAACAACGGCGAGCGGTGAAGCGACTGTGCACTGGTGAGGTGACTGCTGATCAAACCATTGCTTCATCGGGACGCAATGCTGTTGGGCGGTGCAAGGCAGTGGCGACAAGGGCTGGCAACGTGGCGCAGTGTTGCTGACAAAAGCCTGTTGCTGGTCGCGCGCAGGAGCACATGCTGTTCAACGGCGCTGCCACGGCGTTGCCACGGCACGGCTGAAGCAAGGACACGTACACACAAGCATGCACGGTCACGAGTGCGGCGAAGCCTCACCGGCGGCGAGCAAGCGCGGCGCAATTGCACGGCGATCTCTGGTCGTGCACAGCAGCTGCTGTCCTGGTCGAATAGGGCTGATTTGCAATTTCCAATTCTTGATTTGGACTGAACTGTAAATCTGGAGATTTGGAAGGTTTGATCTGGAATTGATTATGCTATTTTGGTATACTTAATTCCACAAATGATTTGGCACAGATTGAAGATAAAATTTGAGACATTTCGATGACTTTTGATATGAACTGAAAACAGAGTAGATTAGGGTAAAATAAGTCTGAAACTTATTGATCTCGAATTCTGGGATTTAGGGTTTGATTTTGAGATACTCATAAAAGAAGAATTTGTATTGAAAAGCATTTGGGAGGTGTTCCCTGAATCAGATTTGAATTTGGAGATGATTTGCAACATTTTGCCTTTTCTGGCTTTTAGAAAATCTGGAAAAAGGACTGATCTGCGATACTCTTGGACTGATTTGCGAAAAAGGTTCAGATGGTGAAATCTGGCTGCCAACTTTTTGGTTTAAGGTATTGGCATACCCTTGATCATAATCCAGGAATAATCTGGTCTGAACTTGGCTACGATTTTGATTAAATCTAAATTCTGAAACTTAGGGTAAAAGGTAATAACACATATTCTGTTTTCGAAAACAGAAAAGAGTTCATAATTCTGGAAGTTAGAGATAGAATTGAATCTGGGTTCTGAAGGCTTTTAGATTTAGGATAACTGATAGATCAAATCTGGCAAGTCAGATCTTGACTTGGGGTCACAGGATAGGTTTTTGGAGATTTTAGGGCTAGAACAAAATAAAGCTGAGGCTGATTTGGTTGATCTAGAAGAGACATATGCATGCATGATTTTTAAGAAAGAAACATTTCACCCCAAAACTCAGGATGTTACAAAAATCCTCCCGCGGGCGCGAGAGCCACCCCAAGGAGAGTAAGGAGGGCACAGCCAATGTGTGGTGCACCTTCCACAAGTCGAGTACCCACGCTACTCGAGAATGCAATCAGCTTCTACAGCACTTCGCGGCTTTTCTCGACCAGCGCGGCCAGGGGGGAGGGGGCCCTGCCTCCTTGCCTCCCTCGACGCCTTTGCCAGCGCTCCCCGCCCCCGCGGGCGAGCAGCAGAGACAGACGCAAGAAGGGAGCTCGGCCCAAGAGCTCCCCTTTCAAACCTCCCAAAGACGTATAAACGTCATCACCAGGGGATCCACCGCGGGACGGGACTCCAAGCGTCAGCGCAAGGAGTACGCGCGGGAGGTGAAGGTGGTGGGGGTGCTGTGAGACCCCCATTTGAGGATCACCTTGGTAACCGCCCAGGTAGGTTACACACAGCAGGATGCCACATGAGCTCCAAACCAGACAAGCATAATAATAACATTAAACAGGTAGCAGGCCAGCTTGGCCAATATTACATACCCAAAGCACCGAAAATGGCGCTAAGTAGAGTTGCTAAGAAAATAACAAGTTTATCAGAACCAGAGTCGGTATCTAAGTACCGAACACACAGCATAAAGCACAAAGCAACGACAAAAAGCTTGATTTCCATCCGCAGCGGGGTTGAAGTGGCTCCTCCCACATCTGACTTGACTTGGTGCGCAATCCTTCTAGAACGTGGGCTCGTCCGGGGCGCTTCCATCTTCTGCCGGGAACTCATAACTGAAGGACTCGGGATCCTCGAATCCCTCTTCTACAGTTGGATGCAAATTGCAAGGGTGAGCACTTGGTGCTCAGCAATACTCATTCCGGGAATTAATGTGATTGTACTTACATGAGGGTGAAATATATGATTCTGGGGTTTTGGTTTCTTATGGATAGAGATATATAGATTTCCAAGTCATTTGTTCAGTAAAACAGTACTTTGTCATGAGAATAATACTTTGAACGTTAAACAAGTTTTCAATAAAACCTTAGATGTAGTGGTCTCCCATGAGTCACTACTTTGTTAACCGCATTATGAAAATATTCCGAAACATTACTTGTGCTATAACCCATGGATAACATCCACTACGAAAAGACTCCTGAACCTGGGAGTACAGAGTATCTGATACTTCTTTTACACTTTGCAAAGGTGTACCTCTTTTTAAATCCACTGGTTCACTCGGCTTTCAAGTCGGATCAGCTTCATGTGACTTATACACATGTGACAAGGCCGAGATCACACAACGCTTTACAGTTCAGTATTAACAGTATCCCTGCCCGGTAAATAGACAATTAAGTCTCAAGTACCGTTGTGGGTCTTCCCCACTGCCTTACTTCCTAGCCTCTCTGGTCTATGTTCCCTCAGGACACATAGCCTTGGTTTATGTCCACGCGAGACATACGACCATTTAAGATTACAGCCGCTCACGGCTTAATCAGGTCTAGGGCGCCTTCCTTCATTAACGCCTTTTTCTCTCATCATTTTTCTGACTCACATCACTCCTGGCCGAACCTTGGCCTTCCAGTTTCCACGCGAGAAACCAGATCGTCAAACCATGCAGGGAACTGCTAATACCAAAAAGTTACTAAGTTGTGCCTGTCCCATACCAGGCAAGTGGTTGGTACGTTTACAATTCGTATAGAGACACAGCACAAGGTTTTTGTCCTTATGAATCAATAGTGAGGAACATTCACATTCCCTGGTGCGCACCGCACCCTCTCCATACAATCCAATCCTCACTACTGATCCCTTTTATCGGTTTTCTTGTCAAAACGGTTTTCATTATAACTTCTCATGTATTTGACCATTTCAAGTTTAATGTGAACATTCAATATATGAGTCCTAGGGTGACAAAAGCATATATATGAAGGTTCAATAACAAGAGGGGTTTCATGATTCATTAGGGAATATCTACTCATGTCATTCAAACATAACTTGTATTTTAACTAAACATGCATAGTAAGAAACAGTGAATATACTTCATATGAAAATATTGGGTGAGACATGATCAAAGGAATGAGGCTTGCCTTGCAATGTTGGATCTAAAAACTCAGACGGCTCTTCAAAGACTTCTTCCGCTCCTTCAGCTTCTGACTCTGCGGCAAACAATTAACACACAAACACATACCACATAAGCATACTGAAAATAGTTTCTATAGAAAGTATTAAGTAAATAAGTCATGCATGCAGGGGAAAATGTTAGGGCAAGGTCACAAGGGCTCTGGTCGAAGAAACGGCTAAAAAGGATTGAACGTCGAGGGGTCGACATTCAGTTCATGGCTTTGACATAACTGGAAACTAGTCTTAGGATGGTTTTCTGGAGAAGTGACAGTAGAGAAAGTTGTAGATCTCAACTCCAGGAATCTAAAGGACAAGGTGGCATTTCAATTGCTCAACCAGAAGGGGTCAAACAAGGCTAATGCCAGTGGTTGACATGCACTGACATGGTGCTGGACATGGCCAGAAACTAGGGCATGGCTTAACTTTTGATCCAGGGCTCCAAATGATGCACCACTTTGTCTGGGAGGTAGGCATTACTAACAGGAACAATATACTCAACAGGCATAAGGGCTGAAAGTGGCCGGAGGGTGGCCAAATCCGGCGATGAACCACGGTGGCCTGGACATGAACTGAGTTACTAGACAGTGATCTTGGCATAGGCATAACTCACAATCTAGGCAGATCCAGGTGTCGAGCTAGTGGACAATATTGCTCAGGGTACTGGAATCTATCTAAGGGACAAGGTTTCAGGCGCTGGATCGGCCGGGAACAAATTCCGGCGACCGGCGCTGGAGAAGACGACACTGGAGCTTGGGTATTTTCGATACAGGGCGAAAGAGCTCAATTCCAAGCTTGGCGATGGTCTCTAGGGCACAACAAAGCTACTGGGAAGGTTAATTTCATTGGATATCGGCCGGAGAAGCTTGGCGCCGAAGTCCGGCGAACGGCCGAGGTTCAAATTTGGGATTTCTTCGATTTGAGCTTAATTGGGGATTCTGGTTCTACAGGCTTGCTCTACTAGGCTTACTGATCAACTTCTTCTACAGGATTGAGGGTTAATTTGGGCTGAATCGAGTGGCATTGGGGGAACAGGGCAAATCGGGAATCCGGCGATCACCGGCGATGGGGATCGATCTAGTGCAATTGGTTGCTATGACACAGACAGGGGAACGAGGGGGACTCACTGGTGAACCTGGATTGAAGAGAGGGGCTGTGGAAAGGGCTGGCACCGTGAGCTCTCTCACTGGCTCGCCGGAGAAGAAAGTGGAAACGGCGAGAAGCTGGAATTTTGGCTAAGTCCTGAGCTTGTGCTTCTTCACAGCGTCGAGGGGGTTTAAATAGGCACGGGGACGGAGCTTGCGAGGGAAACGCGACAGCGGTTGCTTACGCCGGGGAGAAAATTATCGGGCGCAGGCGCAACGACGGCGACGGCGACGTGATCGCGCTTCAGGCGGTGCTGCAGCTTTGCCAGTTGCCTTGGGACTTCACCAGTGATGGCGCAGATGCGGAGGCGACAATGTAGCTCCGGCAATGACACGTAACGCCATGCAACTGCCACGGCAACGGGAGTGGGCGCGAAAACGAGGCTCGGGAGCGCGGCCGTTTATCCGCTGGGCGAGGCGATGCCACGGCACTGGCACGTGCGCGGGGGTGGTTTGGTTGCTCACAACACAGGTGACAAGAACGGTGGCCGGCGGCGAGCGAACGCGGCGAGAACGCGGCGCGGCAACGGTGGCTCGGGCACTGGTCGTGGCAACGACCAGGTGCTGGTCGAAAAGGGCCTGAAAATAACATTTGGGCTGTTCTGCAATTTCTGAAACTTATTCCAGGGGCTGTTCTGTGAGGATAATTTGAATAGGACTTGGTCCTGTTTGCAAATTTGGAGATCTGAGGGTCCGATCTAAAATCTGATTTCGCAGCTAAGTTGCAAAAGATTAGTAGAACTTATCTGGCCAAAGTTTGGTAAGATCGGGCAAGATCTGAAGGGTTTCGACAAAATTGGGGAAAACAGTTTAGGGTAAATAGGGTAATTAGGGTTTTAAAATAGCAAGGCTTGAAACTCAGCTTTAGGGTGAGATTTTGGAGATGGTCCCGAAGGGAAAAATGTTCTGAACAGCATTTAGAAGGGAATGGCTGAAGCGGATTAGGTTTTGGGGTCCGGATGTGGATTTTGGCTATTTTAGGGTTTGGCAAAAACAGGGGTGTTACAAATCTACCCACCTTAGAAACAATCTCGTCCTCGAGATTAGGGCAGGTCAGAGAATAGGGAGGGAAATTCTCGTCGGAGATCTTCTTTTTCCCACGTTGACTCCTCCTCTGAGTGATTGTTCCACTGGACTCTGCAGAATCGGAGGGTTCTTGACTTCAGCACTTTCTCTCTGGTTTCCAGAATTCTAATAGGGTATTCTTGACAAGATAAGTCTGGTTGAATCTCATTCTCTGTAGGAGATATTTGTTCTGTTGGTTCTCTCAAGCATTTCTTCAGTTGAGATACATGAAACACGTCATGAATTCCGCTTAGTTCTGGTGGCAATTCCAACTTGTATGCCATTTCACCTCGCTTTTCCAGAATTCGATATGGTCCCACATATCTAGGTTTTAACTTTCCCTTCATCTGGAATCTTCGAACTCCTTTGTATGGCATAACCTTGAGATACACATAATCGCCCTCTTCAAAAGATAACTCTCTTCTACGGTTGTCTGCATAGCTTTTCTGTCTAGATTGGGCTGTTTTCAGTTTTTCTTGTATGATCCTGACATGGGCTGTGGCTTCTTCTACTAACTGGGGTCCTAGATGTTGTTTTTGACCAATTTCTGTCCAATACAGAGGCGTGCGGCATCTTCTTCCATATAGGGCTTCATATGGTGCCATTTGCAGGCTTGCTTGGAAACTGTTGTTGTAGGTGAATTCTGCATAAGGTAGAAATAACTCCCAAGAGTCTCCATAGTCCAAAACACAAGCCCTCAACATATCTTCCAAAATTTGGTTTACCCTTTCCGTCTGACCTCCAGTTTGAGGGTGGTAAGCGGTACTGAACTTTAACTTTGTGCCCAGGGCTTTCTGCAACTCTTGCCAAAATCTTGAAACGAACTGGGCTCCTCTATCGGAAACGATAGCCTTCGGCACTCCGTGTAGGACAACTATTCTGTTGAGATACAGCTCTGCTAAGTCCTTAGCTGTATATAGGGTCTTCACTGGGAGAAAATGTGCTACCTTCGTTAATCTATCGACTATGACCCATATAGAATCGAATCCTTTTTTCGTCCTTGGCAGTCCCACAATAAAATCCATTCCGATTTCATCCCACTTCCACTCTGGGATTTGTAGAGGTTGTAGCGGTCCCGCAGGCTTTTGATGTTCTGCTTTCACTCTTTGGCATGTGTCACAAGTTGCGACAAACTTGGCAATTTCTCTTTTCATTCCTTTCCACCAAAAATTTTTCTTCAAGTCCTTGTACATTTTGGTGCTGCCTGGGTGTATGGAATATGGGGTTTGATGAGCTTCTTGCATGATTAAGTCTTTGATCTCGTGGTCATTCGGAATGCAGATACGGTCATCGTACCATAGAATTCCCTGTTCATCTTCTCGAAGGTTGGTTGTATCTTTGCTCTTCATGTCCTCCTTCATCTCTTGAAGATCTGGGTCAATTGCTTGAGCTTGTCGGATTTTATCCTTCAACTCACATTCCATCTTTAACGTAGCGATGGTTCCTTGGTCCACTAATTCTAATTGTAGCCTTTCGATATCCTTGATCAGTTGTGTCGGCACTTCTAGCTGTGTTATCTGGTTATAACGAGACTTCCTGCTCAAAGCATCAGCTACTACATTGGCTTTTCCTGGGTGATAGTGGATCTCTCGATCATAATCTTTGATCAGTTCTAACCATCTTCTCTGCCTCATATTCAACTCCTGTTGCGTGAATATGTACTTCAGGCTCTTATAATCCGTATAAATTTCGCACTTACTGCCTAGTAGGTAGTGTCTCCATATCTTTAGTGCATGTACGACAGCAGCTAACTCCAGATCATGTGTTGGATAATTCTCCTCATGAGGTCGTAGCTGTCTAGAAGCATAAGCTATCACTTTCCTTTCTTGCATCAATACACATCCTAATCCTTGTTTGGAGGCGTCACAGAAGACTTGAAAATCCTTTTTGACGTCCGGCAGTATCAGGATTGGTGCAGTTGTCAGTCTTTTCTTCAGTTCCTCAAAGCTTCTTTCACACTCCTCGGTCCAATTAAAAGGGGCATTCTTCTTCAGTAGCTGGGTTAGCGGTTTGGTGATCTTCGAGAATCCTTCTACGAATCTTCGATAATATCCCGCTAATCCCAAGAAACTTCTAACCTCTGTTGCGGTTTCAGGTTGTTTCCAATCGGTAACAGCTTGTATTTTCAACGGGTCCATAAATATTCCTTCGCCTGAGATGATATGTCCTAAGAAAGAGATCTTCTTCAGCCAAAAAGCACATTTGCTAAACTTGGCATATAGCTGGTGGTCTGCCAGTTTCTGTAGCACAATCCTCAGGTGATGTGCGTGCTCCTCCTCCGTCTTAGAGTAGACAAGGATATCATCCACAAATACAATGATGTATTTATCCAGGAATTCCATGAGGATCTTATTCATTAGATTCATGAATACCGCGGGCGCATTAGTTAATCCAAAGGGCATCACTGTGAACTCATGCAACCCATATCTGGTTACGAAAGCAGTTCTAGGAATGTCCTGCTCTCGGATCCTTAACTGGTGGTACCCCGATCTCAGGTCTATTCTTGAGAACACTTTTGCTTCTCTGAGCTGGTCAAAAAGGTCATCTATCCTTGGTAAGGGGTATTTGTTCTTGATGGTCATGTCGTTTAGCTTGCGGTAGTCTATGCAAAGTCGCATACTACCATCTTTCTTCTTAACCAAGAGCACTGGGGCTCCCCAGGGTGATGAGCTGGATCTAATGAATCCTTTTTCTTCCAATTCAGCCATCTGCTTCTTCAATTCCTCTTGCTCATGGCCTGTCATCCGAAACAACTTTCTAGCATATGGCGCAGACCCGGGTTTTAGTTCAATAGTGAACTCTATATCCCTATTTGGTGGCAATCCGGGAAGTTCTTCTGGAAAGACTTCCGGGTACTCGTTGACAATTGGTACCTCTTCAAGCTTCACTTCTTCGATGCAGTTCAATCTCTGTAGGTGGTCGCAGATTGGAGTTCTGTCTGCATGGAATGTAATTTGCTTTCCACTGGCATTTGTCAGGGTGATTGTTTTCTTCTCACAATCCATCAATCCCTTATGCTTGGCCAGCCAATCCATTCCGAGAATGACATCCAATCCTTGAAGGTTTAGAACTAGCATGTCTGCCAGGAATTCTAGATTGCCGATACGAAAGGCAACGTTTCTACAGATAGAATTAACAATCATTCTAGCACCAGGTGACTGAATGATGATAGGATGCTCTAAAGCAACCACAGGCAAGTTATTACTCAACAAGCAATCTTTCGACATGAATGAATGAGTTGCACCGGGATCAAATAGAACAACTGAAATCTGAGAGGAGATTAAGAGTCTACCGATCACGACGTCAGTTGCCTCTCCTGCTTCTGTAGCAGTCACGAAGTTGAGTCTTCCTCCGGTGGTTGGTGTTCCTCTTCCTCTGTTGGTTTGGAATCTTCCTCCTCTAGCTTGTAGTGCTCCTCTGGCAATAGTTCGTGCAGGTGCAGGGGATTTGGCTGCCTGAGCTTTGGCAACGTTGGGAGGTAAATGCCGAAATGGACAAGTCTCTCTGTGATGTCCTCTTCTGCCACAATGGAAGCATTCTGCATTCTTCAGTGTACAGTCTCTATAGAGGTGACTCCCTTTGCATCCGGGACACGTTAGAGTTGTTGGCGATGAAGTCCTCTGGGGTCTTGGTGGTGCGGGTGGTCTGAAAGCGGCTCTGGCATATGGCGCTGGTCTTCCTCGGCTAGAATTTCCTTGAAAAGGGTATGCTATGCTTTTCCTCTTGCGGTCCTCTTCTACTACGCCTCTTTTCTCCTCCATTTTGAGTACTCGATTTACAAGGACTTGGAAATCCGTGAACTCGTGTGTTGACAGGTGATACTGTTATGAGTTTTGTAGGCCTTCGCAGAATCTGTCGATCTTCCGCTCTTCTGTCATGATATCTTCAGGTGCATACCTGGCCAATTTGATGAACTCATGCAAATACTGCTTCACCGTCCTTCCTCCTTGCCTTAGATTCAAGAATTCTCTGCGTTTGGCTTGGATAGCTCCTTTGGGGACATGGTATTTACGGAACTGTTCCTTGAATTCATGCCAGGTGATTGAATTCTGATTAGGGTGTACCGTCTTGTAATTCTCCCACCACGCTGCAGCCGATCCTGTGAGCTGATGGGGTCCATATAGCAGCTTCTCTTCATCACTACACCTGACGGTATCCAATTTCCTCTCAATTTCTCGTAACCAATCGTCTGCCACAATTGGGTCTTCAGTGCAGGAGAAAGTTGGAGGACGTGTCTTTTGAAAATCTGTCAGTCTTGCTCCAATGTTCGAACCTTCCTCGCGTCGTGTTGCGGAGTTTTGCATCAACTGTTCCAGAATTTGACTCTGTACCTCTGCAGATCTTTGTCTGTTTTGCTCCATCCATATTAATATTTCCGTCAGATTTCCTCCTTGCGGTACTGAGGCTGATGAATTTGGCTGATCTGAGTCATCTCTAGTCCTTCTTGTTGATGTGTTTCTTGGAACTTCTTCTGAACCTTGGATTCTACCTCTGGTGTTCACCATTCCGTTCTGCCAAGATAATTGAGACAAGACTACTAATTCAAGAGAGCACAGATTGAAAATAAGCTGAAAGAAAAGATCAATCCAAGAGATTGGATTGGAACATGCAATTTCCACTTTCAAAGATTTTCTAAAGATACAAGGTTTTCACCTTTACAGCTTTGGAGTTACCAACAAACAATACAAACAAAGCAGCTACTACAACAAGAGCTAAAGACTAACGGTTACAAGGGCTAGAGCAGAAGGGTCAAGTTGAAGAGAAAACTACGATCTCCTATCGGTCTTGGAAGAACTGCAAGGTTCTACTTCTTCAGGGTCTTCCTCTTCTTGATCTTCGTCGGCATCCATAGGGTCCCATTGCATGTCGTTGTCCTCTTCTTCCTCAGATGAATCGTTGGTGTTGCAAGTAGCAATCTCTTTTCCTTTGCCCTCAGGAACTTCCTTCCCTTTCGTGAGAGTAGGATACTCTGGTGCAGGGGTGTTGATCACAATGCCACGCGAAGCAGGCGTGAAATAACCCAGGTAATCCCTAGGTCTTCCCACACTCTTGCGGGCTGTGAGTCTTATCTTCAAGCGGTTCCTCTTGTTCACCGATCCTTCGTCTTCGACTTCTCGAGCTCTGCTAGGTTCAGCCAACTCCTGAATCTGTTTCTCTTTCTCTTGGAGTTCTAAGCGAACCTTCGCAAGCGCTCCTTCGAGATAGTGACGGTCATCCCGAGCATTCTCATGCTCACGCAGCAACCGAGTGTAGCTTGACTCCAAGACTTGGACTACATCTCTGGTTTTGGTCAAGATGGCGTCTCTCTGGTTGTTGGAGGGATGAACAGTTCGACGATCTGATCCGGGGAATTGGTAGGGTACAAAACAGAAAGGAGAACCTATAAGAAAGTCATCGTACAGCTGACGGATGGTACCTATAGCACGACGAGCAGCGTCTTGGATAGCATCTTCTTCTTCTTCTCTACGAGCTTCCTTTCTTGTTGATCCTCTCCCGATCTCTGGGATCTCATACACAATCACCGAGGCACGGAAACCAAAAGGTCTACCATCTACTTCCTCTCGACGGACGTAGTATACGGGTCGCTGATTGTCTCTTGCTCCCAGAAATTGTAACATCATCCAAAGCATCAATGCCCATGATCCCAACTCGTCTCCGTGAATCAGCTTCTTACCAGCGGCCATCTGCGATGATGAGACACGGAACACTTAAAAGTACGAAAATGGTTTTGAAAGTTTTCAAATAATACTCATTATGCTTTTCTTAAACAAATTAGGTTTTTCACAATTAGATTTTTACCAAATAATCTAGCGATTCTCTACTTTAGGGACGCCCATTCTAGTAAGGGTCACGACCTACAGTCAAGCTTCATGCTCTGATACCATTCGCTGTGAGACCCCCATTTGAGGATCACCTTGGTAACCGCCCAGGTAGGTTACACACAGCAGGATGCCACATGAGCTCCAAACCAGACAAGCATAATAATAACATTAAACAGGTAGCAGGCCAGCTTGGCCAATATTACATACCCAAAGCACCGAAAATGGCGCTAAGTAGAGTTGCTAAGAAAATAACAAGTTTATCAGAACCAGAGTCGGTATCTAAGTACCGAACACACAGCATAAAGCACAAAGCAACGACAAAAAGCTTGATTTCCATCCGCAGCGGGGTTGAAGTGGCTCCTCCCACATCTGACTTGACTTGGTGCGCAATCCTTCTAGAACGTGGGCTCGTCCGGGGCGCTTCCATCTTCTGCCGGGAACTCATAACTGAAGGACTCGGGATCCTCGAATCCCTCTTCTACAGTTGGATGCAAATTGCAAGGGTGAGCACTTGGTGCTCAGCAATACTCATTCCGGGAATTAATGTGATTGTACTTACATGAGGGTGAAATATATGATTCTGGGGTTTTGGTTTCTTATGGATAGAGATATATAGATTTCCAAGTCATTTGTTCAGTAAAACAGTACTTTGTCATGAGAATAATACTTTGAACGTTAAACAAGTTTTCAATAAAACCTTAGATGTAGTGGTCTCCCATGAGTCACTACTTTGTTAACCGCATTATGAAAATATTCCGAAACATTACTTGTGCTATAACCCATGGATAACATCCACTACGAAAAGACTCCTGAACCTGGGAGTACAGAGTATCTGATACTTCTTTTACACTTTGCAAAGGTGTACCTCTTTTTAAATCCACTGGTTCACTCGGCTTTCAAGTCGGATCAGCTTCATGTGACTTATACACATGTGACAAGGCCGAGATCACACAACGCTTTACAGTTCAGTATTAACAGTATCCCTGCCCGGTAAATAGACAATTAAGTCTCAAGTACCGTTGTGGGTCTTCCCCACTGCCTTACTTCCTAGCCTCTCTGGTCTATGTTCCCTCAGGACACATAGCCTTGGTTTATGTCCACGCGAGACATACGACCATTTAAGATTACAGCCGCTCACGGCTTAATCAGGTCTAGGGCGCCTTCCTTCATTAACGCCTTTTTCTCTCATCATTTTTCTGACTCACATCACTCCTGGCCGAACCTTGGCCTTCCAGTTTCCACGCGAGAAACCAGATCGTCAAACCATGCAGGGAACTGTTAATACCAAAAAGTTACTAAGTTGTGCCTGTCCCATACCAGGCAAGTGGTTGGTACGTTTACAATTCGTATAGAGACACAGCACAAGGTTTTTGTCCTTATGAATCAATAGTGAGGAACATTCACATTCCCTGGTGCGCACCGCACCCTCTCCATACAATCCAATCCTCACTACTGATCCCTTTTATCGGTTTTCTTGTCAAAACGGTTTTCATTATAACTTCTCATGTATTTGACCATTTCAAGTTTAATGTGAACATTCAATATATGAGTCCTAGGGTGACAAAAGCATATATATGAAGGTTCAATAACAAGAGGGGTTTCATGATTCATTAGGGAATATCTACTCATGTCATTCAAACATAACTTGTATTTTAACTAAACATGCATAGTAAGAAACAGTGAATATACTTCATATGAAAATATTGGGTGAGACATGATCAAAGGAATGAGGCTTGCCTTGCAATGTTGGATCTAAAAACTCAGACGGCTCTTCAAAGACTTCTTCCGCTCCTTCAGCTTCTGACTCTGCGGCAAACAATTAACACACAAACACATACCACATAAGCATACTGAAAATAGTTTCTATAGAAAGTATTAAGTAAATAAGTCATGCATGCAGGGGAAAAAGTTAGGGCAAGGTCACAAGGGCTCTGGTCGAAGAAACGGCTAAAAAGGATTGAACGTCGAGGGGTCGACATTCAGTTCATGGATTTGACATAACTGGAAACTAGTCTTAGGATGGTTTTCTGGAGAAGTGACAGTAGAGAAAGTTGTAGATCTCAACTCCAGGAATCTAAAGGACAAGGTGGCATTTCAATTGCTCAACCAGAAGGGGTCAAACAAGGCTAATGCCAGTGGCTGACATGCACTGACATGGTGCTGGACATGGCCAGAAACTAGGGCATGGCTTAACTTTTGATCCAGGGCTCCAAATGATGCACCACTTTGTCTGGGAGGTAGGCATTACTAACAGGAACAATATACTCAACAGGCATAAGGGCTGAAAGTGGCCGGAGGGTGGCCAAATCCGGCGATGAACCACGGTGGCCTGGACATGAACTGAGTTACTAGACAGTGATCTTGGCATAGGCATAACTCACAATCTAGGCAGATCCAGGTGTCGAGCTAGTGGACAATATTGCTCAGGGTACTGGAATCTATCTAAGGGACAAGGTTTCAGGCGCTGGATCGGCCGGGAACAAATTCCGGCGACCGGCGCTGGAGAAGACGACACTGGAGCTTGGGTATTTTCGATACAGGGCGAAAGAGCTCAATTCCAAGCTTGGCGATGGTCTCTAGGGCACAACAAAGCTACTGGGAAGGTTAATTTCATTGGATATCGGCCGGAGAAGCTTGGCGCCGAAGTCCGGCGAACGGCCGAGGTTCAAATTTGGGATTTCTTCGATTTGAGCTTAATTGGGGATTCTGGTTCTACAGGCTTGCTCTACTAGGCTTACTGATCAACTTCTTCTACAGGATTGAGGGTTAATTTGGGCTGAATCGAGTGGCATTGGGGGAACAGGGCAAATCGGGAATCCGGCGATCACCGGCGATGGGGATCGATCTAGTGCAATTGGTTGCTATGACACAGACAGGGGAACGAGGGGGACTCACTGGTGAACCTGGATTGAAGAGAGGGGCTGTGGAAAGGGCTGGCACCGTGAGCTCTCTCACTGGCTCGCCGGAGAAGAAAGTGGAAACGGCGAGAAGCTGGAATTTTGGCTAAGTCCTGAGCTTGTGCTTCTTCACAGCGTCGAGGGGGTTTAAATAGGCATGGGGACGGAGCTTGCGAGGTAAACGCGACAGCGGTTGCTTGCGCCGGGGAGAAAATTGTCGGGCGCAGGCGCAACGACGGCGACGGCGACGTGATCGCGCTTCAGGCGGTGCTGCAGCTTTGCCAGTTGCCTTGGGACTTCACCAGTGATGGCGCAGATGCGGAGGCGACAATGTAGCTCCGGCAATGACACGTAACGCCATGCAACTGCCACGGCAACGGGAGCGCGCGCGAAAACGAGGCTCGGGAGCGCGGCCGTTTATCCGCTGGGCGAGGCGATGCCACGGCACTGGCACGTGCGCGGGGGTGGTTTGGTTGCTCACAACACAGGTGACAAGAACGGTGGCCGGCGGCGAGCGAACGCGGCGAGAACGCGGCGCGGCAACGGTGGCTCGGGCACTGGTCGTGGCAACGACCAGGTGCTGGTCGAAAAGGGCCTGAAAATAACATTTGGGCTGTTCTGCAATTTCTGAAACTTATTCCAGGGGCTGTTCTGTGAGGATAATTTGAATAGGACTTGGTCCTGTTTGCAAATTTGGAGATCTGAGGGTCCGATCTAAAATCTGATTTCGCAGCTAAGTTGCAAAAGATTAGTAGAACTTATCTGGCCAAAGTTTGGTAAGATCGGGCAAGATCTGAAGGGTTTCGACAAAATTGGGGAAAACAGTTTAGGGTAAATAGGGTAATTAGGGTTTTAAAATAGCAAGGCTTGAAACTCAGCTTTAGGGTGAGATTTTGGAGATGGTCCCGAAGGGAAAAATGTTCTGAACAGCATTTAGAAGGGAATGGCTGAAGCGGATTAGGTTTTGGGGTCCGGATGTGGATTTTGGCTATTTTAGGGTTTGGCAAAAACAGGGGTGTTACAGGTGCTTCATACGTCTCCGCCACCAAAATGGTCGGTCGTCCCCCTTACCTTCACAGCGGAAGACGCGCGCGGGGTTCGCTTCCCGCACGACGACGCGCTCATCGTCTTGGCTACGGTTTACAACTGCCAACTGGCACGTATCCTCGTCGATGGTGGGAGCTCCGCCGACGTCTTATACCTGAAGGCGTTCAGGGAGATGCAAGTCGATGAGAAGCTACTGCAGCCCGCACTCGGGCCGTTACAAGGCTTCGTTCCCGGGAAGACCATCCACCCGGTGGGGAAGGTCGATCTACCAATGTCTTTTGGCACGTCGGAAAACTACCGGACGGAGATGGTCCGATTCGATGTGGTGGACCTCCCCTCTTCATACAACGCTATTATGGGGAGGACCACGATCAACCACCTGTGGGCGGCGATTCACCAGAACTATCTCTGCGTGAAAATCCCTGGGCCTCACGGTGCGATCACCGTTCGAGGCGACCAGAACGTGGCCCGCGCTCTTTACGAACACGCCACCGCCGCCATCGGGAACATCAACGTGATCAAGACGCCGGGGGGAGCGCCCCCCCTGAACCTCATGCTGCCCTGGCCGTTCCCCTCGGGAGGCCATTTCTGAGGCCACGCCCCGAGGGAGACCTTCGGAAAGTCCAACTGTCCGCAGGAGATGAAGAGAGAACCGTCAGGATCGGAGCAGACCTCACCGAGGAACACGCCGAGCAGCTCGTGGTTTTCCTTCACGAAAACACAGACGTTTTCGCGTGGGAACCCTCGGACATGCAGGGCGTCGCCCGGGACATCATGGAGCATAAGCTCGCTGTGATCCCCGGTCGCTCCCCGGTCAAGCAGAAGTTGAGGAAGTTATCCCTCCAGCGCCAAGACGCCATCAAGGTAGAGGTCTCTAAGCTTCTAGAGGCGGGGTTCGCGCAAGAAGTCCTCCATCCCGAATGGTTGGCAAACCCTGTCCTCGTAAAGAAGTCAAGTGGCAAGTGGAGGATGTGCGTGGACTTCACCGATCTCAACCGCGCTTGCCCAAAAGATAACTACCCACTCCCGCGGATCGACCAACTAGTCGATTCGACCGCGGGGTGCGAATTGATGAGTTTCCTCAATGCATATTCGGGGTACCATCAGGTTCAGATGGCTGCAGAGGACGAGGAAAAGACGAGTTTTATAACTCCCCTCGGCACCTTCTGCTATCTTCACATGCCCTTCGGGTTGAAAAACGTCGGGGCAACCTTCCAGCGTCTTATGACGCTGGTCCTGAAGGACCAAATCGGCCGCAACGTCGAGGTCTACGTTGACGATGCGGTCGTCAAAAGCCTTCGCACCGCCGCACACATCGACGACTTCGCGGAGACCTTCTGCAGCCTCCGCAAGTACGGGTTGAAGCTCAACCCGAAAAAATGCGCCTTCGGCGTACGCGGCGGGAGGCTGCTTGGCTTCTTGGTGTCCCAGCGGGGCATTGAGGCAAATCCCGAAAAAATTCGGGCCGTGCTGGACATGCCTCCCCCGCGTTCCGTCAAAGACGTGCAGAGGCTTGCAGGCCGCCTGGCCGCGTTGGGTCGTTTCGTCTCGCGGTCAGGAGAACGCAGACTCCAGTTCTTCAAAATCCTCCGGGATCTCGAGGGGTTCAGGTGGACCCCCGAGGCCCAGACGGCGTTCGACGCGCTAAAGAAGTACCTCGCGAGCCCTCCGATGCTCGTGAGCCCGTCCCCAGAGGAACCTTTACTACTATACCTTGCTGCGACCCCCGTCGCAGTGAGCGCGGTGCTCGTGAGAGAACAAGATGGGCAACAACGCCCAGTGTACTACTTCAGCGAGGCACTTCAAGGGGCTAAGACGCGATACACTGAGGTGGACAAGCTGTGCTATGCCCTCCTCATGGCGTCGCGAAAGCTCCGCCACTACTTCCTAGGGCACCCGGTCACGGTCCGGTCATCTCTCCCGCTGGGAGAAGTGGTAAGAAACAAGGAGGCCACCGGCCGGATTGGCAAGTGGGGGGCCGAGCTCGCTCCCTTCTCCCTCACCTTCACGGGCCGCTCTGCCATCAAGTCGCAAGTCCTTGCTGACTTCGTGGCGGAATGGACTCGGACCGCCGAGGCGGACGGAGGGACTCCCCTCGCCCCCTCCCGGTTCCAGGACCATTGGACACTCATGTTCGATGGCTCCTTGTGCCTTGCCGGGGCCAGTGCGGGGGTGGTTCTTCGGAGTCCCGAGTGGAAGATGCTGGAGTACGCTGCCAGGCTCGAGTTCCTGGCTACCAACAATGTCGCCGAGTACGAGGCCTTGCTCCTGGGATTGCGCCTCGCGCGCTCCCTGGGAATCCGCCTCCTCCTGGTGAAAGGAGATTCCCAACTGGTGGTCAACCAAATGGTCAAGTCCTACTTGTGCTACGACGCGAACCTGAGTCTATACTTGGGGGAAGTGCGGAAGATGGAAAGACACTTTGAAGGCTTGGAGGCCCGATACATCCCCCGACGGGATAACACCCAGGCCGACGCATTGGCCCGGGCAACCAGCGCCCGAGAACCTCTTCCCAAGGGCGCTTTTCTGGAAATCATCACGACGCTTTCTATAACCCTTCCGGACGCGAACCTGGGGGTTTGCGTCCCGGAGGTGTCCGAGATCACTCGGACTACATCATGGATGGATCCCCTCATCTCCTGCATAAGGGACGAGGGGGAACCTTCCGGTGACACTGGCACCACGCGTCTCCGCGCCAAGGCCAGGGCATATGTCCTGTTAGACAGAAAGCTCTACAAGCATGGGGCTTCCGCCCTTCTTCGCTGCCTCCTGCGGGCCGACGGACTCCAGCTCCTCGAGGACATACACTCGGGGAGCTACGGATCCCACTTAGCTCCGCGTGCGGTCACGGCGAAGGCCCTTCGCCAAGGGTTTTACTGGCCCACGTTGGTCCGCGACGCACGGGATCTAATCTCTGCGTGCGAGGCCTGCCAGAAGATGGCGAATGGCACTAGGCTCCCCTCCGCGACATTGTAAACCATTCCTGTTACTTGGCCCTTCGCGCGCTAGGGGATGGATCTCCTTGGTCCCTTCCCCCCAGCACCCGGGGGCTACAAATACGCGGTGGTCGCTGTGGATTACTTTTCCAAGTGGGTGGAGGCTGAGCCCTTGGCCAGCATCACTTCCCAGGCGGTGCAACATTTTTTCTGGAAAAATGTTGTATGTCGCTTCGGGGTCCCCCAAGAAATCACCGTCAACAATGGGACCCAGTTCGACTCGGCATATTTCCGGGAATTCTGCGAAGGCTTAGGCACTACCCTCCATTTTGCCTCCGTGGCTCATCCCCAAAGCAACGAAGCCATCGAAAGAGTCAATGGCGTGATCCTGCAAGGCCTGCGCCGACGGCTTGAATAGACCACCTCCAGGCGAGGCGCGTGGGCAGAAGAGCTTCCAAGCATCCTCTGCTCCATGCGCACGACCCCTAGCCGAGTGACAGGACGCACGCCTTTTTCCCTCGTCTACGGGGCCGAAGCAGTTCTCCCCTCGGAGATTGGTTTTCGATCGCTGCGGGTCAAGCTCCTCGACGGAGCTCCGACCATGGCGCATCAAACCAACGACGATAATCAGCGGTTGGAGGTCGACCTCGTCAAAGAAGAACGCGACCGAGCGCTTCTCCACCACACCATCTACGAGCGCGAGATGTCACGCGCATACAACCAGCACGTGCGCGAAAGGGCCTTCCGCCTTGGGGATCTGGTCCTCAAGCGCGTGACAGACCCCCAAGCCCAGGGCAAACTATCCCCCAAGTGGGAGGGCCCATACAGGATCTCCACAGTCCTGGGCTCGGGAGCCTACAAGCTCTCCACACTTGAAGACCAAGAGCTGACGCACACCTGGAACATAACCTTGCTCCGCAAGTTTTATGTTTAGCCTCCGGGCTCGCCACCTCCTCCGCGATGCCTCCGCGGGGGGAGGTTTATGTACTTAGTTCCCTCCCCGGTCGCGCTTTCGCGGGGGGAGGCGTTGTATCTCGTCGCATGTTAATACAAGTGGATTTTGTGCTCAACTCTGGAATTTTTACGTCTTCATTAAATTGAATGGCTTTCTTGTAGTTCACCGCTGGAGTTCTTTTATAGGAGTTTTTCTTCCGCCTAAAAGGCGACGTCTCCTCTATAAAAATCCCCTCCGTGAGGATGCCCTCTCCGTGAGGAAGTGGGCTACCACAGCCTAAAGTCCCTACGACTGGAGCACAGCTCCCATTGGGCGGCTGACAGTAACCCCTCGTGGACTGAGGGGGTAAGCGGCAACCCAGTTTTCACAAACTACGGTAACGAGTCACTTCGAGAAATTAGTCCCCCCTCGAACACTCTACACCCACTACCGGGTTACGGAACCCTCCTAAGGGAATATCCATTGCCCCCCGCAGCACACGGAGAACTTGGCTTTTGGAGTTTGCTCTCTCAAAATATAGACCGACCAGCTTCTCGGTCGCGCACTATCCATAAGCCCCCGGGACTCCCGCCGGGGAACCGCGAACATTTTCGGTGGACACCCCTGCCAACCCCCGAGACTCCCGACGAGGGACTACGCAAATTAAGCACCCGGTGCAATCCGGGCCCCTTCACTCCTTACCCACAGCGCGCGGAGCTGAGCTGCACCCCGCTGTGGGGGGGGAGGAGGAAAACCCTGGACCCGAACAGAAAAACAACGTCTTTACGCGGAAGGTTTCGAAGTTTCTGGAGCAAAGGCACGACGAATAAACAAGTCTACGTCTTAATTGATACAACGTCACGCTAGGGGACAACCCCCCCCAGTAGGACGAAAGCGCCCCCCGGGTGAGACCTGGGAGCGCGAGTATGGCCCGGGGAGTTAGGCTCCTGCGGGAAGATGTCTCGAAGAACGATCCCCGAGAAGCAACTACACCTAATAATTCCGGAGACCCTCTGAGATCTCCCGGGAAAGATCCTTGTACAAACTTCTCATACGCCGAAGAGCCCGCCGAAGAAGATCCTCTGGCCAACAGTCGTAACCGGCCGGGGGGAGTATCCCGAGCGAGGGGACTTTTAGAGCCCCCGACCTCGGTGGAGACAACTCGGTGCGACAATCGTCGAAGTTTCCCAAGTGCCACTCCGGGAGCCAACACAGCAGGGCCGGCTCCCCAGAGGAACCTTCCTTGGCGAAGTCGGCATGAACGGACTCAGAAACTGACCCGAAGGATGCTCCCCCGGTTGCCAGACTTAGTAAAATAGAGGCCGCCCGGGCACCACCTGGGCTAGACCCCCCGGGCGACCCTCGATCACTCTCCAAAAGATGGTCTTCCGAGCAAGAAAGCCCTGGAAAAGCGACGTCTAAAGATACCTGCCGACAAGTTGAACACATTTAACGAAAGAACTACTTTATTCCAGTTGAAAGATATTTACAAGTTTCCGGGGCTCTTTCTAAGGAAGCCACCCGGAGCAAAAAAGACCCAAAATAGAAGCCTAATCTAACCGGGGGGGGAGGAGCTCATACTTGCCCGTCCTTGTTCCCCCCCGGGGGGACGTCCGTGTTGGCCGACGCGCCCTGACCCGAGCGCCGCCCGCCTGTCTCCATGGCGCCAGTGATCCGGTCGAAGAGGACCTCGGCAGACCGCTCCAGCTCAGCCCACCGAGGGTCGAAGAAGGCGGGGAAGCTTCGGGGGACAAGCTCTCCGATGACTCGGGCACCCTCCCCACGATGCTCAACGAGGGCCGCCGCCAAGGCGATCACCGGGACGGCGAGGCCTCACGCCCGCGCCTCCGCAGCGACTGGGATCAAGGCGACCTGCACAACATGAAAGCACGCCGCCTCCCCGACCGACGTCGGAACCGGGTCAGGGCCTGCCCCCCGACCGAGCTCGATCCCGAGCTCCTCGAGGGTAGTGCGGATCGCCCTACCCCCCGCGACCATGGCCTGGATGCCCGAGGCTGCGGCCTCTTGCTCCACCTGCAGCTCCCTCCGTAGCCGAGAGGCCGTGTCATCAGCGGCGGCGAGCCGAGCCTGCACCGCGGCGAGCTCCCCGATCGCCCGCTCCTTCTCGGAGCGCTCCGAGGCCGCATCCCTGAGCGCCTTCTCCTTCCCGACGCGCTCGAAGGCCACTATGTCCTCGGCGGCCCTGAAGCCCCGAGCTAAGGCGACCGTCTACATAGAAACCGTGATCAGAGCACAACTAACGAAGGAGTATGAGACTCAAGTAACTTACCCAAAGTCTAGAGGCGATAACCGCGTCAACGTCGCCCTCGTCGCCCCCGGGTCGCTCCCTCGGGAGGCCTCCCCACCGGGCAGAGCGCCCTCCGAAGTCCCAACGTCGGAGGAGCCGGAAGCCTGATCCGGCGGCGCCAGAACGCCAGAGCGGACGAACAGGCCCTTACCCCTCCCGAGTACAGGGAGTGCCGCCGTCACAGGCTGAACCGCCGACGAACCTGTCTCCGGGGCCAAAATCGAGGCCATCGGCAGGCCGCCCAGCATCCGAAACCGAACGGAGACCTCGCTAGAGGAGGGCTGCGGCCGGGTCCCCGCGGGGGCCGGAGGCGGCGAAGGACTCGGAGCGTACATCTCCGAGTCCGAGCCCTGACCCTCTCCGGCCGGGACGCCGCCCAAGGGATCCGGCCCACCCGGGGTGTCGGGAGTGGCACCAGATGGCCCGGCAACCGCCGCAGCAGTCTCCTTCGCGGGAGAAGGTGGAGGAGAAGACCGGGGCCTCGTGGGGCTCCTCCGGGCTCGGGATCCCGCGGGGCTGCCAGACGGACGAGACCGCTTCGAGGGTCCGCCGGCGACCTCCTTCCCCCGCTTGCGTGAAGTAGGGGTAGGCAGAGGAGCCCGGGCTGGGAGCCTCAACCCGAACGCCTCCGCGACAACGTTTCGGGGAGGACCCTCCCCAATGACGCCCAACACCCTCTCATGCTCATCCTCGTAGTACCGGCCAACGAGGGTCGCCGCGACCTCCTTGGCCCGACCGTAGGACCTAACTGCAAGAGCAAAAAATGAAGCAAGTGTTAGACAGAATCCCCTAGCGGGGAGAAAGAGTCCGAATACTTACGGTTCGCCACCGCCATCCGGGGTGGTCTATGTGCCGGCGACATTCCCCTCCCTCGACGGGTGTGGAACGGCGCCACTCGGAGGAGGGCCATCTCCTCCGCGAGATCCCGCATGGACCGCCGGAATCAAACCTCCGCCATCGCGGTGAGGAGATTCATCTCCGCCACAGTCCACTCGGGAGCCACCGGGCCACTAGACCGTGAGTACGTCGATGTCTCCCTAGGGTAAGTCACCCCCGGGTCTCCTACCCGGAGGTAGAACCAATGCCGGAGCCAGTCCCCCTAGTGGTCCCGGGAGGCTAGCACCAGGTACTCGTCGACGCGGCCTGGCGTCAGCTGGATCATGATGGAGCCAAAGGCCGACCTAGGGCCGCCCCTCCTCACAAACGGGCCCCTCGGCGCCGGCTCGTAGAAGTACCGTAGGAGCGGCATGGTGGGCGTCACGGCGGTCGTCTCACACAACCATATAAACAAACCCATCCGAACAAGGGTGTTCGGGGTGAGGTGGTTGAGCGCGAGGCCATATACCTGCAGGAAGTCGCGTAACAGCGGGTGCACTGGAAGCCGAAGGCCGGCCTCCACGAAGGCCTCGAAAGCCACCACCTCCCCGTCCCGGGGGCTCGGCACCTACTCCGTCAGGCCGGGGACCCTGATGTCTCCCGCCTGGAAGTAGCCACGCTCCAAGAAGGCCTCAAGGGCCCCCGAGGAGAACTCGGTGGCCCCGAGGAAATCAGAGGTCACCTCCTCCGCAGGTAGCTCGGAGACCTTGGTGCGACTCTTCGGCGCCATCAGGGACGGACTTGTCGAAGAAACCACCGGGAATTACCGGAAACCACTGGCAATTACCGGAAACCACTGGCAATTACCGGAAACTACCGGGTGTTTCCGGACAAAGTCCCCGGAAACTACCGGGCGTTTTTCGGACAAAGTCACCGGAAACTACCGGACGCTTCCGGGCGAAGTCACCAGAAACTACCGGAAATCACCGGGAGACAACTGGAATTTGTGGGATTTTGAGGGCTTGTGGGCATGCTCAAACTAAGGGCCCCTCCCCCCTATTTATAGGTGGTGGAAGGGGGCCCGGATGCCCGACACGTGTCCGCGAAGCCATCAGAGCCGCGGAGCTGAACCATCGGGCGTAAAGCGAGGCGACGCGAACGCGGGCGCATCGGAGCGATGCGTCGGTTCACAGATAGACGCGTCCCGCGGAGTAACGGTTCGGAAGCTGAAGCACCGCCGGGGGCATGATGGACTTCATGGAATACGAAGCATCGTCGTCGGGAGATTCACATACCCATCAGAGGCACCAAGAGCCCCCGAGGGCCTGGGGGGCTACTGTTGGGGGAATCCCCAGCGGCCCCACAAAGTCCCAAGGAGACCCCGGTGAGACCCGGAGAGGCACCGGGCCCCCGGTGAGATCCGGAAGGTCTCCGAAAACCCGGTGAGACCCGGCGAGACCCGGAGAATCACCGGGCCCCTGGTGAGATCCGGAGGGTCACCGGGTGCCCGGTGAGATCCGGAGGGTCTTCGGAGCCATGGTGAGACCCGGTGTGATCCAGAGGGTCTCCGGGACCCCGGTGAGATCCGGAGGGTCACCGGGCACCCGGTGAGATCCGGAGGGTCTCCGGGACCCCGGTGAGACCCAGTGAGATCCGGAGGGTCTCTGGGACCCCGGTGAGACCCAGAGAGTCACCGGGCCCCAGGTGAGATCCGGAGGGTCACCGGGCGCCCGGTGAGATCCGGAGGGGTGAGACCCGGTAAGACCCAGAGAGCCTCCTGGCTCATGAAGAGCTGCTGCTGACCGTGGGGCCTCTAGGAAGCCCGTGGCACCACGTGTCGAGCAGCCAGGCCGTCCATCAGGCCAAAGGACGTCTTCGCCCTTCCTTCCAACAGTCGCAGCGAGGGCATTTTTGTCTTTTGTATTTATTGGGGCTATATATATAGCCCTCTTGTACCCTTTTAGGGGGATTCCAATTCATTTTACATAAACTCAACATTCGGTTCTCTTGGAGACCTCTCCCCGAGAGCTCACCTCTCCAGCGGACTCGCGTCCGGAGAGAGCCAACAGGACTAGGGCCCCCACTGGGACCCGAACCTGTATAAACCCGTGTCACTTTCTGTGTTGCCCAGTGGGAGGAGACCAGTAACTCGATCTGCTCGCGCCGCTGTACCCGTGCTGCGCACGTTCAAACCTGCCGGGATATCCGTAATACCACGACAGTATTGAAAATATTGTAATTCTTGGTTGTTTGTTTGATTGGAGAGTAGATCAAGAGCCAGAGTTCGAGGACTTCACTGCTGACCCGACGTCAACTGCTGTCTCTTACGACGCGAAAGGCAAGTCATAGTTTTGATCATCTTGAACCCATATTTTATGAATTGCTATGATATGACCTTGAATATAAGTAATACTGCATGTGAAAGAATGGTTGGAATATATTTTGGTAGTAAAAGCTGGAGGCTTGTGAAATGTGAAAAGATCAAATAGTAAGCCATGAACTATTATATATGTATTTGTATATTCATGAAATAAAACCCCTAGCCGTGACCAGAAATTTGGTATGGATGGTTGTAGCACTGGAGGTGCTAAACTGCGAAGGATAGCAGGCACAGAAGGTGCATGGTTTGTGGATGGTCTGGTCACTGGCATATAAGGACTAGAACCTTGTGTTGTGCGTCTAGTGGCATGAAACACGTGCTAACCGCAAGCCTGGTATGGGACAGGCCTGAACAAGTACTTATGTGGATCGCACATGAAACCCCCGCATGAGTTGTGTTGTGATGATTGACATGGAGGATGACTCCCACTATCACTGAAGGTGATCTGATATTTGACCCAGCAATGGGAAAATGAGTAGGGGTGGAGGGAGTACCGCCACAACTGTGGTTCGCGAGAGATCCACAGGGTCAGGGGTGAAATGGAGTGATACATAACAAAAGTTCTTGTTATCTCCACGTTGCCGCTCACAGTATGAAGTGAGCCAAGGGTCCAATCATTATGTTATGATAGGAAAGGCTTGAAAGTGGAATATCTTGTGGGTAAATTGGTACCTCTATGCAGAGTTAAAAACGTATTCAAATACTTCGAGCTCCCGGGTTTATAGGAGTCTGCTGCGGTGGATTAAATCCACGGGGTGTGGCACAAGTATGTTTTCTAAATAAAATTTGATAAGTCAAGATTACCCAAATGACATGTGTTGTCATGATAAGGGGTGCTATCGTGGGCTGTCATGTGTCGACGTGTCGCGGTAGTGCTATAATCTAGTGAACATGAATATCGAGGTTATGTTATGAAAAGTGCTGCCATGAGATGAGACATGAAAGTAAAGATTATTTTACAAACATCCATAATTCTTGACTAGTCTAGGTCCGTAACAATACTACTATATGTATATACTCTTCCCTATGACTTGCTGACTACGTAAGTACTCACCCTTGCAACTTACAACCCAGAAGATGGAGTGTACCAAGATCAAGAAGAAGTCATGGAGAACTTCTTGGATCCAGAAGAAGGAGAGCTGCAATGTGAATGTACTCCTGTGCTTGACTTATCCTGGGAAGTCAAAGGTATGCTTGTATGGGACTAGCTACAATAAGCTAGGTCTTCACGGGAGTAGTCGTAGTCCCAGTTTCGGGGCGCGACATGCTCTCACCGGGTCAGTGGCGGCACCCAGGACATGTGGTTCCCGAGGCGGCTCTCCCTGGGCCAGTGGCGGCGCCCGGGACATGGGGTCCTGGGGGCGCCTCATGTCGGGCCAGTGGTGGCGCCCGGGACATGGTCCCTGGGGCGCGTGTAACATCCCAATTTTTGCTACCTCTTAGCATGCCAGTTAGTATATCTTCATTGGATTCTCGGATGTTTCAACACCATTTTTGATCTCTTATGTCAGAATTATGATCCTAGGTATGCCACTACCTTAATTTAAAAAGTTGGCAGTTTAACTCCACCTTTTATACCATTTTCGCATTTCAGTCCAAAAGTATTTCAGATTGATCCTTTTCTAATTTTCCAAGAGGCCTGACAGGGCTGAAAGCAAAAAATCAGCCCCAAACCTTGGTTTGATTTGGGGAATATCTCCCAATTGCTATTCTGAACAAGTTTCCCTTCTATGGGAATTCCAAATTCTCATCCCAAACTTCAGTTTTCAGCCTCGCCAAAATCCAACATCTATTCAAACGATCTGTATTTTATCTTTTTCCCAGGCCAAATTGTTGGTGGAATAAAGCTATGCAGATCTGTGAAATCAGTTCTAACTTAAACCCTCCAAATCTCAGAATTTACAAGCAGGTCCAAATCCAAAACAAATTCTTGCATTTCAGGCCAGCCTGCTGTTTCGACCAGGCCCTGTGCCTTTCAACGAGGCCGCTCGACCACGACCAGGCCAGCACACGTTTCAGCTGCGACCAGTGCCGTTTAGCCATGATTCACCGCCGCCAGTGAAGCCCCACCGTTGCCAGCTTCGCCGTAGATTCGCCACCACGTGTGCGCATCTAGTTGGCCATAGTGGAGCTGCTGCAGCAGCACCAGCACGCCGTTTTTTCTCTTGCGCGCGCGCGGCTTCGCCACCTCCTGTTGCTACTGTGACAAAAGAACTTTTTTTCCACGTCGCAGTCAAGCCGGAACTCCAGTCGCTGCGTCACTGCCATTGCCAGTGCATGCTTGCCTGTTCTCGAGGCCGCCGTGTGTGCCGCGTCTTCACCGTTGTCACCACCTCGCTTGTCATTTCAGCCACTGCAGCTCTCGAGGCAATCTAGCTGCTGCGGCGTCCCAACACCGTCTCGATCCCGCCACCATCGCCAGTCACGCCGTATCCTACTCGATTCGCTTCAAGTCTCGAAGCCCCCAGCCACTACCAATATAAACCCTCCCCCTCGCCCAGAGCTTCTTTACACCACTCTAGCAACCACTGAGTCCCAGCTTCTTCACCTCCTTCTTCGTCTCCGGCGAGCCAACAGAGAGGAGCACGGTTGCAGCCTTTTCTATTGCACCAGACCTCAAATTGGTCAGACCTGTGAGTCCCTGTCATCTACCTCTCTGTGCTATAGCTTTTAATTGCATCCCGGTGGACCATGTCGCCGGTGATCACCGGATTTCCCTTTTGCCCTGTTCCGGCAATGCCACCTGTTTTAGCCCGAATTGATCCTTCTCGTAGTGGAGTATCTTGACCAGTAGAGCACCTCCAGCAAGCCTGTGATCTTAGTTTTCAAATTGAAGCTCACTGTGAAGCTTTCCCCTTTTTTGCTCACTACCGGCGACCGGCACACGTCGCCAGGCCACACCGCTGATTCCCCGACCAAATTAACCTCGCCAGTAGCTTCCCTTTACCCCTCTATTGCTCTCATCGTGAGCAATTAACCCCTGAAGCCTTGTAGCAAAAATGCCAAATTTGAGTGTCGTCTTCTTCGGCGCCGATCACCAGAGATCTATTCCCGGCCGTTCTAGCTGATGCCATCTTGTCCTGTATGCTCGCCTCGATCTCCTGAGCATTATCTTCTACTAGCCCGACCTCTGGATCTGCACAGATTGCAAGTTATAGCCTTGCCAAGTTTGGTCCAGAACCTGTATCTGTGCCGTGTCGCCACCGAAGTTCACCATCGCCGTTCGTCACCGTCCGGCCACCTCAACCCTTGAAATACCACCTTCGTGTTCCTGTTTCTCTTACCTACCTCCCAAACATAGTTGGTGAAGCATTTGAAGTCCAGAACCAAATCTACTGCTCTGCCCTAGCTTTTGACAATGCCAGCTAAGTGCCAGTGCATGTCAGCCATTGGCATTAGCCCTGTTTGACCCCTTCTGGTTGAATAAATGAAATGCCACTTTGTCCACTAGATCCCTGGAGCCATGTCCTACATTTCACTCTACTGCCACATCTTCAGAAAACTCACCTAAAGCCGACCTAAGGCCACATATAGCCATGAACCGAATGTCGACCCTTTGACGTCTGACCCTTTTTAAACCCATCTCACCGAGCAACGCTCAAGTATCTTTGTCCAAATCTTTTCCCTGCATGCATGTTATGTTTTACTTATTACTTCCTATAGAAACTATTTTCTGTATGATTCTGTGGTGCGCTGTGTTGAAATGTCTCGTTGTTTGTGTGCGAGAATAGAGCAAGAAGCAGAAGAGTCAACATAAGACTTCGGAGAACGCTTAGAGTCATCAGGCCCCACACTGCAAGGCAAGTCTCTAACCTTGATCATGTCTCCCCCAGTACTTTGAGTAAACTAGACAAATTTTTGTTTTAAAGTATATGCATGCTCTATGTTCAAATAAAGTGCTACATTGAAAGAATATGGATAGATATGACCTAATTCCTTGTTAAGCCCCTCATATTTATATATGCATCATTCACCCTTGTCACCCTAGGATATCATGCTTAGGCTATGCTTATGCTCAAGATTATGTGTTAAGTGCTAAATGGTCACATGTGAGAAAAGTATGTTCAAAACCCCTTTTGTGAAAGAAAATGTGATTGGCATCGATAGTGAGGATAGTTTGATTGGTTGGTGCTGTGTGCACATTGGGAATGTGAAAGACTCCACACTAAAGATTCATAAGGACAAGAACCTTGTGTTGTACTTCTATGCGGCATGAAAAACATATAACCACTTGCCCGGTATGGAACGAGCGCAACATAGTAGCTCTCTCAGTATTAGCTTTTTCCTGCAATGGTTATCAGTCTGGTTTCTCGAAAGGAAACTGGTGGGCCACAGAAGGCCACAAGCGGTGTGAGCTAATGAATGAACCAAGCGTATTGAAGGAAGATGCCCTACGCCAGGATTCTGAGTCATGAGCGGTTGTATCCATAGGCTATGTGTCTTGCGGGACCAAAGGCCAAGGCTAGGAAGAATTGGCTGTGGGGAGTACCCACAAAGGTAATAAGGACTGGAATGTCTATTTACCGGGCAGGGAATTGTCAATGCTAGGATTGCAAACTGTTGTGTGATCTTGGCCATGTCACATGCGTAAAAGTCGCATGGAGAGGTACCGACTTGAAAGTTGAGTGATCGGTGGATTAAAGTGGTACACCTTCGCAAAGTTATAAAAAGTATTGGATACTCTTGTCGACGATTCGGAGTCGGGGTCCTCAGCCAAACTTATGCAAAATTTGTAATTGTGAGACCTTTCAAGATGACCCTCCGGGAAGGTATGTAGAACAATGGTGAACAGGAGCACAGAGAGATTTATACAGGTTCGGGCCCTCGATGGTGGGAGTAAAAGCCCTACGTCCTGTTAGAATTTCACTATATGTGATAAAGGTTTACAAACTAGCGGAAAGAAACCTTCACAGGCGAAAGTTTTTCCTATATAAGTGTACAAAAAAGAAGCTCTAGGAGACTTGTGAATATTATCTAATCTAAGCCGTAGACTTGGTTGTTTGAGTGGTCGAGATACCTTGTATCTCACTTGTATCAGGGGTCTTGTTCTTCCAAATGGGTTGGATCCCCCGTTTGATGTACTTTGCCACCTTTTTATACTGGTCGAAAGGGTGCCATATGAAGAAAACTGCATCAAACGGTTGGATGCGGTTTCTGGAGAACCGCTGTTAACTTCCACGGAGGTTATTAACACGTGTTAATCATGAATAACCGCATATATTAACCTCTGACGGTTGGTCTTCAAAGTGGAGGAATCCTCGGGATGCTTGGAATATCCTGATATAAGGATAACCGAATAAATTTCAAGCACCCTGGTCGAGAATGTTCTGACCGCGGAATGTGGGCTGACCGCGCAACATCCCGGATATCCAGTCCGCGTATACCATACGAACTTCTGACCGCATAAGGCTATCGGCCTGATCGCATGAAACCCGTGACCTGATCGCGTAAAGCTTGCGACCTCATGGCGATGCCCCTCAGAATAGCTTGAGTTCGCATCGCCAGATACATGTCTGGTTCGAACCTGTCTTGAACCAAAAGTTTATTAGAAGTGACCCGGGTGACAATTCTCGTCAGCTAGCCCCCAAATTCGAAGAAAACGAAGAGACGTGTTTATTTCGAATTTAAAAACCATGCATTGGATTTTTAACCCGACTCTTCAATTTTTCCACTTAGTGGTGCACTAAGTGAAAACGGTTGGTTTCCCAAGACGGGTTCTGACATTATGTGACTGGCAATGATAGTGCCGTATAACTGTTTTTATCTCGAGGTAAAATTGTAAATGCTTTGATGAAACCCGAGGCGTATGGAATGCAAACCGTCACCCAGGCGGCTATAAATACCAGGCTCCTGGATTTGTAAAACTCCACAATTTCCCTCCATGCCTAAGTCCTTTTCTTGTTATCCTGCCTTCTTCCTTTTCACATACTCCTCCCAATGGCAGATCACGATATCATCGAGATTGAGAGTGATGAAGAGGAAGTTGTCGAACAAGGGCCTAAAACGATTGAAGTCCTGTCTCCCTTAAGGAAGAAACCCAAGGTTGACGAAGGATCTTCCAGTGGAACAAAGGTGAAGAATGTAGAAAGTTTGTTTCTTCCTTCAGTTCCTTTGACCCTCCCCGTTCATGCCTCTCGGCAAGTTAGGCCTTTGTCCTTGGAGAAAGATCCCATCACATCCAATTCTCCCATCCTTTTGGGTGATCAACATTCTGGTCGGCAAGCGGTGACCATCCCTCGATCAGATGATCGCCATATCGGGTTGGCGAAGCAATCTTCTGATGGTAAGGTTGCACTTCCACCATCTGATGATCCTCCTCCCAAGATGGGTATATTAACGGGTTATGCACCAGGACAGGTAACAATTCTTCTCCCCTTTTGCTGATAATTATAGTTAGTGCGACTAACTTTTGCAAAATGCAGGAGGTTGGAGGCTCCAGCGATCAGCCTTCTGCTGCTCCATCTCTTCCTTCCGGACAGACTCTTCTGGAAGAGAAGAATGCCCTGGAGAAGAAGACCGAGGAGATGGCCTCGAAGATTCTGCGTCTAGCAGAATGTCTTGATCGATCCCGGGAAGAGGCGCACCATTTCCGTCGAGAGAGGGACTATGCTCAGCACTTTTGAAAAGTACTGAAAATTTTTCAGTCCTTTTGCACTTTCAGTTTCCAAAACAAAGAAGTCTTTTTGTTTCAGATCCGACGCCTGAACACTTTATCGGGTCCATCAGAGACAGTATCCATTATGGGAAATGAATAAAGCATTCAATGGAATGTTTGAAATGAACCGTTTACTCACATTAATGCGCCGCCTTGGGTCTATAAAAAGAGCAGATGTCTTCTCAAAGAAGCCACACAACCAAAAACCCTCATCATTCCCGCCGCACAAAACCCTCATTTTCTTCAGCCTTCGTCTTCCCAAAATCGCCAACTTTTCCTTTGATTCTCCACCAACGATGGCATCCTGGAGCCGATCCATTCACCATTCTGAGGAGAGCCTAATGGCGTTAGAGAAGGAGGAGATCCTTCCTCCGCGGTTGCTCATCAACTGGCGGCCTGCGGAGAAGGACCAAGAAACCCCAACCGTCCAAGAGGGCGAGTTGGTGGTTTTTGAGGAGTACCTGCGCTGCGGGTTCCGATTCCCTGAGAGTCGGTTCCTCAAGGATGTCCTTGAGCACTATGGGTGGGAACTGATTAACCTCCACCCCAACGCGATGCTGATCCTTGCGGTATTCCAGCATCTCTGTGAAGCGTTCGTCGGAATATATCCCAGCGTGGATCTTTTCCGGCGATTCTACTTTTCGGCGTGGTCGAAGAGCACCAACGCCGCCGGATGCATCTACTTCTGGCTGAGCGACAAAAAGGAGTATCCCTCCCCACCCCTGCGAGACTCTGTGCACGGGTGGCACCAAAGGTGGTTTTACTGCTCTCCACCATCTGAAAGCAGTCTATGGTTTGAAAACTCGCGACCTGAGAAGTCGAGCGAGTTAGATGCTCCCCCGGCGATGAACTTGGAGCTTTCGAAGCATGCCGAGGTGATCCTTCACTTGGTCAATCAAGGATTGACGACTCGAGACATCATCCGAGACTTCGTGAAGAACCTGGTGAGTCCTCTACGTGAAAGGGCTCATCCGGCATGGGAGATTAGGTCCATGGCGGATAGCACCTTGGACTACAGTAAAGGTATTTATTTCTTTGGCGCTGAGCTTTCCCATTCTTGAATTGTGCAAATTCTGACTCGAATTTGGGAACAGTCCTGCCTTCATCTGAAATTGAGAGGCGGACCAACTCCCTCCTTAGGGCCTACAATGCCGATGTAGAGGGCCTTAAGGGATCGCCTCGTCCACAGAGTCTGATTCACGCCGGCGACGACCTTAAACAGGAGCGCCGAAAGGTACATTCTTTATCTGGCCTCCGTTTTTCAGGTCTTATGCATGTCCAGTGCTAAACATTTCCATCAAAAATGTGAATCAGCTCCTAGGAAGGTTTGCCGAGACGACTTTCCCGAGTGAGAACGTCGGCGCTCTTGGGAAGCCAACGGTAAAGAACATGAAGAAGGTCTCCCAAAGACCCAGGACAAAGAGTCCTGCCCCCAAGAAGGCCAGGCCAAATCCCGGGGAGGGGTCTTCACGAAGTGTTCCTCCTACCGCAAGAAAGACGATGGTAAGATATCACATCCCTTCTGTTTTACCAGGCGTAGATTGGAATCACTTCTTCGTCGTACAGGGAGAGGGGAGCGAAGAGGAAGAGGATGATGTTCCTCTGGTCCTTCGGAGGAGGAAGATCGCGGATCTCCCATCTGGCGATGCCCCAAGCTGCCCCGCAGAGACCACTGTTACCGAAGAGGTGGTCGTGCCAGATCCTGCCACCGCAGAAAATCTTGGGATCGCGGATGATCTCCAAGTTCCTGAAGCCCCCGAGGCTTCAGGGTTAATTGTCTCTGCTTCTCTGGTCGAAAGGACGACCTCGGTAAGGATTCCTTTATGTCATACTTTCTTCAATTCCTTCTGTATATTTTGACGAGTCAATGTCTATACAGGAAGAAGAGCTTCTCCCTGTGACTACCGCGAGTCCTAGGGAGGAAAATCCTCCTCCTCCGCGGACAGAGGGGGAGGTAGTTGAGCAAAGGCCGGTTGCGGCGGCTCCAGTGACCCAGGAGTTGTCAAGGCCTTCGGATGTAGTCCCACCAGCCAGTACGGTAGCCCAGGTAAAGACCTTGCTTTTTGTCTCTATCTTTTTCTTAGAAATATGCTCATAGCTGAACACATCCAGGGGGGAGCTGCCTTGTTTGCCATGAGGAAGGCAAGAACCGATGATGGTTCTCCTTCCCAAGGGGAACCTTCCCAGAAATCTCAGGAGCGAATGGGATTTCAAATAAGGTAAGAACCTTAAACTGGCAATAATTTTTAAATAAAAACTGCTCAAATTGTCTTTCTTGTCAGGCAAAGAAAGACGGCGCCCAGTTCTTCAACCGCCTCCAGAGGGGTTGAAGCAGTAGCTGGTACAGGAGCTTCCAACGAAGAACGCTCCACCCCTGTGGTCCAGGAAGTCGTCCAGACCGCAGGGGAAGGAATAAATGCAGGGACCCAGTCACAAACGATGACTACTGGGGGTAGCGCCCAGCCGGCACTCCCACCAACTGTCCCTGTAGTAAGCACATCCGGGGCTCTGGCGAGGATCCCCGCTGGATTGGATGATGCTGTCTTACAAAAGTTTATGAAGGTATAATAAACCTTTGCTCTCGTGCCTGAATTGTACTTAGGACACCTTTGATCCTCTTCCTTTGCATCACAGGGGCTATCCTGGCTAACAAGCCAGTCGCATGTTGTAATGGCCAGTACAGAAGCCATTCAGAAAGAACGCGACAGCTTGCGCAGGTGAGGATCATTACCCTTTGGTTAGTATGGGTGCATTTTGGTTGTGACTGCCTTGATTTCGCTGCAGAGAGGTTACATTTTTGAAGAAAGAGGTGGCCAAAATGAGGCTCAGTTCAGTCTCAATGTTTAAGAAACAAGAGACCGAAATCAACAAACTTCGATCAGAAAATGCTGGTAAGCCGATTCCTGATTAAGAAGACTTGAATCCATAACATGCAAATAATCTCCTCTCTCTGTACCGCGCAAGCAGGTCGAATTACACAGCTTAGTCGAGACAAGGGGATTCTTGAATCCTCGATTCGCCACACCAATCGAGCGATCAAAGAGCTGAGCCTCCTAGTCTTCGAAAAACTGAAGGCCGTGGCTGATCTTTTGAAGACCGATGTGGTGGAACCGAAGAAAGACAACCTCAGCGTAAGTGACTGGACATCGCTGCTCACTGCCCAGGCAGAATCACTGCTTGAGTATCTCCCTGGAGATACACGGCGACGCGAAGAGGTGATCAGAACCAGGGTTCGATCAGTCGCAGTAGCCGTACTCAGCCGGGTTCGACTTCACCATGGCCCAGATGCAGATCTGAGCGCACTGGTGGGTCCGGTTGAGGTCGAGATTGAAGAGCTACTCGATGCAGTCATGGAGGAGGTCAAGCCCTTAGTAGATAGGCTCCTGACTGAGCTGGGGATCGAATGATCCTTATTTTTGTAACTAGACAATTGTGTATAATGCAATGTATGTAAAAAATCATTTTTGACAAGAAGTACATATTTTGCATTTTTATATTATGAGTTCCATACTATAAGCACATCCCCCCTAGCCCCCGCCTCTGCTTATGAATACTGAAGCCTTAGTGTTATAAGCAGACGAGAAAACATAAGCGTAACGACCAAGGGTGTGCGTTTTAAACCGACGATCAGGATCAACGTAACGTCTAATCTTATTGCGAACTGGTAGCCACTCAGATGACCAAGGACTTGCCAGATAGCCCCGTATGCGCTGAGAAACGGCTTATTTAGTGGTGACTTATCTGGAAGTGGTCATGAGATCGACCAGCGAATCCGATTAGATCGTTGTAATGATCTGACCACCGGCGGTCAGCCCCCAGGTCGAATGCATATGATACGGGCTTAAAGAGAAAAACTCATTGTATGAAAGCAAGACATATTTTATGCTATGAAAAGATGCTAATTGAACAGGAAAAAAGTGATTGGAATACTTACACGTAAAACTTGCGGAGTTGATCGATGTTCCAAGTATTGGATAAAATCCGACCATCCTCCATAGCTAACCGCGCAGATCCTGTTCGCGGCACTGAGACAACAATATAAGGACCTTCCCATTTTGGGGAGAATTTGTTGCGATTAGACTGGTCTTGAATTTTTCGTAAAACCAAGTCGCCCACGTTGAGATCACGTGGTCGCACCTTTTTACTGTGATACCAGCGTAAAGCTTGCAAGTATGCCGCGGATTTAACCAGGGTGCGATCACGCCGTTCTTCTAAGAGGATGAGATCTTGCGCCCGTTGTTCGAACTGATTAATCTGTTCGAACCGATCTGTCCGAACGGAACCAATACTCACTTCCATAGGCAATACCGCCTCGGCCCCATAGACCAAATGGAAGGGCGTCTCACCGGTGGCTCGACTAGAAATAGTCCGTAATGCCCATAGAATGGTATAGATCTCATCTGCCCAAGCCCCCGAGCGGGTCTTATGGCGATCAAAGACACGCTTTTTAATGCCTTGCAATATTTGCCCATTGGCCCGTTCTACGGCACCATTGCTTTGTGGATGTGCCACAGAAGCAAAGCACACCTTGGTCCCAACCTGATCGCAGTAGTCTAGGAAAAGACCGCTGGCGAACTGAGAACCATTGTCTGTGATGAGACGGTTTGGAACACCAAATCGTGCTACAATGTTCTTATGGAAGAACTTTTGTGCGGCTGATGCGGTAATATTTCGTACTTGTTCGGCCTCAATCCACTTTGTAAATGTGTCAATGGCTACGAACAGAAACTTATACCCATTGACTGCTTGTGGCATAGGACCGACGATATCCATCCCCCAGACCGCGAATGGCCATGCGAGAGGAATGGTTTGCAACGCATAGGCAGGTTGATGAACTTGCCTTGCGTGGAACTGACACTGGGGACACGTCTTGACCACATGTTTGGCATCATCAAGTGCCGAAGGCCAGTAGAATCCTTGTCGAAAAGCCTTTCCGACCAGAGTCTGATATGACGCGTGCGCACCGCATACACCGTCATGTATTTCTTTCAAGAGGGATTTTCCTTCCTCCTGAGATATACAACGCATGAATACGCCTTGAGTACCCTTTCTGTACAAAATCCCATCTATGAGTTTGTACAAACGCGCTTTTCGAATTAACCGATCACTTTCGGTTTCGTCCTCGGGTAGGGTCCCATGTTCAAGATAGACCCTCAATGGATGAATCCAATCTTGTTCCTGACCGAGGTTGGTAACGAAGGCTATTACCGAATCATCCTCGACCGAAGTCATGATCGAAGGATGGTCCAAGTGTTCAATGAACACTCCTACCGGAGCGGATGAGCGTGAGGACCCAATTTTGGATAATTGGTCTGCGAGAATATTGTCCTTTCGCGGGATGTATTGGACTTCGAAATGACTGAAGTGTTTTTCCAATCTCCTCACTTCCCCCAGGTAATGAGCCATTGTCTCATCGGAGGTGCTGTACTCCTTGTTTACCTGGTTTACGACCAGCTGTGAGTCTCTCCTCACCACTAATCGACGGACTCCGAGGAATTTTGCTGCCCGGAGCCCTGCAAGAAGACCTTCATACTCTACTGCATTGTTGGTCGCAACAAAGTGTAGTCGAATGACATACTTAAGCTGTTCGCCTTGGGGCGTAACTAAGACCACTCCAGCCCCCGAGTGTTGAAAACTACGGGAGCCGTCAAAGTACATTGTCCAGTAATCGGGGCACTCCAGTTCCTCTGCCAACTGCACGGGTAGCTCAGGGTTGGTCCATTCGACCATAAAGTCGGCCAAAACCTGAGACTTAACCGCCGTGCGGGGTGTGAAATGGATCTCGAAGGCACCGAGTTCGACCGCCCATTTGGCGATTCGACCAGATTTCTCTGGGTTTCGGACAATATCCCCCAAAGGAAAAGAGGAGGGTACTGTGATCTTGTGCGCTTGAAAGTAATGTCGTAGCTTACGGGAAGCCATCAGTAGCGCGTAAAGTATCTTCTGGACCTCAGGGTAGCGCTCCTTAGGACCATGAAGTACCTCGCTCACATAGTAGACGGGTCTATGTATTCCTTCCCTATCCGCGATCAGAACGGCGCTGACCGCATGCGGTGTGGCCGCCAGGTAAAGAAGCAATGGTTCTCCTTTGTCGGGAGACACCAATACTGGCTGACTGGGTAGATATGTCTTTACCTCCTGAAATGCTTTTTCGGCCTCATCCGACCATGTAAAGTTATGATGCTTCCGCAAGGCTTTGAAGAAAGGCAATCCCCTTTCGCCTAATCGTGATATGAAGCGACTTAAAGCCGCCATGCGACCAGCCAGGCGTTGAACATCCTTCATGGTCGAGGGCGACCTCATTTGTTCAATGGTCCTGATTTTCTCAGGATTAACTTCAATGCCCCTGGAACACACAAGGAAACCAAGGAGTTTTCCTGAAGAAACCCCGAAAGAGCATTTCTCCGGGTTTAATTTTATTCCAAAGAGATTCAAATTACAGAAGGTTTCAGCGAGATCGTCCAAATGAGACAATCTCTTGGTACTTTTTACAACCAAATCGTCTACATATGCTTCGAGATTACGCCCTATCTGGGAAAGAAAGGTCTTTTGCATCAAGCGCTGGTATGTGGAACCTGCGTTCTTGAGACCGAACGGCATTCTGACGTAGCAGTATGTGCCGAACGGGGTGATGAAGGCAGTCTTCTCTTCATCGTCTTCTGCCATGCTAATTTGATGATATCCTGAGTAAGCGTCCAGAAAACTCATCAGTTCGCAACCCGCAGTCGAGTCGACCAGCTGGTCAATGCGGGGAAGGGGAAAGTCATCCTTCGGACAAGCAGCGTTGAGGCTAGTGTAGTCGACACACATGCGCCACTTGCCATTTGACTTGCGGACCATGACCGGATTGGCGAGCCATTCCGGGTGATCCACTTCGCGGATAAACCCGGCTTGTAAGAGTTTGTCCAACTCTTCTCGGATGGCTTCCTGTCGGTCAGCGGCAAAACGCCTGAGCTTTTGCTTTATTGGTCATTTTCCAGGTCGAATTGCTAACCTGTGCTCAATTACTTCCCTTGGGACACCGGGCATGTCGGACGGGTTCCACGCAAACACGTCTGCATTAGCCCGGAGGAAAGCAACGAGGTCGAGTTCCTATTTGTCATCCAGGGCTGATCCGACCCGAATTGTCTTGGATGGATCATCTGGGTACAGAGGAACTTGTTTGAGTTTTTCATCCGGTCGAGGAGCAGCCTTGATCGCATCGGCGGCGACGGTGGTGACCTGAGCGTCCCGGAGGGGAAGTTGATCGACCATCTCCAAAGATAACCGGTCGCACGTGAGTGCCACGTTGCAACTGCCTCGGACCGAGATGACACCTTTGGGGCCAGGCAATTTCCCGCACTGATAAGCATAGTGCATTGCCATCATGAACTTAGCAAGAGTCGGCCTGCCAAAGATTGCATTATAAGCTGAGTCACAATCGATTACATCAAAACTAACCAATTCTGTCCGGAAGTTGTCTGGTTCTCCCAGAGTGACCGGGAGGACCACTTGTCCCAGTGGCATCATGGAGGGGCCTGGGATTATCCCATAAAACGGATGGACTATGGGCTTGATCTTCGAACGAGGAATTTGCATCTCGTCGAGTGCCTTGACCAATAAAAGATCAACGGAACTTCCCCTGTCATTCAGGACCCTTTCGACTCTCGCGTTACTGATGATTGGGGTAATGACCAGAGGTAGCCTCAATGGTTGGGTTAGCCCCACAGGACAGTCAACGCGATCGAACGTCAAAGGCATATCCGACCAACGGGGGTATTGAGGTTCACCAAGGGATGTCTCCGTTTGGTTAACCTCTCGGCAGAAGGTTTTGAACTGCCTTTTGGAAACGAAAGAGGAAGAACCCCCGAAAATGACATTAACATGATTTTGAGGTACCTGGTAAGCCATTTCTTCATCTCCGTCGACGTCTCTAATCCCGCACGCCTGCTCTTTAGGCGGTAAGGTTGGCATTGGCCCAACTCCTTGGTAGAAATCGTCCAGTTGTTTCAACCAACTCCTGCAGTTTTTGAGATCGTGGCCTGCGGAGTTGTGGAGTGGACACCACTTCTTGCCCTCCTGCGGATTAGTCGATTTTTCTGGCTGGTTGGAATCCCGACCACCAGAGGCAGTTTTACTTTTAAATGAAGACTTATTACCTCTGGTCGAAGGTGGCTTCTCTGCGATTGCGACCTCGCGGTACTGTCCAGAGCGGTTCCTCTTCGACTTCTTTGACTTCCCACCCGGTGAAGACTCCGGCTTTTTGCTTGAATCTTCTTTCCTGGCGTCCTTAAAGCCTGGTTGGGGTGGTAGGTCCCCCTTATCGACCATTCGGTTCCATTCGACCGCTTTGGCTGCATCGGAATATCGATCAGCCATGTCGAACAGATCGGCCACTGATCGAGGAGGGTGGATAAGCAAGTCTTCAGTGAATCTCCGGTATCGAACGGCATGCTTAAATGCCCTGATTACGGAGCCATCAGATATGTTCGGGATGGTATTCCTCACCCCGACAAACCTCTTGACAAACTGCCGAAGTGTTTTGGTCGAAGTTTGTCACAGCCGATGCAGGTCGTCCTCCTTACCCGGCTTTTGGTAACAATTTTGGAAATTGCTGAGGATGGCATCGTATAGCATTTCCCAATTGTAAATGGAACCCTCAGGCTGATTAAACAACCAGGTTCTAGCCGGTCCTGCGAGGACTGTAGGCAGGTAGTTGGCCATGACCTTGTCATCGCCTCCTGCTGCTTGGATGGCAGTAATATAGATCTGAAGGAACTCGGATGGTTTCTGAGTTCCATCAAACCTCTCAATGGCCCCTGGTCGAAACTTATCGGGCCAAACGACTGCTCGTAGGCCAGGCGAAAAAGCTTTACAACCAACGTAAGGACCGTGAATCGCCCTGTGACTCTCGGTTGGGTCTCGAGCGACCTCACGCAATGGCGAGGTTACTCGCGGTCCCAAACAAGAGTGAACAGGAACTCGATCCCTACTACGATAATCCTGCATTCGCCGGTATTTGTCCTGTCGGGACGGTACGGGCGGCAGGTAACTCCGCCAGCCGGAGCCAGAATGAGGACCATCCCGCTCACGAGAATGTGTTACCGAGCAGGAAGAGGCCGTTGGGGTCGCCTTGGACGCGACCTCATCCAGTCTTTCCGCCAGGATCCTGAAAAAGGCCGGTTTCTGCGCATCCGCGACCGTAGGAGGAAAATTACGCATGACTTCCGTGATAGATCGCAGTTGACCATGGGTACTTCTCCTAGGTGCACCAGGTGTTATCATTTCTTCGTCCACTGGGAAACGATCAGGTGGCAAAGAAGGGGTCTGGTCACGTTTTCGACCACGCGACCGTCGAGAAGAACTCGGAGCAGCATCGTAACGAACCTGCGCATCTTGAAAAGCCTCTAGGGCAGTTCTGCGCAATTCGTTGTTTTGTTGCTCGAGATCTTGATCCTCCTTCTGTTTGCGATCTTGTTCTTCCCTGGCAGCCTGCTGATCGGGAGTTTCTTCCGACAGGGCAGCGAACTGCCTTGGGAGAGAAGTTGCCGATGGGGAAAACATCTCGGTTTGTTCCGAGTCGGACTCGAAATCAAAGAGACGGTGAAGCTTATCAGGGTCGAACCTTCCTGGGCTAATTTTCGGGTCATCATCATATTTTCCCTCTGCGGGGTCGTATGACGGGCCGGATTCATCGCCTAGCACATTAAAAACCTCCGTGGGTTCTGACCTTGCGCCAGTTGCTCCCTGGTCGATTGACATGACCTGGAGAGATGATTCAACCTGCGGAAGATTCTGGCCTTCGACCTCCTCCATCGGAACAGGATCGCTTGGAGAAGGCATTGGTATATGGGCATAATCCTCGAGATCGAAATCATTCTTGGAATCATATGCTCCAGCCATGTTTCTGCGAACCTCCGAATTTCAATTACGACGCCTTGAGAAAGGCCCCACGGTGGGCACCAGCTGTCGACGATTCGGACTCGGGGTCCTCAGCCGAACTTATGCAAAATTTGTAATTGTGAGACCTTTCAAGATGACCCTCCGGGAAGCTATGTAGAACAATGGTGAACAGGAGCACAGAGAGATTTATACAGGTTCGGGCCCTCGATGGTGGGAGTAAAAGCCGTACGTCCTGTTAGAATTTCACTATATGTGATAGAGGTTTACAAACTAGCGGAAAGAAACCTTCACAGGCGAAAGTTTTTCCTATATAAGTGTACAAAAAAGAAGCTCTAGGAGACTTGTGAATATTATCTAATCTAAGCCATAGACTTGGTTGTTTGAGTGGTCGAGATACCTTGTATCTCACTTGTATCAGGGGTCTTGTTCTTCCAAATGGGTTGGATCCCCCGTTTGATGTACTTTGCCACCTTTTTGTACTGGTCGAATGGGTGCCATATGAAGAAAACTGCATCAAACGGTTGGATGCGGTTTCTGGAGAACTGCTGTTAACTTCCACGGAGGTTATTAACACGTGTTAATCATGAATAACTGCATATATTAACCTCTGACGGTTGGTCTTCAACGTGGAGGAATCCTCGGGATGCTTGGAATATCCTGATATAAGGATAACCGAATAAATTCCAAGCACCCTGGTCGAGAATGTTCTGACCGCGGAATGTGGGCTGACCGCGCAACATCCCGGATATCCAGTCCGCGTATAGCATACGAACTTTTGACTGCACAAGGCTGTCGGCCTGATCGCACGAAACCCGCGACCTGATCGCGTAAAGCTTGCGACCTCATGGCGATGCCCCTCAGAATAGCTTGAGTTCGCATCGCCAGATACATGTCTGGTTCGAACCTGTCTTGAACCAAAAGCTTATTAGAAGTGACCCGGGTGACAATTCTCGTCAACTCTAAGCTCCCAGGTTATGGAGTCTGTCTGCGGTGGATTCTATCCACGTCGATGCAGCACAATTAGCTTTTGTGAAAGTTTTTCATAACATTGATTAAAGTGGTGACTCATGGAAGACCGCCACGTGTAACATCTTCTGACAATCTAGTTTAGGATTTTAAAAGTCTCTCTTTTTCAAAGCTAAATCCTCAAAACTTAGATTGAAAAACTATTCTATCCGTATCTATGAACCAAAGAGCCCATCTTTTGAAAATTCTCCCCCTCATCTATGTACCTGCATTCTTATTTGAGACTTGTTGAGCACTATGTGGACAATGTGCTCAACCTTGCTTTTGCAAACAAATTTAGAGGAAGGATTCACTGATCCCAAGTCCTTCGGCCTTGAACCCAATATGGAAGAAGAAGAAACTACCCCCGAGGATCCAGCTTACTAGAGGGTCGCTTACCAAGCTAATATGAAGATCGTTGTAGCCCTTTTGCTTGTTGTTGTTGTTTCATTTTGTGCCGACCTTCGCATTGAAGAATACTCCTTGATTTTGTATGAACACTCAATTGCGTCATTTTGGCGCTATGTTATTGTAATCTTGGTCCATGTGATCAGCACATGTTTTATTTACTTGCATTGTTATATAATGCATCTTGTTGTTGTGAGCTTGCAATGTATCATTCTGAGTGCAACCCACCTGGGCGGTTGCCACCAGATTCCTCAAATGAGGGTCCCACAACACGTCCCACCGGGCCAGTGGCGGCGCCCAAGATAGGGTCCCCACGGCACCTCTCACCGGGCCACTTGTGGTGCCCGAGACATGAGGTCCCAGGGGCACCTCTCACCAGGCCAGTGGCGGCGCACGAAACAAGGTCCCCGGGGTGCGTCTCACCGGGCCAGTGGCAGAGCCCGGGACATGGGGTCCCCAGGGCGCCTCTCACTGGGCCAATGGCGGCACCTGGGAGATGGTCCCTGTGGCACCTCTCACCGGGACATGGTGTCCCGGTGGTGCCTCTGACCGTGCCAGTGGCGGCATCTGGGACATGGTCCCCGCTGTGCCTCTCGCCGGGCGAGTGGCCCACCCCAGCACGTGGGGTCTCTCCCGGGCCAGTGGCGGCGGACGAGACATTGTCCCCTCGGCGCCTCTCACTGAGCCAGCCACTCGAGGTGCCTGGGACATGGGGTCCCCGGGCGCCTCTCACTGGGCTAGTGGTGGAGCCAAGGACATGGTCCCCAGGGCGCATCTTATCTGGCCAGTGTTGGCGCCCGGGACATGGTATCTTGGGGGCGCCTCTTACCGGGCCAGTGGCGGTGCCCGGGACGTGGGGTCCCGGCGGCGCGTCCGACCAGGCCATTGGTGGCGCTCGGGATATGGTCCCCGGGGCGCTTCTCACCGTGCAAGTCGCGGCTCCCGGGACATGGGGTGCCGGGGGCGCCTCTCACCGGGCTTAGTGGCGGTTGCCGGGACATGGTCCCCACGGTGAGTCTCACTGGGCTAGTGGCGGCGCCTCTCACAGGGCCAGCGGTGGTGCCCAGCACTTGGTCCCCGGGGCATTTCTCACCGGGCCAGTGGTGGCTCCTGGGACATGGGTTGCCTGGGGCGCCTCACGCCGGGCCAGTGGCTGTGCCCGGGACATGGTCCCCAGGGCGCGTCTGACCGGTCCAGTTGCAGCGGCCGAGACACTCTCACCACACCAGTGGCGGTGCCCGGGACATGGGGTTGGGGGGGCACCTCTCACCACGCCAGTGGCGGTGCCGAGGAGATGGGGTCCCGGGGGCGCCTCTCACCGGGCCGGCGAGGTGGTGGTCTTCGAGGCCTGCATAGTGGGCGGCCTCCGGCTCCCGGTGCAACCATTGCTCCGGGAGTTCCTCCGGGAATATAGGGTGGCGCTCAACCACCAGACTCCAAACACCCTCATCTGGATGGGCCGTTTCATTTGGCTGTACGAGATAGCCACCAGACGGGAGCCGACGCTCTGGCTGCTCCAGTACTTCTACGAGGCCTCAGCGAGGGGCTCGTACATGGTCAAGGGAGGGCTGAAGTCCGCCTTCGGCTCCATCATGATGCAGCTCCTCCCAGCTCGGGTGGAAGAGCACCCGGTGGCGACCTCCTGGGATCACTGGTAGGACTAGCTCCAGAGATGGTTCTATCTCTGGGTCCAGGGCTCCGGGGTGACGTACTCCCCGGAGCCCCCCTCCTACTACTGCTCGTCCGCTCCCAAGCCCCCGGTTTGGACCCTCGAGGAGTTGAAGCTCCTCAGCAAGATGGTGGCCGCCCATGCCTGAGGTCCATGAGGGACCTTGCTGAGGAGCTAGCGCTCCTCAAGCTCTCCCCCTTCTTGCACAGGAAGAGGGGGATCGGGATGTGCCTGGTGCAGCGGCCCCCGCTAAAGCCAATGGCCAACCATAAGTATCCGGTGACCCTTATCCTTAGTCTTCGATATTTTGGCTAACACTTGTTCTTTGTAGTCCGGCTGTATCTGGCCTCCTGGGAGAAGGTGGAGAACCTCCTCGGGAGGTACTACGCCGATGAGCATGAGCACATCGTGTGCGTCATCGGGGAGTGCTCTCCCCGTAACTTGGTGGCGGAATCCTTCGGGTTGAAGCTACCGGTGAGGGATCCTCTCCCCACCCCCGGAGGTGCAGTTCGCGGAGACGTCTACTCCGCGCTTTGACTGGACAGTGGACGAGGGAGCGATCCCTTTGGCGGTCCACGGGGCGTTGGGGGCTCCGCAGCCCGGGAGGGGCAAGGGGCTCCTTGTTCCCCCCAAAGGCCTTGTTCCCTCTGGGAGTTCGTCCTCTGACTCCTCGGAGACTGAGTCTCCGGTGGCTGGGGGTGTGGCCAAGACCGAACAGGTCCACATGACCCCTGGGGATAGCCGGAGGGGGCCCATGGGCAGGGACGGCTCCAGTGCTGTCGGGAGGGAGACCCCCCATGCTGTCCCCGGGCAAGGCTTGGAGGTTTGCCGCAACCCTCCAAACCCGAAAGCTCTAGGCCTACGTCCAGTAGGGGACCATTTGGGATCATACCTCCGAGTTGGTCTCGCTCCATCTCCAGGTGAGTTCTCTTTCAAGTCATCTTGTTACTTTTTCCGGGGGGTCGTCTAATCCTTGGATTCATAGGGGGTAGCCCTCGCTCACAGCATCGAGGACAGCTTCGAGGCAGCACTCAGAGAGGCGGGCCACTCGGTCCGCTCAGACCTCGAAGGGCTTGGGCTCAGCCTCGGCCCAGGAGGTTGTTCCGGTGTAGCTTGGGCCACGTTCACCGAGGCTATGCGCTTTCTCAACCCACAACTATCGGTAATCCTGGAGGCCGCCGACGCGCAGGCCCGGTGCCGGCGGTCCCGGTGGTGGCCACGACCGCGGCCCTTGTGGTGCACCTGGGGAATGGTGCCCGGGTGATTGGAGGTCGGCTCCCCCGAAGCGTCCCCGACTTCTTTGAGCCACAACGGCGGGAGCTGGACAGTCGGCGGGGGGCTTCTATGACCGAATCATCCGGGCTCGGTTCCCATCTCTGGCGCCCCCGATGGCAGACGTACCAGTGGCTGGAGCCTCCTCCGGGGGGGATGACAATGAGCAAGTATGAATCCCCCCCGGGCCTTTAGATAGGTCCTTTTTCTTTTTCTAGGATTTTTGCTCCCGGTAGCTTCCTAGAGGAAGCCCCGGAGACTTGTAAAAAATTTTTTGCTCAATGAAATGCGGATTATTTTGCTGAGTCTGGACTACTCATGAGCAGGCCCCCCCGGGAGCTCGCTCCCGGGGGAGAGCTTCCGAGGCTTGAGCGCCTTAACTCAGGGGGCTCTCTGGTGGCCCGGGGGCTCGCTCCCGAGAAGGGGCTTCCGGGTCCTGGGGGACATAACCCGGAAGCTGCCCAAGTGGCCTTGGCTTTGCTAAATCTCGCCACCGGGGGGCGTGGTGAGAGTGCTTCCCGGGAGCTGTTCCCGCTGCGATGGCTCCTGGAGTGGCACCTGGATAACTTCGACAATAGTCGCGCCGAGTTGTCCCCTCCGAGACCAGGGTCCTGGAGGGTCCCACCACTTAGGATATGCCCTGCTGCCGGAGACGCATAAGGAGCTTGTACCCGGACCTTTCCCGGGAGTTATCAGAAGGCTTCCGAGAGTACTAGGTGTAGCCACCTTCCAAAGGGGGTTGTCCTCCGGAGTAGTTTCCCGCAGGAGCTTAACTCCTCGAGTTGTATCCTATACTTGCCCGGGGCTTGTCGCCCCCAGGACATCTTGGCCCACCAGGGGGCATGTACCCTGGTTAAATGTTGTATCAATAAAGCTAAGAACTTGCTTGTTCCTTAATACTTTCATGAGTTTGCTTGTCTTCAAAAATTTCCAAGAATATCCTGTCCGCATTTTCCAATAATGTTCACCTGCCCAAGCGTTCGAGCCCAAGTTACCCCCCCCCACAGCGGGGTGCAACTTGGTTCCGCGCGCTGTGGGTAAGGAACAAGGTGGCCCGGGCGTTAAAGACCACCGAGGTTACGAAGCCCCCAGTCAAAACATCCGAGCTATGATCGCGGATCCTCCTGAATGATTCCAAAGCTTGGTTGAGCAATTTTAAGGCCCAATGGGAAATTCCCGCCGGTCGCCATGAGAACGGAGAGCCGGGCAATGGTCCTCTAGAGGGAAAAGTGCCAAAAGTCCCAGTGAGCAGTCCTCCTGTCAAGAAGATTCTGGAGACCGCTGAAAAGTTCCCCCAGTAGTCGTGAGGATGAGGAGACGGTAAAGAAATTCCCGGTCGAAAATATTCTGGAGACCCCCGGGAATGTTCACTAAATTATAGCACTACCACGACACGTCGACACACGACAGCCCATGGCAGCACCCCTTATCATGACAACACATGTCATTTGGGTAATCTTGACTTATCAAATTTTATTTAGAAAACATACTTGTGCCACACCCCGTGGATTTAATCCGCCGCAGCAGACTCCTATAAACCCGGGAGCTCAGAGTATTCGAATACTTTTTTAACTCTGCAGAGAGGTACCAATTTACCTGCAAGATATTCCACTTTCATGCCCTTCCTATCAAATTGATAGGACCCCAGGCTCACTTCATACTGTGAGTGGCAAGGTGGAGATAACAAGAACTTTTGTTATGTTTCACTCACATTTCACCCCCGACCCTGTGGATCTCTCACGAACCACAGTTGTGGTGGGTTGTACCCAGACCCCCACCCCGAATGCCTGTTCCCATTACTGGGTCAGCATGCAATCACATTCAGTGATATGTGTGGGAGCCGTACTCCGTGTAAAATCGTGCATCACTTCCCATCTCATGCAGGGGTTTCATGTGCGATCCGCATAAGTTCTTGTTCAGGCCTGTCCCATACCAGGCTTGCGGTTAGCACGTGTTTCACGCCATTAGACGCACAACACAAGGTTCTAGTCCTTATATGCCAGTGACCAGACCATCCACAACCATGCACCTTCTGTGCCTGGTATCCTTTGCAGTTAAGCACCTCCAGTGCTACGGCCATCCATACCAAAATTCTGGTCATGGCTAGGGGTTTTATTTCACATGCAATAATACTTATATTCAAGCTCATATCATAGCAACTCTTAAAATATAGTTTCAACATGATCAAGATTATGACTTGCCGTCCGCGTCGTAAGAAACAGCAGTCGATGTTGAGTCTATGACGAAGTCTTCGAACTCGGGTTCTTGATCTACTCTCCAATCAAACAAGCACACAAAGATTACAAACTATTTTAAATACTTTAAAATCTATATGCAACATGCTTTTAAGAGAAAAGATCTTGATGTTGATGAAACGGACTGAGATTGCAAGCTGATCTGAGTCAAAACCCTGGAATTATAGAATATGAGCTCAGAATGGTGTTAGAAATTCTTAGGGCTTCAAGGCTGCAATATGGACATCAAGTCCACAGCTGGTTTACCCAAAAACAACGAATGTCAACGGATCGACATTCGGTTCACGGCCTGACATAGCTTCAGAGAAAGCTAGAGGACTTCTCTCAAGATGTGATAGTTGAAGGAAATGTAGAGCATTCTATAAAGTTGTTAGACAAAGTGATTTTTAGTTTTCATAACTAGAAGTAGTCAAATTGGGCTAATGCCACTGGCTGACATAGACTGGCATTGGACTGACATGGCCAGAAACTAGGGCTTGCTATAACTTTTGATCTAGGACTCCAATTGATGCACCACTTTGTCTGGTAGATAGGCCTTTCTAGCAGGAACAATTCACTTAACAAGCTCTAGGGCAGGAGATGGCCAGAAAGTGTTGAAAACCGGCGAAGAACACGGTGGTGACACAGCAGAGTGAAGCCACTGGACAAGATCTTGGCATAGCAATAACTGGCAATTCTGTGCAGATTCGGGGATCGAGCTAGTAGAGGAAAGTGTTCAGGGGATCAAGGCGAAGATGCTAGACAAGATGGCATCGACGGCGGTGGCCGGCACGACCGGGCGACACACTGGCGGCATGGCAACGAATGGTAAAACACCTAAGTTGCAATCTGGTGCTGTGCTGCTGAAACCTAGCGTTGCTGGAGCTAGCTAGGGCCATGTGTGTCGTGGTATTGCGAATACCCCGGCAGGTTTTGAGAGTGATCCTAGCGAAGATTACGCGACGCGGGTTGACCGGATGACCGGTCCTCCCCCGCCGGACAAGCACAAAGAATGACACGCGGGTTTATACAGGTTCGGGTCCCGGTGGGGGCCCTAGTCCTGTCGACGCGCTCCCGACCGGAGTCGGTTGGGGAGGCCCTCTCCGGGGGAGAGGCTTCCGGAGCATGCCTGTGAGTTTAGCTATTCCAATAAATGAACCGATCCCTTAAAACAGAGGGGTACAAGGGCTATTTATAGCCCCAAAAAGAAGCAAAAACCCTAAACTACCCCGGGAGCCACCGCCGGATTGAAGGGTATGACCGTCCTTCTCCTAGTCAAACGCCTTGGATGCTTGACAGGTGGTCGCTAGTTCCCGAGGCGCTCCTCGCGTGACCTGCATGTGATAAATAGTCCAATACTTTACCTTTAGAAGGGCGATGAGGCCCGGGAGGGCACCGGAGGCCGCGTCCCGGGAGCCAAAAGGCGGCACCCGGAGAGGCCCCGGAGGCCACGTCCCTGGGCAAATGGCGGCGCCCGGGAGGGCACCGGAGGCCGTGTCCCGGGAGCCAACAGGCGGCGCCCGGGGAGGCCCCGGAGGCCCCGTCCCCGGGCAAATGGCGGCGCTCGGGAGGGCACCGGAGGGGGAAGATGTCCTCCGGGTTTGAGAATCAATAAAGCGCTGTGTTGTTGTTTCCTTTTATTGCGCCTCTTTATTTTTTTCTTCTTGGATGGTCTGGACGACTCATCTTAACAAGGATGAGCTAAGTTTCCTCGTGGGCGATGCGGTCGACACCCAGGGGTTCCTTATCCCCCCCGCCCACAGCGGGCCGGAGGATAGCTCCGCGCGCTGTGGGGGTAACAAGGCCCCCGGGATAGAAGTCACCTGTAGGATAGGAAATTTTCTTAGAAAACTTTTAACACGAGGTTTTCAAGGAGAAGACCTTCTGGGAGACAATCGTCCGGTCGCCGTGAGAACGGGGAGCCGGGAATAAGGCCTCATGTGGAAGAAACATCCAAGAAAAACCCGATGAGATTTCCAGAGGCGAGGTTCCTAGGAGACATTCGTCCGGTTGCCGTGAGAACGGGGAGCCGGGGATAGGGTCTCCGGGAGGCATTCCTCCGGTCACCGTGAGAACGGGGAGCCGGGAATAAGTTCGCTGGGGACCAATCGTCCGGTCGCCGTGAAACGGGGAGCCGGGAATAACGTCGACTCCCGGAGGAGGAAGATAGATCCAATCAAGCCGCAAGGGGCCGATCTTCCGGTCGCCGTGAAAACGGGGAGCCGGGAATAACGTCGACTCCCGGAGGAGAAAGTGCCCGAATACGGGGCTTGAGTGTTTGGGTAGGGGACTAGTCTCCCAAAGTGACTCGTTACCACGGCCACTGTGACCGGGTTGCCGCTTACACCCTCAGTCCACGAGGGCTGATCGTAAGCCGCCCTACGGGAGTGCAAGCTCCGTTGTAGGGACTTGTTGGGCTTGGCCCACTTCCTCGCGGGGAGGGCATCCTCACAAGGAGGGCATCCGCACAAGGAGGGCATCCTCGCGAGGAGGACATCGCCGCTAGGGGCAGTAATGAGAAAGACCTGCAATGAGACAGTTTGCAAAGCAAGACCTATGTATTGCTAAATAAAATGAAGCACAAGGCCCCCCCTGCGAAGCCGCGAAAGGGGAGGAAAATACAGTGTCGCTCCTCCCCCTCCGGCGTGAACGCTCCGGGGGAGGGGACAGGCCCATAAGGCTAAACATAGAACTTGCGGAGTAAACGCAAGTTCCACGTGTGCTTCAGCTCCTACTTTTGGAGGTTGGAGAGCTTGTAGGCCCCCGAGCCCAGGATCGCGGAGATCCTGTAGGGGCCCTCCCACTTGGGGGAGAGCTTACCTTGGGCCTGGGGGTCCGTCACGGGCTTGAGGACAAGGTCCCCAAGGCGGAAAGCTCTCTCGCGCACGCGCTGATTGTACGCGCGCGCCATTTCTTGCTCGTAGATGGCGTGGCGGAGGAGCGCTCGGTCGCGTTCCTCCTCCACGAGGTCGTTCTCTAGACGCTGGTTGGCCTCGTTGGCCTGGTATGCCGAGGGAGTGGCTCCCTCCAGGAGCTCCACCCGCAGTGACCGGAAGCCAATCTCCGGGGGGAGGACTGCGTCCGCCCCATAGACCAGGGAGAAGGGAGTACGCCCCGTCGCCCGGGACGGGGTCGTGCGCATGGAGCAGAGGATGCTAGGGAGCTCCTCCGCCCATGCACCCCGCTTAGAAGCGGTTTGCTCGAGTCTCCGGTGCAATCCCTGTAGGATCACGCCGTTGACCCTCTCGACAGCCCCATTGCCCCGGGGATGGGCGACAGAGGCGAAGTGAATGACGAGTCCTAGGCCTTCACAGAATTCCCGAAAATAAGCCGAGTCGAATTGGGTCCCGTTGTCCATGGTGATTTCCCGGGGGACACCAAAACGACATACGACGTTTTTCCAGAAAAACCGCTGAACGGCCCGGGACGTGATGCTGGCCAAAGGCTCCGCCTCAACCCACTTTGTAAAATAGTCGACTGCGACTACCGCATACTTGTATCCTCCTGGCGCTGGGGGGAAGGGCCCTAAAAGGTCCATCCCCCAGCGCACAAGGGGCCAAGTGATGGGGATCGTTTGCAGCGCTATAGGGGGGAGGTTCGAGCCCTTGGCCATCTTCTGGCATGCCTCGCACGCGGAGACGAGGTCTCACGCGTCGCGCATGACCGTGGGCCAGTAGAAGCCCTGCCGGAGGGCCTTGGCTGCGATGGCACGCGGGGTTAGGTGAGAACCGCAGCTCCCCGCGTGGATTTCTTCGAGAAGTTGAAGTCCCTCCGGCCGGGGGAGGCAGCGCAGGAGGGCGGAAGCCCCCCGCTTGTAGAGCCTCCCCTCCAGGAGGAGATATGCCCGGGCTTTAGCACGGAGACGTTTAGCCTCGGTCTCACTAGGAGGGTCCCCCTCCCCCCTGATGAAGGAGATGAGGGGGTCCATCCAGGACGGAGTCCGGGCGATCTCGGCGACCTCCGGGACATGAGGCTCATCGCCCGTGTCCGGGGAGGCCACTGAGGGCTTCGTGATGATCTCCAGGAAAGCCCCCTTGGGGAGCGATTCCCGGGCGCTGGCCGCCCGGGCCAAGGCGTCGGCCCGGTCATTGTCCCTACGTGGGATATGCCGAGCCTCGAGGCCGTCGAAATGCCTCTCCATCTTTCGCACTTCCTGCAAATAAAGACTTAAGTTTGCGTCATGGCACAGGTAAGACTTGTCCATTTGGCAAACTACGAGCTGAGAATCTCCCTTGACTAGGAGGCGCCGGATCCCCAGGGAGCGCGCGAGGCGCATCCCGAGGAGCAAAGCCTCGTATTCGGTGACGTTGTTGGTTGCGGGGAACTCGAGCCGCGCGGCGTACTCGAGTTCCTTCCCCTCGGGGCTTCGGAGGACTACTCCCGCGCCAGCCCCGGTGAGACACAACGGCCCATCGAACATAAGGGTCCAATGATCACTGCGTCGGGGCGGCACAGGGAGATCTTCGTCCCCGGACCCAGAGGCGAGAGTCCACTCTGCGACGAAGTCGGCGAGGACCTGCGACTTGATGGTGGAGCGGCCAGTAAGGGACAGGGAGAAGGGGGCGAGCTCATCCCACCACTTCCCGATCCGGCCGGTGGCTTCTTTGTTCCGCAGTACCTCCCCAAGGGGGAGGGACGACGGGACGGCGATGGGGTGCCCCAGGAAGTAATGCCGAAGCTTCCAGGATGCCATGAGAAGGGCGTAGCAGATTTTCTCAATTTCCGTGTACCGAGTTTTGGCCCCTTGGAGGGCCTCACTCACGTAGTACACCGGACGCTGCTGCCCCCCTTGCTCCTTCACCAGGACCGCGCTGACGGCGACGGGGGTCGCGGCGAGGTAGAGGAGCAAGGGCTCTTCCGGGGACGGACTCACGAGCATTGGAGGGCTCGTGAGGTACTTCTTGAGGTCGTCGAACGCCTCCTGGGCCTCGGGGGTCCAGCGGAACCCCTCGAGCCCTCGGAGGATCTTGAAGAACTGGAGGCCCCGCTCCCCCGACCGGGAGACAAAGCGGCTGAGTGCGGCTAGGCGGCCGGAGAGCCGTTGGACATCCTTGACGGAGCGCGGCGGGGGCATGTCTAGGAATGCCCGGATCTTCTCGGGGTTTGCCTCAATGCCCCGCTGGGACACGAGGAAACCTAGGAGCTTCCCGCCGTGCATCCCGAAGGCGCATTTCTCCGGGTTCAGCTTGAGCCCGAATGTGCGGAGGTTCCGGAAGGTTTCAGCCAGGTCGTCGATGTGGGAGGCTGCGCGGGGACTCTTGACAACCGCGTCGTCTACGTAGACTTCAACGTTGCGGCCGACTTGCTCTTTGAAAACCAGTGTCATGAGGCGCTGGAAGGTCGCCCCCGCGTTCTTGAGCCCGAAGGGCATATGGACGTAGCAGAAGGTTCCGAGGGGAGTAATAAAACTCGTCTTTTCCTCGTCCCCTTCCGCCATCCGGACTTGATGGTAGCCCGAGTAGGCGTCTAGGAAGCTCATGAGCTCGCACCCCGCAGTGGAGTCGACGAGCTGATCAATCCGCGGGAGCGGGAAGTTGTCTTTGGGGCAGGCACGATTAAGGTCGGTGAAGTCCACGCACATCTGCCACCTGCCGGTTGATTTCTTGACGAGGACGGGGTTCGCGAGCCACTCGGGGTGCAGGACCTCCCGAATGAACCCCGCCTCTTGGAGCCGTGTGATCTCCGCCTTGATTGCCTCTTGGCACTCGAGAGAGAGTTTCCGCAGCTTCTGCTTGACCGGGGGGTGACCGGGGGCCACTGCAAGCTTGTGCTCAATGACCTCCCGGGCGACGCCCGCATGTCTGACGGCTTCCACGCAAAAACATCAGAGTTTTCGCGCAGAAAAGCCGCAAGTTGCGCTGCGTGCTCCTCGGGGAGCTCCGCCCCGATCCGGACGGTTTTGTCTTCGTTGCCCGGGGACAGCAGGACCTTCCGGAGGCCCCCTTCCGGACGCGGCTTGAGGAGGGGCCTCCCCGGCGGTGGCGCAGCAGCATCTAGTTCCGGGGGAGGAGCCTCCCCCCCGGGCGTCTTTATGAGGTTGACGCTTCCGATCGTGGCCGCAGCGCGCTCGTATAGAGCATGGGCCATGTCTTGGTCTCCCCGGACGTTGATCACACCATGCGGCCCGGGGATCTTCATGCAGAGATAATTTTGATGGGTGGCAGCCCCCAGCCGGTTGATTGTCGTTCTCCCCATAATCGCGTTGTAGGAGGAGGGGAGGTCTACCACGTCGAAGCGGACCAGCTCGGTCCGGTAGTTCTCCGGGGTGCCGAAGGTCATTGGAAGATCTACCTTGCCCACGGTTCCCCGGGACAAAGCCCTGCAGGGGCCCGGCAGTGGGCTACAGGAGCTTCTCATCCACCTGCATTTCTTTGAAGGCCTTCAGGAATAAGACATCGGCGGAGCTCCCGCAGTCCACCAGGATCCGGGCCAGATGGCAGTTGTAGATGGTCGCGGAGACAATGAGCGCGTCGTCGTGGGGGAAGCGAACCCCCCGCTCGTCTTCTGCCGTGAAGGTGAGGGGGACGTCCGACCACTTCGGTGGAGGGGACGCGTGTAGCACCCCCAAAACCTTAACCTCGCGCGCGTACTCCTTACGCTGGCGCTTAGAGTCCCGCCCAGAGGCCGATCCTCCCACGATGACGTTGATGTGCCGCTGCGAAGTTTGAAAGGGGAGAGCTTCCGAAGGCTCCCCCTCTTGCGTCTGCTGACCCCCCGTGGGAGCGGGAAGAGCCGGAACAGCTGGCCGAGGGAGCAAGGAGGCCGGAGTCCCCCCCTACCCGCGCTGGTCGAGGAAGTCCGCGAAGTGCTGCAGCAGTTGGCTACAATCTCGGGTAGCGTGGGTACTGGACCTGTGGAGGCTGCACCACGGTCCTTCCCGCCTTCTCCCCGCGGGGCCTTCCCGGCCGCGCGAAGACTGTCCTCCCCCATGGCCCTTCGGTTTGGGGAAGGGGCGGTTGGTCCTTGGGGGCTCGCGCGAGCCGCCTCCGCCCTCGAGGACAAAGGTGTCCCGAGGCCGTGGCTCGCTACGCCCCCCTTGGCTGGAGCGTTTGGGGGTATCCCTTGGCCCCCGTTCGACGGGGGCGGGAGCCCCCTGGGTCTTCTTCCAGATATCGTCTTCCTCCGCCCGAGCGTACTTTTCGAGCACGTTGAAGAGCTCGTCGGCGGAAGAGGGGCAACTCCAGGAGAGCCTTCGGTGGAGCTCCCCCGGGAGGATGCCGCTTTTGCAAGCTTTGATGACCGTAGAGTCGGGGACGTGGGCCAATTTGCTCTTCACCTGAGCAAAGCGCTTGAAGAAACTTCTGATGGTTTCCCCAGTCCTCTGCTGGACAGTGTACAGCTGCGAGGAGTCCAGGGGACGCACGTAGTTCCCCTGGAAGTTGGCACAGAACTCCCGCTTGAGCTGCGAGAAAGACTTCATGGAGCCGGCCTTCAGGTTGTAGAACCAGGAGCGGGCGATGCCGGAGAGGTAAAGGGGGAAGACGTTGCACTGTACTGACTCGTCTCCCCCGGCCGCGGAGATAGCAGTGGAGTAGACCTGCACGAGCTCGTAAGGGTCCGCCTCACCGTTATAGTGCTCGATGTGCAGCGGGCGGTAGGGCCGCGGCCACCGGATGCTGCGAAGTCTTCGGCACAGGGGCTGGTTGGCCCCCTGCACTTCCCGCGGAGAGCCCCGGTCGCTATCTTCTTTCACGGGACCGTCGTTGTCTGAGTCTGGAAGCGGTCCGAGAGGTCCGCCAGAATGGTGGTGGCGACGCTTTTCCTCCGGACCGGGACTGAGTTCCCGGACGTCCGGGCTCTCCGCCGGAGAACTTGGCTCTTCAGCGGGTCTCTTCCCCCCGCCGATGCGAGAGCGAGGCTCCCCGCGCCCGCGGCCGGGGGGAAGTTCTTCCCCGTGCTCTGGTGAACGCATTCGCTCGACCTCCCCCGGGACGAAATGGACCTGTCCCGCCGAGGGAGGGAGCTCGTGCGCTGTAGCTTCCGGAGCTAGTTGGGGCGAGCCCCCTTCGATGACCCCCGGGACCGGAAAGGGGGAAGCCCCGGTATCATCCGGAACCGGGGAGGGGGCGCCCGCGGCGACGCCTGGAATCGAAGTGGAGGGGGCCCCAGTGGCTGCGACCGGAACCGGGAAGGGGGCATGCCCTGTAACACCCAGAACAGGGGAGCCCATGCGGGGGGAAGTCCGCTGCGGCACGGGGGCTGCTCTATCAACCGCCCCCGTTGCGGTAAACGCGACGCGGGGGACGGGACTGGCTCCCGGCGCAAGGTAAACCCCCGGCAAGAAGTGGGCTCCCGGCCCCGGGAATAGGCCGGGGACGGGGTACCCCCCTGGTGCCACGAAGGGCCCCGGCATGAAGTAACCTCCCGGTACCGGGACGGGCCCGGGTGCCGGGAAGGATCCGGACGTATATCCCGCGCGGGGAGGGAACCCCCCGGCAGGATCATACGGGGCGGACAACCCCCCCGAGGCCGGAGGGGCCGCCGGGTAACCCATAAACGGGGGCGTGTTCCCCGGATATGGGTGCGACGTAAATATGGGGGCCGGAGGCCGCGCCAACACGCTAAGGAGCTCGTCCGTAGAGCGCTGGGCGCGGAGCTGGCCTTCCACGAGAGCTTCGAGCAGGGCATCCCGGGGAGCCGGGGGAGCCGTCGAGGGGACACTTGTCCCGGCCGAGGTCCCCGCGGTCACCGGGAACGACTTGGAGGTGGAAGCACCTAAGTTAAGAGGAAAGGAGGGAGGCGGTACCTGGGCCAGGTCGCCTCCGGAAGGGACCGCCGGGACAGCTGTGTCCCGGGCGGACGGCGTGTAACACCCTAGTTTTGGGGGTGAAAAGTTTTGCATAAAAACCCTGCATGCATGTATCTCTGTAATAGTAGCCAGGTCAGCCGAACTCTAATCTCTCCCAAACCCTAAAAATCTCCAAATCTATTCTCTAGATCCAGATCAAGATCTGACCATCCAGATTTAACCTACCAGTTACCCTGAAGATAGAAGTCTTCAGGAGCCAGATCAAATTCTGACCCTAACTCCCAGTACCTAAGCCTTCCTCTGTTTTCGAAAACAGGAAAAATTCAGATTTACCCTAAGTACCCCAGTTTCCAGATGATTGAGTTATCTTGATTTAACCCTATCCAGACTCAAGTAACCCCTGGAATATGTTCCTAGGTTCATCCTCAACTCACTTCAAAAAGTTGGGAGCCAGATTAATTCATCTAAACACTTTTCGCAGTTTAGTCCAAATTTTACTGCGAATAAGTCCTTTTCTGTTTACCTGGAAGCCTGAAAGGGCTAAAATCTGCAAATCAATTCCAACTCCAGAATTTCTTCAGGGAACACCTCCCAAATGCTATTTTATACAGATCTCCTGTTTGATCAGACTTCAAAATCTCTCTCCAATCACCAGAATTCGAGATCGACAAAATCCAGATTTAATTTACCCTAATTTTACCCTATTTTCGAAATAGGTGAAATCCCTCAAATCTTATCAAACTTTCTCCAAAATTGAGCTAAATGGGTATTAATAGAAATATTATACTCAGCCATAAAATCAAATCTCAAATTAAACCTCTCAAAGACCAGATTTGCAATTTAGTCCAAAGCCACACCAAAAATCATCGCAAATCAATCCCTGGTTCGACCAGGCTACTGTGCACGACCAGGCTGTTCAAACGACCACGAGCGCCGGAGTTGGTCGTCGCCGTTGCCGCTGCTGTGGTTTCGTCGCCGGCGATCTCCAGCGCCACCACCTCAGCCATTGTTTCCCTGCCGCGTGTGCGCATCGTGTTCGCCACCGTGGAACCACCTCGCCGCCAGCAGCGCCTTCGCTCTCCCGCGCGCGCGCCCGACAACGGCAGCACAGTTGCGCCACGTCGCAAGCATGCCTTGGGGAAGCATCACTTCGCCTTCACCTCCACCAGAGCAGCAGGCTAAAGCCGGCACGGCCGCTGGAGCGCGTCACTTCCCCGGGATTCAGCCGTGTTGTCACCTCCAGCCCGCTTCACTTCCCCGTGCATTTTCAACCGTTGCAAGCTCCTTGCTGCGCCTATAAAAGCCACCCCAGCCCAGCTCGAAGGCACTCACACCAGAACCACTCAAATTCTTAACCACGCCATCGTCTTCGTCTTCTTCGGCGAGCTCGAGAAGAGGCTCACGGTGCCAGGCCAATCCACTGCACCGAACTCCAAATTGAAGCTACCAGTAAGTTACTCTCAACCACTTACCTGTGTAGTAGCAGCCAATTGAGTTCTATCGCGCCTCATCGCCGGGAATTGCTGTTTTTCCCCGACAAATCCGGCGAGCAATTAAACCCCAATTAAACCGATTTAGCTCTCGAGCCTGTGATCAATATTGAGCAGTGGGCTGTGTGGAACACATCTAAGCAACTAGAATCATCAATTTTGCTAAAATCTGAAAAACCCCCAAATTCAACCGTGCATGTTCACTGTGCTTGCTGATCTAGCTTATCTGTTGAATGTTTGGCGAATCCAACTTCACACATAGCTTTTGTATGCCCCAGAGACCATCCTCAAGCAAGGATTTGAGTTCATTCGTCCTAGATCAGAAATGCCCAAATTTCGTGGCTTCTTCCCTAGCTCCGGTCGCCGGATTTTGTTCCCGGCCGTTTCAACCCCAACCACCTTGTCTAGTAGATGTGCCTCGACCCCAGGAGTATTTTTCCCTTCTAGCTCGACACCTGGATCGGCCCAGATGAAGAGGTATCGCCATGCCAAAGTTTGGTCCAGAAACTGTTGAGAACAGCTCAGCCACCGTGTTCTTCGCAGGTTTTCATCACTTTCCGGCCATCTCCTGCCCAAGGTCCTGTTGAGACATTAGTTCCTGTTACAAATGCCTAACCACCAGACAAAGTGGTGCATCATTTGGAGCCCTGAGTCAAAAGATAAGGCTAACCCTAGTTTCTGGCCATGTCAACCCTATGCCAGGCTATGTCAGCCAGTGGCATTAGCCCTGTTCACCCACCTCTGGTCATGTAAAACAGAAATTACTTTGTCAAATAGCTGCCTCACTACCTTGTGCACCATATGCTTGAATCAAAACCTACTTTGGCCACTGGAAACTGTTCAAACCATGTCAATGCCATTCTAGAGCACTGTCAGCCTATGTCAGCCAGTGGCATTGAGCCTTTTCACCCACTTCCAGCCATGAAACTTGGAAATAACTTTGTCCCTTAGACTCCTGATGTTGTGATCTACACTTTTCTCTACTGTCACAACTTGAGTTGAGCCCTCTATCACCCATCGACCTTATGTCGATGCCTTGAACCGAATGCCAACCTAAAGACATTCGCTGTTTTTGGGCGAACCAGTCACCACCTTGATATTACCCTGATATTTTGGAACCTTGTAAACCTTAACAGCTAATTTTAACCCTGATTCCCATAGTTTAACTCTAATCGCTTCCAAACCTTGTTCTCCCAGAGTATTTTCTCCTTGCATCTTTGCATGTAGTGAATTAGTAAGAATAGAATGAATTGTAATGCCTGTTTGCTTGTTTGATCTTGTTTAGAGCAAGAATCCGGGGTTGAAGATCTTGTCGCTGAACCATCATCAACTGCTGATACTTACGACGCGGAAGGCAAGTCATACTTTGATCACATTGAAACCCATATTTTATGAATTGCTATGCTATTCCATGAGTAGATATCTCATTAATATTGCATGTGTTGAGATCAATGATATTATGGCAGTGATAGATTGAATACTTGAGGAATGTGAACTTGATAAGATAGTAAGCCACGAACTAATAAAAGTATAAACATGTACATTTATATTCATGAAATAGAACCCCTAGCCGTGACCAGTATTTTGGTATGGAATGGTGGTAGCACTGGAGGTGCTTGGCTGCACTGAATGTGTAGGCACTGAAGGTGCATGGTTTGTGGTATGATCTGGTCACTGGCATGTAAGGACTAGAACCTTGTGTTGTGCGTCTAGTGGCATGAAAAACGTACCAACCACTTACCTGGTATGGGACAGGCGCAATCTAGTAGCTTTCTTGGTATTAGCAGCTCCCTGCATGGCTTGTCGATCCGGTTTCTCGCGTGGAAACTGGTGGGACGCAGTTCGTCCATGAGTGGTGTGAGATCAGAAAAATTATGAGAGGATAAGGTGTAAAGAAGGAAGACGCCCTACGCCAGATTAATTCGTGTGCGACTATAATCAAAAGAGGTTATGTGTCCTGCGGGAACATAGACCCAGGCTAGGAAGTAAGGCAGTGGGGAGGACCCACAACGGTACTTGGGACGGTATTGTCCATTTACCGGGCAGGGATACTGTTAATACTAGACTGCAAAACGTTGTGTGATCTCGGCCTTGTCACATGCGTATAAGTCGCATGGAGTTGGCCCGACTTGGAAGTCGAGTGAAAAAGTGGATTTAAAAAGAGGTACATCTCTGCAGAGTTTAAAAATGTATTCGAATACTTCGTGCTCCCGAGTTTTAGGAGTATGCCGCGGTGGATTAAATCCACGGGGTGTGACACAAGTATTGTTTTATAAACTAAAATTTGTTAGCTCAAGATTACCCAAGTGGCATGTGTTGTCATGATAAGGGGCGTTGCCGTGGGCTGTCATGTGTTGACGTGTCGCGGTAATACCATAATATAGAGATCATATGATAATTAAGAGGCATGTGGTTTATGCCCTAAGTTATGAAATACTGCTATGAGTATATGATCGAAAGACTTGAATAAAAATAGTGTGATATGAGATTATATCGCCTTGGATATGGGATATATGTATCACCATCAATATGAATTATTTACCGCCATGGGTATGATCAGAAGTTGAGAAAGAAATGTATTTTGGGAAAAACCCTTCACTCTTTCCCCAATAGCATAGGCTCATGTCATTTATACTGTAACTATATCTCTACCTCCCCTATGACTTGCTGAGTACATAAGTACTCACCCTTGCAACAACTCCTCAATAGATGGAGCTTTCTACGACCTTGGAGGATACCCTGAAGATGCTGCGGACCCAGGAGATGATGAGCAGTTTCCTCCGGAGCCCTGATGTGGTGCTGTCTGCTGTCAACCTCTGTTCCTGTGGATTGCTTTTGGGCCTAGCTTCCGCCGACTAGATGTGTTATTTTGTTAGACCCTTGTGCCTTGTAAGGCACTGTACCTCGTTTTGTACTAAGGCCTGATGGCCATACAATTATGACTACTGTATTATTTTGCTGCTTCAATGTATCCCTGTGATTGACTCATCCTGGGAAGTCAAGTGGTTTAAGGGACCAGCTGCACCGAGCTGGGCTCCTCACAGGTGATGTCACAGTCGTGGTAGACACGACACGGCGCCGGGTCTCCGAGACCCGGATCACCGGGAAGGGTGCGGGCCCTTGTTCTTGGGGGAGCCATGGCGTCTTGTCACGAGTCTCCCCACGGACGGCGCCAACTGTTGTGGTATTGGGAATACCCCGGCAGGTTTTGAGAGTGATCCTAGCGAAGATTACGCGACGCGGGTTGACCGGATGACCGGTCCTCCCCTGCCGGACAAGCACAAAGAATGACACGCGGGTTTATACAGGTTCGGGTCCCGGTGGGGGCCCTAGTCCTGTCGACGCGCTCCCGACCGGAGTCGGCTGGGGAGGCTCTCTCCGGGGGAGAGGCTTCCGGAGCACGCCTGTGAGTTTAGCTATTCCAATAAATGAACCGATCCCTTACAACAGAGGGGTACAAGGGCTATTTATAGCCCCAAAAAGAAGCAAAAACCCTAAACTACCCCGGGAGCCACCGCCGGATTGAAGGGTATGACTGTCCTTCTCCCGGTCAAATGCCTTGGATGCTTGACAGGTGGTCGCTAGTTCCCGAGGCGCTCCTCGCGTGACCTGCACGTCATAAATAGTTCAATACTTTACCTTTAGGAGGGCGATGAGGCCCGGGAGGGCACCGGAGGCCGCGTCCCGGGAGCCAAAAGGCGGCGCCCGGAGAGGCCCCGGAGGCCACGTCCCCGGGCAAATGGCGGCGCCCGGGAGGGCACCGGAGGCCGTGTCCCGGGAGCCAAGAGGCGGCGCCCAGGGTGGCCCTGGAGGCCCCATCCCCGGGCAAATGGCGGCGCCCGGGAGGGCACCGGAGGCCGTGTCCCGAGAGCCAAAAGGCGGCGCTCGGGGAGGCCCCGGAGGCCACGTCCCCGGGCAAATGGCGGCGCCCGGGATTGCACCGGAGGCCGTGTCCTTGGAGGCAAAAGGCGGCGCCCGGGGAGGCCCCGGAGGCCACGTCCCCGGGCAAATGGCGGCGCCCGGGAGGGCACCGGAGGCCGTGTCCCGGGAGCCAAAAGGCGGCGCCCGGGGATGCCCCGAAGGCCACGTCCCCGGGCAAATGGCGGCGCCCGGGAGGGCACCGGAGGCAGCGTCCCGGGAGCCAAGAGGCGGCGCCCGGGGAGGCCCCGGAGGCCCCGTCCCCGGGCAAATGGCGGCGCCCGGGAGGGCACCGGAGGCCGTGTCCCGGGAGCCAAGAGGCGGCGCCCGGGGAGGCCCCGGAGGCCACGTCCCTGGGCAAATGGCGGCGCCCGGGAGGGCACCGGAGGCCGTGTCCTGGAGCCAAGAGGAGGCGCCCGGGGAGGCCCCGGAGGCCACGTCCCCGGGCAAATGGCGGCGCCCGGGAGGGCACTGGAGGCCGTGTCCCGGGAGCCAAAATGCGGCGCCCGGGGAGGCCCCGTAGGCCACGTCCCCGGGCAATCGTGACACATCTTACCTAGACTTAGTCCCGCGGAGATTTCCCCCGACAATGTGGTACTATTTGATGCATTGGGGTTGAGTGGAGATGGCACGGCGGTGAACGGCGACGAGCTGCGCCGGAGAAGAAGACGGCTTCAATGGCAACAGGGCGATATAATGAATCAAGCTCCAATTTGAAGGCACAGTTGAGTTCCTGGGCAGCTCCAGATAGTGTGGATGAAGGGAATCGGCCTAAGGTGACGTCGGCGAGGAAAACAACACCGCGGCTAGAGAAGAATGCATCAAATTGGGCAAAATCGATACACAGCCTTAAAGCTCAATTGCTTGCTGTGAGAGCAGTAGGGTGGTGACGTGAAACTTCTGGTAACGTCAATTCGGCCGGAGGAATGGTGGTGCAGCCTGGCGACGTGAGCCCATCACCGGTGGTGCGCGGGAAAAGGGGAAACTCCAAATCAAGCTTAATTTTGAAATCTTGATGCACAGGCTTGTTGGGCATACTTCATTGATCAATTTCTTCTATTACAGCGAAAGCTAATTTGAACTAGAGTAGATGCAATTGCTGGAACAGGGTGTTTGCTAATTACGGCGATCACCGGCGATGAGGTGCATATGAATTCAATTCAAAGCAACAGCATGATAAGGGAGATGGGAGGACCTTACTGGTGCTGTTAATTTGGATGAAGGGGTTGCGGTTGAAGCTGTCACCATGAGCCTCCTTCTGTGCTCGCCGGAGAAGATGGAGTCGAAGAAAGGTGGTTTAATTGCTTGAGGGCTTTCGAGAGCAGTGCTGGTGACGAAGAGGCTACACTGACCTGTTATTTAAAGGCAAGATGAGTTGAAACGAAGCTCACTGCTTGCTTGCGCCGGTGGAGACTTCGGGTTGAAGAAACGGCGAGCAAACGAGAGGGTGTAGCTTCTCTCTGGCGCGCAAGCTGCTGTTGTGCTGGACAAGGACTGCCACAGCGATAACTGAGGTGCAAACACGTGTGCGCATGCAGACACAGTTGCGAGAAAGCACGGCTAGAGTAGCGCTGATCGGCGGCGAAAACACGACGACAAAGTGCTCCTGGTCGCGGTCGCATTCGCAATGGCGCTGGTCAAAGTGAAGCACTACACATTGTGGTCGCAGTCGAAGGGGATGCAAGCACTAGTCGCGAACTACTGCTACTGATTTGGTCGCAGGAGATTGCTCCGGTCGTGAACGGTGGCTCTGGTCGAACCAGGGACCTGATTGCAAGATTCTTTGTTTGCAACTTGGACTGCTTTGTAATTTCTGATCTAGAGATAGTTAATTTGCAATCTGATTTCACAGATGGGTATAAACTTATACCTTATACTCATCCAGTAAGAAATTTGGTGAAATATGGCATGATTTGATGACTTTTGATATAAACCAAAAATAGGGTACTTTAGGGTAATTAAGATATGAGTTTTGGTCGATTTTGAATTCTGGCATCTAGGATGAGATTTGGGTATTCTAAAAAAAGAAGATTTTGTATTAATTAGCATTTGGGAGGTGTTCTGTAACACCCTGAGTTAGGGGTGAAAACTTCCTTTTTCATCAATAGCACGCATGCATGTATCTGTAGTATTAGCCAGATCAGTATCTATCTCAAGCCCTAAAATCTCCAAAATCTATCCTGTGATCTCAAATCAAGATCAGATTATTCAGATATGATCTATCAGTTACTTTGAATTTAAAAGTCTTCAGAACCTAGATCCAATTCTATCTCTAACTCCTAGAATTATCAACTTCTTCTGTTTTCAAAAACAGAAATACCTTATATTACCCAAATACTCTAAGTTTCAGAAATACAGATTTAATCTGAATCCTGACCAAGTTCAGACAAGATTATTCCTGGAATATGATCATGGGTATGTCAATACCTTAATCTAAAAAGTTGACAGCCAGATTTCACCATCTAGACTCTTTTCACAAATCAGTCCAAGAGTTATCGCAAATTAGTCCTTATCTGAGATCTGAAAACCCAAAAAGGCTAAAATCTCCAGATTAACTCCAAACTCAAAATCTCTTTGGCAAATCTTCTCAAAATGCTATTTGCCACAAGTTTCTCTTCTGTGCAGATATCAAAATCGAACCCTAAATGCCAGAATTCGAAATCGACAAAACTTAAACCTTATTTTACCCTAAAGTACCCTATTTTCAGTTTGTATCAAAAACTATTCAAATGTGTCAAATTTTATCAATTATCCTTGCCAAATAAATTGTTGAATATAATCTACCAGATTAGTGAAATCAATTTCAGTTTAAACCTACCAAATCTCCAGATTTGCATTTCAGTCCAAAACTCAAAGAATTAAAACTGTAATTCAGTCCATTTTCGACCAGGCCGTATACTGCTGTACACGACCAGAAGCCTCGCCGTGTTTTGCTTCCTTGCGCCGTGCACGCTCGCCGCCGGCCAAGTTCCGCTTGCATTTGTGCTCGTGCATGCTTGCTCTTCCTGTTGCGCACGCGTCAGTGTCTCAGCCATCGCCGTGGCAGCGCCGCTGCAACGTCGACGACCAGCACCTGCTTCCTCGCGCGACCAGCAGTGACTGTTGTCAGCATCTTCTTGCCACGTAGCTTGCCTTGCCAGCCGTTGTCGCCACCGCTTTGCACCGCCCGACATGATTGAGTCCCAATGTAACAACAGTTTTGCCTCGCCAGTGCGCCGTCGCGTCACCGTTCGCCGTTGCTACATCTGCGCCCGCCAACTCATGTCAACTAACACCAATTCAATGCTGTTTAATCCTTGCAAGCTTCGCCCACTGCTCTATTTAAGCCACCAGTACCCTGTGTCATCTCCTCTTCCCCAGGACTTAACCAAATTCTCAAGCTTCTTCACTGTCGTCGTCTTCTCCGGCGAGCTGTCGAAGAGCTTCACGGTGCCAGCACACTACGCAGCACCTTCTGTCAAATTAACTGCCTCAGTAAGTTTCCCTAATCTCCCTCATTGTGCTGTACAATCTAATTGAGTTATATTGCACCTTATCGCCGGTGATCGCCGGGATTGCTAAATGCCCTGTTCCGGCAATGTAGCTCGAATTACTCCAAATTAGCTTTCGAATCTGTAATCAAAATTTATCAGTAAGCCAAATCAAGCAAGCTTGTGAAGTTGGATTTCGAAATTAAGCAAGAATCGAACCTTTTCCCTAAACCGAGCTTCACCAGAAAACCGGCGATCGTCGCCAGGCTTCTCCAGTGATCCTCCGGCCCATCTAATTGTACCAGAAGCTTCCCTATATCTCCTAGATGCTCTCCAAGCAAGGAATTAAGTTCTTGTTGCCTGTAGCAGAAACCCCCAATCAGCAGTGCTTCTTCTCCGGCGCCGATGACCGGAAAAGTGTTCCTGGCCATTTCAGCCCTCGAAACCTTGTCATTTAGATGTGCCTTAGCCTCCTGAGCATTTTTGTCTTCGAGCTCGACACCTAGATCGCCCTAGATTGGAAGATATAGCTTTGCCAAGTTTGTGTCCAGAACTGCTCCAGTGCAGCCAGTTCATCTCTGTTCATCATCAAATTTCTTGCTTTCCAGCCATTTCTTGCCCTAGATCCTGTTAACTTAATTGTTTCTGTTACTCAAGCCTACCTCCCAGACAAAGTGGTGCATCATTTGGAGCTCCAGATCAAAAGTTATGCTTAGCCCTAGTTTTTGGCATTGTCAGCTCTATGCCAGAGCTTGTCAGCCAGTGGCATTGACCTTATTTACCCACTTCTGGTTGTGTAATTTGAAATCCACTTTGTCCACTGAATTTGTAGAGTTGTGATCTACATTTTCTTCTACTACCACAGCTTGAGATAAGCACTCTAGCTTTTCTTAAAGCTATGTCCAAGCCTTGATCCGAATGTCGATCTGTTGACATTCGCTGTTTTGATTAAACCAGTCACAAAATTGTTATCCCTATTGCAATCCAGAAACCCTAAGATTATCTAATCACCATCCTTAGCCAAATTCCTTGAAACCCTAAAACCTCGACTCAGTTCAGTTTGCAGTTTAAATTATCTCCAGTATAGTTCGATCATTCTTGTGAAGCATTTCTGCATATAAGTCATAAAACATTTTAAATATTATAAGTAATTATTGTGTGTTTGTTTGTCGTCAAGCAGATTCAGAAGCTGACTTTGAAGATTTTGCTGTTGACCCGTCATCGACTGTTGGATTTTACGACGCGGAAGGCAAGTCATATCCTTGGTCATCTTGAACCTATATTTTAAATGTTGCTATAATATAACCTTGAATATAGGCAATATTGCATGTGAAAGATTGAGAATGGTTGATTTATGAATTGGCAGTACTAGACTGGTTATCTGTGAAATGTGAAATAAACAAGTTTTGAGCCATGAACTATTATATGTATCTATATACTTATATTCATGAAAGAAAACCACTAGCCGTGACCAGAAAAATGGTGTGGATGGCTGTACCACTGGAGGTGCTAGACTGCAAAGGAATGCAGGCACTGAAGGTGCAGGGTTGTGGATGGTCTGGTCACTGGCATATAAGGACTAGAACCTTGTGTTGTGCGTCTAGTGGCATGAACAACGTGCTAACCGCAAGCCTGGTATGGGCAGGCCTGAACAAGTAATTATGTGGATCGCACATGAAACCCCTGCATGAGATGTGTAGTGATGCACGATAAACACGGAGCGCGGCTCCCACACATATCACTGAAGGTGATCAAGCACGCTGACCCAGTAATGGGAATAAGCAAAGGGGTGGAGGTTTGGATACAACCTGCCACAACTGTGTCTCGCTGAGAGCCACAGGGTCGGGGGTGAATTGTAAGTGATACATAACAAAAGTTCTTGTTATTTCCACCTTACCGCTCACAATATGAAGTGAGTCAGGGGTCCAATCATTTTGTTATGATAGGAAACGTTTGAAAGTGGAATATCTTGCGGGTAAATTGGTACCTCTCTGCAGAGTTAAAACGTATTCGAATACTCCGAGCTCCCGGGTTTATAGGAGTCTGCTGCGGTGGATTAAATCCACGGGGTGTGACACAAGTACTATTTTCTAAATAAAATATGTTTAAATCAAGATTACCCAAATGACATGTGTTGTCATGATAAGGAGTGCTGCCGTGGGCTGTCGTGTGTCGACGTGTCGCGGTAGTGCTATAATCTAGTGAACATGATTGATGATGTTATATTATAAAAAGTGCTGCCATAAGATGAGATGAGAAAGGAAAAGATTATTTTACAAAGATCCATAATTCTTGACTAGTCTAGGTTCATATCATCACTACTATATGTATCTACTCTTATCTATGACTTGCTGAGTACGTAAGTGCTCACCCTTGCAACATTCAACTCAATAGATGGAGCCTATTTTGATCAAGATGATGGCACGGAGTACTACGTGGATCCAGAAGGAGGAGAATCAGTTCCGCCAGAGCCCTGAAGTGTGTTGTTCTGCCGTCAACTTCTTTTGTGGGAGGGTCACCTATCTTCTGTTGTGTAGTTAAATATTTTGCTAAACCCTGAATGCCTTGTAGGCATTGTAATCCTCTTTATGTAATATTAAGGCCAGCAGGCCACACTGCTTAATATTTTGTGAGTACTCTGTTGCAATGTAATATACTCCTGTGTTTGACTCATCCTGGGAAGTCAAAGGTTTGTAGTTTGGGACTAGCTGCAGCGAGGTAGGTCTCTACAGGAGTAGTCGTTGTCCCAGTCTCGGGGCGCGACAAGAAAAGTTGGTATCAGAGCAACATGAGAACTTGACTGTAGGACGACACCTTTAAGAAATTGGCTGTGCCAGGAAGACGTAATTTATTTAGAAACTATTTGTGGAAATTTTATTTTGGTAAAAATAATGAGCTTTGTAGCTCTTGAAAAACCTTCATTTCAAAATTTTATTTGGATTTTCTAAAATTCGGTAAGATTGTGAGAGTGTGTTCTGTTGTTTCAGAGTGTCTTAGAGGTTGGTGTAGACAGAGCTAGTGGATGCTCTTGATAGCTTTGTGATTCGCTGTTGCTTTTGCCATGGTTAATTTGTGTATTACGGCTAATAGCCTAAGTAATTTTATGCATAAAAGTAGTTGCATTAATTTCTGCATTGCTGTCTTAGTTGGCCTTAGTTAGTTAGATCCGTCTAAACTTTTTCAGAGCCACCATGGTTGACACCAGAAGGAGATCTCGAAGTGGAAGAGAAGATATAGGTCAGACTCCGCAGGAAGAAGAAACTATGACAAGAGACCCTTTGTTTCAGCAAGGATCTCAGAGTTCCAATCCACCTCAGAATGAACAACCCAGTCTTCAGGAAATTTTATTGTCAATGGAGAAAAGTTGACAAGAAGCTCAGATAGCTCATACCCAGTTGTTAGCTCAGATAGTTTAGAAACTGCCTACTGGAACAACAGAAGGAACTACTTCTGCTGTAGGAGCGAGATTAACAGATTTCGAAAAGACCCGTCCACCAACATTCTCTAGTGCGACTGATCCCATGGTTGCCGATGATTGGTTACGGGATATCGAGAGGAAACTAGACACGGTTCGATGCAGCGAACGAGAGAAAGTTTTGTTTGGATCTCATCAGTTATCAGGAGCTGCAGCTGCATGGTGGATGAACTACCAGGAAGCTCACCATGATAAAGATAATATTTCTTGGAGGGAATTTAAGGATCAATTTCGGAAATTTCATATACCTACTGGTGTTATGGCAGCTAAGCGTCGGGAATTTCGGAATTTAACTCAAGGAAGTAAGTCAGTTACTGAGTATCTACACCAATTTACTCATTTGGCTCGATACGCACCTGGAGATGTGGATACTGAAGAGAAGAAGATAGAGCGCTTCACAGAAGGACTTCAACACTATTTACAGTATCAAATTGCTTCTCATGAACTGACGGAATTTCAAACCCTAGTGAACAGAGCTTTAAAGGTGGAAGAAAAGAAGAAAATGGGAGAAGAAAGCCGAAAGAGGAGGATGTTCCAGCAAACACGACCACAGCCAAATCCAATCAGAGGAAGAGTTCCTATCACTTCCAATTTCCGACCATCTTATCAGAATCCCAGACCAGCAACGACATTGTGCCCCAACTGCCGAGGAAATCATTCTCAGAAGGATTGCCCTCATCCTCGTGTTGAGTGTTATCATTGTGGACAGCGTGGGCACCGTAAAGAATTCTGTCCTTGGATACAACTTCCGATGTCCATTGCCAGATCTCAAGCAGGAACACAGCCAGTAATAACCAGGGCATCACCATCGCAGAATTTTAGAGGAAATTCAGCAGGAAGAGGAGGAAACATGGCTAATCGAGGAAGAGGAAGAGGTAGAGAACCAGCTGCAACCCAAGGAGGAAGATTAAACTATACTTCAATTCAAGAAGCGGGCAACGCCACCGACATTCTTCTAGGTAGATTTCTGATTCAATCTGCATCTGCCTTAATATTGTTTGATCCTGGTGCTACAAATTCATTCATGTCAAGAGCATTTGCATCTGAAGTTGAAATGCATATAGACCAAGTACCACTAGAGTACTCTATGGTTATACAAACTCCAGGGGCTAGATTATCTGTCTACTCGATCTGCCCAAATGTAACTTTCAATATAGAAGGGGTAGAATTTGAGGCAAATCTACTAGTTCTAGAACTGCAAGGTCTAGACATTATTTTGGGAATGGATTGGTTGTCCCAACATAAAGGTCTAGTAGATTGTGAAGAGAAAACCCTTTGTCTTGTCAGTAGCCAAGGGGAAAGAGTTCTATTTTATGCAGAAAGATCATCAGTCAAGAGACCGCTAAGATCTGTTCAAGCATTGCAAAAGTTATGCCTGGAACAAGTGCCTGTAGTGCAACAATATTCTGATGTGTTTCCAGAAGAACTTCCGGGAATGCCACCTGACAGAGAAATAGAATTCAGTATTGAGCTTAAACCAGGAGCAGCACCTATAGCAAAACGTCCCTATAGAATGCCAGTTACAGATTTGGAGGAGCTCAAGAATCAACTCGAAGACTTGGAGAACAAAGGATTTATCAAACCCAGTGCTTCGCCATGGGGAGCCCCAGTTTTGTTTGTGAGGAAGAAAGACGGAACTCTACGAATGTGTGTAGATTACCGAGCTTTGAATGAAGTCACTATTAAAAACAAGTATCCATTACCAAGAATTGATGACTTGTTCGATCAGCTTCGAGGAGCCAAAGTATTTTCCAAGATAGATTTCAAATCTGGATATCATCAGCTGAAGATCAAGAAAGAAGATATACCGAAGACTGCTTTCACTACCAGATATGGTTTATATGAGTTTACAGTAGTACCTTTTGGCTTGACCAATGCTCCGGCAGCTTTCATGAATGTCATGAACAGTACATTTATGGATTTTCTTGACAAGTTTGTCATAGTATTCATAGATGACATTCTGATATATTCCAAGAGTACGGAAGAACATGAGCAACACTTACACCTAGTCTTGGAAAGGCTACGAGAGAGGCAATTTTATGCCAAGTTTGACAAATGTGAATTTTGGATGTCAAGAATTTCATTTCTTGGACATGTGTTGACAGCAGAAGGAATTTCAGTGGATTCAGCTAAAATCTCTGCAATCAAGGAGTGGAAGCAACCTACCTCAGTTTCAGAGATTAGAAGTTTCTTGGGATTAGCAGGGTATTATAGAAGATTAATTGAAGGATTTTCCCAGATTGCCAAACCTCTTACAAACCTGCTAAAGAAGGATGTTGCATTTGAATGGACCACCAAGTGCGAGGAGAGTTTTCAGAAGCTGAAGCAGAAATTGACAACAACACCAGTCCTCACCCTACCAGACAGCAAAGAAGATTTTGTAGTTTACTGTGATGCTTCAAAGCAAGGAATAGGCTGTGTGTTAATGCAGCAAGGTCGAGTAGTGGCTTATGCTTCACGTCAATGGAGACCACATGAGGAAAATTATCCGACCCATGATTTGGAGTTAGCAGCAGTAGTACATGCTTTAAAGATATGGCGGCATTATCTCATTGGACGTAAGTGTGAGATCTTTACAGATCATAAAAGCCTCAAGTATATTTTCACACAGACGGAGCTCAACATGCGTCAACGACGATGGCTGGAATTGATCAAAGATTATGATCTTAGTATTCAGTACCATCCAGGGAAAGCTAATGTAGTGGCTGATGCCCTAAGCAGAAAGGTTTACAACCTACAAGGAATGGTTACGTTGAAGAACCCTTACCTACAACAAGAGTTGCAGAATCATCAAGTGGAAATAGTACCGCAGGGAACGGTAGCTACTTTAACAATAAAATCTCAACTTGAAGAACAGATAGGAAATGCCCAGAAGGAAGATGAAGAAATTTGTAAGATCAAGAGTCGAATCAAGTTAGGAAAGGCTCAAGGCTTTACTGAAGATAACCAAGGGATTGTATGGTATCGAGGAAGAATCTGTGTACCTCAAAACGCAGATCTTAAGGAAATAATTCTCCATGAAGCACATAAAACTCCATACTCAATACACCCTGGTAACACAAAGATGTATCAAGATTTGAAGACCAGATTCTGGTGGGATAATATGAAGAGAGATATTGCAGAGTATATTGCAAACTGTGATACATGTCGACGAGTTAAAGCAGAACACCAGAAAATAACAGGAAAGCTACAACCTCTACCAATACCATTATGGAAATGGGAAGAAATTGGTATGGATTTCATTACAGGATTACCTAAAACTCACGGAGGATATGATTCCATATGGGTTATTGTGGACAGACTTACTAAAGTAGCTCACTTCATACCGGTCAAAAAGATTTATGATGGCAGTAAATTAGCAGAGTTATACATGCAAAGAATAGTGGCATTGCATGGTATTCCTAAGAAGATAGTTTCAGATCGTGGAACCCAGTTTACCTCCAAATTTTGGAATAGACTGCATGAAACCCTAGGAACCCAGTTGGACTTCAGTACTGCATATCATCCACAGACGGGAGGACAGACAGAAAGAGTCAACCAAATCCTAGAGGATCTTCTAAGAGCTTGTATACTAGATTATGGAACATCATGGGACAAATGTTTACCATTTGCAGAATTTACATATAATAACAGTTATCAAGCTAGTATACAGATGGCACCGTTTGAAGCTTTATATGGACGTAAATGCAGAACACCATTACATTGGAATGAGCCAGGAGAACGAAAGGTCATAGGACCAGAGATAGTAGAAGAAGCAGAAGCTCATGTCAGATTCATCAGAGAAAGGTTGAAAACAGCACAATCACGACAAAAGAGTTATGCAGATAAACGACGGAGAGAATTATCATTTGAACCAGAAGATTTTGTGTATCTCAAGGTCACACCATTCAAAAGATTACAAAGATTCCAAGTGAAAGGAAAGTTATCTCCAAGATACATTGGACCATTTAAGATAATCAAGAGAAAGGGAGAAGTATCATATAAATTGGAATTACCTGTGGGATTAGCAGGAGTGCATGATGTGTTTCATGTCTCTCAGCTCCGGAAATGTTTGAAGGAACCTACTGACCAGATATATGTACAAGATGTGCCATTACAGAAGAATCTCACTTATCTTGAGCACCCAATCAGAATCCTAGCCACTGATGAACGTCAACTCAGAAGGAAGAAAATCAAATTGTGTAAAGTTCAATGGAAGAATCATTCAGAGCAAGAAGCTACTTGGGAGAAGGAAGAAGATCTTAAGCAAACCTATCCTTATTTTTTCCTGTCTTAGGTAAATCTCGGGGCGAGATTTCTTTAAGGAGGGTAGATCTGTAACACCCTGAGTTAGGGGTGAAAACTTCCTTTTTCATCAATAGCACGCATGCATGTATCTGTAGTATTAGCCAGATCAGTATCTATCTCAAGCCCTAAAATCTCCAAAATCTATCCTGTGATCTCAAATCAAGATCAGATTATTCAGATATGATCTATCAGTTACTTTGAATTTAAAAGTCTTCAGAACCAAGATCCAATTCTATCTCTAACTCCTAGAATTATCAACTTCTTCTGTTTTCGAAAACAGAAATACCTTATATTACCCAAATACTCTAAGTTTCAGAAATACAGATTTAATCTGAATCCTGACCAAGTTCAGACTAGATTATTCCTGGAATATGATCATGGGTATGTCAATACCTTAATCTAAAAAGTTGACAGCCAGATTTCACCATCTAGACTCTTTTCATAAATCAGTCCAAGAGTTATCGCAAATTAGTCCTTATCTGAGATCTGAAAACCCAAAAAGGCTAAAATCTCCAGATTAACTCCAAACTCAAAATCTCTTTGGCAAATCTTCTCAAAATGCTATTTGCCACAAGTTTCTCTTCTGTGCAGATATCAAAATCGAACCCTAAATGCCAAAATTCGAAATCGACAAAACTTAAACCTTATTTTACCCTAAAGTACCCTATTTTCAGTTTGTATCAAAAACTATTCAAATGTGTCAAATTTTATCAATTATCCTTGCCAAATACCTTGTTGAATATAATCTACCAAATTAGTGAAATCAATTTCAGTTTAAACCTACCAAATCTCCAGATTTGCATTTCAGTCCAAAACTCAAAGAATTAAAACTGCAATTCAGTCCATTTTCGACCAGGCCGTATACTACTGTACACGACCAGAAGCCTCGCCGTGTTTTGCTTCCTTGCGCCGTGCACGCTCGCCGCCGGCCAAGTTCCGCTTGCATTTGTGCTCGTGCATGCTTGCTCTTCCTGTTGCGCACGCGTCAGTGTCTCAGCCATCGCTGTGGCAGCGCCGCTGCAACGTCGACGACCAGCGCCGCTGCAACGTCGACGACCAGCGCCTGCTTCCCCGCGCGACCAGCAGTGACTGTTGTCAGCATCTTCTTGCCACGTAGCTTGCCTTGCCAGTCGTTGTCGCCACCGCTTTGCACCGCCCGACATGATTGAGTCCCAATGTAACAACAGTTTTGCCTCGCCAGTGCGCCGTCGCGTCACCGTTCGCCGTTGCTACATCTGCGCCCGGCAACTCATGTCAACTGACACCAATTCAATGCTGTTTAATCCTTGCAAGCTTCGCCCACTGCTCTATTTAAGCCACCAGTACCCTGTGTCATCTCCTCTTCCCCAGGACTTAACCAAATTCTCAAACTTCTTCACTGTCGTCGTCTTCTCCGGCGAGCTGTCGAAGAGCTTCACGGTGCCAGCACACTACGCAGCACCTTCTGTCAAATTAACCGCCTCAGTAAGTTTCCCTAATCTCCCTCATTGTGCTGTACAATCTAATTGAGTTATATTGCACCTTATCGCCGGTGATCGCCGGGATTGCTAAATGCCCTGTTCCAGCAATGTAGCTCGAATTACTCCAAATTAGCTTTCGAATCTGTAATCAAAATTTATCAGTAAGCCAAATCAAGCAAGCCTGTGAAGTTGGATTTCGAAATTAAGCAAGAATCGAACCTTTTCCCTAAACTGAGCTTCACCAGAAAACCGGCGATCGTCGCCAGGCTTCTCCAGTGATCCTCCGGCCCATCTAATTGTACCAGAAGCTTCCCTATACCTCCTAGATGCTCCCCAAGCAAGGAATTAAGTTCTTGTTGCCTGTAGCAGAAACCCCCAATCAGCAGTGCTTCTTCTCCGGCGCCGATGACCGGAAAAGTGTTCCTGGTCATTTTAGCCCTCGAAACCTTGTCATTTAGATGTGCCTTAGCCTCCTGAGCATTTTTGTCTTCTAGCTCGACACCTAGATCGGCCTAGATTGGAAGATATAGCTTTGCCAAGTTTGTGTCCAGAACTGCTCCAGTGCAGCCAGTTCATCTCTGTTCATCATCAAATTTCTTGCTTTCCAGCCATTTCTTGCCCTAGATCCTGTTAACTTAATTGTTCCTGTAGTCAAGCGTACCTCCCAGACAAAGTGGTGCATCATTTGGAGCTGCAGATCAAAAGTTATGCTAAGCCCTAGTTTTTGGCATTGTCAGCTCTATGCCAGAGCTTGTCAGCCAGTGGCATTTACCTTATTTACCCACTTCTGGTTGTGTAATTTGAAATCCACTTTGTCCACTGAATTTGTAGAGTTGTGATCTACATTTTCTTCTACTACCACAACTTGAGATAAGCACTCTAGCTTTTCTTAAAGCTATGTCCAAGCCTTGATCCGAATGTCGATCTGTTGACATTCGTGTTTTGATTAAACCAGTTACAAAATTGTTATCCCTATTGCAATCCAGAAACCCTAAGATTATCTAATCACCATCCTTAGCCAAATTCCTTGAAACCCTAAAACCTCGACTCAGTTCAGTTTGCAGTTCAAATTATCTCCAGTATAGTTCAATCATTCTTGTTAAGCATTTCTGCATATAAGTCATAAAACATTTTAAATATTATAAGTAATTATTGTGTGTTTGTTTGTCGTCAAGCAGATTCAGAAGCTGACTTTGAAGATTTTGCTGTTGACCCGTCATCGACTGTTGTATTTTACGACGCGGAAGGCAAGTCATATCCTTGGTCATCTTGAACCTATATTTTAAATGTTGCTATAATATAACCTTGAATATAGGCAATATTGCATGTGAAAGATTGAGAATGGTTGATTTATGAATTGGCAGTACTAGACTGGTTATCTGTGAAATGTGAAATAAACAAGTTTTGAGCCATGAACTATTATATGTATCTATATACTTATATTCATGAAATAAAACCCCTAGCCGTGACCTGAAAAATGGTGTGGATGGCTGTAGCACTAGAGGTGCTAGACTGCGAAGGAATGCAGGCACTGAAGGTGCAGGGTTGTGGATGGTCTGGTGTAACACCCTGTTTTGCCAAACCCTAAAATAGCCAAAATCCACATCTTGACCCCAAACCCTAATCTGCTTCAGCCATTCCCTTCTAAGTGTTGTTCAGAACATTTTTCCCTTCGGGATCACCTCCAAAATCTTATCCTAAAGCTGAGTCTCGACCCCTGCCATTCGTAAAACCCTAATTACCCTAATTTTACCCTAAACTGCTTTTCCCCAAATTTTGTCGAAACCCTTCAGATCATGCCCGATCTTACCAAACTCTGGCCAGATGAGTTCTAATAATTTTATGCAACTTATCTGCGAAATCAGATTTCAGATCAGCCCTCCAGATCTCCAGATTTGCAGATCAGTCCCTGGAAGCAAAGTTCTGAAAATTGCAAATCAGCCCTTCTATTCCTTTCGGCTGTTTTCGACCAGCCCCTGGTCGTTGCCCACGACCAGCGCACGAGTCGCCGTTGCCGCGCCGTGTTCTCGCCGTGTTTGCTCGCCGCCGGTCACCGCTTCTTGTCGCTTGTGCCCGTGAGCTGCTGTGCCACCCCGTGCGCACGTGCCAGCGCCGTTGCTTCGCCATGTCCAGCAGTTAAACGGCCGCGCTCCAGCAGCGTTTTCGCGCGCGCATGCCCGTTGCCGTGGCATTGCATGCATGTACGTGTCACCGCCGGAGCTTTGCTGTTGCCTCCGCATTTGCGCCGTTCCAGTTGAAGTTCCGATGCAACCGACAAGGTCAGCAAGGCTGCAACACCGCCTGAAGCGCATCACATCACCGTCGCCGTCGTTGCGCCTGCGCCCGACAAGCTTCTCCCCGGCGCAAGCAACCGCTGTCGCTTTATCCCTCGCAAGCTCCGCCCTTGGACCTATTTAAACCCTCCAGTGCTGTGCTTAAGCCTCATCTCAGGACTTAGCCATTTTTCCAGAGCTCTGGCCGTTTTCACCTTCTTCTCCGGCGAGCCAGTGAGTGAGCTCACGATGCTAGCCCATTCCACAGCCCCTCTCTTCGATCCAAGTTCACCAGTGAGTTCCTCCCTTCTCCCTCTCTGTGTCATAGCAGCTAATTGCACCAGATCGATCCCCAGCGCCGGCGATCGCCGGAAAGGCCCAATTGCCCTGTTTCCCCAATGCTAACCATTTCATCCCGAATTAGCTCTCGTCCCAGTAGTAGAAATTGATCCTTAGCCATTTCTTAGCAAGCCTGTGGAATCCAAATCCCCAATTGAGCTCAAATCGAAGAAATCCCATTTTGGAACCTCGGCCGTTCGCCGGTCCTCGGCGCCAAGCTTCTCCGATCATTCTCCGACCAAATTGACTGCACCAGTAGCTTCTACACTCCACCCTTTAGCTCCCTGAGCAAGGAATCGAGCTCAAGAGCCTTGTAGCAAAAACCCCTAATCCCCAGTGTCGTCTTCTCCAGCGCCGGTCGCCGGAATTCTTTCCCGGCCGATCTAGCCCCTGAAACCTTGTCCCTTAGCTTTGCCTCAGCTCGCTGAGCATTTTCTTCCACTAGCTCGACACCTGGATCTGCCTAGATTGTGAGTTATGCCTTTGCCAAACGTTTGTCCAGATCAATGTCTGTGCCGTGTCGCCACCGCAGTTCATCGCCGGATTTGGCCGCCCTCCGGCCACTTTCAGCCCTTATTCCTGTTGAGTATTTTGTTCCTGTTAGTAATGCCTACCTCCCAGACAAAGTGTTGCATCAATTGGAGCCCTGGATCAAAAGTTAAGCCATGCCCTAGTTTCTGGCCATGTCCAGCACTATGTCAGTGCATGTCAGCCACTGGCATTAGCCTTGTTTGACCCCTCTGGTTGAGCAATGGAAATGTCACTTTGTCCCCTAGATTCCTGGAGTTGTGTTCTACATCTTTCCCTTCTATCACTTCTCCAGAAAACCATCCTAAGATCTGTTTAAAGTTATGCCAAAGCCATGAACCGAATGTCGACCCTTCGACGTTCAATCCTTTTTAGCCGTTTCTTCGACCAGAGCCCTTGTGACCTTGCCCTAACCTTTTCCCCTGCATGCATGACTTATTTACTTAATAATTTCTATGGAAACTATTTTCTGTATGCTTATGGTATGTGTTTGTGTGTTCGTTGATTGCCGCAGAGTCAGAAGCTGAAGGAGCAGAGGAAGTCTTTGAAGATCCGTCTGAGTACTTAGACCCAGCATTGCAAGGCAAGCCTCATTCCTTTGATCATGTCTCGCCCAATATTTTCATATGAAGTATATTCACTGTTTCTTACTATGCATGCTTATTTGAGATACAAGTTATGTTCGAATGACATGAGTAGATATTACCTAATGAATCATGAAACCCCTTTTGTTATTGAACCTTCATATATATGCTTTTGTCACCCTAGGACTCATATACTGAATATCCACATTAAACTTGAATTGATCAAATACATGAGAAGTTGTAATGAAAACCGTATGAAACTAAAACCGGAATCATATGTTCTACCCTCATGTAAGTACAATTGCATTAATCCCCGGAATGAGTGTTGCTGAGCACCAAGTGCTCACCCTTGCATTTATATCCTACTGTAGAAGAGGGATTCGAGGATCCCGATTCCTTCAGTTATGAGTACTCAGCTGAAGATGGAAGCACCCCGGACGAGCCCACTTTCTAGAAGGATCATGCACCAAGTCAAGTCAGATGTGGGAGAAGTCCCTCCAACTCCGCTGCTGATTGAAGTCAAGCTGTTTGTCGTTGCTTTGTGCTTTATGTTGTGTGTTCGGTACTTGGATACCAATTCTTGTCTTGATAAACTGATTATTTTCTTAGCAACTTTACTTAGTGCCATTTTCGGTGCTTTGGCTATGTAATATTGGCCCATGTTGGCCTGACACTTGGTTATCTATAATGCTATGCTTGAGTGGTTTGGAGCTCATGTGACATCCTGCTGTGTGTAACCTACCTGGGCGGTTACCAAGGTCATCCTCAAATGGGGGTCTCACAGCGAATGGTATCAGAGCATGAAGCTTGACTGTAGGTCGTGACCCTTACTAAGAATGGGCGTCCCTAAAGTAGAGAATCGCTAGATTATTTGGTAAAAATCTAATTGTGAAAAACCTAATTTGTTTAAGAAAAGCATAATGAGTATTATTTGAAAATTTTCAAAACCTTTTTCCTACTTTTAAGTGTTCCGTGCCTCATCATCGCAGATGGCCCCTGGTAAGAAGCTAATTCACGGAGACGAGTTGGGATCATGGGCGTTGATGCTTTGGATGATGTTGCAATTCCTTGGAGCAAGGGACAACCAGCGACCAGTCTACTACGTCCGTCGTGAAGAAGTAGATGGTAGACCTTTTGGTTTCCGTGCCTCAGTGATTGTGTACGAGATTCCAGAGATCGGGAGAGGATCAACAAGAAAGGAAGCTCGTAGAGAAGAAGAAGAAGATGCTATCCAAGACGCTGCTCGTCGTGCTATAGGTACAATCCGCCAGCTGTACGATGATTTTCTTATAGGTTCTCCTTTCTGCTTTGTACCCTACCAAGTCCCTGGATCCGATCGTCGAACTGTTCATCCCTCCACCAACCAGAGAGATGCCATCCTGACTAAAACCAGAGATGTAGTTCAAGCTTTGGAGTCGAGCTACACTCGGTTGTTGCGTGAGCATGAAAATGCTCGGGATGACCGTCACTATCTCGAAGGAGCGCTTGCGAAGGTTCGCTCAGAACTCCAAGAGAAAGAGAAGCATATTCAAGAGTTGGCTGAACCTAGCAGAGCGCGAGAAGTTGAAGATGAAGGATCTGTGAACAAGAAGAACCACTTGAAGATAAGACTCACAGCCCGCAAGAGTGTGGGAAGACCTAGGGATTACCTGGGTTATTTCACGCCTGCTTCGAGTGGCATTGTGATCAACACCCCTGCACCAGAATATCCTACTCTCGCGAAAGGGAAGGAAGTTCCTGAAGGCAAAGGAAAAGAGATTGCTACATGCGACACCAACGGTTCATCTGAGGAAGAAGAGGACAATGATATGGAATGGGACCCTATGGATGCCGACGAAGATCAAGAAGAGGAAGACCCCGAAGAAGTGGAACCTTGCAGTTCTTCCAGGACCGACAGGAGATCCTAGTTTTCTCTTCAGCTTGACCCTTCTGCTCTAACCTTTGTAATCGTTAGTCTTTAGTTCTTGTTGTGGTAGTTGCTTTGTTTGTATTGTTGTTGGTAACTCTAAGGCTGTAAAGATGAAAACCTTGTATCTTTTGAAAACCTTTGAAAATAGCAATCGCATGTTCCAATCCAATCTCTTGGGTTGATCTTTCATTTCAGCTTGTGTTCAATCTGTGCTCTCTTGAATTAGTAGTCTTCTCTCAATTATCTTGTCAGAACAGGATGGTGAACACCAGAGGTAGAATCCAAGACTCGGAAGAAGCCCCCAGGAACACGTCAACGAGAAGGACTAGAGATACCTCAGATCAGCCAAATTCATCGACCTCAGTACCGCAAGGGGGAAATCTGACAGAAATATTAATATGGATGGAACAAAATCGACAGAGATCCACAGAGGTACAGAGTCAAATTCTGGAACAGTTGATGCAAAACTCCGCAACACGACGCGAGGAAGGTTCGAACATTGGGGCAAGACTGACAGACTTTCAAAAGACGCGTCCTCCAACTTTCTCCTGCACTAAAGACCCGATTGTGGCAGACGATTGGTTAAGAGAAATTGAGAGGAAATTGGACACTGTCAGGTGTAATGATGAAGAGAAGCTGCTGTATGGACCCCATCAGCTCACAGGATCGGTTGCAGCATGGTGGGAAAATTACAAGACGGTACACCCTGATCAGAATTCCATTACCTGGAATGAATTCAAGGAACAGTTCCGTAAGTACCATGTCCCCAAAGGAGCTATCCAAGCCAAACGCAGAGAATTCTTGAATTTAAGGCAAGGAGGAAGGACGGTGAAGCAGTATTTGCATGAATTCATCAAATTAGCGAGGTATGCACCTGAAGATATCATGACAGAAGAGCGGAAGATCGACAGATTTTGTGAAGGCCTACAAAACTCATATCAATACCACTTGTCAACGCACGAGTTCACGGACTTCCAAGTCCTTGTGAATCGAGTGCTCAAAATGGAGGAGAAAAGAGGCATAGTAGAAGAGGACCGCAAGAGGAAAAGTATAGCATATCCATTTCAAGGCAATTCTAGTCGAGGGAGACCAGCACCATATGCCAGAGCCGCTTTCAGAGCACCCGCACCTCCAAGACCCCAGAGGACTTCATCACCAACAACTCCAACATGTCCAGGATGCAAAGGGAGTCACCTCTATAAAGATTGTACACTGAAGAATGCAGAGTGTTTCCATTGTGGCAGAAGAGGACACCACAGAGAGACTTGTCCACTTCGACATTTACCTCCCAGCGTTGCTAAAGCTCAGGCAGCCAAATTCCCTGCACCTGCACGAACTATTGCCAGAGGAGCACCACAAGCCAGAGGAGGAAGATTCCAAACCAGCAGAGGGAGAGGAACACCAACCGCCGGAGGAAGACTCAACTTTGTGACCGCTGCAGAAGCAGGAGAGGCAACTGACGTCGTGATCGGTAGACTCTTGATCTCCTCTCAGATTTCAGTTGTTTTATTTGATCCCGGTGCAACTCATTCATTCATGTCAAAAGATCGCTTGTTGAGTAATAACTTGCCTGTGGTTGCTTTAGAGCATCCTATCATCATTCAGTCACCTGGTGCTAGGATGATTGTTAATTCTATTTGTAGAAATGTTGCCTTCTGTATCGGCAATCTAGAATTCTTGGCAGATATGCTAGTTCTGAACCTTCAAGGATTAGATGTCATTCTTGGAATGGATTGGCTGGCCAAGCATAAGGGATTGATGGATTGTGAGAAGAAAACAATCACCCTGACAAATGCCATTGGAAAGCAAGTTACATTCCATGCAGACAGAACTCCAATCTGCGACCACCTGCAGAGATTGAACTGCATTGAAGAAGTGAAGCTTGAAGAGGTACCGATTGTCAATGAGTACCCAGAAGTCTTTCCAGAAGAACTTCCCGGATTACCACCAGATAGGGATATAGAGTTCACTATTGAACTGAAACCTGGATCCGCTCCGTATGCTAGGAAGTTGTTTCGGATGACTGGTCATGAGCAAAAGGAACTGAAGAAGCAGATAGCTGAATTGGAAGAAAAAGGATTCATCAGATCAAGTTCATCACCATGGGGAGCCCCAGTGCTCTTTGTTAAGAAGAAAGATGGTAGCATGCGACTTTGCATAGACTACCGCAAGCTGAACGACATGACCATTAAGAACAAATACCCCTTACCAAGGATAGATGACCTTTTTGACCAGCTCAGAGAAGCGAAAGTGTTCTCAAGAATAGACCTGAAATCGGGATACCACCAGTTAAGGATCCGAGAATAGGACATTCCTAAAACTGCTTTCGTGACCAGATACGGGTTGCATGAGTTTACAGTGATGCCCTTTGGATTAACTAATGCACCCGCGGTATTTATGAATCTAATGAATAAGATCCTTATGGAATTCCTGGATAAGTGCATCATCGTGTTTGTAGATGATATTCTTGTCTATTCCAAGACAGAGGAGGAGCACGCACATCACCTGAGGATAGTGCTACAGAAACTAGCAGACCACCAGCTATACGCCAAGTTTAGCAAATGTGCTTTTTGGCTGAAGAAGATCTCTTTCTTAGGACACATCATCTCAGGAGAAGGAATATTTATGGACCCGTTAAAGATACAAGCTGTTACTGATTGGAAACAACCAGAAACCGCAACAGAAGTTAGAAGTTTCTTGGGATTAGCGGGATATTATCGAAGATTCGTAGAAGGATTCTCGAAGATCACCAAACCGCTGACCCAGCTACTGAAGAAGAACGCCTCTTTTAATTGGACCGAGGAGTGCAAAAGAAGTTTTAAGGAATTGAAGAAAAGACTGACAACTGCACCAATCCTGATACTACCGGACGTCAAAAAGGATTTTCAAGTCTACTGTGACGCCTCCAAACAAGGATTGGGATGCGTATTGATGCAAGAAAGGAAAGTGATAGCTTATGCATCAAGACAACTACGACCTCATGAGGAGAATTATCCAACACATGATTTGGAGCTAGCTGCTGTCGTACATGCACTAAAGATATGGAGACACTACTTACTAGGCAGTAAGTGCGAAATTTACACGGATCATAAGAGCCTGAAATATATCTTCACGCAACAGGAGTTGAATATGAGGCAGAGAAGATGGCTAGAACTGATCAAAGATTATGATCTAGAGATCCACTATCACCTGGGAAAAGCCAATGTAGTAGCTGATGCTTTGAGCAGGAAGTCTCGTTGCAACCAGATAACCCAGCTAGAAGTGCCAACGCAACTAATTAAGGACTTCGAAAGGTTGCAATTAGAGTTAGTAAATCAAGGAACCATCACTGCCCTGAAGATGGAATGTGAGTTGAAGGATAAGATCCGGCAAGCTCAAGCAATTGACCCAGACCTTCAAGAGATGAAGGAGGACATGAAGAGCAAAGATACGACCAACTTTCGAGAAGATGAACAGGGAATCCTATGGTACGATGACCGTATCTGCATTCCAAATAACAACGAGATCAAAGGCCTGATCATGCAAGAAGCTCATCAAACCCCATACTCCATACACCCAGGCAGCACCAAAATGTACAAGGACTTGAAGAAAAATTTTTGGTGGAAAGGAATGAAGAGAGAAATTGCCAAGTTTGTCGCAGCTTGTGACACATGCCAAAGAGTGAAAGCAGAACATCAAAAGCCTGCGGGACCGCTACAACCTCCACAAATCCCAGAGTGGAAGTGGGATGAAATCGGAATGGATTTTATTGTGGGACTACTTAGGACGAGAAAAGGATTCGATTCTATATGGGTCATAGTAGATAGATTATCAAAGGTAGCACATTTTCTCCCAGTAAAGACCATATATACAGCTAAGGACTTAGCAGAGCTGTATCTCAGCAGAATAGTCGTCCTGCACGGAGTGCCGAAGGCTATAGTTTCCGACAGAGGAGCCCAGTTCATTTCAAGATTTTGGCAAGAGTTGCAGAAAGCCCTGGGCACAAAGTTAAAATTCAGTACCGCTTACCACCCTCAAACTGGAGGTCAGACTGAAAGGGTAAACCAAATTTTGGAAGATATGTTGAGGGCATGTGTTTTGGATTATGGAGACTCTTGGGAGTTATTTCTACCTTATGCAGAATTCACATATAACAACAGTTTCCAAGCAAGCCTACAGATGGCACCATATGAAGCTCTATATGGAAGAAGATGCCGCACGCCTCTGTATTGGACAGAAATTGGTCAAAAGCAACATCTAGGACCCCAGTTAGTAGAAGAAGCCACAGCCCATGTTAGAATCGTACAAGAAAAACTGAAAATAGCACAATCTAGACAGAAAAGCTATGCAGATAATCGTAGAAGAGAGCTATCTTTTGAAAAGGGCGATTATGTGTATCTCAAGGTTATGCCATACAAAGGAGTTCAAAGATTCCAGATGAAGGGAAAGTTAAAACCTAGATATGTGGGACCATATCGAATTCTGGAAAAGCGAGGTGAAATGGCATACAAGTTGGAATTGCCACTAGAACTGACCGGAATTCATGACGTATTTCATGTGTCTCAGCTGAAGAAATGCTTGAGAAAACCAACGGAACAGATATCTCCTGCAGAAATTGAGATTCAACCAGATTTGTCTTGTCAAGAATACCCTGTTAGAATTCTGGAAACCAGAGAGAAAGTACTGAAGTCAAGAACCCTCCGATTCTGCAGAGTCCAGTGGAACAATCACTCAGAGGAGGAGTCAACTTGGGAAAAAGAAGAAGATCTCCGCCGAGAATTTCCCTTCCTATTCTCTGACCTGCCCTAATCTCGAGGACGAGATTGTTTCTAAGGTGGGTAGATTTGTAACACCCTGTTTTGCCAAACCCTAAAATAGCCAAAATCCACATCTTGACCCCAAACCCAAATCTGCTTCAGCCATTCCCTTCTAAGTGTTGTTCAGAACATTTTTCCCTTCGGGATCACCTCCAAAATCTTATCCTAAAGCTGAGTCTCGACCCCTGCCATTCGTAAAACCCTAATTACCCTAATTTTACCCTAAACTGCTTTTCCCCAAATTTTGTCGAAACCCTTCAGATCATGCCCGATCTTACCAAACTCTGGCCAGATGAGTTCTAATAATTTTACGCAACTTATCTGGGAAATCAGATTTCAGATCAGCCCTCCAGATCTCCAGATTTGCAGATCAGTCCCTGGAAGCAAAGTTCTGAAAATTGCAAATCAGCCCTTCTATTCTTTTCGGCTGTTTTCGACCAGCCCCTGGTCGTTGCCCACGACCAGCGCACGAGTCGCCGTTGCCGCGCCGTGTTCTCGCCGTGTTTGCTCGCCGCCGGTCACCGCTTCTTGTCGCTTGTGCCCGTGAGCTGCTGTGCCACCCCGTGCGCACGTGCCAGCGCCGTTGCTTCGCCATGTCCAGCAGTTAAACGGCCGCGCTCCAGCAGCGTTTTCGCGCGCGCATGCCCGTTGCCGTGGCATTGCATGCGTGTACGTGTCACCGCCGGAGCTTTGCTGTTGCCTCCGCATCTGCGCCGTTCCAGGTGAAGTTCCGATGCAACCGACAAGGTCAGCAAGGCTGCAACACCGCCTGAAGCGCATCACATCACCGTCGCCGTCGTTGCGCCTGCGCCCGACAAGCTTCTCCCCGGCGCAAGCAACCGCTGTCGCTTTATCCCTCGCAAGCTCCGCCCTTGGACCTATTTAAACCCTCCAGTGCTGTGCTTAAGCCTCATCTCAGGACTTAGCCATTTTTCCAGAGCTCTGGCCGTTTTCACCTTCTTCTCCGGCGAGCCAGTGAGTGTGCTCACGATGCTAGCCCATTCCACAGCCCCTCTCTTCGATCCAAGTTCACCAGTGAGTTCCTCCCTTCTCCCTCTCTGTGTCATAGCAGCTAATTGCACCAGATCGATCCCCAGCGCCGGCGATCGCCGGAAAGGCCCAATTGCCCTGTTTCCCCAATGCTAACCATTTCATCCCGAATTAGCTCTCGTCCCAGTAGTAGAAATTGATCCTTAGCCATTTCTTAGCAAGCCTGTGGAATCCAAATCCCCAATTGAGCTCAAATCGAAGAAATCCCATTTTGGAACCTCGGTCGTTCGCCGGTCCTCGGCGCCAAGCTTCTCCGATCATTCTCCGACCAAATTGACTGCACCAGTAGCTTCTACACTCCACCCTTTAGCTCCCTGAGCAAGGAATCGAGCTCAAGAGCCTTGTAGCAAAAACCCCTAATCCCCAGTGTCGTCTTCTCCAGCGCCGGTCGCCGGAATTCTTTCCCGGCCGAGCTAGCCCCTGAAACCTTGTCCCTTAGCTTTGCCTCAGCTCGCTGAGCATTTTCTTCCACTAGCTCGACACCTGGATCTGCCTAGATTGTGAGTTATGCCTTTGCCAAACGTTTGTCCAGATCAATGTCTGTGCCGTGTCGCCACCGCAGTTCATCGCCGGATTTGGCCGCCCTCCGGCCACTTTCAGCCCTTATTCCTGTTGAGTATTTTGTTCCTGTTAGTAATGCCTACCTCCCAGACAAAGTGTTGCATCAATTGGAGCCCTGGATCAAAAGTTAAGCCATGCCCTAGTTTCTGGCCATGTCCAGCACTATGTCAGTGCATGTCAGCCACTGGCATTAGCCTTGTTTGACCCCTCTGGTTGAGCAATGGAAATGTCACTTTGTCCCCTAGATTCCTGGAGTTGTGTTCTACATCTTTCCCTTCTATCACTTCTCCAGAAAACCATCCTAAGATCAGTTTAAAGTTATGCCAAAGCCATGAACCGAATGTCGACCCTTCGACGTTCAATCCTTTTTAGCCGTTTCTTCGACCAGAGCCCTTGTGACCTTGCCCTAACCTTTTCCCCTGCATGCATGACTTATTTACTTAATAATTTCTATGGAAACTATTTTCTGTATGCTTATGGTATGTGTTTGTGTGTTGGTTGATTGCCGCAGAGTCAGAAGCTGAAGGAGCAGAGGAAGTCTTTGAAGATCCGTCTGAGTACTTAGACCCAGCATTGCAAGGCAAGCCTCATTCCTTTGATCATGTCTCGCCCAATATTTTCATATGAAGTATATTCACTGTTTCTTACTATACATGCTTATTTGAGATACAAGTTATGTTCGAATGACATGAGTAGATATTACCTAATGAATCATGAAACCCCTTTTGTTATTGAACCTTCATATATATGCTTTTGTCACCCTAGGACTCATATACTGAATATCCACATTAAACTTGAATTGATCAAATACATGAGAAGTTGTAATGAAAACCGTTTTGTCAAGAAAACTGATAAAAGGGATCAGTAGTGAGGATTGGATTGTATGGAGAGGGTGCGGTGCGCACCAGGGAATGTGAATGCTCCTCACTATCGGTTCATAAGGTCGAGAACCTTGTGCTGTGTCTCTATGCGAATTGTAAACGTACCAACCACTTGCCTGGTATGGGACAGGCACAACTTAGTAGCTTTTTGGTATTAGCAGTTCCCTACATGGTTTGTCGATCTGGTTTCTCGCGTGGAAACTGGTGGGCCACAGTTCGGCCATGAGTGATGTGAGTTCAGAAAAATGATGAGAGGAAAAAGGTGGAAAGAAGGAAGGCGCCCTAGACCTGATTAAGCCGCGAGCGGTTGTAATCTTAAACGGTCATATGTCTTGCGTGGACACAGACCAAGGCTATGTGTCCTGCGGGAACATAGACCAGAGGCTAGGAAGTAAGGCAGTGGGGAAGACCCACAACGGTACTTGAGACTTAACTGTCTATTTACCGGGCGGGGATACTGTTAATACTGAACTGTAAAAGCGTTGTGTGATCTCGGCCTTGTCACATGTGTATAAGTCACATGGAGCTGATCCTACTTGAAAGCCGAGTGAACCAGTGGATTTAAAAAGAGGTACACCTTTGCAAAGTGTAAAAAGAAGTATCAGATACTCTGTACTCCCAGGTTCAGGAGTCTTTTCGTAGTGGATGTTATCCATGGGTTATAGCACGAGTAATGTTTTGGAATGTTTTCATAATGCAGTTAACAAAGTAGTGACTCATGGGAGACTACTACATCTAATGTTCTTTTGAAAACCTGTTTAATGTTTAAAGTATCATTTTCATGACAAAGTACTGTTTTACCGAATAAATGACTTGGAAATCTATATATCTCTATCCATATGAAACTAAAACCCCGGAATCATATGTTCCACCCTCATGTAAGTACAATTGCATTAATCCCCGGAATGAGTGTTGCTGAGCACCAAGTGCTCACCCTTGCATTTATATCCTACTGTAGAAGAGAGATTCGAGGATCCCGATTCCTTCAGTTATGAGTACTCAGCTGAAGATGGAAGCACCCCGGACGAGCCCACTTTCTAGAAGGATCATGCACCAAGTCAAGTCAGATGTGGGAGAAGTCCCTCCAACTCCGCTGCTGATTGAAGTCAAGCTGTTTGTCGTTGCTTTGTGCTTTATGTTGTGTGTTCGGTACTTGGATACCGATTCTTGTCTTGATAAACTGATTATTTTCTTAGCAACTTTACTTAGTGCCATTTTCGGTGCTTTGGCTATGTAATATTGGCCCAAGTTGGCCTGACACTTGGTTATATATAATGCTATGCTTGAGTGGTTTGGAGCTCATGTGACATCCTGCTGTGTGTAACCTACCTGGGCGGTTACCAAGGTCATCCTCAAATGCGGGTCTCACATCTGGTCACTGGCATATAAGGACTAGAACCTTGTGTTGTGCGTCTAGTGGCATGAACAACGTGCTAACCGCAAGCCTGGTATGGGACAGGCCTGAACAAGTAATTATGTGGATCGCACATGAAACCCCTGCATGAGATGTGTAGTGATGCACGATAAACACGGAGCGCGGCTCCCACACATATCACTGAAGGTGATCAAGCACGCTGACCCAGTAATGGGAATAAGCAAAGGGGTGGAGGTTTGGATACAACCTGCCACAACTGTGTCTCGCTGAGAGCCACAGGGTCGGGGGTGAATTGTAAGTGATACATAACAAAAGTTCTTGTTATTTCCACCTTGCCGCTCACAATATGAAGTGAGTTAGTGGTCCAATCATTTTGTTATGATAGGAAAGGTTTGAAAGTGGAATATCTTGCGGGTAAATTGGTACCTCTCTGCAGAGTTAAAACGTATTCGAATACTCCGAGCTCCTGGGTTTATAGGAGTCTGCTGCGGTGGATTAAATCCACGGGGTGTGACACAAGTACTATTTTCTAAATAGAATAGTTTAAATCAAGATTACCCAAATGACATGTGTTGTCATGATAAGGAGTGCTGCCGTGGGCTGTCGTGTGTCGACGTGTCGCGGTAGTGCTATAATCTAGTGAACATGATTGATGATGTTATATTATAAAAAGTGCTGCCATAAGATGAGATGAGAAAGGAAAAGATTATTTTACAAAGATCCATAATTCTTGACTAGTCTAGGTTCATATCATCACTACTATATGTATCTACTCTTACCTATGACTTGCTGAGTACGTAAGTGCTCACCCTTGCAACATTCAACTCAATAGATGGAGCCTATTTTGATCAAGATGATGGCACAGAGTACTACGTGGATCCAGAAGGAGGAGAATCAGTTCCGCCAGAGCCCTGAAGTGTGTTGTTCTGCCGTCAACTTCTTTTGTGGGAGGGTCACCTATCTTCTGCTGTGTAGTTAAATATTTTGCTAAACCCTGAATGCCTTGTAGGCATTGTAATCCTCTTTATGTAATATTAAGGCCAGTAGGCCACACTGCTTAATATTTTGTGAGTACTCTGTTGCAATGTAATATACTCCTGTGTTTGACTCATCCTGGGAAGTCAAAGGTTTGTAGTTTGGGACTAGCTGCAGCGAGCTAGGTCTCTACAGGAGTAGTCGTTGTCCCAGTCTCGGGGCGCGACATGTTCCCTAAAACATATTTGAATTTGGAGTTAATCTGAAGATTTCAGCCTTTTTTGGGTTTCCATATATCAGATAAAGGACTAATTTGCAATATAATTTGGACTCATATGTGAAGAAGGCTTGATGATATAATTTTGCTGCCAACTTTCTGGATTAAGGTATTGGCATACCCATGATCATAGTCCAAGAATAATCTGGTCTGAATTAGGTCAAGACTTGGCTAAATCTGAGTTCAGAGTATTTAGGGTAATTAGGATATTATTTAGAATCCTATTTTCGAAAATAGAAAGGGATGGACAGATCTGGAAGTTAGAGAGGGAATTGAATCTGGCTTCTGAAGGCTTTACGCTCAGAGTAACTGATAGATCATATCTGAGTAATCTGATCTTGATTTGGGTCTACAGGATAGATTTGGAATTTTAGGGTTTGAGATAGATTTGGATTGAACTAATCTTTCTACTACTACAGAGATACATGCATGCATGATGTTCATGAAAAAGGAAGTTTTTACCCCTAAACTCAGGGTGTTACAGGAATAGTGGGTACAACGCCTCCCCCCGCGTAATCACGGCGGGGGAGGAGATGGTGAATACAGCGCCTCCCCCTGCGAAGTTGTGACGGGAGAGGGAGTAAGCCCAGAAGCTAGATGTAGAACTTGCGAAGCAAGCCTATATTCCATGTATGCTTCAACTCCTGATCTTCAGGGTTGGAGAGCTTATAAGCCCCTGAGCCTAGGACCGCGGAGATCCTATAGGGAGCTTCCCACTTGGGGAAGTTTGCCCTGGGCTTGGGGGTCGGTCATGCGCATGAGGATAAGGTACCCAAGGTGGAATGCCCACGTGTGGACGCGCTGGTTGTACGCGCGCGCCATTTTGCACTCGTAGATTGCGTGGTGAAGGAGCGCTCGGTCGTGCTCTTCCTCGACAAGGTCGACTTCCAGCCACTGATTTGCTTCATTGGTTTGGTACGCTGTGGTCGTAGCTCCATCTAAGAGCTCGACTCGCAGCGACCGGAAACCAAACTCCTCTGCCCACGCGCCTCGTCTAGAGGTGGCCTACTCGAGTCGTCGGCGTAGCCCCTGTAGGATCACAGCATTGACCCTCTCGATGGCTCCGTTGCTCTGGAGGTGAGCCACAGAGGAGAAGTGGAGGGTAGCTCCCAGGCCTTTGCAGAACTCCCAGAAGTACGTTGAGTCAAATTGGGTCCTGTTGTCGACAGTGATCTCTCGGGGGACTCCAAAGCGACACACGATATTTTTCCAAAAAAACACTGTACTGCTCGGGAGGTGATGCTGGCCAAGGGCTCGGCCTCGACCCACTTGGAAAAGTAGTCCACTGCGACCACTACATACTTGTAGCCCCCGGGGGTTGGGGGGAGGGTCCTAGGAGGTCCGTCCCCCAGTGCGCGAAGGGCCAAGTGATGGGGATGGTTTGCAGCGTCGTGGAGAGCAGATTGAACCCCTTGGCCATCCTCTGGCATGCCTCATACATGGAGACAAGGTCTCGTGCGTCGCGAACCACTGTGGGCCAATAAAAGCCCTGGCAAAGAACTTTTGCTGCGACAGCGCGTGGTGCCAGGTGGGACCGGTAGCTCCCCGAGTGGATGTCCTTGAGGAGTTGAAGTCCTTTCGCCCGTGGGAGGCAACGGAGCAGGGTGGAAGCCCCCCGCTTGTAGAGTTTTCCCTCTAGTGAGATGTACGCCCGTGCCTTGGCACGGAGGTTTTTCACCTCGGTCTCGTTGGGAGGGTCTCCTTCTCCCCTTATAAAGGAGACGAGGGGATCCATCCAGGATGCTGCTCGGGTGATTTCTGAGAGCTCCGGGACAAGGGAATCAGGGTCCGCGTCCGGAGAGGTCACCGAGGGTTTTCGATGATCTCCAAGAGGGCACCACTGGGGAGAGGTTCCCTGGCACTGGCCGCCCTAGCTAGGGCATCGGCCCGGTCGTTATACCTCCGGGGGATGTACCGGGTCTCCAGGCCCTCGAAGTGTTTCTCCATCTTGCACACCTCCCCCAGATACAGGCTCAGGATCGGGTCATGGCACAAGTAAGACTTATCCATTTGTCAAACCACAAGCTGGGAGTCTTCTTTGACGAGGAGGCGACAGATCCCCAGGGAGCACAAGAGGCGCAGCCCCAGGAGCAGGGCCTCGTATTCGGCGACATTGTTCATAGCGGGGAACTCGAGCCTCGCCGCGTACTCCAGCGCCCTTCCCTCAGGGCTTCAGAGGACTACCCCCACTCCAGCCCCAGTGAGACACAAGGAACTATCGAACATGAGTGTCCAATGGTCATCGAGCCAGGGCGGCTCAGGGGGAATCTCCCCCTCTGCCCCAGAGGCGGGGGTCCATTCCACCACGAATTCGGCAAGGACTTGTGGTTTGATGGCGGAACGACCTGTAACGGAAAGGGAGAAAGGAGCAAGCTTGGCTCCCCACTTCCCGATCTGGCTGGTGGCCTCTTTGTTCCACAGCACCTCCCCAAAGGGGAGAGATGACAGTACTGTGATCTGGTGTCCCAGAAAGTAGTGACAGGGTTTCTAGGACGCCATGAGGAGGGCGTAGCAAATCTTCTCCATCTCCGTGTACTGAGTCTTAGCCCCCTAGAGGGCTTCGCTCACATAGTACTTAGCGCGCCTGTTACCCGTCCTGCTCCTTTACCAGCATCGTGCTTATAGCGACTGGGGTCGCAGCGAGGTAAAAGAGCACGGATTCTTCTGGAGATGAGCTCACGAGCATGGGAGGGCACGAGAGGTACTTCTTTAGGTCGTCGAAGGCCACCTCGGCCTCAGGAGTCCACCTGAGCCTCTCGAGACCCCAGAGGACCTTGAAGAACTGGAGGCCATGTTCCCCAGACTGTGAGACAAAGCGGCTTAACGCGGCAAGGTGACCGGTAAGCCGCTGTACGTCTTTCACGGAGCGCGGAGGGGGCACGTCCAGGAAGGCCCGAATTTTCTCAGGGTTGGCCTCTATGCCCCGCTGGGACATGACGAAGCCTACTAGCATCCCCCCGCATACGCCGAAGGGCATTTTTCTGGGTTGAGCTTCAACACGTACTCATGGAGGTTGTGGAAGGTTTCGGCTAAGTCGTCAATATGAGCGGGCGCGCGGAGATTTTTCACAACCACATCGTCAACGTAGACTTCGACGTTGCGACCGATTTGGTGCCTAAAGACCACCGACTGAATGTTGCTCCAGCGTTCTTTAGCCGAAAGGTCATATGGACGTAGCAAAAGGTGCCCATGGCAGTTATAAAATTCGTCTTTTCCTCGTCCCCTTCCGCCATCCGAACCAGGTGATAGCCCGAATACGCGTCCAAGAAGCTCATAAGATCGCACCCCGTGGTCGAATCAACCAGCTGGTCGATCTGCGGGAGTGGGAAGTTGTCTTTTGGACACGCCCTGTTGAGGTCGGTTGTCAACGATTTGGACTCGGTGTCCTCAGTCAATCTTGTAAAAATTTGTGAGTTCCGGGACCTTTCAGGGCGCTCCTCCGGGAAGGTAGGATGAGTAATATCTAAAGGGGCACAGGAGAATTTATACAGGTTCGAGCCCTCGATGATGGGAGTAATAGTCCTACGTCCTGTTATGATTTCACTATATGAGAAAAGTGTTTACAAGGGGGAGGAAGAGATGATCACAGGCGAAGATCTCTTCTATATTAGTATCTATCTAACTATCTCTAAGTCTTCAGGTTACTTGGAGTCCTGGTAATGCTTATATAGTAGTGTTGTTATGAACCTATGCTAGTCAAGAAATGTGAATGGTTGTAAAATAGTCCTTTCCTTCATATCCCATGGCAGCACTTTTCATAACATAGCATCGCTATTCATGTTCACTAAATTATAGCACTACCACGACACGTCAACACACGACAGCCCATGACAGCACCCCTTACCATGACAGCACATATCATTTGGGTAATCTTGACTTATTAAATTTTATTTAGAAAACATACTTGTGCCACACCCTGTGGATTTAATCAACCGCAGCAGAATCCTATAAACCCGGGAGCTCGGAATATTCGAATACATTTTTAACTCTACATAGAGGTACCAATTTACCCGCAAGATATTTCACTTTCATGTTGTCGTGGTATTGCGAATACCCCGGCAGGTTTTGAGAACGATCCTAGCGCAGATTACGCGGCGCGGGTTGACCGGATGACCGGTCCTCCCCCGCCGGACAAGCACAACAAATGACACACGGATTTATATAGGTTCGGGTCCCAGTGGGGGCCCTAGTCCTGTCGGTGCGCTCCCGACCGGAGTCGGCTGGGGAGGCTCTCTCCGAGGGAGAGGCTTCTGGAGCACACCTGTTAGTTTTTAGCTATTCCAACAAATGAATCACCTGTTTACAACTGAGGGGTACAAGGGCTATTTATAGCCCCAAAAAGAAGCGAAAAACCTAAACTACCCCGGAAGCCACCGTCGGATTGAGGGGTAGGAACGTCCTTCTCCCGGTCAAATGTCTTGCATGCTTGACAGGTGGTCGCTGATTCCCGAGGCCCTCCTCGCGTGACCTGCACGTGATAAACAACTCTAGACTTTACCTTGAGGAGGGCGATGAGGCCCGGGACATGCGTCGGAGGCCAAGTCCCGGGGGCCAAAAGGCGGCGCCCGGGAAGGCCCCGGAGGCCAGGTCCCTGGGCAAATGGTGGCGCCCGGGGGCCAAAAGGCGGCTCCCGGCGAGGCCCCAGAGGCCAGGTCCCCTGGCCAATGGCGCCGCCTAGGACGGCTCCGGAGGCCAAGTCCCGGGGGCCAAAATGCGGTGCCCGGGGAGGCCCCACAGGCCATGTCCCCGGGCCAATGGCGGCGCCCGGGACGGCCCCGGAGGCCAGGGCCCGGGGGCAAAAAGGCAGCGCCCAGGGAGGCCCCGGAGGCCAGGTCCCCGGGCCAATGGCGGCGCCCAGGACGGTACCGGAGGCCAAGTCCCGGGGGCCAAAAGGCGGCGCCCGGGCAGGCCCCGGAGGCCAGGTCCCCGGGCCAATGGCGGCGCCCGGGACGGCACCGGAGGCCAAGTCCCGGGGGACAAAAGGCGGCGCCCGGGGAGGCACCGGAGGCCATGTCCCTGGGCTAATGGCGGCGCCCAGGACGGCACTGGAGGCCAAGTCCCGGGGGCCAAAAGGCGGCGCCCGGGGAGGCACCGGAGGCCATGTCCCTGGGCCAATGGCGGCGCCCGGGACGGCACCGGAGGCCAAGTCCCGGGGGCCAAAAGGCGGAGCCCGGGGAGGCCCCGGGGGCCAGGTCCCTGGGCCAATGGCGGCGCCTGGGACGGCCCCGGAGGCCAGGTCCCGGGGGCCAAAAGGCGGCGCTCGGGGAGGCCCCGGAGGCCAGGTCCCCAGGCCAATGGCGGCACCCGGGACGGCACCGGAGGCGACGTCCCGAGGGCCAAAAGGCGGCGCCCGGGGAGGCCCCGGAGGCCAGGTCCCCGGGCCAACGTGACGCAACTTACCTGGACTTAGTTTCGCGTAGATTTCCCCCAACAGCAGCCCCCCATACCCCCCTAGGACGACGCTCGAGTCCCCGGTGGGTATGGCACATGTCATCGGGAAAATCTCCAGACCAAGCCACCGGAGCCGTGACGCTTCCGTTTCCACGCCCCGCGCTTAAGGCTGCGTCGTTTTGCGATAAATGCACTCGCGGTTCGAACCGGTGTCTCAATTCGCGCGCCAGTCCCTTCGTTTCCCGCGCGTGATTTGAACTTCAACGGCCCAGATTGATCCGCGGGGTACCACGTGGCGCCCATCTAGACCACGGCTCGCCTCTATAAATAGGGCCTTGGGGGGCCCGGTGACTTCATTCCAAACTTCCACGACTCGCGAATTTTAGCTCTCCCGGTAGCTCTCTCCCAGTAGCTCTTCCCGGTAGCTAGCGCCTGGTAGCAAGCGTCCGGGACTTTTAGGCTTAGCCTCCTGAAAAGTTAGTCACCGAAAAAACAAACCTCATGGCACTGAAGGGTCGAGCGAAGACGACCGAGGTGCCCCCGGAGGAAGTCGCTCTGGACTTCCTCTGGGCGTCCGAGTTCACGGCCGAGGACGCCGAGTCCATGGTCGAACGCGGCGTCGTCGAGGACGCGGACATTCGAGTCCCCGTGAAGAAAGACGGAGCCCCCCGCCCCAGGCCCGGAGAGGTCATGGCCTTCGAGGCCTTCCTGGAGGCGGGGCTCCGGCTCCCGGTGAATCCCATGCTCTGGGAGTTCCTGAAGGACTACGGGGTGGCGCTCAACCACCTCACCCCGAACGCCATAGTCCGGATGGGGATCTTCATCTGGCTATTCGAGACGGCGACTGGGAGGGAGCCCACCCTATGCGTCTTCCGGTACTTCTACGAGCCGGCGGCGCGGAGCTCCCACCTGGTGAAGGGGGCGCCCAAGTCCCCCTTCGGCTCGGTGATGGTGCAGATGCTGCCGTCCCGGGTGGCCGACTACACGGCAGCAGCCTCCTGGGACCATTGGGGCGACTGGATCCGGAGGTGGTTCTACCTCCGGGTCCGGGACGACGAGGTGACGTACGCCCCAGAGCCCGCCTCTTACAGCCGGTCGTCCGCTCCGAAGCCTCCGGTGTGGATGGACGAGGAGCTCGAGCTCCTCGGCAAGGTGATCATCTCTCGGAAGACCCGCTCTATGCGGGACGCCGCCGAGGAGATGATGCTCCTGAGGATCTCCCCCTTCCCACGCGGGAGGAGGGGGACCGGCATGGGCTCGGAGCAGCGGCCCCAGGTCAAGCCGGTGACCCGACGTAAGTCCCGGTAACCTGCTTCATTGCATTTACAAATTTTTGAAAATTTGACTAACTCTTTACCTCTTGTAGTCCGGCCGTACCCGGTGGCGCGGGAGAAGGCGGAGAACCTCCTCGGGAGGTACTTCGCCGACGAGCACGAGCGCGTCGTTCGCCTCGTGGGGGAGGGTCCTCCCCGGAACCTGGTGGCTGAGGCCTACGGGCTGAAGCTCCCAGAGAGGAAGCCCCTCCCCACCCCCGGGTCGCACAAACGGGGGAAGGACGCGGCTGGAGGCTCTGAGCCTAAGAAGGCCAGAGTCCAAAAAGCCCCCGGCCCGTCGACGACGCCGGCGGCGACACCGGCGAAGCCCCGGGACGAGACCCCCGGGACCGAGGGCGCCCGGGTGCCGGCCCGGAAGGAAGCAACACCCCCCCCCCCGACGAGCCTCGTTGCGACCCGGGGGAAGGAGCCAGCAGCGGGCGGGGCGGCGTCCGATTCGGCGGACTACGCCCCGTCGCCGCCCTCAGTAGCAGTCCTCCCGGCGCCACCGGCACCCTTGGAGGTGACGTTCGCGAAGACCTCGCCTCGGCGGGTTGAATGGCCCGTGGACGAGGGGGGGAGCCCCTCGGTCTACGAGGTCCCGCCGGAAGTGGGGGCCCCGGGGGCCCTCCCGCCCGGGAAGGGGAAAGGGCTGATGATCCCCCCCGGCGCGGGACCCCCTCCGGAGCTTCCTCAGCCACTTCCTCGGGGGGGACTTCGGCGACGATGACGACAACGACCGCCACCCCGACCGAGGTCGTACCGGGCGCCCAGGTCCGGGAGCCCGTTACCGGCCGCGGCGGGACAAGCTGTAACACCCTGAGTTAGGGGTGAAAATTTCCATTTTCATCAATAGCATGCATGCATGTATCAGTAGCAATAGCCAGATCAGTATCTACCTCAAGCCCTAAATCTCCAGATTTAATCTAAATCTTGACCAAGTTCAGACCAGATTATTTCTGGAACATAATCAAGGATATGCCAATACCTTAATCAAAAAAGTTGACAGCCAGATTTCACCATCTAGGCATTTTTCGCAAATCAGTCCAAGAGTTATCGCAAATTAGTCCTTATCTGATATCTGAAAACCCAAAAAGGCTAAAATCTCCAGATTAACTCCAAATTCAGAATTTCTTCGGCAAATCTTCTCAAAATGCTATTTGCCACAAGTCTCTCTTCTGTGCAGATATCAAAATCAAACCCTAAATGCCAAAATTCGAAATCGACAAAACTCAAATCTTACTTTACCCTAATTTACCCTATTTTCAGTTTGTATCAAAAATTATTCAAATGTGTCAAATCTTATCAACTATCTTTGCCAAATGTTTTGTTGAATATATCTACCAGATTAGTGAAAGCAAATTCAGTTTAAACCTTCCAGAATGCCAGATTTACAATTCAGTCCAAATCAAAAACCTGAAGCTGCAGTTCAGTCCAAATTCGACCAGGCCGTTTACTGTGCACACGACTAGAGTTGCTGTGCTTGTGCGTCGTAGCTGCTCGTCGCCGGTGAGGCTTCGCCGCACTTGTGACCGTGCATGCCGGTGCGCACGTGTCCTCGCTCCAGCTGATCCGTTTGAGACCTAGTCTTAGTTTTCGCACTAGGCTCGCCCAGATTCTAATATGCGGAATAACGGGATCTTACTCGGAAATACCAAAACCCACAGTAATTGCACAACTCTTTATTTCAAAGAGGGTTTTACACGTCGAACGTTAGACACACTTGTCTACGTCGATGAACTATAAGTGTCCAAAACTCAAATAAGTTCTATGACTCTTCGATTGAATTCGATGATCTAAACTAGACCTATTACAAGGTATTTATAGTCCAATCGTATGAGTACGTATCAGACTTAGAGACCTAAACGTATTAGACTCATATAACTAATCCTAAACAGATAAGCTTAGTTATACACATTCGGATCTGATTACAATTCCGAACAGGGAACAAATTCCTTTTCCTGGTCGCAGACCAATCCATGGTCGCGAATCCTTTCCGAACACGGTTAAGGTCGCGAAGCCGTATGCGATCAGGATTTGGTCGCGAAGCGGCATGCGATCAGGACTTGGTCGCAAAGCCACATGCGATCAGGACTTGGAGATCCTCCCGGATCATGACTCCCTTGTTGAGAAGGAGCCAACCCCTGTTGCGACCTCACGATCAAACTAGAGATGTGGAAATTGGGCTTGTCCATCTTCTTTGGTGTACCACTTTGCCGCACGTGCTCATTGATCTTTCCGACCGATTCCAAAAGTCTCCTTGGTGCCACTGCGGGTGGTAGTCACCTTCTTTTCCATAATCACATCTTCACGTAGAGGTTTGTCTCGTTGATAGACCAAGTCTTCAACAGATGGTACTATAGTATCTGGCTCATCATCCAGCATTGAAGGCTCGAAGACTTTGAATCCTTCCCAAGGTCGCAAACCTTTCCAATGTCGCAAACCTTTTCGTGGTCGCAAATCCATTGCGAACGCGACCTGAGATCCGCCTGGATCATGACTCCCCTGTTGAGAAGGAGCCAACACCCGTTGGTGACCAACCGTGATGACGTAGAGAATGACTGGGAGTTTTGGAACGAACACACGATGAGCAATGCTACAATCGTCGGATCGAATGTATGGATAGGCGCTCATGGAGCTTAGCACCTCCGTCATGGATTGTGGCCTTGGCCACTCGCGGATAGCCTTCCCCTTGTCGAGGTTAATACTATCACCGATCCCCAAGCTAGGATTGCGAATTTTGAATAGTGGCGCCGTAGAGACAAGTTGCATGTCGTTTTCAACTAGTCGTTGTGGTGATCGACGATATACCTCTGCGAACAGCACGTTGTTTTCTGCAGGCAAGCTCGCCAAACAACCATCATTTTCCATACTCGATGTATCACAATCCCCTTGGCTAACTGGACGCATCACGCTCAGCACACACTTTGAGCATGCATTGACAATCCGTTTTGCCTGATTTGCTGTCAACAAGTCCTTGGTGTCGACGTGGTCGTTTTTGCTGATGATAAATTTCGTCCCATCCTTTGTGAGGTCGTAGTCTTGAGCTCTTCGGTGGTAATGGGCGTCACGATCGTACAAGAACGGATTTCCAAAAATCACTTGGCAAATATCGATGGGGATGACATCGCATTGAACCTCGTCGATGTAACGAGCAGATATTGCAAACTTTAGAGTACATTGACTCTTGATCTGCTGATTCACGTCAGAAGTGAACCATCCCAGAGGATACGGTCGAGGATGTTGAGTCGTCTGCAAACCAAGTCGTCGAACCAGCCCAGAGGAGACCAAATTCTTTTGGCTTCCGGGGTCGAAGATGGCTGCGACCACAGGATAGGAAAGTCGCTCTGATACCAACTTGATCCGTTTGAGACCTAGTCTTGGTTTTCGCACTAGGCTCACCCAGATTCTAATATGCGGAATAATGGGATCTTACTCAGAAATACCGAGACCCAAAGTAATTGCACAACTCTTTATTTCAAAGAGGGCTTTACACATCGAACGTTAGACACACTTGTCTACGTCGATGAACTATAAGTGTCTAAAACTCAAATAAGTTCTATGACTCTTCGATTGAATTCGATGATCTAAACTAGACCTATTACAAGGTATTTATAGTCCAATCGTATGAGTACGTATCAGACTTAGAGACCTAAATGTATTAGACTCATATAACTAATCCTAAACAGATAAGCTTAGTTATACACATTCGGATATGATTACAATTCCGAACAGGGAACAAATTCCTTTTCCTGGTCGCGGACCAATCCATGGTCGCGAATCATGATGAAGTTTGATTTCAAAATTGAGCAAGAATCAAAGTTTTCCCCTAACCCGGCCTTCACTAGAAATCGGCGATCGTCGGCAGGCTTCTCCGGTGATCCTCCGGTCAATTTGATGTTACCAGAAGCTTTCTTATACCTCCTAGATACTCTCCAATTAAGGAATTAAGTTCTCTCGGCCTGTAGCAGAAACCCCCAAATGGCAGTGTTCTTCTCCGGCGCCGATCACCGGAAAAGTTATTCCTGGCCGATCCAGCTTGATCAACTTTGTCCAGTGTGTGTGCCTTAACCTCCTGAGCACTTTTGTCTTCTAGCCCGACACCTAGATCGGCCTAGATCAAAAGATATAGCCATGCCAAGATCTTGCCCAGAACTGCTCCAGTGCAGCCAGTTCACCTCAGTTCATCACTGAAATTCTTGCTTTCCAGCCATTGCTTGCCCTAGATCCTGTTGACTTGTTTGTTCCTGTTACCAATGCCTACCTCCCAGATAAAGTGGTGCATCATTTGGAGCTCCAGACCAAAAGTTATGCTAAGCCCTAGTTTTTGGCATTATCAGTTCAATGCCAGAGCATGCCAGCCAGTGGCATTAGCTCCTTTCACCTCTGTTCAGTTGTGAAAACTGAAGATAACCTTGTCCCTTAGACTTGTGGAGTTGTGCTCTACATTTTATTCTACTACCACAAGTTGAGATAACCCCTCTATCATTCATCGAGCCTATGTCGATGCCTTGAACCGAATGTCGACCTAAAGACGTTCGCTGTTTTTGAGCGAACCAGTCACAACCTTGATATCATTCTGATACCTTGAGACATTTGGAACCTCGTAAGCCTTTGACGGCTAATCTTAACATTGGTTTCCTTAACTCAACCCTAATCAGCTTCTAAAATCAATCGTTTCAGAATCATCAAAATTTCATCCTCGCATTATTGCATATAGTATAATAATGTATTGAAAAGATTGTGATTATTGGTTGTTTGTTTGATTGGAGAGCAGATCAAGAGCCCGAGTTCGAGGACTTCACTGCTGATCTGACATCAACTGCTATATTTTACGACGCGGAAGGCAAGTCATATTCTTGGTCATCTTGAACCTATATTTTTAATGTTGCTATAATATAACCTTGAATATAGGCAATATTGCATGTGAAAGATTGAGAATGGTTGATTTATGAATTGGCAGTACTAGACTGATTATCTGTAAAATGTGAAATAAACAAGTTTTGAGCCATGAACTATTATATATGTAATTATATACTTATATTCATGAAATAAAACCCCCTAGCCGTGACCAGAAAAATGGTGTGAAATGGCTGTAGCACTGGAGGTGCTAGACTGCAAAGGATATGCAGGCACTGAAGGTGCAGGGTTGTGGATGGTCTGGTCACTGGCATATAAGGACTACAACCTTGTGTTGTGCGTCTAGTGGCATGAACAACGTGCTAACCGCAAGCCTGGAATGGGACAGGCCTGAACAAGTACTTATGTGGATCGCACATGAAACCCCTACATGAGATGTGTAGTGATGCACGATAAACACGGAGTATGGCTCCCACACATATCACTGAAGGTGATCTAGCACGCTGACCCAGTAATGGGAATAAGCAAAGGGGTGGAGGTTTGGATACAACCTGCCACAACTGTGGTTCGCGGAGAGCCATAGGGTCGGAGGTGAATTGTGAGTAAAACATAACAAGAGTTCTTGTTATCTCCACCTTGCCGCTCACAGTATGAAGTGAGTCAGGGGTCCAATCATTATGTTATGATAGGAAGGGCTTGAAAGTGGAATATCTTGCGGGTAAATTGGTACCTCTCTGCAGAGTTAAAAATGTATTCAAATACTCCGAGCTCCCGGGTTTTTAGGAGTCTGCTGCGGTGGATTGAATCCACAGGGTGTGACACAAGTATATTTTTCTAAATAAAATATGTTTAATCAAGATTACCCAAATGACATGTGTTGTCATGATAAGGAGTGCTGCCGTGGGCTGTCGTGTGTCGACGTGTCGCGGTAGTGCTATAATCTAGTGAACATGATTGATGATGTTATATTATGAAAAGTGCTGCCATGAGCTGAAATAAGATGAGATGAGAAACAAAAAGATTATTTTACAAATATCCATAATTATTGACTAGTCTAGGTTCATATCATCACTACTATATGTATCTACTCTTACCTATGACTTGCTGAGTACGTAAGTGCTCACCCTTGCAACATTCAACTCAATAGATGGAGCCTACCTTGATCAAGATGATGGCATGGAGTACTTCGTGGATCCAGAAGGAGGAGAATCAGTTCCGCCACAGCCCTGAAGTGTGTTGTTCTGCCGTCAACTTCTTTTGTGCGAGGGTCATCTATCTTTTGCTGTGTAGTTAAATATTTTGCTAAACCCTGAATGCCTTGTAGGCATTGTAATCCTCTTTATGTAATATTAAGGCCAGCAGGCCACACTGCTTAATATTTTGTTAGTACTCTGTTGCAATGTAATATACTCCTGTGTTTGACTCATCCTGGGAAGTCAAAGGTTTGTGAGAATGGGACTAGCTGCAGCGAGCTAGATCTCTACAGGAGTAGTCGTAGTCCCAGTCATGGGGCGCGACACAAGCGCCGGGCGGGAGACCACCCTGCTTTCCGCAGGGGAGGTCGAATGTTACGCGGAAGGCCTGCAGACCCCGAAGGTCCAGGCCTTCGTCGCGGGAGGGACGCTCCATGATCGCTCCGCGGAGCTTCGGTCCCTCCAAGCCCAGGTATTCACCCGAGGCGGTTGTCGCTTTCTCTTGGTTCCCTGCATCCAAAATTTTTCTAACTCTGGAATTTGTAGGGGACGGCAATTACCTGGGGCGTCGAGCAGCGCGTCATCCGGCTGCTCAAGGACGCAGAAGACAGGGCCGCCTCCTTCCTGGGCCAGCGGGACGAAACTCTCCAGGAGCTAGCCCGGGTCTGGGCCCAAGTTCACGTCTCGGAGGGCCGCCTCCGAGAGGAGGCGAAGGCGAGGGAGGAGGCCTTCCGGGAGCTCGAGGGATCGAGCGTCCGGGAGGTGGTGGACGCAGGCCACTCCATCCGCTCGGCCCTCGAGAGCCTTGGCGTAAGCCTAGGCTCCGGGGGTGGCTCAGGAGGCGCCCCCGGCCACGCTCGCGGAGGCTGCGCGTTTTCTTAACGCACAAGTCTCTGTGATCCCGGAGGCAGCGGACGCCTGGGCGCGGGGCCGGGCGATCCCCGTCGTCGCGGCTGCGGCCGGGCTCGTCGAGCACCGGGGAGTGGGCGCCCTTGCGATCGGGGGCCGCATCCCGCGGAGCTTCCCCGAGTTCTTCGAGCCCTCGTGCCGGGAGGTGGAGCAGCTTGCCGGGGGCTTCTACGACCGGATCATCCGGGTGAGATTCCCGGCACCGGCGCCTCCTGCAGTAGATGCCCCGGCCCCGGCCTCGGAGGAAGCCCCCCGGGGGGAGGACGCCAATGACAAAGTATGAGCCTCCCCCCGGGTCTTAGTTAGGACCCTTTTGTTTTCTTAGGACTTTTGATCCCGGTAGCTTCTTAGAAGAAGCCCCGGACACTTGTAAAAAGATATTTTGGAATGCAATAGAGCTAGAAATTTTTCTAAGTCTTTGAATTGAATGCAATGTTACCAGGGTTCCCGGGAGGTTACTCCCGGGCGAAGGTCCGGGAGGGGCTCTCCGGGGGACGCCCAAGCGGCTTTGATATTGCGAAGCCTCATCTCCGGGGAGCGCGGCGGGGACGTCGTCCGGGAGCCGATCCGGTTGAGGTGGCGTCCAGAGTGGCACTTGGACAATTTTGACAATCATCGCGCCGAATTGTCCCCCCCCCCCCCCCCGCGCGTCCGGGGTTCCAGATGATACCTCCTCTTCGGATACTTCCATCGGCGGGATACGAGTTCTGGCCCGAAGATGTGCTCCGGGACGCTCGGCGCCGCGTGCGCGCATTGTACCGGGACTTGACCCGGGAGTTAGCGGAGAGCCTCCGGGAGTATTAGGCGTAGGAGCCTTAGGGTGCAGAGGATCCCCCGGGTTAGAGCCCGGGTTGTACCGTTTCCGAAGCCCACCGGAGGGGGAAGATGTCCTCCGGGCTTGACAATCAATAAAGCTGTTTACTTGCTTTTCTTCTTTGTCATCTTTTTATTTTTTCTTCTTGGATGGTCTGGACGACTCCTTTTCACGAGAATGAGCTAAGTTTGCTCGTGGGCGGTACGGTCGACACCCGGGGGTTCCTTAACCCCCCCGCCCACAGCGGGCCGAAGGGTAGCTCCGCGCGCTGTGGGGGTAGCAAGGCCCCCGGGGTGGAAGTGACCTGTAGCATAGAAATTTTTCTAAGTTAGAAGATTTTAAAACGAGGTTTCCAAGGGGAAGACCTTCCGGGAGACAATCGTCCGGCCGCCGTTAGAACGGGGAGCCGGGAATAAGGCCTCGTGTGGAAGAAACATCCAAGAAAACCCGATGAGATTTCCGGAGGCGGGCTTCCTAGGAGATGATCATCCGGTCGCGGTGAGAACGGGGAGCCAGGAATAGGGTCTCCGGGGAAGAAATGCCCGAGAAATCCGTAACTTCTCCGGGAGACAATCGTCCGGTCGCTGTGAGGACAGGGAGCTGGGAATAAGGTCTCTGGGAGGCAATCATCCTGTCGCCATGGGAACGGGGAGCCGGGAATAAGGTCGCCGGGAAGCAATCATCTGATCGCCGTGAGAACGGGGAGCCGGGAATAAGGTCGCCGAGGACCAAATATCCAAGAATGCCGTTAGACGTCCCACTGGGGAGAGCGTCTACTCCCGGAGGAGGAACTGCCCGATGACGGGTCTTGAGTGTTTGGGCAGGGGACTAGTCTCCCAAAGTGACTCATTACTGCGGCCGCTGGGGAGCGGGTTGCCACTTACACCCTCAGTCTACGAGGTCTGATCGTAAGCCGCCCTACTGGAGGGACTTGCTGGGTCCGGGCCCACTTCCTCGCTGGGAGGGCATCTTCACAGGGAGGGCGTGCTCGCGGGGAGGGCATCCTCGCGGGGAGGGCATCGCCGCTAGAGGCGGTAATGAGAAGAACCTGCAATGAGACAGTTGAAGAGCAAAACCTATGTATTGCTAATAAAATGAAGTACAGTGCCTCCCCCTGCGAAGCCACGAAAGGGGAGGAAAAGGTAAGTACAGTGTCCCTCCTCCCCCTCCGGTGTGATCGCTCCGGGGGAGGGGACAGGCCCGTAAGGCTAAACATAGAACTTGCGAAGTAAACGCAAGTTCCATGTGTGCTTCAACTCCTTCTCTTGAAGGTTGGAGAGCTTGTAAGCCACCGAGCCCAGGACCGCGGAGATCCCGTAGGGGCCCTCCCACTTGGGGGAGAGCTTCCCCTGGGGTTGGGGCTCTGTGACGCGCTTGAGGACAAGGTCCCCAAGGCGGAAAGCTCTCTCGCGCACGCGCTGATTGTACGTGCGCGCGATCTCTTTCTCGTAGATGGCATGGCGGAGGAGTGCTCGGTCGCGTTCCTCCTGCACGAGGTCGATCTCCAGGCGCTGGTTGGCCTCACTGGCACGGTACGCTGCGGACGTGGCTCCCCCCAGGAGCTCGACCCTCAGTGACCAGAAGCCGATCTCCGGGGGGAGGACTGCCTCCACCCCGTAGACCAGGGAGAAGGGAGTACGCCCCGTCGCTCGGGACGGGGTCGTGCGCATGGAGCAGAGGATGCTAGGAAGCTCCTCTGCCCATGCACCCCGCTTAGAAGCGGTTTGCTCGAGTCTCCGGCGCAATCCCTGTAGGATCACGCCGTTGACCCTCTCGACAGAGGATTGACACCCGGGTCACTTCTAATAAACTTTTGGTTCAAGACAGGTTCGAACCAAACATGTATCTGGCAATGCGAACTCAAGCTATTCTGAGGGGCATCGCCATGAGGTCACAAGCTTTATGCGATCAGGTCGCGGGCTTCGTGCGATCAGGCCGACAGCTTTGCGCAGTCAGAAGTTCGTATGCTATACGCGAACTGGATATCCGGGATGTTGCGCGGACAGCCCACATTCCGCGGTCAGAACATTCTCGACCAGGGTGCTTGGAGTTCATTCGGTTATCCATATAACAGGATATTCCAAGCATCCCGAGGATTCCTCCACGTTGAAGACCAACCGTCAGAGGTTAATATATGCGGTTATTCGTGATTAACACGTGTTAATAACCTCCGTGGAAGTTAACAGCAGTTCTCCAAAAACCGCATCCAACCGTTTGATGCAGTTTCTTCATATGGCACCCTTTCGACCAGTATAAAAGGGTGGCATAGACATCCGATCCATTGGGAAGAACAAGACTCCTGATACAAGTGAAACACAAGGCATCTCGACCACTAAAAACAGCCAAGTCTACGGCCCAAATTAGATAGTTCTTACAAGCCTCCCTGGCTTTACTCCGTACATTTATATAGGAAAAACCTTTCGCTTGTGAAGGAGTTTTTCCCCTGTTTTGTAACCTTTTATCAATTATAGTGAAATCCTAACAGGAAGTAGGGCTATTACTCCCACCATCGAGGGCCCGAACCTGTATAAACTTCTTTGTACTCCTGTTCTCCATTGTTCTGCATACCTTCCCGGAGGGTCGTCCTGAAAGGTCTCGCTACTTACAAATTCTGCATAAGTTCGGCTGAGGACTCCGAGTCTGAATCATCGACAGCTGGCGCCCACCGTGGGGCCTTTCTCAAGGCGTCCTAATTTTAATCCGGAGGTTTGCTGAAACATGGCTGGAGTTTTATATGATTCCGAGAACGACTTTGATCTCGATGATTATGCTCACATCCAAATGCCTTCTCCAAGCGATCCTGTTCCAATGGAGGAGATGGAAGATCAGGATCTTCCGAGGGTGGAATCATCTCTCCAAGTCATGTCCATCGACCAGGGAGTGACTAGCGCAAGGTCAGAACCAACGGAGGTTCTTAATGCGTTAGAATCCGGTCCGTCACACGACCCCGTTGAGGGGAAGGATGATGTTGACCCGGAGATCAGCCCAGGAAGGTTTGATCCTGACAACCTCCACCGTCTCTTTGATTTCAAGTCTGACTCGGAACAAACCGAGATGTTTTCTCCATCGGCGACCTCTCTTCCTAGACAGTTTGCTGCCTTGTCGGAAGAAACTCCTGATCAACAAGCTGCTAGGGAAGAGCGGGAACGCGGACAGAAGGAGGATCAAGACCTCGAGCAACAAGACAACGAACTGCGCAGAACAGCCTTAGAGGCTCTTCAAGATGCGCAGGCTTGTTACAATGCGGCTCCGAGTTCTTCCCGACGGTCATGTGGTTGTAAGCGTGACCAAACCCCATCTTTGCCACCGGAGCGTTTCCCGGTGGACGAAGAAACAATAACGCCCGGTGCTCCTAGGAGGAGTACCCATGGTCGACTGCGTTCTATCGCGGAAGTCATGCAGAATGTTCCTCCTACGATCGCGGATGGGCAAAAACCGGCCTTTTTCAGAATCCTAGCCGAAAGACTGGATGAGGTCGCATCTGAGGCGACCCCAACCGCCTCTTCTCGGTCGGTAACACATTCCCACGAACGAGAGCATTTTCGCTCTGGTTCTGGTCGACGGAGTTACCCGCCGCCCGTGCCGTCCCAACAGGACAAATATCGGCGAACCCAGGATTCTCGTAGGGATCGAATTCCTGTTCACTCTCGACTGGGACCACGAGTAGCTTCACCATCGCGTGAGGTCGCTCGAGAACCAGTCGAAGGTCACAGGGCAATTCACAGCCCCTACGTTGGTTGCAAAGCTTTCTCGCCTGGCCTACGCGCAGTCGTTTGGCCCGATAAGTTTTGACCAGGGGCTATCGAAAGGTTTGATGGAACTCAGAACCCCTCCGAGTTCCTTCAGATCTATATTACTGCCATCCAAGCGGCAGGAGGTGATGATCGGGTCATGGCCAATTACCTGCCCACAGTCCTCGAAGGACCGGCTAGAACCTGGCTGTTTAATCAGCCCAAGGGTTCTATTTACAATTGGGAGATGCTGTGTGATGCTATCCTCAGTAACTTCCAAAATTGTTACCAAAAGCCGGGTAAGGAGGACGATCTTCATCGTCTACGACAAACTTCAACCGAGACTCTTCGGCAGTTTGTCAAGAGATTTGTCGAGGTGAGAAATACCATCCCGAACATATCTGATGGCTCCGTTATCAGGGCATTCAAACATGCCGTTCGATACCAGAGATTCACCGAGGACCTCCTTATCAACCCTCCTCGATCAGTGGCCGACCTGTTCGACATGGCTGATCAGTACTCCGACGTAGCTGAAGCAGTCAAATGGAACCGAATGGTCGACAATGGGAACTTGCCGCCTCAACCTGGTCTTAAAAATACTAAGAGCGAAGATTCGAGCAAAAAGCCAGAGTCTTCATCGGGTGGGAAGTCGAAAAAGTCGAAGAGGAGCCGCTCTGGACAGTACCGCGAGGTCGCAGTCGCGGAGAAGCCGCCTTCGGTAAAAGGTAATAAGCCTACATTTAAAAATAAAACTGCCTCTGATGGTCGGGGTTCTGACCAGCCAGAAAAATCAACTAATCCGCAGGAGGGCAAGAAGTGGTGTCCACTCCACAACTCCGCAGGCCACGACCTCAAAAACTGCAGGACTTGGTTGAAACAATTGGACGATTTCTACCAAGGAGTTGGTCCAATGCCAACCTTACCGCCTAAAGAGCAGGCGTGCGGGATTAGAGACGTCGACGGAGACGAAGAAATGGCTTACCAGGTACCTCAAAATCATGTTAATGTCATTTTCGGGGGTTCTTCTTCTTTCGTTTCAAAAAGGCAGTTTAAAGCCTTCTACCGAGAAGTTAATCAAACGGAGACATCCCTTGGTGAACCTCAATACCCCCCTTGGTCGGATATGCCTTTGACGTTCGATCGTGCTGACTGTCCTGTGGGGCTAACCCGACCATTGAGGCTACCTCTGGTTATTACCCCAATCATCACTAACGCGAGAGTCGAAAGGGTCCTGATTGACGGGGGAAGTTCCCTTGATCTTTTATTGGTCAAGGCACTCGACGAGATGCAAATTCCTCGTTCGAAGATCAAACCCATAATTCATCCGTTTTATGGGATAATCCCAGGCCCCTCTATGATGCCATTGGGACAAGTTGTCCTCCCGGTCACACTGGGGGGACCAGACAATTTCCGAACGGAATTGGTTACTTTCGACGTAATCGATTGTGATTCGGCCTATAATGCGATCTTTGGCAGGCCAACTCTAGCTAAGTTCATGATGGCAACGCACTATGCTTATCAGTGCGGGAAATTTCCTGGCCCCAAGGGCGTCATCTCGGTTCGAGGTAGTCGCAACGTGGCGCTCACGTGCGACCGGCTATCTTTGGAGATGGTTGATCAACTTCCCCTCCGGGACGCTCAGGTCACCACCGTCGCCGCCGATGCGATCAAGGCTGCTCCTCGACCAGATGAAAAACTCAAACAAGTTCCTTTATACCCAGATGATCCATCCAAGATAATTCGGGTCGGATCAGCCCTGGATGACAAATAGGAACTCGAGCTTGTTACTTTTCTCCGGGCTAACGCAGATGTGTTTGCGTGGAAACCATCCGACATGCCCAGTGTCCCAAGGGAAGTAATCGAGCACAGGTTAGCAATTTGTAACGCCCTGAGTTAGGGGTGAAAATTTCCTTTTTCATAAATAGCATGCATGCATGTATCTGTAGTAATAGCTAGATCAGTTTCTATCTCAAGCCCTGAAATCTCCAAAATCTATCCTGTGACCTCAAATGAAGATCAGATTGTTCAGATATGATCTATCAGTTACTTTGAACTTAAAAGCCTTCAGAACCTAGATCCAATTCTATCCCTAACTCTCAGATTTATCAGCTCCTTCTGTTTTCGAAAACAGAAATACCTTCTATTACTTAAATACCCTAAGTTTCAGAAATACAGATTTAATCCGAATCTTGACCAAGTTCAGACCAGATTATTCCTGGAATATGATCATGGGTATGTCAATACCTTAATATAAAAAGTTGACAGCCATATTTCACCATCTAGAATCTTTTCACAAATCAGTCCAAGAATTATCGCAAAATAGTCCTTATCTGTTATTTGAAAATCCAAAAAGGCTAAAATCTCCAGATTAACTCCAAATTCAGAATTTCTTCGGCAAATCCTCTCAAAATGCTATTTGTCACAAGTTTCTCTTCTGTTCAAATTCCAAAATCTCATCCTAAGTACCAGAATTCAAAACCAAATGAAATTCAGATTTCAATTACCCTAAATTACCCTATTTTCAGTTTGTATCAAAAACTATTCAAACGTATCATATTTTATCAATTATCATTGCCAATTAACCTGTTGAATATAATCTACCAGATTAGTGAAATCAAATTCAACTCTAACCTTCCAAATCTCCAGAATTACAGATTGGTCCAATTGTGAAAATCAAATATTGCAAATCAGCCCATTTTCGACCAGGGAAGCAGCCAGTGCACGACCAGAAGCTCGCCGTGTTTTCTTGCGCCGTGCACGCTCGCCGCCGGCCAAGCTTCACCGCACTTGTGACCGTGCATGCCAGTACGCACGTGTCCTCGCCTCAGCCGTCACCGTGGCAGCGCCGTTGCTACGTCGACGACCAGCGTTTGCTCCCGCGCGCGATCAGCAGCAACTTTGTCAGCAATCCATCGCCACGTAGCCTCGCCGCGCCAGTACTTGTCGCCACCGCTTGCTACAAGCTTCGCCAGGTCCCGATGAAGCGACATTGTGATCAGCTGAAGGCTTGTCGCCGTCGCATCACCGTTCTTCGCTGTGTCTTCGCCGCTGTTGCTCCAGCACGCAACCAGTCAAGTCACCAGCAGCCAATCTCTTCATTGTTTTCTCTTCGCATGCTTCGCCTGCCTATTTAAGCATCCCTGTGCTCAGCAGCTCCCTCAAACCTCACTGGAAATCATCCACGTCTCAGATTTTCTGTCTTAGTCTTCTTCTCCGGCGAGACCAGTTCGAGGCCTCACGGTGACAGCCTCAACCGCAGCCTCAACCACCAAATTGACAGCACTAGTAAGTTCCCCTCGCCTCCCTCATCGTGCCGTACTATTTAATTGCTCCCCGATGACCCCTAACGCCGGCGATCACCGGAAATGGCTGAAAATCGAAGATTGCCCAGTTCCGGCAATGCAGGCCAAATCAATTCGAATTAGCCCTCGAACCTGTGAAGCAAATTGATCAGTGGGTTATTTCAAGCAAGCCTGTAAGCTTAGAATCCCTAATTAAACATCATTCGAAGCTTTTCCCAAATTCAAGCTCTACCAGAAAACCGGCGATCGTCGCCAGGCTTCTCCGGTGATCCTCCAGTCAATTTGATGTTATCAGAAGCTTCCCTATACCTCCTAGATGCTCTCCAAGCAAAGAATTAAGTTCTCTCGGCCTGTAGCAAAAACCCCCAAATAGCAGTGTTCTTCTCCGGCACAGTTCACCGGAAAAGTGTTCCCGGCCATTTCAGCCCTCGAAACTTTGTCATTTAGATGTGCCTTAGCCTCCTGAGTATTTTTGTCTTCTAGCTCGACACCTAGATCGGCCTAGATTGGAAGTTATAGCCATGCCAAGTTTGTGTCCAGAACTGCTCCAGTGCAGCCAGTTCATCTCTGTTCATCATCAAATTTCTTGCTTTCCAGCCATTTCTTGCCCTAGATCCTGTTGACTTAATTGTTCCTGTTATCAATGCCTACCTCCCAGACAAAGTGGTGCATCATTTGGAGCTCCAGATCAAAAGTTATGCTAAGCCCTAGTTTTTGACATTGTCAGCTCTATGCCAGAGCTTGTCAGCCAGTGGCATTGACCTTGTTTACCCACTTCTGGTTGTGTAATTTGAAAATCACTTTGTCCACTAAATTTGTAGAGTTGTGATCTACATTTTATTCTGCTACCACAAGTTAAAATAACCCCTCTATCATTCATCGACCCTATGTCGATGCTTTGAACCGAATGTCGATCTAAAGACGTTCGCTGTTTTTGAGCGAACCAGTCGCAACCTTGACATCATTCTGATATTTTGAGACATTTGGAACCTTGTAAACCTTTGACAACTAATCTTAACATTGGTTTCCTTAACTTAACCCTAATCAGCCTCTTAACCCAATCATTTCAGAATCATCAAGACTTCATCTTTGCATCATTGCATATAGTATAATAATGTATTGAAAAGATTATGATTATTGGTTGTTTGTTTGATTTGAGAGCAGATCAAGAGCCCGAGTTCGAGGACTTCACTGCGGACCCGTCGTCAACTGCTGTATTTTACGACGCGGAAGGCAAGTCACATCCTTGGTCATCTTGAACCTATATTTTAAATGTTGCTATAATATAACCTTGAATATAGGCAATATTGCATGTGAAAGATTGAGAATGGTTGATTTATGAATTGGCAGTACTAGACTGGTTATCGGTGAAATGTGAAATAAACAAGTTTTGAGCCATGAACTATTATATGTATTTATATACTTATATTCATGAAATAAAACCCCTAGCCGTGACCAGAAAAATGGTATGGATGGCTGTAGCACTGGAGGTGCTAGACTGCAAAGGAATGCAGGCACTGAAGGTGCAGGGTTGTGGATGGTCTGGTCACTGGCATATAAGGACTAGAACCTTGTGTTGTGCGTCTAGTGGCATGAACAACGTGCTAACCGCAAGCCTGGTATGGGACAGGCCTGAACAAGTAATTATGTGGATCGCACATGAAACCCCTGCATGAGATGTGTAGTGATGCACGATAAACACGGAGCGCGGCTCCCACACATATCACTGAAGGTGATCAAGCACGCTGACCCAGTAATGGGAATAAGCAATGGGGTGGAGGTTTGGATACAACCTGCCACAACTGTGCCTCGCTGAGAGCCACAGGGTCGGGGGTGAATTGTAAGTGATACATAACAAAAGTTCTTGTTATTTCCACCTTGCCGCTCACAGTATGAAGTGAGTCAGGGGTCCAATCATTTTGTTATGATAGGAAAGGTTTGAAAGTGGAATATCTTGCGGGTAAATTGGTACCTCTCTGCAGAGTTAAAAATGTATTCGAATACTCCGAGCTCCCGGGTTTTATAGGAGTCTGCTGCGGTGGATTAAATCCACGGGGTGTGACACAAGTACTATTTTCTAAATAAAATATGTTTAAATCAAGATTACCCAAATGACATGTGTTGTCATGATAAGGAGTGCTACCGTGGGCTGTCGTGTGTCGACGTGTCGTAGTAGTGCTATAATCTAGTGAACATGAATGATGATGTTATATTATAAAAAGTGCTGCCATGAGATGAGGTATGAAAGAAAAAGGATTATTTTACAAATATCCATAATTCTTGACTAGTCTAGGTTCATATCATCACTACTATATGTATCTACTCTTACCTATGACTTGCTAAGTACGTAAGTGCTCACCCTTGCAACATTCAACTCAATAGATGGAGCCTACCTTGATCAAGATGATGGCACGGAGTACGACGTGGATCCAGAAGGAGGAGAATCAGTTCCGCCAGAACCCTGAAGTGTGTTGTTCTGCCGTCAACTTCTTTTGTGGGAGGGTCACCTATCTTCTGCTGTGTAGTTAAATATTTTGTTAAACCCTGAATGCCTTGCAGGCATTGTAATCCTCTTTATGTAATATTAAGGCCAGCAGGCCACACTGCTTAATATTTTGTAAGTACTCTGTTGCAATGTAATATACTCCTGTGTTTGACTCATCCTGGGAAGTCAAAGGGTTGTGGTTGAGACTAGCTGCAGCGAGCTAGGTCTCTACAGGAGTAGTCGTTGTCCCAGTCTCGGGGCGCGACAAAGAAAAGTTGGTATCAGAGCAACATGAGAACTTGACTGTAGGACGACACCTTTAGGAAATTGGCCGTGCCAGGAAGACGTAATTTATTTAGAAACTATTTGTGGAAATTTTATTTTGGTAAAAATAATGAGCTTTGTAGCTCTTGAAAAACCTTCATTTCAAAATTTTATTTGGATTTCTAAAATTCGGTAAGATTGTGAGAGTGCGTTCTGTTGTTTCAGAGTGTCTTAGAGGTTGGTGTAGACAGAGCTAGTGGATGCTCTTGATAGCTTTGTGATTCGCTGTTGCTTTTGCAATGGTTAATTTGTGTATTATGGCTAGTAGCCTAAGTATTTTATGCATAAAAGTAGTTGCATTAATTTCTGCATTGCTGTCTTAGTTGGCCTTAGTTAGTTAGATCCGTCTAAACTTTTTCAGAGCCACCATGGTTGACACCAGAGGAGATCTCGAAGTGGAAGAGAAGATATAGATCAGACTCCGCAGGAAGAAGAAACTATGACAAGAGACCCTTTGTTTCAGCAAGGATCTCAGAGTTCCAATCCACCTCAGAATGAACAACCCAGTCTTCAGGAAATTTTGTTGTCAATGGAGAAAAGTCGACAAGAAGCTCAGATAGCTCATACCCAGTTGTTAGCCCAGATAGTTCAGAAACTGCCTACTGGAACAACAGAAGGAACTACTTCTGCTGTAGGAGCAAGATTAACAGATTTCCAAAAGACCCGTCCACCAACATTCTCTAGTGCGACCGATCCTATGGTTGCCGATGATTGGTTACGGGATATCGAGAGGAAACTGGACACGGTCCGATGCAGCGAACGAGAGAAAGTTTTGTTTGGATCTCATCAGTTATCAGGAGCTGCAGCTGCCTGGTGGATGAATTACCAGGAAGCTCACCCTGATAAAGATAATATCTCTTGGAGGGAATTTAAGGATCAATTTCGGAAATTTCATATACCTACTGGTGTTATGGCAGCTAAGCATCGAGAATTTCGGAATTTAACTCAAGGAAGTAAGTCAGTTACTGAGTATCTACACCAATTTACTCATTTGGCTCGATACGCACCTGGAGATGTGGATACTGAAGAGAAGAAGATAGAGCGCTTCACAGAAGGACTTCAACACTATTTACAGTATCAAATTGCTTCTCATGAACTTACAGAATTTCAAACCCTAGTGAACAGAGCTTTAAAGGTAGAAGAAAAGAAGAATATGGGAGAAGAAAGCCGAAAGAGGAGGATGTTCCAGCAAACAAGACCACAGCCAAATCCAATCAGAGGAAGAGTTCCTATCACTCCCAATTTCCGACCATCTTATCAGAATCCCAGACCAGCAACGACATTGTGCCCCAACTGCCGAGGAAATCATTCTCAGAAGGATTGCCCTCATCCTCGTGTTGAGTGTTATCATTGTGGACAGCGTGGGCACCGTAAAGAATTCTGTCCTTGGATACAGCTTCCAATGTCCATTGCCAGATCTCAGGCAGGAACACAGCCAGTAGTAACCAGAGCATCACCATCGCAGAATTTTAGAGGAAATTCAGCAGGAAGAGGAGGAAACATGGCTAATCGAGGAAGAGGAAGAGGTAGAGCACCAGCTGCAACCCAAGGAGGAAGATTAAACTATACTTCAATTCAAGAAGCAGGCAACGCCACCGACATTCTTCTAGGTAGATTTCTGATTAAATCTGCATCTGCCTTAATATTGTTTGATCCTGGTGCTACAAATTCATTCATGTCAAAAGCATTTGCATCTGAAGTTGAAATGCATATAGACCAAGTACCACTAGAGTACTCTATGGTTATACAAACTCCAGGGGCTAGATTATCTGTTTACTCAATCTGCCCAAATGTAACTTTCAATATAGAAGGAGTAGAATTTGAGGCAAATCTACTAGTTCTAGAACTGCAAGGTCTAGACATTATTTTGGGAATGGATTGGTTGTCCCAACATAAAGGTCTAGTAGATTGTGAAGAGAAAACCCTTAGTCTTGTCAGTAGCCAAGGGGAGAGAGTTCTATTCCATGCAGAAAGATCAGCAGTCAAGAGACCGCTAAGATCTGTTCAAGCATTGCAAAAATTATGCCTGGAACAAGTGCCTGTAGTGCAACAATATTCTGATGTGTTTCCAGAAGAACTTCTGGGAATGCCACCTGACAGAGAAATAGAATTCAGTATTGAACTTAAACCAGGAGCAGCACCTATAGCAAAACGTCCCTATAGGATGCCAGTTACAGATTTGGAGGAGCTCAAGAATCAACTCGAAGACTTGGAAAACAAGGGATTTATCAAACCCAGTGCTTCGCCATGGGGAGCCCCAGTTCTGTTTGTGAGGAAGAAAGACGGAACTCTACGAATGTGTGTAGACTACCGAGCTTTGAATGAAGTCACTATTAAAAACAAGTATCCATTACCAAGAATTGATGACTTGTTCGATCAGCTTCGAGGAGCCAAAGTATTTTCCAAGATAGACTTGAAATCTGGATATCATCAGCTGAAGATCAAGAAAGAAGATATACCGAAGACTGCTTTCACTACCAGATATGGTTTATATAAGTTTACAGTAGTACCTTTTGGCTTGACCAATGCTCCGGCAGCATTCATGAATGTCATGAACAGTACATTTATGGATTTTCTTGACAAGTTTGTCATAGTATTCATAGATGACATTCTGATATATTCCAAGAGTACGGAAGAACATGAGCAACATTTACACCTAGTCTTGGAAAGGCTACGAGAGAGGCAATTTTATGCCAAGTTTGACAAATGTGAATTTTGGATGTCAAGAATTTCATTTCTTGGACATGTATTGACAGCGGAAGGAATTTCAGTGGACTCAGCTAAAATCTCTGCAATCAAGGAGTGGAAGCAACCTACCTCAGTTTCAGAGATTAGAAGTTTCTTGGGATTAGCAGGGTATTATAGGAGATTCATCGAAGGATTTTCCCAAATTGCCAAACCTCTTACAAACCTGCTAAAGAAGGATGTTGCATTTGAATGGACCATCAAGTGTGAAGAAAGTTTTCAGAAACTGAAGCAGAAATTGACAACAACACCCGTCCTCACCCTACCAGACAGCAAAGAAGATTTTGTAGTTTACTGTGATGCTTCAAAGCAAGGAATAGGTTGTGTGTTAATGCAACAAGGTCAAGTAGTGGCTTATGCTTCACGCCAATGGAGACCACATGAGGAAAATTATCCGACCCATGATTTGGAGTTAGCAGCAGTAGTGCATGCTTTAAAGATATGGTGGCATTATCTCATTGGGCGTAAGTGTGAGATCTTTACAGATCATAAAAGCCTCAAGTATATTTTCACACAGACAGAGCTCAACATGCGTCAACGACGATGGCTCGAATTGATCAAAGATTATGATCTTAGTATTCAGTACCATCCAGGGAAAGCTAATGTAGTAGCTGATGCCCTAAGCAGAAAAGTTTACAACCTACAAGGAATGGTTATGTTGAAGAACCCTTACCTACAACAAGAGTTGCAGAATCACCAAGTGGAAATAGTACCGCAGGGAACGGTAGCTACTTTAACAATAAAATCTCAACTTGAAGAACAGATAGGAAATGCCCAGAAGGAAGATGAAGAAATTTGTAAGATCAAGAGTCGAATCAAGTTAGGAAAGGCTCAAGGCTTTATTGAAGATAACCAAGGGATTGTATGGTATCGAGAAAGAATCTGTGTACCTCAAAACGCAGATCTTAAGGAAATAATTCTCCATGAAGCACATAAAACTCCATACTCAATACACCCTGGTAACACAAAGATGTATCAAGATTTGAAGACCAGATTCTGGTGGGATAATATGAAGAGGGAGATTGCAGAGTACATTGCAAACTGTGATACATGCCAACGAGTTAAAGCAGAACACCAGAAAATAGCAGGAAAGCTACAACCTCTACCAATACCATTATGGAAATGGGAAGAAATTGGTATGGATTTTATTACAGGATTACCTAAAACTCAAGGAGGATATGATTCCATATGGGTTATTGTGGACAGACTTACTAAAGTAGCTCATTTCATACCAGTTAAAAAGATTTATGATGGCAGTAAATTAGCAGAGTTATACATTCAAAGAATAGTGGCATTGCATGGTATTCCTAAGAAGATAGTCTCAGATCGTGGAACACAGTTTACCTCCAAATTTTGGAATAGACTGCATGAAACTCTAGGAACCCAGTTGGACTTCAGTACTGCATATCATCCACAGACGGGAGGACAGACAGAAAGAGTTAACCAAATCCTAGAGGATCTTCTAAGAGCTTGTATACTAGATTATGGAACATCATGGGACAAATGTTTACCATTTGCAGAATTTACATATAATAACAGTTATCAAGCTAGTATACAGATGGCACCATTTGAAGCTTTATATGGACGTAAGTGCAGAACTCCATTGCATTGGAATGAGCCAGGAGAACGAAAAGTTATAGGACCAGAGATAGTAGAAGAAGCAGAAGCTCATGTCAGACTCATCAGAGAAAGGTTGAAAACAGCACAATCACGACAAAAGAGTTATGCAGATAAACGACGAAGAGAATTATCATTTGAACCAGGAGATTTTGTGTATCTCAAGGTCACACCATTCAAGAGATTACAAAGATTCCAAGTGAAAGGAAAGTTATCTCCAAGATACATTGGACCATTTAAGATAATCAAGAGAAAGGGAGAAGTATCATATAAATTGGAATTACCTGAGGGATTAGCAGGAGTGCATGATGTGTTTCATGTCTCTCAGCTCCGGAAATGTTTGAAGGAACCAACTGACCAGATAGATGTACAAGATGTGCCATTACAGAAGAATCTCACTTATCTTGAGCACCCAATCAGAATCCTAGCCGCTGATGAACGTCAGCTCCAAAGGAAGAAAATCAAATTGTGTAAAGTTCAATGGAAGAATCATTCAGAGCAAGAGGCTACTTGGGAGAAGGAAGAAGATCTTAAGCAAACCTATCCTTATCTTTTCCTGTCTTAGGTAAATCTCGGGGCGAGATTTCTTTAAGGAGGGTAGATCTGTAACGCCCTGAGTTAGGGGTGAAAATTTCCTTTTTCATAAATAGCATGCATGCATGTATCTGTAGTAATAGCTAGATCAGTTTCTATCTCAAGCCCTGAAATCTCCAAAATCTATCCTGTGACCTCAAATGAAGATCAGATTGTTCAGATATGATCTATCAGTTACTTTGAACTTAAAAGCCTTCAGAACCTAGATCCAATTCTATCCCTAACTCTCAGATTTATCAGCTCCTTCTGTTTTCGAAAACAGAAATACCTTCTATTACTTAAATACCCTAAGTTTCAGAAATACAGATTTAATCCGAATCTTGACCAAGTTCAGACCAGATTATTCCTGGAATATGATCATGGGTATGTCAATACCTTAATATAAAAAGTTGACAGCCATATTTCACCATCTAGAATCTTTTCACAAATCAGTCCAAGAATTATCGCAAAATAGTCCTTATCTGTTATTTGAAAATCCAAAAAGGCTAAAATCTCCAGATTAACTCCAAATTCAGAATTTCTTCGGCAAATCCTCTCAAAATGCTATTTGTCACAAGTTTCTCTTCTGTTCAAATTCCAAAATCTCATCCTAAGTACCAGAATTCAAAACCAAATGAAATTCAGATTTCAATTACCCTAAATTACCCTATTTTCAGTTTGTATCAAAAACTATTCAAACGTATCATATTTTATCAATTATCATTGCCAATTAACCTGTTGAATATAATCTACCAGATTAGTGAAATCAAATTCAACTCTAACCTTCCAAATCTCCAGAATTACAGATTGGTCCAATTGTGAAAATCAAATATTGCAAATCAGCCCATTTTCGACCAGGGAAGCAGCCAGTGCACGACCAGAAGCTCGCCGTGTTTTCTTGCGCCGTGCACGCTCGCCGCCGGCCAAGCTTCACCGCACTTGTGACCGTGCATGCCAGTACGCACGTGTCCTCGCCTCAGCCGTCACCGTGGCAGCGCCGTTGCTACGTCGACGACCAGCGTTTGCTCCCGCGCGCGATCAGCAGCAACTTTGTCAGCAATCCATCGCCACGTAGCCTCGCCGCGCCAGTACTTGTCGCCACCGCTTGCTACAAGCTTCGCCAGGTCCCGATGAAGCGACATTGTGATCAGCTGAAGGCTTGTCGCCGTCGCATCACCGTTCTTCGCTGTGTCTTCGCCGCTGTTGCTCCAGCACGCAACCAGTCAAGTCACCAGCAGCCAATCTCTTCATTGTTTTCTCTTCGCATGCTTCGCCTGCCTATTTAAGCATCCCTGTGCTCAGCAGCTCCCTCAAACCTCACTGGAAATCATCCACGTCTCAGATTTTCTGTCTTAGTCTTCTTCTCCGGCGAGACCAGTTCGAGGCCTCACGGTGACAGCCTCAACCGCAGCCTCAACCACCAAATTGACAGCACTAGTAAGTTCCCCTCGCCTCCCTCATCGTGCCGTACTATTTAATTGCTCCCCGATGACCCCTAACGCCGGCGATCACCGGAAATGGCTGAAAATCGAAGATTGCCCAGTTCCGGCAATGCAGGCCAAATCAATTCGAATTAGCCCTCGAACCTGTGAAGCAAATTGATCAGTGGGTTATTTCAAGCAAGCCTGTAAGCTTAGAATCCCTAATTAAACATCATTCGAAGCTTTTCCCAAATTCAAGCTCTACCAGAAAACCGGCGATCGTCGCCAGGCTTCTCCGGTGATCCTCCAGTCAATTTGATGTTATCAGAAGCTTCCCTATACCTCCTAGATGCTCTCCAAGCAAAGAATTAAGTTCTCTCGGCCTGTAGCAAAAACCCCCAAATAGCAGTGTTCTTCTCCGGCACAGTTCACCGGAAAAGTGTTCCCGGCCATTTCAGCCCTCGAAACTTTGTCATTTAGATGTGCCTTAGCCTCCTGAGTATTTTTGTCTTCTAGCTCGACACCTAGATCGGCCTAGATTGGAAGTTATAGCCATGCCAAGTTTGTGTCCAGAACTGCTCCAGTGCAGCCAGTTCATCTCTGTTCATCATCAAATTTCTTGCTTTCCAGCCATTTCTTGCCCTAGATCCTGTTGACTTAATTGTTCCTGTTATCAATGCCTACCTCCCAGACAAAGTGGTGCATCATTTGGAGCTCCAGATCAAAAGTTATGCTAAGCCCTAGTTTTTAACATTGTCAGCTCTATGCCAGAGCTTGTCAGCCAGTGGCATTGACCTTGTTTACCCACTTCTGGTTGTGTAATTTGAAAATCACTTTGTCCACTAAATTTGTAGAGTTGTGATCTACATTTTATTCTACTACCACAAGTTAAAATAACCCCTCTATCATTCATCGACCCTATGTCGATGCTTTGAACCGAATGTCGATCTAAAGACGTTCGCTGTTTTTGAGCGAACCAGTCGCAACCTTGACATCATTCTGATATTTTGAGACATTTGGAACCTTGTAAACCTTTGACAACTAATCTTAACATTGGTTTCCTTAACTTAACCCTAATCAGCCTCTTAACCCAATCATTTCAGAATCATCAAGACTTCATCTTTGCATCATTGCATATAGTATAATAATGTATTGAAAAGATTATGATTATTGGTTGTTTGTTTGATTTGAGAGCAGATCAAGAGCCCGAGTTCGAGGACTTCACTGCGGACCCGTCGTCAACTGCTGTATTTTACGACGCGGAAGGCAAGTCACATCCTTGGTCATCTTGAACCTATATTTTAAATGTTGCTATAATATAACCTTGAATATAGGCAATATTGCATGTGAAAGATTGAGAATGGTTGATTTATGAATTGGCAGTACTAGACTGGTTATCGGTGAAATGTGAAATAAACAAGTTTTGAGCCATGAACTATTATATGTATTTATATACTTATATTCATGAAATAAAACCCCTAGCCGTGACCAGAAAAATGGTATGGATGGCTGTAGCACTGGAGGTGCTAGACTGCAAAGGAATGCAGGCACTGAAGGTGCAGGGTTGTGGATGGTCTGGTCACTGGCATATAAGGACTAGAACCTTGTGTTGTGCGTCTAGTGGCATGAACAACGTGCTAACCGCAAGCCTGGTATGGGACAGGCCTGAACAAGTAATTATGTGGATCGCACATGAAACCCCTGCATGAGATGTGTAGTGATGCACGATAAACACGGAGCGCGGCTCCCACACATATCACTGAAGGTGATCAAGCACGCTGACCCAGTAATGGGAATAAGCAATGGGGTGGAGGTTTGGATACAACCTGCCACAATTGTGCCTCGCTGAGAGCCACAGGGTCGGGGGTGAATTGTAAGTGATACATAACAAAAGTTCTTGTTATTTCCACCTTGCCGCTCACAGTATGAAGTGAGTCAGGGGTCCAATCATTTTGTTATGATAGGAAAGGTTTGAAAGTGGAATATCTTGCGGGTAAATTGGTACCTCTCTGCAGAGTTAAAAATGTATTCGAATACTCCGAGCTCCCGGGTTTTATAGGAGTCTGCTGCGGTGGATTAAATCCACGGGGTGTGACACAAGTACTATTTTCTAAATAAAATATGTTTAAATCAAGATTACCCAAATGACATGTGTTGTCATGATAAGGAGTGCTACTGTGGGCTGTCGTGTGTCGACGTGTCGCAGTAGTGCTATAATCTAGTGAACATGAATGATGATGTTATATTATAAAAAGTGCTGCCATGAGATGAGGTATGAAAGAAAAAGGATTATTTTACAAATATCCATAATTCTTGACTAGTCTAGGTTCATATCATCACTACTATATGTATCTACTCTTACCTATGACTTGCTAAGTACGTAAGTGCTCACCCTTGCAACATTCAACTCAATAGATGGAGCCTACCTTGATCAAGATGATGGCACGGAGTACGACGTGGATCCAGAAGGAGGAGAATCAGTTCCGCCAGAACCCTGAAGTGTGTTGTTCTGCCGTCAACTTCTTTTGTGGGAGGGTCACCTATCTTCTGCTGTGTAGTTAAATATTTTGTTAAACCCTGAATGCCTTGCAGGCATTGTAATCCTCTTTATGTAATATTAAGGCCAGCAGGCCACACTGCTTAATATTTTGTAAGTACTCTGTTGCAATGTAATATACTCCTGTGTTTGACTCATCCTGGGAAGTCAAAGGGTTGTGGTTGAGACTAGCTGCAGCGAGCTAGGTCTCTACAGGAGTAGTCGTTGTCCCAGTCTCGGGGCGCGACACAATTCGACCTGGACAGCGACCAATAAAGCAAAAGCTCAGGCGTTTTGCTGTCGACCGACAGGAGGCCATCCGAGAGGAGTTGGACACACTCCTACAGGGCGGGTTTATCTGTGAAGTGGATCACCCGGAATGGCTCGCCAATCCGGTCATGGTCCGCAAGTCAAATGGCAAGTGGCGCATGTGCGTCGACTACACTAGCCTCAACGCTGCCTGCCCGAAGCATGACTTTCCCCTTCCCCGCATCGACCAGCTGGTCGACTCGACTGCGGGTTGCGAACTGATGAGTTTTCTGGACGCTTACTCTGGATATCATCAAATTAGCATGGCAGAAGACGATGAAGAGAAGACTGCCTTCATCACCCCGTTCGGCACATACTGCTACGTCAGAATGCCGTTCGGTCACAAGAACGTAGGTTCCACGTACCAGCACTTGATGCAAAAGACCTTTCTTTCCCATATAGGGCGTAATCTCGAAGCATATGTACACGATTTGGTTGTAAAAAGTACCAAGAGATTGTCTCATTTGGACGATCTCGCTGAAACCTTCTGTAATTTGAATCGCTTTGGAATAAAATTAAACCCGGAGAAATGTTCTTTCGGGGTTTCTTCAGGAAAACTCCTCAGTTTTCTTGTGTGTTCTAGGGGCATTGAAGTTAATCCTGAGAAAATCAGGGCCATCGAACAAATGAGCTCACCCTCGACCATGAAAGATGTTCAACGCTTGGCTGGTTGCATGGCGGCCTTAAGTCGTTTCATATTGCGACTAGGCGAAAGGGGATTACCTTTCTTTAAATCCTTGCGGAAGCATCATAATTTTACATGGTCCGATGAGGCTGAAAAAGCATTTCAGGAGGTAAAAACATATCTATCCAGTTCGCCAGTATTGGTGTCTCCCGACAAAGGAGAACCATTGCTTCTTTACCCGACGGCCACACCTCACGCGGTCAGCGCCGTTCTGATCGCAGATAGGGAAGGAATACATAGACCCATCTACTATGTGAGCGAGGTACTTCATGGTCCTAAGGAGCGCTACCCTGAGGTCCAGAAGATACTTTACGTGCTACTGATGGCTTCCCGTAAGCTACGACATTACTTTCAAGCGCACAAGATCACAGTACCCTCTTCTTTTCCTTTGGGGGATATTGTTCGAAACCCAGAGAAATATGGTCGAATCGCCAAATGGGCGGTCGAGCTCGGGGCCTTCGAGATCCATTTCACGCCCCGCACGGCGGTTAAGTCTCAGGTTTTGGCCGACTTTGTGGTCGAATGGACCAACCCTGAGCCACCTGTGCAGTTGGCAGAGGAACTGGAGTGCCCCGATTACTGGACAATGTACTTTTACGGCTCCCGTAGTTTTCAACACTCGGGGGCTGGAGTAGTCTTAGTTACGCCCCAGGGCGAACAGCTTTAGTATGTCATTCAACTACACTTTGTTGCGACTAACAATGCAGCAGAGTATGAAGGTCTTCTTGCAGGGCTCCGGGCAGCAAAATTCCTCGGAGTCCGTCGATTAGTGGTGAGGGGAGAATCACAGCTGGTCGTAAACCAGGTAAACAAGGAGTACAGCACCTTCGATGAGACAATGGCTCATTACCGGGGGGAGGTGAGGAGATTGGAAAAACACTTTAGTCATTTCGAAGTCCAATACATCCCGCGAAAGGACAATATTCTCGCAGACCAATTATCCAAAATTGGGTCCTCACACTCATCCGCTCCGGCAGGAGTGTTCATTGAACACTTGGACCGTCCTTCGATCATGACTTCAGTCGAGGATGATCCGGTAATAGCCTCTGTCAGGAACAAGATTGGACTCATCCATTGAGGGTCTATCTTGAACATGGGACCCTACCCGAGGACGAAACCGAAAGTGATCGGTTAATTCGAAAAGCGTGTCTGTACAAACTCATAGATGGGATTCTGTACAGAAAGGGTACTCAAGGAGTATTCATGCGTTTTATATCTCAGGAGGAAGGAAAATCCCTCTTGAAAGAAATACATGACGGTGTATGCGGTGTGCACGCGTCATATCGGACACTGGTCGGAAAGGCTTTTCGACAAGGATTCTACTGGCCTTCGGCACTTGATGATGCCAAACATATGGTCAAGACGTGTCCCCAGTGTCAGTTCCACGCAAGATAAGTTCATCAACCTGCCTATGCGTTGCAAACCATTCCTCTCGCATGGCCATTCGCGGTCTAGGGGATGGATATCGTCGGTCCTATGCCACAAGCGGTCAATGGGTACAAGTTTCTGTTCGTAGCCATTGACACATTTACAAAGTGGATTGAGGCCGAACCAGTACGAAACATTACCGCATCAACCGCACAAAAGTTCTTCCATAAGAACATTGTGGCACGATTTGGTGTTCCAAACCGTCTCATCACAGACAATGGTTCTCAGTTCGCCAGCGGTCTTTTCCTGGACTACTGCGATCAGGTTGGGACCAAGGTGTGCTTTGCTTCTGTGGCACATCCACAAAGCAATGGTGCCGTAGAACGAGCCAATGGGCAAATACTGCAAGGCATTAAAAAGCGCGTCTTTGATCGCCTTAAGACCCGCTCGGGGGCTTGTGCAGATGAGCTCTATACCGTTCTATGGGCATTACGGACTACTTCTAGTCGAGCCACCGGTGAGACGCCCTTCCATTTGGTCTATGGGGCCGAGACTGTATTGCCTATGGAAGTAAGTATTGGTTCTGTTCGGACAGATCACTTCGAACAGGTTAATCAGTCCGAACAACGGGCGCAAGATCTCATCCTCTAAGAAGAAAGGCGTGATCGCACCCTGATTAAATCCGCGGCATACTTGCAGGCTTTACGCAGGTATCACAGTAAAAAGGTGCGACCACGTGATCTCAACGTGGGCGACTTGGTTTTATGAAAAATTCAAGACCAGTCTAATCGCAACAAACTCTCCCCAAAATGGGAAGGCCCTTATACTATTGTCTCAGTGCCGCGAACAGGATCGGCGCGGTTAGCTATGGAGGATGGTCGGATTTTGTCCAATACTTGGAACATCGATCAACTTCGCAAGTTTTACGTGTAAGTATTCCAATCCCTTTTTTCCTGTTCAATTAGCATCTTTTCATAAAATAAATATGTTTTTCTTTCATACAATGAGTTTTTCTCTTTAAGCCCGTATCATATGCATTCGACCTGGGGGCTGACCGCCGGCGGTCAGATCATTACAACATTTTAATCGGATTCGCTGGTCGATCTCATGACCACTTCCAGATAAGTCACCCCTAAATAAGCCATTTCTCAGCACATACGGGGCTATCTGGCAAGTCCTTGGTCACCTGAGTGGCTACCAGTTCACAATAAGATTAGACGTTACATTGATCCTGATCGTTGGTTTAAAACGCACACCCCTGGTCGTTATGCTTGTGTTTTCTCCTCTGCTTATAACACTAAGGCTTCAGTATTCATAAGCAGAGGCGGGGGCTAGGGGGGATGTGCTTATAGTATGAAACTCATAATATAAAATTCCAAAATATGTACTTTCTGTCGAAAATGGTTTTTTACATACATTGCATTATACACAATTGTTTGGATACAAAAATAAGGATCATTCGATCCCCAGCTCAGTCAGGAGCCTGTCTACGAAGGGCTTGACCTCTTCCATGACGGCATCGAGCAGCTCGTCACTCTCGACCTCAACCGGACCCACCAGTGCGCTCAGATCTGCATCTGGGCCATGGTGAAGTCGAATCCGGCTGAGTACGGCTGCTGCGGCTGATCGAACCCTGGTTCTGATCGCCTCTTCGCGTCGCCGTATATCTCCAGGGAGATACTCAAGCAGTTATTCTGCCTGGGCAGTGAGCAGCGATGTCCAGTCGCTTACGCTGAGGTTGTCTTTCTTCGGTTCTACCACATCGGTCTTCAGAAGATCAGCCACGGCCTTCAGTTTTTCGAAGACCAGGAGGCTCAGCTCTTTGATCGACCGATCGGTGTGGTGAATCGAGGATTCAAGAAGCCCCTTGTCCCTACTAAGCTGTGTAATTCGACCTGCTTGCGCTGTACAGAGAAAGGAGATTATTTGCATGTTATGGATTCAAGTCTTCTTAATCAGGAATCGGCTTACCAGCATTTTCTGACCGAAGTTTGTTGATTTCGATCTCTTGTTTCTTAAACATCGAGACTGAATTGAGCCTCAGTTTGGCCACTTCTTTCTTCAAAAATGTAACCTCTCTGCAGCAAAATCAAGGCAGTCACAACCAAAATGCACCCATACTAACCAAAGGGCAATGATCCTCACCTGCGCAAGCTGTCGCGTTCTTTCTGAATGGCTTCTATACTGGCCATTACAGCATGTGACTGGCCTGTTAGCCAGGATAAACCCTGTGATGCAAAGGAAGAGGATCAAAGGTGTCCTAAGTACAATTCAGGCACGAGAGCAGAGGTTCATTTTACCTTCATAAACTTTTGTAAGGTAGCATCATCCAATCCAGCGGGGATCCTCGCCAGAGCCCCGGATATGCTTACCACAGGGACAGTCGGTGGGAGTGCCGGCTGGGCGCTACCCCCAGTAGTCATCGGTCACGACTGGGTCCCTGCATTTATTCCTTCCCCTGCGGTCTGGACGACTTCCTGGACCACAGGGGTGGAGCGTTCTTCGTTGGAAGCTCCTGTACCAGCTACGGCTTCAACCCCTCCGGAGGCCGTTGAAGGGCTGGACGCCGTCTTTCTTTTCCTGACAAAGAAGACAATTTGAGCAATTTTTATCACCATTTATTATAGCCCAGTTAAAGGTTCTTACCTTATATGAAATCCCATCCGCCCCTGGGATTTCTGGGAAGGTCCCCCTTGAGAAGGAGAACCATCGTCGGTTCTAGCTTTCTTCTTGACGAACAAGGCATCTCCCCCCTGGATGTGTTCTGCTATGAGCATATTCCTAAGAAAAAGATAGAGACAAAAAGCAAGGTCTTTACCTGGGCTACCAGGCTGACTGGTGGGGCTGCATCTGAAGGCCTTGGCAAGTCCTGGATCGCCGGAGCAGCCACAGCCGGCCTTTGCTCAACCACCTCCACCTCTGTCTGCAAAGGTGGAGCATTTTCCTCCCTAGGACTCGCGGTAGTCGCGGGGAGAAGCTCTTCTCCCTGTATAAACATTGACTTGTCAAAATATACAGAAGGAATTGACGAAAGTATGACCGTAAGGAATCCTTACCGAGGTCATCCTTTCGACTAGGGAAGCGGAGACAATCAACCCTGAAGCCTCGGGGGCTTCAGGAACTGGGAGGTCATCCGCGATCCCAAGATTTTCCGCGGTTGCAGGATCTGCCACGGCCACCTCTTCGGTAGCAGTGGTCTCTGCGGGGCAGCTTGGAGCATCGCCGGATGGGAGGTCCGCGATCTTCCTCCTCCGAATGACCAGAGGAACATCATCCTCTTCCTCCTCGCTCCCCTCTCCCTGTACGACGAAGAAGTGATTCCAATCTGCGCCTGGTAAAACAGAAGGGATGTGATATCTTACCGCCGTCTTTCTTGCGGTAGGAGGAATGCTCCGTGAAGACCCCTCCCTGGGATTTGGCCTGGCCTTCTTGGGGGCAGGACTCTTTGTCATGGGTCTTTGGGAGACCTTCTTCACGTTCTTCACCGTTGGCTTCCCAAGAGAGCCGACGTTCTCACTTGGGAAAGTTGTCTCGGCGAACCTTCCTAGGAGCTGATTCATATTTCCGATGGAATTGTTTAGCGCTGGACATGCATAAGACCTGAAAAACGGAGGCCAGATAGAGAATGTACCTTTCGGCGCTCCTGTTTAAGGTCGTCGTCGGCTTGAATCAGGCTCTGTGGGCGAGGCGATCCCTTAGGGCCCTCTACATCGACATTGTAGGCCCTAAGGAGGGAGTTGGTCCGCCTCTCAATTTCAGATGGAGGCAGGGCTGTTCCCAAATTCGAGTCAGAATTTGTGCAATTCAAGAATGGCAAAGCTCAGCGCCAAAGAAATAAATACCTTTACTGTAGTCCAAGGTGCTGTCCGCCATGGACCTAATCTCCCATGTCGGATGAGCCCTTTCGCGCAGAGGACTCACCCGATTCTTCACAAAGTCTCGGATGACATCTCGAGCTGTCAACCCTTGATCGACCAAGTGAAGGATCACCTCGGCATGCTTCAAGAGCTCCAGGTTCATCGCCGGGGGAGCATCCAACTCGCTCAACTTCTTTGGTCGTGAGTTTTCAAACCACAGGCTGCTCTCGGATGGTGGAGAGCAGTAAAACCACCTTTGGTGCCACCCGTACACAGAGTTTCGCAGGGGTGGGGAGGGATACTCCTTTTTATCCCTCAGCCGGAAGTAGATGCATCCGGCGGCGTTGGTGCTCTTCGACCACACCGAGAAGTAGAATCGCCGGAAAAGATCCACGATGGGATACACTCCGACGAACGCCTCACAGAGATGCTGGAACACCGCAAGGATCAGCATCGCGTTGGGCTGGAGGTTAATCAATTCCCACCCATAATGTCCAAGGACATCCTTCAGAAACCGACTCTCGGGGAATCGGAACCCGCAACGCAGATACTCCTCAAAAACCACCAACTCGCCCTCTCGGACGGTTGGAATTTCTTGATCTTTCTCCGCGGGCCACCAGTTGATTAGCAGCCACGAAGGAAGAATCTCCTCCTTCTCCAATGCCAGTAAGGTCTCCTCGGAATAGTGGGTGGATCGGCTCCAAGACGCCATTTTTCTGGAGAGATTGAAGGAAAAGCTGATGACTTTTTGAGGATGAAGGTTGAGGAAGAGTGAGGGTTTTGTGCGGCGGAAACTCTAAGGGTTTCTTGGCTGAGTAGCTTCCTCAGAAAGCTACCTGCTCCTTTTATAGACTCGAGGAAGTGCACTTCTGTGAGTAACATTCCACTCAAACGTTCCATTGAATATTTTATTCATTTCCCATAATGGATACTATATTCGGTGGACCCTATAAGGCATTCCGGGTACCGGATCTGAAATAAAAAGACTTCTTTATTTCAAAAGCCAAAAGGGCTAAAACCTGAGAAGTTTTTCAAAAACTTTTCGAAGGACATTTTCCCTTTATATGCCTTAGACATTTTTTATGGAAATCCTTTGCAACTCAATTTTTGACGTACTGGTATATGTCTAATTGGGTTATGGTTTGATCGAAACCATGTTTTAGACTAAACTTCGATTCTAATCGGAGTGACAGTCTGACCGAGTTCCAACTCTGGTCGCAATTTAGTTCTGACCGCGGCCCTAAAACTAATCGCGGTATCAGGGCAGGTCGCGATGCTTTTGGAAGCATGATTCTGATCGCAGAACTAAAGTTTCCTGTGTATGAGTGGTCGCGAACATAAAGTTATGGCCATATTTTCGCACAGAAGATGTGAAGAATATTCATGAGAAATAAGAAACTTTTATTTTTACATTCTTTACATACAAAAGGGATACAGTCGATCAAAACGTCGACTTGCTCTGAAAGAAGTTTACAAAGTTCCCCAAGGGACATGTCGTTGTCAGTAGGGTCTACACTGGCAACCCCCAGGGAACTAGCAACTACCCTAAGTCTATCTACATCGTCCCTAACAACAGACGCACTCTTGTCCCTAATCAAGTCAGAGAGTTCTCGCTGTTGCTGAGCGTGATCCCTCTCTCGACGGAAATGGTGCGCCTCTTCCCGGGATTGATCAAGACATTCTGCTAGATGCAGAATCTTCGAGGCCATCTCCTCGGTCTTCTTCTCCAGGGCATTCTTCTCCTCTAGAAGAGTCAGTCCGGAAGGAAGAGATGGAGCAGCAGAAGGCTGATCGCTGGAGCCTCCAACCTCCTGCATTTTGCAAAAGTTAGTCGTACTAGCTATAATTATCAGCAAAAGGGGAGAAGAATTATTACCTGTCCCAGTGCATGACCCGTTGATATACCCATCTTGGGAAAAGGATCATCAGATGGTGGAAGTGCAACCTTTCCACCAGATGATTGCTTCGCCAACCCAATATGGCAATCATCTGATCGAGGGATAGTCACTGCTTGCCGACCAGAATATCGATCACCCAAAAGGATGGGAGAATTGGAGGGAAAAGGAGAGAGTTGAGAAGAATTTCTCTCCAAGGTTAAAGGCCTAACTTGCCGAGATGCATGAACGGGGAGAGTCAAAGGAACTGAAGGAAGAAAGAGACTTGCTACATTCTTCACCTTTGTTCCACTGGAAGATCCTTCGTCAACCTTGGGTTTCTTCCTTAAGGGAGACAGGTCTTCAATCGTTTGAGGCCCTTGTTCGACAACTTCCTCTTCATCACTCTCAATCTCGATGATGTTGTGATCTGCCATCAGGAGGAGTAGGTGAAAAGGAAGAAGGCAGGATGACAAGAAAAGGACTTAGGCGTAGGGTGAAATTGTGAAGTTTTACAAGTCCAGGAGCCTGGTATTTATAGCCGCCAGGTTGACGGTTTGCATTCCAGACACCTCGGGTTTCGTCAAAGCATTTACAATTTTACCTCGAGATAAAAACAGTTCTACGGCGCTATCATTGCCTGTCACATAATGTCAGAACCCGTCTTAGGAAACCAACTCTTTTTCACTTAGTGCGCCACTAAGTGGAAAAATTGAAGAGTCGGGTTAAAAATCCAATGCATGGTCTTAAAATTCGAAATAAATACGTCTCTTCGTTTTCTTCGAATTTGGGGGCTAGCTGACGAGGATTGACACCCGGGTCACTTCTAATAAACTTTTGGTTCAAGACAGGTTCGAACCAGACATGTATCTGGCAATGCGAACTCAAACTATTCTGAGGGGCATCGCCATGAGGTCGCAAGCTTTACGCGATCAGGTTGCGGGCTTCGTGCGATCAGGCCGACAGCTTTCCGCGGTCAGAAGTTCGTATGCTATACGCGAACTGGATATCCGGGATGTTGCGCGGTCAGCCCACATTCCGCGGTCAGAACATTCTTGACCAGGGTGCTTGGAGTTCATTCGGTTATCCATATAACAGGATATTCCAAGCATCCCGAGGATTCCTCCACGTTGAAGACCAACCGTCAGAGGTTAATATATGCGGTTATTCGTGATTAACACGTGTTAATAACCTCCGTGGAAGTTAACAGCAGTTCTCCAAAAACCGCATCCAACCGTTTGATGCAGTTTCTTCATATGGCACCCTTTCGACCAGTATAAAAGGGTGGCATAGACATCCGATCCATTGGGAAGAACAAGACTCCTGATACAAGTGAAACACAAGGCATCTCGACCACTAAAAACAGCCAAGTCGACGGCCCAAATTAGATAGTTCTTACAAGCCTCCCTGGCTTTACTTCGTACATTTATATAGGAAAAACCTTTCGCTTGTGAAGGAGTTTTTCCCCTGTTTTGTAACCTTTTATCAATTATAGTGAAATCCTAACAGGACGTAGGGCTATTACTCCCACCATCGAGGGCCCGAACCTGTATAAACTTCTTTGTATCCTGTTCTCCATTGTTCTACATACCTTCCCGGAGGGTCGTCCTGAAAGGTCTCGCTACTTACAAATTCTGCATAAGTTCGGCTGAGGACTCCGAGTCCGAATCGTCGACAGATGCTAGGAAGCTCCTCTGCCCATGCACCCCGCTTAGAAGCGGTTTGCTCGAGTCTCCGGTGCAATCCCTATAGGATCACGCCGTTGACCCTCTCGACAGCCCCATTGCTCCGGGGATGGGCCACTGAGGCGAAGTGGATGACGAGCCCCAGGCCTTCGCAGAATTCCCAGAAATAAGCCGAGTCGAATTGGGTCCCGTTGTCCACGGTGATTTCCCGGGGGACACCAAAACGACATACGACGTTTTTCCAGAAAAACCGCTGGACGGCCCGGGACGTGATGCTGGCCAAAGGCTCCGCCTCAACCCACTTTGTAAAATAGTCGACCGCGACTACCGCATACTTGTATGCTCCGGGCGCTGGGGGGAAGGGCCCTAAGAGGTCCATCCCCCAGCACACGAAGGGCCAAGTGATGGGGATTGTCTGCAGCGCTATAGGGGGAGGTTCGAGCCCTTAGCCATCTTCTGGCATGCCTCGCACGCGGAGACAAGGTGTCGCACGTCGCGCATGACCGTGGGCCAGTAGCAGCCCTACCGGAGGGTCTTGGCCGCGATGGCACGCGGGGCTAGGTGAGAACCACAGCTCCCCGCGTGGATGTCTTCGAGAAGTTGAAGTCCTTCCGGCCGGGGTAGGCAGCGCAGGAGGGCGGAAGCCCCCCGCTTGTAGAGCCTCCCCTCCAGCAGGAGATATGCCCGGGCTTTAGCTCGAAGGTGTTTAGCCTCTGTCTCACTAGGGGGGTCCCCCTCCCCCTTGATGAAGGAGATGAGGGGGTCCATCCAAGACGGAGTCCGGGTGATCTCGGCGACCTCTGGGACATGAGGCTCGTCGCCCGTGTCCGGGGAGGCCACCGAGGGCTTCGTGATGATTTCCAAGAAAGCCCCCTTGGGGAGTGATTCCCGGGCGCTTGCGGCCCGGGCCAAGGCATCGGCCCGGTCATTGTCCCTTCGCGGGATATGCCGGGCCTCGAGGCCGTCGAAATGCGTTTCCATCTTCCGCACTTCCTGCAAATAAAGACTTAAGTTTGCGTCAAGGCACAGGTAAGACTTGTCCATTTGGCAAACTACGAGCTGAGAATCTCCCTTGACTAGGAGGCACCGGATCCCCAGGGAGCGCGCAAGGCGCATCCCGAGGAGCAAAGCCTCGTATTCGGCGACATTGTTGGTTGCGGGGAACTCAAGCCGCACGGCGTACTCGAGTTCCTTCCCCTCGGGGCTCCGGAGGACTACTCCCGCACCAGCCCCGGCGAGACACAGCGACCCATCGAACATGAGAGTCCATTGATCACTGCGTCGGGGCAGCACAGGGAGGTCTTCGTCCACGGACCCAGAGGAAGGAGTCCACTCTGCGACGAAGTCGGCGAGGACCTGTGACTTGATGGCGGAGCGGCCGGTAAGGGACAGGGAGAACGGGGCGAGCTCGGCCCCCCACTTCCCAATCCAGCCGGTGGCTTCTTTGTTCCGCAGTACCTCCCCCAGGGGGAGGGACGACGGGACGGTGATGGGGTGCCCCAGGAAGTAATGGCGAAGCTTCCGGGACGCCATCAGGAGGGCGTAGCAGATCTTCTCCATCTCCATGTATCGAGTTTTGGCCCCTTGGAGGGCCTCACTCACGTAGTACACAGGACGCTGCTGCCCCCCTTGCTCCTTCACCAAGACTGCGCTGACGGCGACGGGGGTCGCGGAGAGGTAGAGGAGCAAGGGCTCTTCTGGAGACGGACTCACAAGCATTGGAGGGCTCGTGAGGTACTTCTTGAGGTCGTCGAACGCCTCCTGGGCCTCTGGGGTCCAGCGGAACCCCTCGAGCCCTCGGAGGATCTTGAAGAACTGGAGGCCCCGCTCCCCCAACCAGGAGACGAAGCGGCTTAGCGCGACAAGGCGGTCGGAGAGCCGTTGGACATCCTTGACGGAGTGCGGCGGGGGCATATCTAAGAATGCCCGGATCTTCTCGGGGTTTGCCTCAATGCCCCACTGGGACACGAGGAAACCTAGGAGCTTCCCCCCGCGCGGAGATTGCGGAAGGTTTCAGCCAGGTCGCCGATGTGGGAGGCTGCGCGGGGACTCTTGATGACCGCGTCGTCTACGTAGACTTCGATGTTGCCGCCGACTTGATCTTTGAAGACCAGCGTCATGAGGCGCTGGAAGGTCGCCCCCACGTTCTTGAGCCCAAAGGGCATACGGACGTAGCAGAAGGTCCCGAGGGGAGTTATGAAACTCGTCTTTTCCTCGTCCCCTTCCGCCATCCGGACTTGATGGTAGCCCGAGTAGGCGTCTAGGAAGCTCATGAGCTCGCACCCCGCAGTGGAGTCGACGAGCTGATCAATCCGCGGGAACGGGAAGCTGTCTTTGCGGCAGGCGCGGTTAAGGTCGGTGAAGTCCACGCACATCCGCCACCTGCCGGTTGATTTCTTGACGAGGACGGGGTTTGCGAGCCACTCGGGGTGCAGGACCTCCCGGATGAATCCCGCCTCTCGGAGCCGAGTGATCTCCACCTTGATTGCTTCTTGGCGCTCGAGGGAGAGTTTCCGCAGCTTCTGTTTGATTGGGGGGTGACCGGGGGCCACTGCGAGCTTGTGCTCAATGACCTCCCGGGCGACGCCCCGCATGTCCGAAGGCTTCCACGCAAAAACATCGGAGTTTTCGCAAGGAAAAGCCGCAAGTTGCGCTGCATGCTCCTCGGGGAGCTCCGCCCCGATCCGGACGGTTTTGTCTTCATCGCCCGGGGACAGAAGGATCTTCTGGAGGCCCCCTTCCGGACACGGCTTGAGGAGGGGCCTCCCGGGTGGTGGCGCAGCGGTGTCTAGTTCCGGGGGGAAAGCCTCCTCCCCGGGCGTCTTTATGAGATTGACGCTTCTGATTGTGGCTGCAGTGCGCTCGTATAGAGCACGGGCCATGTCTTGGTCTCCCCGTACGTTGATCACACCATGCGGCCTGGGGATCTTCATGCAGAGCTAGTTTTGATGGGTGGCAGCCCCCAGCCGGTTGATTGTGGTCCTCCCCATTATCGCGTTGTAGGAGGAAGGGAGGTCCACTACGTCGAAGCGCACCAGCTCGGTCCGGTAGTTCTCCGGGGTGCCGAACGTCATAGGAAGATCTACCTTGCCCACGGGGTGGATCGCCTTCCCCGGCACAAAACCTTGCAGGGGCCCGGCAGCGGGCTGCAGGAGCTTCTCATCCACCTGCATCTCTTTGAAGGCCTCCAGGAATAGGATGTCGGCGGAGCTCCCGCCGTCCACAAGGATACGGGCCAGGTGCCAGTTGTAGATGGTCGCGGAGACAATGAGCGCGTCGTCGTGGGGAAGCGAACCCCTCACGCGTCTTCCGCCGTGAAGGTGAGGGGGACGTCCGACCACTTAGGTGGGGGGGACGCGTGTAGCACCCCCACAACCTTGACCTCGCGCGTGTACTCCTTATGCTGGTGCTTAGAGTCCCGCCCGGAGGTGGACCCTCCCACGATGACGTTGATGCGGCGCTGAGAAGTTTGAAAGGGGAGAGCTTCTGAAGTCTCCCCCTGCTGCGTCTGCTGACCCTCCGTGGGTGCGGGAAGGGCCGGAACAGCTGGCCGGGGGAGCAAGGAGGCCGGAGTCCCCCCCTGCCCGCGCTGGTCGAGGAATGCCGCGAAGTGCTGCAGTAGCTGGCTGCAGTCTCGGGTAGCGTGGGTACTGGACCCGTGGAAGCTGCACCACGGTCCTTCCCGCCTTCTCCCCGCGGGGCCTTCCCGGCCGTGCGAAGACTGTCCTCCCCCATGGCCTTTCAGCTTGGGGAAGGGGCGGTTGCCCCTCGGGGGGTCGCGCGAGCCACCTTCGCCCTCGAGGACAAAGGTGTCCCGAGGCCGTGACTCGTTACGCCCCCCCTGCCTAGCGCACTTGAGGGGATCCCTGGCCCCCCGGTCGACGGGGGCGGGAGCCCCTTGGGTCTTCTTCCAGATGTCGTCTTCCTCCGCCCAAGCGTACTTTTCGAGCACATTGAAGAGCTCGTCAGCGGAAGAGGGGCAGCTCCGGGAGAGCCTTCGGTGGAGCTCCCCCGAGAGGATGCCGCTCTTGCAGGCTTCAAAGACCGTAGAGTCGGGGCCGTGGGCTACTTTGCTCTTCACCAGAGCAAAGCGCTTGAAGAAGCTTCTGATGGTCTCCCCAGCCCTCTGCCGGACAGTGTACAGCTGCGAGGAGTCCAGGGGGCGCACATAGTTCCCCTGGAAGTTCGCGCAGAACTCCCGCTTGAGCTACGTGAAAGACTTGATGGAGCCGGCCTTCAGGTTGTAGAACCAGGAACGGGCGATGCCGGTGAGGTAGAGGGGGAAGATGTTGCATTATACCGTCTCGCCCCCCCCCCCCCGGCAGCAGAAATGGCTATGGAGTAAACCTGCACAAATTCGTAAGGGTCTACCTTATCGTTATAGTGCTCGATGTGCGGAGGACGGTAGGGCCGCGGCCACCGGATGCTGCGAAGTCTTCGGCACAAGGGCTGGTTAGCCCCTTGCACTTCCCAGGGAGAGTCCCGGTCACTGTCCTCTTTGACGGGGGACACGCCCTCGTTGTCTGAGTCTAGAAACGGTTCGAGAGGTCCGCCGGAGTAGCGGTGGCGACACTTCTCCTCCGGACCGGGACTGAGTTCCCGGACGTCCGGGTCCTCCTCCGGAGAGGTTGGCTCTTCAGCGGGTCTCTTCCCCCAACCGGTGCGAGAGCGAGGCTCCCCGCGCCGCCGGCCAGGGGGAAGTTCTTCCCCGTGTTGTGGTGAATGCCTTCGCTCGACCTCCCCCCAGGCGAAACGGACCTCTCCCGCCGAGGGAGGGAGCTTATGCACTGTAGCTACCGGCCCGGAGGCTTCCTGGGCCGGCTGGGGGGAGCCCCCTGCGAAGACCCCCAGGACCGGAAAGGGGGAAGCCCCGTAACATCCGGAATCGGGGAGGGGACGCCCGTAGCGACGTTTGGAACCGAAGTGGAGGGGGCCCCAGTGGCAACGACAAGAACTGGAAAGGGGGAAGCCCCTGTAACATCCGGCACCGGCGAGGGGGGAGCCCCTGCGGCGACGTCCGGCACCGGGGAGCCCATGCGGGGGGAAGTCCGCTGAGGCACGGGAGCTGCTCTGTCGACCGCCCCTGGTGCGGTAAATACGACGCGGGGGGCGGCACTAGCTCCCGGCGTAGGGAAAACCCCCGGCATGAAGTGGGCTCCCGGCCCCGGGAATGGGCCTGCAACGGGGTACCCCCCTGGTGCCACGAAGGGCCCTGGCATGAAGTAGCCTCCCGGCACCGGGATGGGCCCGGGTGCCGGGAAGGGTCCGGACGTATATCCCGCAGGGGGAGGGAACCCCCCGACAGGATCATACGGGGCGGACAGACCCCCGGAGGCCGGAGGGGCCGCCGGGTAACCCATAAACGGGGGCATAGTCCCCGAGTATGGGTGTGACGTAAATGTGGGGGCCGGAGGCCGCGCCAACACGCTGAGCAGCTCATCCATGGAGCGCTGGGCTCGGAGCTGGCCCTCCACTAGAGCCTCAAGTAGGGCGTCCCGGGGAGCCGGGGGAGCCGTCGGGGGGAGACTGGTCCCAGCCGAGGTCCCCGCAGGCGCCGGGAATGACCTGGAGGTGGAAGCACCTAAGTTAAGAGGAAAGGAGGGAGGCGGTACCTGGGCCAGGCCGCCTCCGGGTGGAAGCGCCGGGACAGCAGTGTCCCGGACGGGCGGCGTCGGGTCTCCGAGATCGGCGTCACCAGGAAGGGTGCGAGCCCTTGTTCTTGGGGGAGCCATGGCGTCTTGTCACGAGTCCCCACGGTCGGCGCCAACTGTCGTGGTATTGCGAATACCCCGGCAGGTTTTGAGAATGATCCTAGCGAAGATTACGCGGCGCGGGTTGACCGGATGACCGGTCCTCCCCCGCCGGACAAGCACAAGAAATGACACACGGATTTATACAGGTTCGGGTCCCGGTGGGGGCCCTAGTCCTGTCAGTGCGCTCCCGACCGGAGTCGGCTGGGGAGGCTCTCACTGAGGGAGAGTCTTCCGGAGCACACCTGTTAGTTTTTAGCTATTCCAACAAATGAATCACCTGTTTACAACTGAGGGGTACAAGGGCTATTTATAGCCCCAAAAAGAAGCGAAAAACCTAAACTACCCCGGAGGCCACCGTCGGATTGATGGTAAGGAACGTCCTTCTCCTGATCAAACGTCTTGGATGCTTGACAGGTGGTCGCTAATTCCCGAGGCGCTCCTCGCGTGACCTGCACGTGATAAACAACTCTAGACTTTACCATGAGGAGGGCGATGAGGCCCGGGACATGCGTCGGAGGCGAAGTCCCGGGGGCCAAAAGGCGGCGCCCGGGGAGGCCCCAGAGGCCAGGTCCCTGGGCCAATGGCGGCGCCCGGGACGGCGCCGGAGGCCAAGTCCCGGGGGCCAAAAGGCGGCGCTCGGGGAGGCCCCACAGGCAATGTCCCCGGGCCAATGGCGGTGCCCGGGACGGCCCCAGAGGCCAGGTCCCGAGGGCCAAAAGGCGGCGCCCAAGGAGGCCCCGGGGGCCAGGTCCCCGGGCCAATGGCGCCGCCCGGGACTGTACCGGAGGCCAAGTCCCCGAGGCCAAAAGGCGGCGCCCGGGATGGCATCGGAGGCCAGGTCCCGTGGGCCAAAAGGCGGCGCCCGGGGAGGCCCCGGAGGCCAGGTCCCCGGGCCAATTGCGCCGCCCGGGACGGTACCAGAGGCCAAGTCCCCGGGGCCAATGGTGGCGCCCGGGATGGCATCGGAGGCCAAGTCCCGGGGGCCAAAAGGCGGCGCCCGGGGAGGCCCTGGAGGCCAAGTCCCCGGGCCAATGGCGGCTCCCGGGACGGCCCCGGAGGCCAGGTCTCGGGGGCCAAAAGGCGGCGCCTGGGGAGGCCCCGGAGGCCAGGTCCCCGGGCCAATGGCGGCGCCTGGGACGGCACCGGAGGCCACGTCCCGGGGGCCAAAAGGCGGCGCCCGGGGAGGCCCCGGAGGCCAGGTCCCCGGGCCAATGTGACGCAACTTACCTGGACTTAGTTTCGCGGAGATTTCCCCCAACACATGTCCATCCTATCAATATGGTTAGACCCTTCCTCACGGCATACTATGAGTGGCAAGGTGGAGATAACAAGAAATTTTGTTATGTTTCACTCACAATTCACCCCTGACCCTGCGGATCTCTCGCGAACCACAGTTGTGGCGGGCTATACCCCCACCCAAAAGCCTCTGACCATTACTGGGTCAGCGTGCAATCACATTCAGTGATATGTGTAGAGGCCGCACTTCGTGAAATTCATGCATCACTATCTATCTCATGCAGGGGTTGCATGTGCAATCCACATAATTACTTGTTCAGCCTGTCCCATTGTTTGATGAATTTTTGTAATAAAATTCATTAGAAAGTCTCATATGGCCAAATGAGCTAAAATAAAATATATATATATACTTGGGCTGTAAAAAAAATGATGATAAAAACCAGGACAAAAATTCCACTAGTGAAAAAAGTCAAAACTGGATTGGTCAACGCTTGGTCAAACATGGTCAACGCTGGTCAACGCCTGGTCAAACTTGGTCAATGTTGGTCAACGCTGGTCAAACGTGGTCAAACGTGATCAAACGTGTCAACAACCTGGTCAAACTGACATGCAGCCCGAGTTCGAATAGGATTTATATCTAACCTTTTCTTTTATTTAAATAAATAAAAATCTATCTCCTATTCAAATTCAAAAAAGGGGATAATATCTCTTTTTATCTTTTTGTTTATTTAAATAAGAAAATATATCTCCTATTCGAATTCAAATCCCCTAAATATCTCTGGTTGTTGGATGGTTGTAACCAACCTGGAGCCTCTATAAATAGAGAGGGGTTGTTATCCTTTAGAGAAGGAGCAGGTCGAGGTCGAAGGCAGGCTCAGAGGCAGGCACACACAGGTGCAAGGCAAGATAGGCGTACAGGTCCAGAAGCACACGTGCCAGAGGAGGACAGGTAGACGAACAGGTTCACAAAGGTGAACAGGATAAGAAGACCGGCGCAATGGGTGAGCCTTGCTCATATGCATAGCATGCATTATGCATCATACCAAATATGGAGGCCTCGTCCGTGGTGCTCGTGCTAGCCGTTCTAGCGCCGTTTTCAGCTTTCCCGAACGGGAGAAGATTGGTGATAACTTCCGATTTAGAAGCCCGATCGACCCCAAATTTTTATGGCGAACAGAGACGTACAGGTGCAACATGTCCTCCAAGTCTCAAGCCGATCGGAGATCCCTTAGATCGAAATTCGATCAGAAGAGAGGCTCTGTCCAGCGCCGTTGCAGCCCGCCTGAATGGGAGAAAATTGGCGATAACTTCTGATCCAGAAGCCCGATCGACCCCAAATTTTTATGACGAACAGAGACGTATAGTTACAACATGTCCTCCAAGTCTCAAGCCGATCAGAGATTTCTAAGATTGAAATTCGATCAGAAGAGGGGCTCTATCCAGCGCCATTTTCAGCTTGCCTGAACGGGAGAATATTGGTGATAACTTCCGATCTAGAAGCCCGATCGACCCCAAATTTTTATGACGAACAGATACGTACAGGTGTAACATGTCCTCCAAGTTTCAAGCCGATCGGAGATCTCTAAGATCAAAATTCGATGAGAAGAGAGACTCTGTCCAGCGTCGTTGCAGCTTGCCTGAATGGGAGAAGATTGGTGATAACTTCTGATCTAGAAGCCCGATCGACCCCAAATTTTTATGACGAACAGAGACGTACAGGTGCAACATGTCCTCCAACTCTCAAGCCGATCGGAGATCTCTAAGATCAAAATTCGATCAGGAGATAGGTCTGTCCAGAAGACATTTCAGCTTGTCTCACGGAGAAGATCGATGGTAACTTCTCATCCAGAAGCCCGATCGACCCCAAATGTTTATGAAGAACAGAGATGTACAGGTACAACCTGTCCTCCAAGTTTGAAGCCAATCAGAGATCTCTAAGGTTGAAATTCGATCAGGAGATAGCTCTGTCCAGAAGACGTTTCAGCTTGTCTCACGGGAGAAGATCGATAATAGCTTCTGATCCAGAAGCCCGATCGACCCCAAATTTTTTATGGCGAACAGTAGGCTCATGGTGAAGCAACTCCTCCAATTCTCACCTCGATCTAAAGTCAAGAAGATCTCCAGAAGACCAATGCAATCAAGTTCTGTCTCGCTGAATTTCCGCTTGATATATGAACATTGCATTGAAGATAGTTTCTGATCCGACGGTCCGATTGATCTCAAACTTTGATGATCAATGGAAGATCTATTCAGAAGACTATTCCTCCAAGTTTCAAGTGGATCAGAGGATCAAAAAGCATCCATCCAGTTGGTTGAAGAGATGCTAGTGCAGTCCAATAATGTCAGAAGTTGTCAAAACAATTGAAGCTATTGATGAATGTTCCGATGTGCTGCCTATCATGCCATATGTGTTTCCTGAAGCTAAGGAAGTCAAGGTGCTATCACAAGTCATTCCATCCACTTTTCCATGTCGTTGGGTACTGATGAGGCGAAGACGATATGCTTTTTGTCCGTGGCTGACGAAGCCGGACACCATTCATGCCGGGTACTGATGAGGCGAAGGCATTTACTTGTTCGCGACCGACGAGGCCGAACAACCCCCTGGCCGGGCACCGACGAGGCGAAGTCCATGTTTTGTGATAGTACCATAGACTAACGAGGCTCTGGATTTGCATATTTGCATGCATGAGCATATGCATTGCATTCATTTATCAAGGGCAAAAGTTATTTTGAAGCTTGAATAACACGATCATCAACACAGCTTAATCAGAGGTTTTCTGTGAACTCGTTTTGCAGATGTAATTAACTAGAAGCTTTTCAAAAGCCCTGAGGAACCATGAACCATGCAGTCTCCTGAAGTCAAGATGTATTTTTCTTAGCACAATGAGAGCTTGTAAATCCCAAAGGGACTTGTAATTTGTAAATTCTTTTCAGAATTACAAAGTACATTGTCTCCTAAGATTGTACATTATATGTTCTCTTATGTGTATACTTATGTATACTGGCACGCCCGCACCACGAAAAAGTGGGGCCAATTTCCCGGAAGAGAGATTTTCTCGGCGAAACAAAATGGCACGCCCAGTGGGACCTGGTTCTCCTCTCATCTTTGCTGTGCTCCGATGGTCGTCTGATTCGCTTCCATGACTCGTTTCCATATGCCCTATGTCTTTCATCCATCATGCATATGGCTGCTCGTCAATAGAGCGTCTGCATAGTAAATGTGATGATGCGTAATTTGATCAAGGAACCCCTTTTTGCAGGTGAGTCCTTCCTCAACAAACTTGCTCACACATATGAGGAAGTTCTGATGGTTCCGTTTGGGACATTGCCCCCGATGGCAATCTTCAAGTACAGGTACACAACATACTTCCATCAGACTCAAGAACCTGTAGAGTTCCGGGTGACGGAGTCAAAGAAAGCACATAAACGTGCCTCTGCTAAAGCGAAGAAGGAGCGCCGTGAGTTGATGGTAGAAGCACGCAATCTTCTGAAGAATGCTGTCATCACCGACATTCAAGGTGACGTTCAAGCTGCTCAACAGCTTCATCAGCAAGCCACCAACAGGCAGCACCATGCCACCTCTCTTCGTGTGGATGCTCCACTCATCAGTCCTGCACTGCCTACTCCAGGCGTGCAGCGCCCTGAGGTTGAGTTATTCAATGCACTGGAGAATGCCTCCTATACTCTACGGAGGCAGATGTCATTTGCCCGTCGTGCTTTCAATCCCAATAGGCTGCGTAATCTTAGAAGGAAGTACCGCAAGGTGAGTGCTTTGCAGGAACAACTTGGTGCCCGCATCGCCCGTGTTGCTATCCCTGAAGAGGATTGGTCGCTCGGTGCAAATGATCTCATTGACAGGACTTGTCGCTATCCCTACATAGTGACACTGCCCTATGACTTGTTCCCTGATGAATGGGCAAATAACAAGATCAAGGACTTGTTGAGGCTTGCCATCATGAGGGAATTCTGGAGGCGCCATTCAACCAAGCAAGCAAGAATGCCTGGTCCAACAGGTTCTTTCACCCCCGAGGTTAAAGTAACTGGTTGGGAGTCATGCTTCCACGTTTCTACGGAAGCTGGCCCATCCAATACCGATAACAAGTTCGCATTGTTGCCGAATGAAGTACCCGCTCCCGGTGCTGACGAAGTACAACAACAACTCCATCAACTACGAACCCAAATGAAGAGTCTGCAGGAGCGGTTGCGAGGTCGTAATATGTCTGATTTCTCCTCTCAGCTTAGAAGGAGTTCAAGGCATGACGCCTCAAGATGCCGTCCTCAACACATGTACCGGACTTGGGCGCCTCGTCAAAAGCCTTCATCTACATCGACTTATCGGCCTAGACAAGCACCACTTCCACCTCGTTGGAATCAGTGGTCTCATCGGCCAGAGCAACCACCACGTGTCCAGCAACAATGGCGTGTGCAGACTTTTCCACCTACATCCACTTCATCTTGGCAAGGTAGGGGCTCTTTGCAGGCACCCACTTCGCCTAGAAAGCAAGTCGACTTGCCATCTCAAGCAAGACGCACTTGGATGCCTCCTTCTCAGGCTCCTCCTCTTCTTCCAACACTACCTGGCCTGCCCAAGGCCCCTCATGTCCCTACATTCAATCAACGCAAGCGTGATCGGCGTAGGAGGAATTGTCAAATGTTGCACCAAGAGTTGGAGGTTCTTGTACTAAAAATGTACAAGTTCGTGTCCGGCCCGATGGCAGCATCCGTCCTGATGATGAGAATATCATGTTCCGCATCTCGCCGACACTGGAACAGAGTCAGAGGTATCACTACCTTCTTGACCGTTTAGCTCCAAAGCGGCATCGTGATCAACCAGTTGGAGATGTTTCAAGCCCAAGCAAGCAAAAAGAGAAGGTATCATCTCCATTAACCTTTGCAGGAACATCATCTCAGGGTGTAGGAGTTCCCAAGCGAAAACAATTCCGATCGGTCGTTGTTCCCTCCAAAGATGTGCAAATTATCATGAAGGAAGTACCACTAGAATTTGTGATGACTCTTCCCCAGGAGACTACAGAAGCTCTTGCACCAATGACTGAGGTGTCAAGTACTCAAGTCATTGGAGAAGATGCTATGGTTTGTGGGATGGTGACATCCCAACCTGAGGGTGATACTGACTCTGACTGGAGGCCTCCTCCTGTTACTCAAGAGTTTTCGTACCCTTCGGATGAGGAGATTGTCCCAAACCCCAAACCTATGGCATTCTTACCTTGCTTGAAAGGTGTCCGTTCTTGGTCCAAGTCCACCAAGGGGCAAGAAGATCAAGATGCATCAACAAAAGAAGCAATGGCAAAAGTTCCTTGTCTTCCTGTCACTTCCAGAAAAGATACTGACAAGGGGCAATCTTCTCGCCCTTATGTTGACATTGCGTCTCATCTTCTGGAGGATCCTGCTCAATTACAGGAAGTTGCAGCTCGACAAGGCATGGAGACTCGCTTGAGGACGATGGCACGTCAGAGAGCTTTAAGTTCTATGACTGAACCATCGCAAGACAATATTGAGTCGGATGCTGAAAGAGGGTCTTCTGACTCTGAGTCAACCTCTTTTTAGCAACTCCCTCACTCACCGCACTATTCTGATCTTGCCCCTTCCATCGCTTCTGATGAGGAACAATACCTTGGAATTGGTGTCAGTGATGACAACACTGCTCCAGTTAACATGGCTACAGGTCAAGGCGATGCAGGTGATGAAACCAATGCTAATGAGGAGCAAGGGGCAGATGCTAATCCTCCTACACTTGATCCTTCCGTATGGCGTGCTTTTGAAGAACGAGATCGTGAGTATAAGAAGATGTTTGGTGAATTGGGAGCGAAGTTTGATCAGTTGGTTGAAGCTTTGACTAATCCTGGTCATAGAGCAATACCATCAGATCCGCCCCAACCAATTATTGACCCTCAAATAGCAGAGTTGGAGGTTACTGCACAATCCTGCCCTGCAGATAGTGGTAGCAACACGCCGCAGCAATGGGTGCTCCACCTCTCTTTTCTATTCCCACCATGCCTGCGAATGCTACACCAACACCTGCTGCATTGAAGGATTGCCACAACTACATTGAAGACTTAATCAACCGAAGATTGAAGCAGATTACAGCTGAGAAAGCTCCTCAAACTCCTGAAACCGAGCTCGAGAAGCCTTATGAAGCATGGCATGATTTAGTGCCCTTCCCGTCTGGATGGCATCCACCTAAGTTCCGTCAATTTGATGGAACCGGCGATGCGAGGGAGCACTTAGCCTACTTTGAAGCAGCTTGTGGAGACACTGCCAACAAGCCCTCACTTCTTCTGAGGCAGTTCTCAGGGTCCTTGACCGGCTCTGCTTTCCATTGGTACAGTCGTCTTCCGATAGGGTCTATCCGCGATTGGATAGGCATGAAAAAACTTTTCAAGACACACTTCGTGACTATGCAAAAGGACATCTCAGCTTTGGAGTTGTCCCAAGTCAAGCAGAAGCGCAACGAGAAGATTGATGATTACTTGATCCGTTTCCGCGACAACTATGTGCCTCTTGCCAGGGAAATTGTAACATCCTGAGTTTTGGGGTGAAAAGTTTCTTTCTTAAAAGTCATGCATGCATATATCTCTTCTAGATCAACTAAATCAGCCTCAGCTTTATTCTGTTCTAGCCCTAAATCTCCAAAATCTATCCTGTGACCCCAAGTCAAGATCTGACTTGCCAGATTTGATCTATCAGTTAACCTAAACCTAAAAGTCCTCAGGAGCCAGATTGAATTCTAACCCTAACTCCCAGTATCTAAGTCCCTTTCTGTTTTCGAAGACAGGAAATCCAGATTTACCCTAAGTACCCCAGTTTCCAGATAATTGAGTTATCTTGATTTAACCCTATCCAGACTCAAGTATCCACTGGAATGTGTTCCTAGGTATATCCTCATCTAACTCCAAAAAGTTGGCAGCAAGATTTCATCATCTAGACTCTTATCGCAGATCAGTCCTTTTCCAGATTTTCCAGGAGCCTGAAAAGGCAAAATGTTGCAAATCACCTCCAAACTTTGATCTGATTCAGTGAATATCTCCCATTCACTATTCTAAACATTTTTCCCTTCTGGAAGAATTTCCAAATCCTGCCCTAAACCTAAGTTTCGACCCTCGCCGTTTTTGAAACCCTAATTACCCTGTTTTACCCTAAAGTCGTTTTCCCCACTTTTGTCGAAACCCTCCAGATCTTGCCCGATCTTGTCAAACTTTGGCTAGATGAGTTCCATTAATCTTATGCAACTCATTCTTGAAATCAGATTTCAGATCAGCCCTCCAGATCTCCAGATTTAAACTCAGATCCTTTTCCTATTCAAACTTTTCCTCGCAGATCAGTCCCTGGAACAAGTTTCAAAATTGCAAATCAGCCCGAGCCTTCTTTTCCAGTCCCTGTTCGACCAGTTGCGCACGACCAGAGAACCTCCTGTGCGCGACCTCGACCAGCTGCCGTGCTCACTCCGCCGTGGCAGTCGCCTGTGCCCCTGCAGCCATGCGTGCCCTCGCCGTTCGCCACCGTGGTAGCCACCTCAACCGCGCAATCGCTGCCAGTTTTCCCCGCGCACAGCGCGCGCGCTAGCTGCAGCAGCGCAGCACCACAGAGAACGCTCGACACGTCGCAGCCATGCTCGAGCTAGGTGTCTCCTCGCCGTTGCCTTCGTCGCCTGCACCTGCACCGTCCAGCTGCAAAGCTGCAACGCCGCGCCGTCAGTCGCCTCGCCATCACCACCCCGTCCCGTCACTTCAAAGTCACCTCGTGGCAGCAACACTCCAAATTGTCGGCCCTTTTGCCTCGCCCGTTGATACCACCTAGAACGGGGCCTCGCAAGAGGACGAGGTCACAGTAGAAGGCGAGTATGTCGTTCTCTCCCAAGGGACTAGAGAGAAAAATATGCCTAACTAAATTTAAATCTGAAATGCAGAGGGAAGAAAATAGTCCAGCTCAATCTGCCTAATGCTGGATTCAGATTTCAAGTATTTCATTACTTCGGAACACGTCAACAGATAAACAGTAATTCAGAGTCAGTTCTCATTCATCTATGCAGTCACAACAGTTACCAAAATGCAACACAAGCAGTTCAAGGGGAGAAGCAGCAAAGTAGACAGTAAGTCAAAATCAAGCTCAAGCTGCGACTCAAATGCACTCAGTTCTTATTCCTATCAACTATTACAGTCCAACATCAGCAGAAACACAAACAGAATTCTTAATTGAAGACGAACAAACATGAACAGAGAGATCACCAAGGTCTACAACTCAGAGCAATTGACACACAACTGAATTGGAATTTACTCAAATGCCAAAATGCTCATTCACGATTAAACCCTGTTCTCATACAAGCATCACATAGTCACAAGCATCAGAGGAAAACAATAAGAGGGAAGAGAGGAGGATGAGAAGGTAAGATGTCACTGAAATGGTTGTCGAGGGAGAAGAGGATCGCCGGAGTCGATGAAGCCGTGGCCGTAGTCGCTGTGGTGGCGCTGTCGAAGTCGCGTGGCCGAGGTTGGTGAAGAAGCCGAAGACAGCAGACCTGCGACGGAGAAGATGATGTGGAGGCACGGCTCGAGGCCGGATCGGGCCGATGAGCGGCGCTGGATGGCGCAAGGACGGCGCGAGGACGAGCGCCGGCTTGGGCAGCGTCGGCTCGGGCCGATGGGGCGCGGCTCGGTGGCGGCGGCTGATCCCGGCGGCGCGGCTGGAGTGAAGATCGGCCAGATCTGGGCCGAGGATGGCCGGATCCGGAGCAGGCCCGGTGGCGGGGTGGCGCGAGGAAGACGGCCCGGCGAGGAACAGCGACAGGAGGAGAAGATCCGGCGCCTGGCGGGATGTGTGGACGGCTGTGGTGGAGCAGATCGGCGGCGGCGGCGTGTGGCGGCGACGCGGGATGGAGGGACGCCGTCGGCGTGCGGCCCGGCCGCCGGCGGCGAGGTGGAGGGAGGTGTGGAGATGGGGGTTTGAAGAAGAAGAAGAAGAAGCAAAAAAAACAAAACCGGGCTCAAGTTTCCTCTGATGGCCGGCGGCTGGGTAAAAGGGAATTTGGCACTTTTACACTTAGGTCCCTGGATTTATCAGAAATTGCAGAATAGACCTGGTGGCTAGGGTTTGGGATTCCAGGCCCCCGGAGACTCCGATTTCGGTGCGGTCAGCTCCTATGCGACCGCGGGAACGCGCACTTCCATCCGGAATCGACCGATGGTCAGAAAAAGTCGATGAGGCGCGACCGCTAGCCAGAAATCCATCCGATTCGCGCCGACCTGCGATAAAAATTGGAAAAACAAGTAATCCGGTCGATTTGGCGACAAATCTGGAATAATCTAGACATATGCCGAGGTTAATGACTGATATATGCAAAACCATGGGGAAAATGTACACAAAAAATGAGGTAAATCGAGTAAATATCACCCGTGCCTATATAAAGCCTTCTGTAGCCGTTGCATCTTCACCCAGCGCCAGAAACCACCTAAGCTCGCAGCTCCGCGGTGAAATCTTCTTCCCCGGCGAGCCATTTTCGGAGCTCTCGGTGCCAGCCTCACCCGTTGCTCCCCTCAGCAATCCAAGCCTCCCAGTAAGTTTCCCATCCCCTCTTGAGTGTATCTAAGCTTGGAATCGAGTTCTCTTGCCTTCTGTCGCCGGTGATCGCCGGTTTCCCCAAAAACCACCGGCGAGCAATTAATCCCTAACTAAACCAAATTAGCTCTCGAGCCTATGACCAAACATGATCAGTGGACTGTGTGGAACACATCTAACCAACCAGAATCACCAATTTTGCTAAAACTTGGAAAACCCCAAATTTACACCGTGCATGCAAACTGGGACTCGCCGTCAAGCTTCTGTGGTGATTTTCCAGTTAAATTGACTTCACACCTAGCTTTGTTATGCCCCAGAGACCCTCCTCAAGCAAGGACTCGAGTTCAATTGCCCTAGAACAGAAATACCCAAATCAGGATTGAGTTCATCTTTCCTCCAGCCAATATCTTCTAAATTCAGCCACTCCAGCTCAAACCACCTTGCCATCTAGATGTTTTGGACCATTTTGAGCAACTTTGTCTTCTACCACGACCCCTAATTCGGCCTAGAACAGGAGTTATGGCTATGCCCTAGTTGCTGCACTGTTGTGCTGCAGGTACTCCAGGCCAGTCAACTTCTTCGCTGGTTTTCATCATTTTCCAGCCATTTTCAGCCTTGGATTCTGTTGAATGATTTGTTCCTGTTATCAATGCCTATCTCCCAGACAAAGTGGTGCATCATTTGGAGCTCTAGATCAAAAGATATGGCAAGCCCTAGTTTCTGGCCATGTCAAGATCAATGCCAGAGCATGTCAGCCAGTGGCATTAGCTCTTTTCACCTCTTTTCAGTTGTGTAAACTGGAAATAACCTTGTCCCTTAGACTTGTGGAGTTGTGCTCTACATTTTATTCTACTGCCACAAGTTGAGATAACCCCTCTATCATTCATCGACCCTATGTCGATGCCTTGAACCGAATGTCGACCTAAAGACGTTCGCTCTTTTTGAGCGAACCAGTCGCAACCTTGATATCATTCTGATATTATGAGACATTTGGAACCTTGTACACCTTTGACAGCTAATCTTAACATTGGTTTCCTTAACTTAACCCTAATCAGCCTCTAAACCCAATCATCTCAGAATCATCAAGACTTCATCTTTGCATCAATGCATATAGTATAAAAATGTATTGAAAAGATTGTGATTATTGGTTATTTGTTTGATTGGAGAGCAGATCAAGAGCCCCAATTCGAGGACTTCACTGTTGACCCGACATCAACTGCTGTATTTTACAACGCGGAAGGCAAGCCATATTCTTGGTCATCTCGAACCTATATTTTAAGAGTTGCTATAACATAACCTTGAATATAGATAATATTGCATGAGAAAGGTTAGAAATGGTTGATTTATGAATTGGCAGTACTGGACTGGTTATCTGTGAAATGTGAAATAAACAAGTTTTGGGCCATGAACTATTATATATATTTATATACTTATATTCATGAAATAAAACCCCTAGCCGTGACCAGGAAATGGTATGGAATGGTGGTAGCACTGGAGGTGCTAGACTGCAAAGGATGTGCAGGCACTGAAGGTGCAGGGTTGTGGATGGTCTGGTCACTGGCATATAAGGACTAGAACCTTGTGTTGTGCGTCTAGTGGCATGAACAACGTGCTAACCGCAAGTCTGGTATGGGACAGGCCTGAACAAGTACTTATATGAATCGTACATGAAACCCCTGCATGAGATGGACAGTAATACACTAAACTCACGGGGTTCAGCTCCTCCACGTATCACTGAATGTGATTTGATCAAGCACGTTGACCCAGTAATGGGAAGAGGCTTATGGGTGGGGGTATAGCCCGCCACAACTGCGGTTTGTGTGAAGAAAACTGCAGGGTCAGGGGTGAATTGTAAGTGAAACATAACAAAAGTTCCTGTTATCTCCACCTTGCCGCTCACAGTATGAAGTGAGTCAGGGGTCCAATCATTCTGATAGGATGGGCTTGAAAGTGGAATATCTTGCGGGTAAATTGGTACCTCTCTGCAGAGTTAAAAATGTATTCGAATACTTCGTGCTCCCGAGTTTTAGGAGTCTGCTGCAGTGGATTAAATCCACGGGGTGTGACACATGTATTATTTTCTAAATAAAATATATTAAATCAAGATTACCCAAATGACATGTGTTGTCATGATAAGGAGTGCTGCCGTGGGCGGTCATGTGTTGACGTGTCGCTGTAGTGCTATAATTTAGTGAACATGAATGACGATATTATATTATAGAAAGGTGCTGCCATGAGTTGAGCCAGGAAAGAGAAAGATTATTTTACAAACATCCATAATTCTTGACTAGTCTAGGTTCATATCATCTCTACTATATGTATCTACTCTTACTTATGACTTGCTGAGTACGTAAGTGCTCACTCTTGCAACCCACAATTCAGTAGATGGAGCGTTCTACAACCAAGACGAAGGCATGGAGTACTTCGTGGATCCAGAAGGAGGAGCGTCAGTCCCGTCATTTCCCTGATGTGTGTTGTTCTGCCGTCCACTTCTCTTTGTGGGTGGGTCACCTACCTTCTGCTGTGTAGATGTTATTTTTCTAAACCATGAATGCCGTGAAGGCATTGTAATCTCCTTATGTAATATTAAGGCCAGCAGGCCACACTGCTTAAATATTTTGTAAGTGACTCTGTGCATTGTGATATACTCCTGTGCTTGACTTATCCTGGGAAGTCAAGGGTATGTGTATGCTATGCATATATGGGACTAGCTGCAGCGAGCTAGGTCTCTACAGGAGTAGTCGTAGTCCCAGTTTCGGGGCGCGACAGAAATGCATCAAGAGGAGGCCATTCGCATGTGCGTCCATGGGATGCAACAGCATTGGTCCATAGAAGTTTCAAGGCGTGAGCCCAAGACCTTCAGCACTTTGGGCACAGTGGTAGCAGCAACCAAATTGGAGTTTGAGAAGTCTCCTCAAATCATGGAGCTGTACAAGAATGCTGGTCATGCTGATAATGCAAGAAGATTCAATTCAGCAACCAAGCCTCCCAACACCGGAGTCAAGACCAAGGCACCGGCTGAATCCCACAATGCTGTGCATGCACCAGCTGCACATTACAATGTTCCAATGCTGGGATCAAGACGTGAACCTACACCAAGACCGCAACGCTCGGCTGTTCAACGTCCAACTGTCCAAGAGAAGTTGAAGAAGCAATATATCTTTCGCCGAGAGTTAGTAAAGACGTTCTTTGATCAACTGATGGCGCAACAAGCTTTGAATCTTCCCGAGCCAAGAAGACTTGATCAAGTCGAGATGATAGACAATCCTTTGTATTGCCCGTACCATAGGTACGTTGGGCATACAATTGAAGATTGTTTTGCCTTCAAGGAGTGGCTCCAAAGAGCGATTGATGAGAAGCGGCTTGCTTTAGAGCCCCAGGCTATCAATCCCGATTATCGTATTGCAAACTTTACAACAGTTTGTGAAGGTCCTTCATCCATGCAAGCAGATAATGAAGACGGACACTTGTGGTTGCCACTTGAGCAAGTGGAGCACCAGCTAGCCAATTATTGGCCGGTTTCAACTACTTCCAAGCAGGGAGGAAGACCGTGGGAGACGATGGAGCGAAGACGCCCACGATATAAACTCCAAAACCACATTCAGGATCATGCTACTTCCATCTCAATGATCAAGTCACAAGCAAGACAGAGGCAATCTGATCCAAGCCGTCGACGCATGCCACCAAGATTTGTCCCTTTGTCAGAAGGAGACAAACCTTTTCCTCGACCAAACCGCGCTCTTCCTACTTTGGCACAGTTCTTGCCTAAAGACTGGGGGCAACCCTCTGCACCAGTAGAGGCAAGTAATGCTGAAATACCTTCACCTTCTTTAAACATTGCCTCGTCCAATGTGATTCTTGCAGGTTACAACTCCAATACATTTGACTCAGAGGAGATATTTACGGCGCAAGAACGTGAAGTACTTCGTACTGACGTTTTACCTACAGAAGTTCAAGTTGAAGAGGTCAACATGAACCTGCGAGGAGGCAAGGCCTGTCCTGAACCTCTCAAATCTCGGCTGTACAGAGAAGAAAAAGAGAAGGCCTTACTCAACAAGGCTGCCAATAATGTACCAAGTGGTGCTCCAGATGCCCGTGCTGCTGAAGAAGAGAAGCAAGCGCAACAGGCAATTGATTATAATATCATTGCACATCTGAAGCGCATTCCTGCACTCTTGAGTGTGTATGATGCTTTAATATTGGTGCCCGATCTTCGGCAAGCCCTTATTAAAGCACTACAAGCTCCTGAGTTGTACGAAGTGGCAATGGCAAAGCATCGTCTTCTCTGCAACGCCGCCAGCATAAATGAGATCACCTTTTCTGATGAAGACAAGGTCATAGAGAATGGCGATCACAACCGCCCTCTCTACATACAAGGGAACATCGGGAGTGCCTACCTCCGACGAGTCTTGGTTGATCCCGGCTCCTCAGTAAATATTCTTCCAATTCGAAGTTTAACTCGTGCAGGTTTCTCATTTGAAGACTTGGAGCCCACAGATGTAATGATATGTGGCTTTGATAATCAAGGAAGGGCGGCCATGGGGGCAATTACTTTGAAGCTCCAAATGTCCACTTTTAGTTTCAAAGTGCGGTTCTTTGTCATTGAAGTAAATACCTCCTACTCCGCGCTGTTAGGGAGACCCTGGATACACAAGTATCGGGTAGTTCCGTCAACTCTTCATCAATGCCTCAAGTTCATAGACGGCAATGGAGATCAGCAGAGGATAGTTGCCAACAACAATCAATATACCTTCCAAGAGTCGCATCTCGCAGATGCGAAATATTATTTTCCAAGTGAAACTCCTGGGAGGCAGCAAGGAAAAGCAACGCCAGCTGTAGATGCACTGATCGCGCCAAGTTCACAAGAGAATTTCCTCATGCACCATCTCTACCTGCCAGGAAGAGGGAGTTTACAAAGCGTGTCTATAGGAGTAGGGATTCTAGTTGCGAAAAATCATTCGCAGCTGTCCCTTACTTATATGGTCCTTCAGCCCCTACATCAACCCCATAGAAGCAAAACTCTTCTACTCCATTATTGTTGAAAGCGGGAGCTGCTTCTTCTTCTTCTGCACCTACGTTGTTAAGGTCAAAAATGGAAGCATCTCCAATGCTCCTTACCTCAGGCTTAAAGGAAGCCAACTCGGCTCCTACTTCTTCACCCTCCATTTCTTCGACTAACAAAAATATTGCAGGTGCTCAAGCAAATTGCAAGACAATTGCGGGCCAGGATGAGTCCTTATCTCCTTTCATCTTTGATGCATGTGGAAAACCAGGAGCACAAACGGTTTTCATGCAAAAGCGAGGACTTGTCAAAAGAAGAATAAAGCAGTTCGAAAAGGCAGCGACAAGTGCAACTTTTAGGCAGCCTCCAGCGCGCCATACATCTGTGACAACACCATTGGAAGTTTGGCATGTTCCAGACCCACATGATTGTACTTCACCCACTATCTTCTACAAAGTTCCAAAGAAACAGGAATACGATCCTATTATTGAACAGCCCAGTCTTTCGACTGACATTGAAGTAGCTTTAATCGCCATGAAGGCTGAGCCCCGAATAGCCAATCTACTCAAAAGGGCTGGAGTCAAGCTAGAAAGAAATCAAAGGTTGCCACCTCCGCCGGCAATTTGTGAAGAATGGTGGGAGCAATCAGAAAAGCTCATCCGGAAGGGGCACAAGTCTCATGAACTCCGCCGGAAGTATGGCTTGGGATATGTCAGCCCTGATGATGAAGATGATGAAGCTGATGATGCACAAAGAGTTACATGTCATACCATAGTGACTGGCATTAGCCCACAAAGGTATAATGAATTTGAATTTTCAGGTTCCAATGAAGACGATTGGACTCTTCATCAACCTCGGTCCTTTGGAGTTGCTGCAAGTCAAAGTCATTGGGATGGAGGTGAGCAGCATCTCCTAGCCAGGATGCATGAAGCAATGCCTTCTGAACATGGAGAAGTGCTAGATGCTGCACCTGCACCTCAACAACTTGAAGATGGAGGACAACTCACTGTTGATGAGGTCATAAAGATCAACTTGGGAAGTGAGGAGGATCCGCGCCCCACCTTTATTAGCACAACCCTCACACTTGAAGAGCGCAAAAGTTACCGAAACTTCTTAATTGAGTACAAGGATTGTTTCGCTTGGTCTTATAAAGAGATGCCGGGGCTTGACCCTTGTGTCTCTACTCATAAGTTGGCGATTGATCCACAATTTCGCCCTGTGAAGCAACATCCGCGACATTTCCGCCCAGAGTTACAGGAGCAAATTGTTGCTGAGGTGGATAAGCTAATCATAGCTGGCTTCATCAAGGAGGTGCAATACCCGCGTTGGCTGGCCAACATTGTCCCAGTGCGAAAGAAGAATGGTCAGGTACGTGTTTGTGTTGATTTCAGGGATTTGAACGGAGCTTGTCCAAAGGATGATTTCCCCTTGCCTATCACGGAGATCATCATTGATGCCACTACGGGCTATGGTGCTCTCTCCTTCATGGACGGATCATCAGGCTACAACCAGATCAAGATGGACGAACATGACGCCATTGACACTGCCTTTCGTACGCCTAAAGGGAATTTCTATTATACAGTCATGCCCTTTGGATTGAAGAATACTGGTGCTACTTATCAGCGAGCCATGACATTCATCTTTGATGAATTAATTCATCATTTGATAGAATGTTATGTTGATGATTTACTGGTGAAAACTCGGAGGCGTGAACATCATCAAGAAGATCTCCGCATTGTCTTTGAAAGGCTGCGTAAGCATCAACTGAAGATGAATCCTCTCAAGTGTGCATTTGCTGTTCAATCTGGCGTTTTCCTGGGATTTATTGTGCGTCAGGGCGGCATTGAGATTGACCCAAAGAAGATCAAGGCGATTATGCAGATGCCCCCGCCAAGGAACCTGAAGGAGTTGAAGTCACTTCAAGACCAACTTGCCTATATACGGCATTTTATTTCTAACCTTTCAGGTCGCATCCAACCCTTCACCAGGTTGATGAAGAAAGGAGTGGAATTCGAGTGGGATGAGATGTGTGAAGATGCTTTCAACAGCATTAAAGAATACTTGCTCAACCCGCCAGTTCTATCAGCACCAATCAAAGGACGGCCTCTCATCCTTTATGTAGCAGCGCAGCCTAACTCATTAGGAGCACTTCTTGCCCAGCATGATGATGAAGGAAAGGAGGTGGCGTGCTATTATTTAAGCCGCACCATGGCAGGTGCTGAACACAATTATTCACCCATTGAAAAGCTGTGTTTGGCCCTTATTTTTGCTTTGAAGAAGCTACGACATTATATGTTGTCACATCAGATCCAACTCATCGCAAGAGCGGATCCAGTGAAATACATATTGAGTCAGCCGGTTCTCATGGGCCGACTCGGTAAATGGGCTTTACTTATGATGGAATATGATATCACTTATGTCCCGCAGAAGGCAGTTAAGGGTCAAGCCTTAGCTGAATTTCTCGCAGCACATCCTGTGCCGGATGATTCTCCGTTGGTCATTGACTTGCCTGATGAAGAAGTCTTCACCTCCAACACGAAGGAATGGGAGTTGTACTTTGATGGTGCCTCCCGAGCTGAACTAGACCCTGATGGTATGCCAAGAAGGCGAGCCGGAGTAGGTCTCGTGTTCAAGACACCAGAAGGCGGGATGATACATCACTCTTTTTCTCTCTTGAAGGAAGAATGTTCAAATAATGAAGCTGAGCATAAGGCACTCATTTTCGGCTTATTATTGGCACTTTCTATGGATATTCGTTGCCTCCATACATTCGGTGATTCCCAGCTTATTGTGCGCCAAGTCAATGGCATTTATGAAGTATGGAAGCCTGAATTAATGCCATACCATGAAGCAGCACAAAGACTCATGAAGAAATTTGAGCATATTGAGATTTCTCATGTACCTCGAAGTCAAAATGCATCAGCAGATGCTTTGGCAAAACTTGCTGCAGCACTTGCTCTTCCAGATGGGAAATCCACGCAAGTTATCATTGAAGAAAGGTGGTTGCTTCCTACAGTTTTGGAGCTCATCTCAGAAGAAGTTGAAGTTGATATTGTTGTCACTTCTGATGTTGATGAGGAAGACTGGCGCAAACCCTTCCTTGATTATTTCAATCATGGTACCCTACCAGATGACCCTGTGAAGAGACGCCAGCTACAACGGCGACTCCCAACGTACACCTACAAAGTGGGGGTTCTATACCGGCGGTCTTTTAATCAAATGCTTCTTCAATGTCTTTCCCGAAGAGAAGCTGATAAAGTTCTATAGGAAATTCACCACGGAGTCTGTGGTGGCCATCAAAGTGGACCAAAAATGTATCACAGCATTAAGCTTGCTGGTTACTATTGGCCTAGTATTATGGCTGATTGTCTTAAAGTGGCTAAGTCTTGCCATGATTGTCAAACACATGGTGATATCAAGCATCGACCACCGGTTCCACTTCATCCCACTGTCCCTTCATGGCTGTTTGACGCCTGGGGCATTGATATCATTGGTCCTATTGAGCCTCCTTCATCCAGGGGACATCGTTTCATTTTGGCAGCAACTGATTACTTCTCCAGGTGGGCCGAAGCAACCCCATTACGAGAAGTGAAGTCTGACAACATCATCAATTTTTTGGAACGCAACATCCTTTACCGCTTCGGGATACCTCATCGCATCATCTCCGACAATGGAAAAGCTTTCAAGTCGCAGAAGATCTTTAATTTTGCAGCAAAGTACAAGATCCAGTGGAATTATTCTACAGGATATTATCCTCAAGCCAATGGATTGATTGAAGCCTTCAACAAGACATTGGGCAAGATCTTGAAGAAGACAGTCGGAAGATACCGAAGAGACTGGCATGATCGTCTTTTCGAAGCATTATGGGCTTATCGTGTAATGGTGCGCACTCCAACACAGGCAACGCCCTATTCCTTAGTGTTTGGGAGTGAAGCCGTGTTGCCATTAGAGGTTGAGATTCCCTCATTAAGAATCGCTCTTCAAGAAGAACTCACGCATGACGAACAGATTCAGCTTCGTTTTCAAGAGCTGGATACCTTGGAGGAAAATCGTCTTCATGCACTTCAAGACATTGAGTTGTACCGTCAAAATATGGTACGAGCATATGACAAACTTGTCAAACCGCGTGTTTTCAAGAAAGGCGAACTTGTGCTTGTTCTTCGATGCCCCATTGTGGTCACAAGCAAAGTTAAAGGGAAGTTCGAGCCTAAGTGTGAAGGACCCTACATCATCGAGCCGGTATACGATGGAGGTGCGTACCAACTCATTGATCAACAGGGGAACCACCCAATGCCTCCCATCAATGGCAGGTTCCTGAAGAAGTACTTTGTATGATTGTGTCTTTGGCATGATCTCCTCACCCCTTCTCTTTCTTTCACCCCTTTGCTTTTTTATTAAGTTCTTTTTTGTGTTAATTTTTTTTTCTTTTTCTCTCTTCCTCTTCAAAAAAAAAAACTTTTAAAAAAAAAGTTTTCTTTTACGGGTGGCAATACCCAACAATGAAAGGCTTTCTTAGCTTTCGCCAAGTCAATCACCCCTGGTTTTGCGGCTGAAGGATTCATGTACTGAGAAAAGAATGAATCAGCTTGACTTTATTGGCAATGGAATGACCTCCACACAAAGCACATGTAATTGTGAAGTATGTGTAACCAAGGGCAGTGGGATGCTAATTCATGTCCTATCTGAAGCAACCAGTTCACCATGTACTTTGCTATCCAATGCCTCTCTTCAGATCCATGGAGACATCAAGCCCCTGGAGAAACTATAAGATGAAGAGCAGGAAAGGGCTACTTGACTTGGCACAAGTCGTAGTTCAATGTGCAGCCACTTGCCACTCCTGTGAGGCATTAACAAGGGTCCTTTTAAAAAAATCAAGCCTGCGAGGATTATTTAGTCACTACAAGATGTGGATTGGCTAATTTTGAAGTCTCAAAGCAAAGAAGCATCAATCAAAGTCTCAAAGTAAAGAAGCAACCCTCAATGGGCAATCCTTAAAGAAGCTTCCAAGAAAATCTCAAGGAGTACCTTCAAGAAATCCTCCAATAAAGCAATGAAGAAAGCCATCCACCATCCTCGGCAAAAGTAAGGCAAAATTCCAAGAATCCTTTCACCCACAAACCTTCCAGTTATTCAAGTTAAACCAGCCGTACCTATGACTCCCTATTCGATGAAGTCAGTGCAAGGTGTGTGAAGTTTTGGTGATCTCTAGCAAAAGAGAAAGACTTGAAGAGGTTCCTACTACCTTTGGTGACTTTTACTGAAGCATTATGCTACATACACATCATCACGAGTGAATGAAGTTGTAAATGAAGCTCATCATGGACATTCGATGTCTTCAGAACAATGAATCCTTCAGAGGCTCCATCTCAGGATGATATTCATGGCCTGATGTTTAAAGAAAAGCCGATATTTCAAAATAAAATCTCTTTTGGGAAGGTTTTGCCCCAATATTTTAAAGAAAGATGTCTCTTTGCCTTTCTTTAATATTCTATTTCAAAATCAAAATCATTTATTGTGGGAGGGTTTTCTCCAAAGTTTTAAAGAAAGATGTTTTTTTTCTTTCTTTCTTTCTTTGTTGATTTTTTTTTTGGAAGGTTTTGCCTCGACGTTCCAAAGAAAGATGTTTCTTTCCTTTCTTTGATGCTCTTTTAATAGGAAGGTGTTACCCCAATATTCTAAAGAAAGATGTGTTATTCCTTTCTTTAACCCTTTCTATGGGAGGGTTTTACCCCAATATTCCAAACAAAGATGTTTCTTTCCTTTCTTGGATTTTCTTTTAATGGGAAGGTGTTACCCCAATATTCCAAAGAAAGATGTTTCTTTCCTTTCTTGGATGGTTCTTCCCACCATTTTCAAAGAAAGATGTTTCTTTCCTTTCTTTGATATTCTTTTAATGGGAAGGTGTTACCCCAATATTCTAAAGAAAGATGCATTATTCCTTTCTTTAACCCTTTCTATGGGAGGGTTTTACCCCAATATTCCAAAGAAAGATGTTTCTTTCCTTTCTTGGATGTTCTTTTAATGGGAAGGTGTTACCCCAATATTCCAAAGAAAGATGTTTCTTTCCTTTCTTGGATGTTCTTTTCATGGGAAGGTGTTACCCCAATATTTCAAAGAAAGATGTTTATTTCCTTTCTTTGATATTCTTTTAATGGGAAGGTGTTACCCCAATACTTCAAAGAAAGATGTTTATTTCCTTTCTTTGATGTTCGTTTAATGGGAAGATGTTACTCCAATATTCCAAAGAAAGATGTTTATTTCCTTTCTTTGATGTTCTTTTAACGGAAAGGTGTTATCCCAATATTCCAAAGAAAGATGTTTATTTCCTTTCTTTGATGTTCTTTTAATGGGAAGGTGTTGCCCCAATATTCCAAAGGAAGATGTGTTATTCCTTTCTTTAGCCCTTTCTATGGGAAGATTTTACCCCAAATCTTCAAAGAAAGATGTTGTTTTTCCTTTCTTTGATATGCAGGTTAATATTGCCAAAGCTCGATCTGAAGTGACCAAACAAAGTTTGTAATATCATCATTGATGGGAGCAGTGAAGCGTGCCAGTGCAGTTCATGTGGATCTGTGAAACCCTTCAAGTCCACTAGTTGGCTTCGTGGTGGCAAAATGAACGCAGTGAAGTTGATAAAAGGCCTTAGGTTGTGGCATGATTATTCGCCATAACTTAGGAAGATGAGAGCAGTGAAACGTGCCAGTGTGGTTCACGTGGATCTGTGAAACCCTTCAACTCTACTAATTGGCTCCGTAGTTGTTAGACGGATGCAGTAAAGTTGATAAAACACCTTAAGTTGTGGCATGATCCTTCGCCATGATTTAGGAAGACTAATGACAGTGGACCATTTACGATAGAACTGTCAATCCCCCTCGCTGGTTGGCTTTGTGATAGCTAAAAGGATGCAGAAGAATTGCAAGGCTTTAATTGTCACATAGCTTTCACCTCTGGCTATCCTCGAGAAAAGTTCTTCTACAATTCTTTGGTCACACCAAGCAGCATCAGCGACCACGGTTTCTTCGATCGCCTCATCTTCGACCAAAGCATCTGTAATTTAATTACATGCCGATTTCGTTGCTCGACGCTAGTTTCAAGTGTCGCAACTTAGAAATAATAGTCGGTTTCGCCAAGTTAAGTTTGAGCTGCTTCGCGCACGAACTCAACTCGGCGAGGGGCATTTGTTTAATGAATTTTTGTAATAAAATTCATTAGAAAAGTCTCATATGGCCAAATGAGCTAAAATAAAATATATATACTTGGGCTGTAAAAAAAATGATGATAAAAACCAGGACAAAAATTCCACTGGTCAAAAAAAATGATCAAAACTGGATTGGTCAAACATGGTCAACACTGGTCAACGCCTGGTCAAACATGGTCAACGCTTGGTCAAACCTGGTCAACGCTGGTCAACTCCTGGTCAAACTTGGTCAATGTTGATCAACGCTGGTCAAACGTGGTCAAACGTGATCAAACGTGTCAACAACCTGGTCAAACTGACATGCAGCCCGAGTTCGAATAGGATTTATATCTAACATTTTCTTTTATTTAAATAAATAAAAATCTATCTCCTCTTCAAATTCAAAAAAGGGGATAATATCTCTTTTTATCTTTTTGTTTATTTAAATAAGAAAATATATCTCCTATTCGAATTCAAATCCCCTAAATATCTCTAGTTGTTGGATGGTTGCAACCAACCTGGAGCCTCTATAAATAGAGAGGGGGTGTTATCCTTTAGAGAAGGAGCAGGTCTAGGTCCAAGGCAGGCTCAGAGGCAGGCACACGCAGGCGCAAGGCAAGATAGGCGTACAGGTCCAGAAGCACACGTGCCAGAGGAGGACAGGTAGACGAACAGGTTCACAAAGGCGAACAGGATAAGAAGACCGGCGCAATGGGTGAGCCTTGCTCATATGCATAGCATGCATTATGCATCATACCAAACATGGAGGCCTCGTCCGTGTTGCTCGTGCTAGCCGTTCCAGCGCCGTTTTCAGCTTGCCTGAACGGGAGAAGATTGATGATAACTTCCGATCTAGAAGCCCGATCGACCCCAAATTTTTATGACGAACAGAGACGTACAGGTGCAACATGTCCTCCAAGTCTCAAGCCGATCGGAGATCTCTAAGATCGAAATTCGATCAGAAGAGAGGCTCCGTCCAGCGCCATTGCAGCTTGCCTGAACGGGAGAAGATTGGTGATAACTTCTGATCTAGAAGCCCGATCGACCCCAAATTTTTATGACGAATAGAGACGTACAGGTGCAACATGTCCTCCAAGTCTCAAGCTGATCGGAGATCTCTAAGATCGAAATTCGATCAGGAGATAGCTTTGTCCAGAAGACATTTCAGCTTGTCTCACGGAGAAGATCAATGATAACTTCCACTACTACAGAATTCATCATCACAGTCGGGTCAAAACAGACATCACAGACGGTTCTTACCCGTCAGTAATATTCGAGTCAGTGATAACCATGTACTATCACAGACGGTTTTTGATGTTTTCAACCGTCTGTGATATATCCATTCACAGACTGATATAAGGTCAGAACCGTCTGTGATACTCATATTTCACAGACAGTTATAAGGTCAGAACCGTCTGTGATAGTCACACTATCACAGACGGTTCTGTTCTCAGAACCGTCTGTGATATTTGAGTATACACAGACGGTTTTGACATCAGAACCATCTGTGATACTTGTACTATCACAGACGGGTGTGAGAACAGAACTGTCTGTGATACTTTAGTATATACAGACGATTTTAACATCAGAACCGTCTGTGTTAGTATGAGTATCACAGACGGCTTTGATGTCAGAACCGTCTGTGATATTTGAGTATACACAGACGGTTTTGACATCAGAACCATCTGTGATACTTGTACTATCACAGACGGGTGTGAGAACAGAACCGTCTGTGATACTTTAGTATATACAGACGGTTTTGACATCAGAACCGTCTGTGTTAGTATGAGTATCACAGACGGCTTTGATGTTATAACAGACTATGATACTCATAATTCACAGACGGCTTTGATCTCAGAACCGTCTGTGATACTCATATTATTACCGACGGCTTGGAGGTTAAACCAATCTGCGATATCAGCGACTGTGTTAATATTGAAACCGTCTGTGATAGTGTTATTATCTCAGAACCGTCTGTGATAGTCTGATATCACAGGCGGATCTGAGGTCAAAACCATCTGCGATGTGTTATTATCTGTGACTGTTATAATCTCAGACGGTTTGTAAGATCAAAACCGTCTGTGCATGCACAGACGGTTTTGATCTTACAAACCGTCTGAGATTATAACATTCACAGATGTCCTCTGTACAAATTGCATTTTCATATATACAGTTCATGAATTTCATACATGCATAGTACTCAAATATATACAGTCTCATGCATATATATTTGTACAATTGAACTCAGAATTATATTTGTACAGTACTCAAATATATACAGTTTCATATGCACATGCAGTACTCAAATATATTTGCACCCCTCTCTGTATAGCATTTCATATATACAGCACAGAACTCAGAAATATGTACAATTGAACAAATAAATGTAATCGACAATTAAAGTGTGTTAGATGTACAAATAAATGTAAGGCCGCACTAATACGAACCTTGCGGGTCCCTAAACTTCCCCTTGGGTGATATGACCTCCGAAAGAAAAAACTCAGCGAGCATCCCTCGGACATTACCAATCTGCCGAGGGTCAAGGCTTTCTGAAGGGAAGTCGACCCCCTGCAGCAAGAGTTGGTACATAAAAAATTAGCTGAATTAAGTTGTAAATTCTGTCAAATCGAGACAAATTAAGGGGAGCAGTTGTAATACCTCGGGGAAATCGGGCCGGTGAGGGGTGATGATCAGGTCATACATGTGGCGCATCACGTAGAACCCACATGTATTGTCGTCCGGCTGCTGATGGCACTGCCAATTTACAGACCGAGAGTTAGGTGGGGACAAGTTATAAAATAAAACAGATGCCAGTTGAAATTTGTACCGAAAATTGTAACCACTGAAACTTATCGGCTCGCCGCTCGTGTTGTCTCCCTACCTCGGCAAAGTACTTCGTGAAAGCCCTGTAGATAGTCAAAATTGACAGTTTGAGGATAGCCGAAATTGACAATTTGAGGACAGTAAATCTAGATGCATGCAAGACAGGTCCACATCACCTTCCGAATACATCTCGTGCGCCGCAATACGAGTACCCTTTCCTTTGCAATGAGTCAAGGTAGAACACCTTGTTGCTTTTTGGAATAAGTAGCAGCAGGATCCAGTGGTAGCTACATATTACACGTAGAGAATTAAAAATTTAATCTAAATTTGGGGGTGTGCACATGGAGACACTAATCTACGGGTGAAGTACTGATGAAAGCACTCACCTCTGGTTGTAGGGTACAAGTATATACTCCTTGTCGACCTGAGCAAGCAACCCTCTTTTGATGTAGTCGACAACGAAGTCTGTGTCGGTCCTAAACATCACCTCGGCTACCATCTGGGGGTCCAAAAAACCAACAGGTATGCCCTTGGATTTGGCATAGTTGGCCATGCAGCTGCACGGAAGTAACCAATTAATAAATGACATATATCCGTATATGCACGGATAGTAGGATACTTACAGCACCCAAGACCGTAGGATTGACAAGTCGAGCGCATCTTTGTTTAGCAAATTGTGCACTGTTGGAACTATCACAGACGGTTGGGAGATCAAAACCGTCTGCTTTAATATTACAGACGGTTCTGATGTCCGAACCGTCTTTAATATGTCCGTTTACTATCACAGACGGTTTGGAGTTAAAAACCGTCTGTGATATTGATAGAGGTTAAGAATTCGAGTCGACTCGAGGACACTGTTGGGACCATCACAGTCGGGCCTTACGTAAAAACCGTCTCTAATGTGACTATCACAGATGTTTTTTACCTCAGAGCCGTTTGTGATATTTCAAAGCACGTTGATATATAACTTCTATATTCTTTTTATATTATTTGCATGGGACCTGCGACCTCTATATTGTTTCTATATTATTTCAAGGGCTCCGATCACAAGCCAAAGATCGCGATAGTCGTTCCTTGATCGCACACAGTGTACATACCTTTGTATGGTCGAATGTTCGACAAAAGCCAACGAAAGATAAAGAAAGAGGGAAGATTGCATGCAGTCCAAGAATGTGCTGGAAAATTAGAAAGTTGACATAAGAACAAAGTTTTCAATAATTTGTTTCATCACTTACAAAAAAAAAGTAAAAATACAGAATGCTAGGTCAAGGAATGGTCTTAGCCCTGGCTGCATCTAGAATTGTCGTGGTATTAAGAATACCCCGGCAGGTTTTGGAGACGATCCTAACGGAGATTACGCAGCGCAGGTTGACCGGGTGACCGGTCCTCCCCCGCCGGACAAACACAAGAAAAGACACGAGGATTTATACAGGTTCGGGTCCCAGTGGGGGCCCTAGTCCTGTCGACGCGCTCCCGACCGGAGTCGGCTGGGGGAGCTCTCTCCGGGGGAGAGGCTTCCGGAGCACGTCTGTGAGATTAGCTATTCCAAATAATAATGAACTGATCCTTTACAATAGAGGGGTACAAGGGCTATTTATAGCCCCAAAAAGAAGCAAAAAACCTAAACTACCCCGGGAGCCACCGTCGGATTGAAGGGTAGGACCGTCCTTCTACCGGTCAAACGTCTTGGATGCTTGACAGGTGGTCGCTGATTCCCGAGGCGTCCCTCGCGTGACCTGCACGTGATAAACAAACAGGGATTTTACCTTTTAGAAGGGCGGTGACGTCCGGGGCCTCTTCCGGAGAGTAGGGTCCCGGGAGCCCAAAAGGCGGCGCCCGGGACATGCCCGGGGGGCACGGTCCCGGGAGCCTAAAAGGCGGCGCCCGGGGCAGGCACCGGAGGCCACTGTCCCCGGGCACATGGCGGCGCCCGGGCCACGCTCGGGGGGCACGGTCCCGGGGGCCAAAAGGCGGCGCCCGGGGCAGGCACCGGAGGCCACTGTCCCCGGGCACATGGCGGCGCCCGGAACATGCCCGGGGGGCACGGTCCCGGGGGCCAAATGGCGGCGCCCGGGACATGCCCGGGGGGCACGGTCCCGGGGGCCTAAAAGGCGGCGCCCGGGGCAGGCACCGGAGGCCACTGTCCCCGGGCACATGGCGGCGCCCGGAACATGCCCGGGGGGCACGGTGCCGGGGGCCAAATGGCCGCGCCCGGGACATGCCCGGGGGGCACGGTCCCGGGGGCCTAAAAGGCGGCGCCCGTGGCAGGCACCGGAGGCCACTCTCCCCGGGCACATGGCGGCGCCCGGAACATGCCCGGGGGCACGGTCCCGGGAGCCTAAAAAGCGGCGCCCGGGGCAGGCACCGGAGGCCACTGTCCCCGGGCACATGGCGGCGCCCGGAACATGCCCGGGGGGCACGGTCCCGGGGGCCAAATGGCGGCGCCCGGGACATGCCCGGGGGGCACGGTCCCGGGGGCCTAAAAGGCGGCGCCCGGGGCAGGCACTGGAGGCCACTGTCCCCGGGCACATGGCGGCGCCCGGGACATGCCCGGGGGGCACGGTCCCGGGGGCCAAATGGCCGCGCCCGGGACATGCCCGGGGGGCACGGTCCCGGGGGCCTAAAAGACGGCGCCCGGGGCAGGCACCGGAGGCCACTGTCCCCGGGCACATTTCGGCGCCCGGAACATGCCCGGGGGGCACGGTCCCGAGGGCCAAATGGCCGCGCCCGGGACATGCCCGGGGGGCACGGTCCCGGGGGCCTAAAAGGCGGCGCCCGGAACAGGCACCGGAGGCCACTGTCCCCGGGCAATCATGAACTTACCTGGACTTGGCCGCGTGGAGATTTCCCCCAACAGCAGCCCCCCATGCCCTCCGGGGACGAAGCTTGAGCCCCCGGAGGGAATGGTTACGGTACCGGGAAAATCTCCGGACGAGAACTCCGGACGAAAATCACCGGAGCCCCGGCGACGCTTCGGTTTCTGTGCCGGGCGCTTTATGGCCGCGCCGTTTTCGCAATAAATGCACGCGCGGTTCGAACCGGCGTCTCGATTTACGCGCCCGTCCCTTCGCTTCCCGCGCACGGTTTGAATTTCAGTGGCCCAGATTGCCCCGAGGGGGCCACGTGGCGCGCATCTAGATCACGGCCAGCCTCTATAAATAGGGCCCTAGGGGGCCCCGGAAGCTCATTCCAAATCTTCAACTCCAGCTTCAGCTCTCCCGGTAGCGCTCTTCCGGTAGTTTCTCCGGTAGCCTTCTCCGGTAGCGAGCGTCCGGGAGTCGTTGACAGCCACCTGAAAACTTAGCCACCGAAAAACAATGAACTCACCTAATGGCGCCCAAAGGTCGAGCGAAGACCACGGAGGTGCCCCCGGAGGAAATCCCCGTGGATTTCCTTTGGGCCTCCGAGTTCTCGGCCTCGGACGCGGAGTCCTTGGTCAAGAAGGGCGTCGTCGAAGAGGGGGACATCCGGGTCCCCCTAAAGAAGGACGGAGCCCCCCGCCCCAGGCCCGGAGAGGTCGTGGCCTTCGAGGCCTTCCTCGAGGCGGGGCTCCGGCTCCCGGTGCATCCGATGCTCCGGGAGTTTCTCAAAGAGTACGGGGTGGCTCTCAACCACCTCACCCCGAACGCGCTCGTCCGTATGGGCCTTTTTATATGGCTCTACAAGACAGCGACCGGGCGGGAGCCCACCCTCCGCGCCTTCCGGTACTTCTATGAACCGGCGGCGCGGAGCTCCCACCTGGTGAAGGGAGGACCGAAGTCCCCCTTCGGCTCGGTGATGGTCCAAATGCTGCCCTCCCGGGTGGCGGACTACCCGGCGGCGGCCTCCCGGGACCACTGGGGGGACTGGCTCCGGAGGTGGTTCTACCTCCGGGTCCGGGACGAGGCGGTGGTCTATGCCCCGGAGCCTCCCACCTACAGCCGATCATCCGCACCCGAAGCCGCCGGTGTGGACGGACGAGGAGTTCGAGCTCCTCGGGAAGGTGGTGCTGGCGAAGAAGGCCCGCTCAATGCGGGACGCCGCGGAGGAGCTGGCGCTCCTGCGGCTTTCCCCCTCTCACGCGGGGGAAGGGGGATCGGCATGGGCCCGGAGCAGCGGCCTCCGGTCAAGCCGGTGACGCGGCGTAAGTCCCCTGCATTTTTGTACTTGCAGTCTTTTATGAAAAATTGACTAACTTTTTACCTCTTGCAGTGCGCCCGTACCCGGCGGCGAGGGACAAGGCGGAGCACCTCCTGGGGAGGTACTTCGCCGACGAACACGAGCGCATCGTGCGCCTCGTGGGGGAGGGGCCTCCCCGGAACTTGCTGGCCGATGCCTACGGGTTCAGGCTTCCGGAGAGGAAGCCCCTTCCCACCCCCGGGTCTCATAAACGGGGGAAGGACGCGGCCGGGGGCTCGGAGCCCAAAAAGCCCCGGGTCCAGAAGACCCCAGCTCCGGCGACGGCGCCGGCGACGACGCCGGTGAGGGCCCGGGACGCAGCTCCCGGAGCCGAACATGCCCGGGCGGCGCCCCGGGCAGAGGCGACGCCTCCGCCCCGGGAGGCCCCCGTCGAGGCCCGGGGGAAGGAGGTGGTTGTCGATGGGGCGGGGTCCGATTCGGCGGACTACGCCCCGTCGCCAGTTCGCGTGACGCTCCTCTCGCCTCTCCCGGCAGCATTGGCGCCGGAGAGGCTAGAAGTGCGGTTTTCGGGGGCGGCGCCCCCGCGCCTCTGGCCGGTGGATGAGGAGGGGGGGAGCCCTCAGTCTTCGAGGTCCCCCCGGAGCAGGAGGCTCTGAGGGCCCTCCGGCCTGGGGCGGGGAAAGGCCCAATGATCCCCCCCCGGGCGGAGATCCCCGCCCAACCTTCGTCTTCGTCTTCGGAGGAAACTTCGTCGACGAAGACGCCAGCGACGCCGTCCGTGCTCCCGGATTCGGAGGTCCGGGGGCCCTCTCCCGGCCGCGACAGGAGGGCCGGGCAAGACACCTCCCTATTTCCTGCGGGGGAGGTGGCCCGCTACGCGGAGGGCCTGCACAACCGGAAGGTGCAGGCCTTCGTAGCAGGAGGAACGCTCCATGAGCGTTTTGAGGGGCTCGAGTCCCTCGGAGCCCAGGTAACTCGAGCTCTCAACACTTCGGCTTTTTTCCTGCACTTAAGATTTTTCTAACTCTTTATGCATTTTGTAGGTAGCGACTGTTACCTGGGGCCTTGAGCAGCGGGTCACCCGGCTGCTCAAGGAGGCGGAGAGCCGGGTCTCGGCCTGCGTCGAGCAGCGGGAGGCGGCCATCCGGGAGCGGGACGAAGCTCTTGATGAGCTGTCCCGGGCCCGGGCGCAGGTGCACCTCTCGGAGGGCGCCTACATCCGCCTCCGAGAGGAGGCCAAGGTGCGGGAGAAGGCGCTCCGGGAGCTCGAGAGCTCCAGCGTCCGGGCGCTGTCGGACGCGGGCCGCTCCGTCCGCTCGGCCTTGGAAAGCCTTGGCGTTAGCCTGGGCTCCGCGAGCGGCCCGGAGGTGCCCCCGGCGACCCTCGCGGAGGCTGTGCGTTTTCTTAACGCACAAGTCTCCGCCATCCCGGAGGCTGCGGACGTCCGGGCACGGGGCCAAGCGATCCCCGTCATCGCGGCCGCCGCGGGGCTCGGTGACTACCGTGGGGTCGGCGCCCGGGCGATCGGGGGGCGCATCCCCCGGGGCTTCCCGGAGGCCTTCGAGCCAACGCGCCGGGAGGTGGAGCTGCTGGCGGAGGGGTTCTACGACCGGATCATCCGGACGTGGTTCCCGACACCGGCGCCTCAGGCCGCGGATGTCCCTGCCCCGGCCACGGAGGAAGCTTCCCGGGGGGAGGACCCCAACGCCAAAGTATGAGCCTCCCCCGGGTCTTTAGCTAGGACCCCTTTTTATTTTTAGACATTTTGATTCCGGTAGCTTCTTAGGAGAAGCCCCGGGCACTTGTACACAAATATTTTGCAATGAAATATATTAGAAATTTTTCTAAGTCTTTGCAATAAAATGTTACCAGGGTTCCCGGGGGGTTGCTCCCAAGCAACGGTCCGGGAGAGACTCTCCGGGGGACGCCCAAGCGGCTTTGATTTTGCTGAGCCTTGTCTCCGGGAGGCGCGACGGCGGTACTGCCCGGGAGCCCGTCCGGTTGAGGTGGCGCCCGGAATGGCACTTGGATAATTTTGACAACAGCCGTGCTGAATTAACTCCCCCGCGCCCGAGGGCCCAGATGATACCTCCTCTCCGGATACTTCCACCGGCTGGGTACGAGTTTTGGCCCGAAGACGTACTTCGGGATTCTCAGCGTCGCGTCCGGGCGCTGTACCGGGACCTGGCCCGGGAGCTAAGGGAGCGCCTCCGGGAGCTTTAGGCGTAGGGGCCTTAGGCTCGTAGAAAATCCCCCGGGTTAGGACCCGGGTTGTATCATTTCCGAAACCCACCGGAGGGGGAAGATGTCCTCCGGGTTTGTCGATCAATAAAGCGCATTGTTAAACTTTTTATTGCCTCTATTTTCTTCTTCTTGGATGGTCTGGACGACTCATCTTAACAAGGATGAGCTAAGTTTCTTCGTGGGTGACCCGGGGACCCCCTGTCCCCCCCCGCCCACAGCGGGCGGGAGGAAGCCTCCGCGTGCTGTGGGGGAAACAGGGTCCCCGGGGGGAGCATAACCTGTAGAAATATTTTCTAAGTTAGAAAATTGTAAAAACAGGATTTCCGAGGGAGGGACCTTCCGGGGTGGCCGGGGGCACTGGGAGAGGTTCATCCGGCCGCCGGGAGAGCAGGGAACCGGGAGCAAGGCGCGGAAGGGGCTCATGAAAAGCCAATGACCTCCGGAGGGGAGCTTCCCGGGAGGGTTCGTCCGGTCGCCGTGAGAACGGGGAACCGGGAATAAGGTCTTCGAGAGATAATCATCCGGTCGCCGTGAGAACGGGGAGCCGGGAATAACGTCGACTCCCGGAGGAGGAAGATAGAGCCAATCAAGCCGCAAGGGGCTGATCTTCCGGTCGCCATGAGAACGGGGAGCCGGGAATATCGTCGACTCCCGGAGGAGGAAGATAGATCCAATCAAGCCGCAAGAGGCTGATCTTCTGGTCGCCGTGAGAACGGGGAGCCAGGAATAACGTCGACTCCCGGAGGAGGAAGATAGATCCAATCAAGCCGCAAGGGGCTGATCTTCCGGTCGCCGTGAGAACGGGGAGCCGGGAATATCGTCGACTCCCGGAGGAGGAAGATAGATCCAGAGAGCCATTAGACGTCCCGCTGAGGAGAGCGTCTACTCCCGGAGGAGGAAGTGCCCGGAGACGGGTCTTGAGTGTTTGGGTAGGGGACTAATCTCCCAAAGTGACTCGTTACCGCGGCCGCTGGGGACCGGGTTGCCGCTTACACCCTCAGTCCACGAGGGCTGTTCATAAGCCGCCCTTCAGGAGGGACTTGCTGGGGCAGGGCCCACTTCCTCACGGGGAGGGCATCTTCACGGGGAAGGCATCCTCGCGGGGAGGGCATCACCACTAGGGGCGGTAAACAAAAACAACCTGCAGTGAGACAGTTGAAGAACAAAGGCTATGCATTGATTATCAAAATATACAAAGCCCCCCTGCGAAGCCGCGAAGGGGGAAAAAGGGAAGCTACAGTGTCCCCCCTCCCCCGCCGGCGTGACCGCCCCGGGGGAGGGGACAGGCCCGTAAGGCTAAACGTAGAACTTGCGAAGTAAACGCAAGTTCCAGGTGTGCTTCAGCTCCTGCTCTTCAAGGTTGGAGAGCTTGTAGGCCCCCGAGCCTAGGACAGCGGAGATCCTGTAGGGGCCCTCCCACTTGGGGGAGAGCTTACCCTGGGCTTGGGGGTCTGTGACGCGCTTGAGGACAAGGTCCCCAAGGCGGAAAGCTCTCTCGCGCACGCGCTGGTTGTATGCGCGCGACATCTCGCGCTCGTAGATGGCGTGGCGGAGGAGCGCTCGGTCGCGTTCCTCCTCCACGAGGTCGATTTCCAGCCGCCGGTTGTCTTCGTTGGCCCGGTAGGCTGCGGTCGTGGCTCCGTTCAGGAGCTCGACCCGCAGCGACCGGAAGCCGATCTCCGGGGGGAGGACTGCCTCCGCCCCGTAGACCAGGGAGAAGGGAGCACGCCCTGTGGCCCGGGACGGGGTCGTGCGCATGGAGCAGAGGATGCTAGGGAGCTCCTCTGCCCACGCGCCCCGCTTGGAAGCGGTTTGTTCGAGTCTCCGGTTTAACCCCTGCAGGATTACGCCATTGACCCTCTCGACGGCCCCGTTGCTTTGGGGATGGGCCACTGAGGCGAAGTGGATGATGACCCCCAGGCCTTCGCAGAATTCCCGGAAATAAGCCGAGTCGAATTGGGTCCCGTTGTCCACGGTAATTTCCCGGGGGACACCAAAACGACAAACGACGTTTTTCCAGAAAAACCGCTGAACGGCCCGGGAGGTGATGCTAGCCAAAGGCTCTGCCTCAACCCACTTTGTAAAGTAGTCGACCGCGACCACCGCATACTTGTATCCCCCGGGCGCTGGGGGGAAAGGCCCTAAGAGGTCCATCCCCCAGCGCACGAAGGGCCAAGTGATGGGGATAGTCCGCAGCGCTACAGGGGGGAGATTCGAGCCCTTGGCCATCTTCTGGCATGCCTCGCACGCGGAGACAAGGTCTCGCGCGTCGCGCATGACTGTAGGCCAGTAAAAGCCCTGCCGAAGGGCCTTGGCGGCAATGGCACGCGGGGCTAGGTGAGAACCACAGCTCCCCGCGTGAATGTCTTCCAGGAGCTGAAGTCCCTCCGACCGGGGGAGGCAGCGCAGGAGGGCTGCAGCCCCCCGCTTGTAGAGCCTTCCCTCGAGCAGGAGATATGCCCGGGCTTTGGCCCGGAGGCGCTTAACCTCGGTCTCGCTGGGAGGGTCCCCCTCCCCCTTGATGAAGGAGATGAGGGGATCCATCCATGACGACGGCCGGACGATCTCGGCGACCTCCGGGACCGGAGGCTCAGGGCCTGCGTCCGGGGAGGCCACCGAGGGCTTCGTGATTATTTCCAAGAAGGCCCCCTTGGGGAGCGTTTCCCGGGCGCTTGCCGCCCGGGCCAAAGCATCAGCCCGGTCATTCTCCCTCCGTGGGATATGCCGGGCCTCAAGGCCGTCGAAGTGTTTCTCCATTTTTCGTACTTCCTGCAAGTAAAGACTTAAATTTGCGTCATGACACAGGTAAGATTTGTCCATTTGGCAGACAACGAGCTGAGAGTCTCCCTTCACTAGTAGGCGCCGGATCCCCAGGGAGCGTGCAAGGCGCATCCCGAGGAGCAGAGCCTCGTATTCGGCGACGTTGTTGGTTGCGGGGAACTCGAGCCGCGCGGCGTACTCGAGCTCCTTCCCCTCGGGGCTCCAGAGGACTACCCCCGCGCCAGCCCCAGTGAGACACAGCGACCCATCAAACAGCAGGGTCCAATGGTCACTGCGTCGGGGCGGCACAGGGAGATCTTCGTCCCCGGACACAGAGGCGGGAGTCCATTCTGCGATGAAGTCGGCGAGGACCTGCGACTTGATTGCGGAGCGGCCGGTAAGGGACAGGGAGAAGGGGGCAAGCTCGGCCCCCCACTTCCCAATCCGGCCGGTGGCTTCTTTATTCCGCAGTACCTCCCCCAGGGGGAGGGACGACGGAACGGTGATGGGGTGCCCCAGGAAGTAATGCCGGAGCTTCCGGGACGCCATGAGGAGAGCGTAGCAAATCTTCTCCATCTCCGTGTACCGAGTCTTGGCCCCTTGGAGGGCTTCACTGACGTAGTACACGGGACGTTGCTGCCCCCCTTGCTCCTTCACCAAAACCGCGCTGATGGCGACGGGGGTCGCGGCGAGGTAGAGGAGCAAGGGCTCTTCCGGAGACGGACTCACGAGCATTGGAGGGCTCGAGAGGTACTTCTTGAGGTCGTTGAAGGCTTCCTGGGCCTCGGGGGTCCAGCGGAACCCCTCAAGCCCTCGGAGGATCTTGAAGAACTGGAGGCCCCGCTCCCCCGAACGGGAGACGAAGCGGCTGAGCGCGGCCAGGCGGCCGGAGAGCCGCTGGACATCTTTGACGGAGCGCGGCGGGGGCATCTCTAGGAACGCCCGGATCTTCTCGGGGTTTGCCTCAATGCCCCGCTGGGACACGAGGAAACCCAGGAGCTTCCCCCCGCGCACCCCGAAGGCGCACTTCTCCGGGTTGAGCTTGAGCCCGAACGCGCGGAGGTTGTGGAAGGTTTCTGCGAGGTCGTCGATGTGGGAGGCTGCACGGGGGCTTTTGACGACCGCGTCGTCTACGTAGACTTCGACGTTGCGGCCGACTTGATCTTTGAAGACCAGCGTCATAAGGCGCTGGAAGGTGGCCCCCGCATTCTTGAGCCCGAAGGGCATATGGCGGTAGCAGAAGGTTCCGAGGGGAGTTATAAAACTCGTCTTTTCCTCATCCCCCTCCGCCATCCGGACTTGATGGTATCCCGAGTAGGCGTCTAGGAAGCTCATCAGCTCGCACCCCGCGGTGGAGTCAACGAGCTGGTCGATCCGCGGTAGCGGGAAGTCGTCTTTGGGGCAAGCGCGGTTAAGGTCGGTGAAGTCCACGCACATGTGCCACTTGCCACTTGACTTCTTGACGAGGACGGGGTTTGCGAGCCACTCGGGGTGCAACACTTCCCGGATGAACCCCGCTTCTCGGAGCCGGGCTATCTCCGTCTTGATGGCCTCTTGACGTTCGAGGGAGAGCTTCCTCAACTTCTGCTTGATAGGGGGGTGACCGGGGGTTACCGCGAGCTTGTGTTCAATAACCTCCCGGGCGACGCCCCGCATGTCCGAAGGCTTCCACGCAAAAACATCGGAGTTTTCGCGCAGAAAGGCTGCGAGTTGCGTTGCATGGTCTTGGGGGAGCTCTGCCCCGATTTGGACAGTTTGGTCCCTGCTGCCCAGGGACAGCGGGACCTTCCGGAGGCCCCCTTCCGGACGCGGCTTGAGGAGGGGCCTCCCAGGGGACGGCGCAGCGACGTCTACGTCCGGGGGGGGAGCCTCCCCCCCGGGTGTCTTGATCAGGTTGACGCTTCCTATTGTGGCAGCAGCTCGCTCGTATAGAGCACGGGCCATGTCTTGATCCCCCCGGACGTCGATCACGCCATGCGGCCCGGGGATCTTCATGCACAAGTAGTTTTGGTGGGTGGCAGCCCCCAGCCGATTGATCGTAGTCCTCCCCATAATCACATTGTAGGAGGAGGGGAGGTCCACTACGTCGAAGCGGACTAGCTCAGTCCGGTAGTTCTCCGGGGTGCCGAAGGTGATCGGGAGATCTACCTTGCCCACGGGGTGGATCGCCTTCCCCGGGACAAACCCTTGCAGAGGCCCTGCCGCTGGTTGCAGGAGCTTCTCATCCACCTGCATTTCCTTGAATGTTTTGAGGAACAGGACGTCGGCGGAGCTTCCGCCGTCCACGAGGATGCGGGCTAAGTGGCAGTTGTAGATTGTCGCGGAGACAATAAGCGCGTCGTCATGGGGGAAGCGAACCCCTCGCGCATCTTCCGCCGTTCTCTGGCGGACAGTATACAGCTGCGAGGAGTCCAGGGGACGCACGTAGTTCCCCTGGAAGTTGGCACAGAACTCCCGCTTGAGCTGCGAGAAAGACTTGATGGAGCCCGCCTTCAGATTGTAAAACCAGGAGCGGGCAATGCCGGTGAGGTAGAGGGGGAAGACGTTGCATTGGACACTCTCGTCCCCCCCCGCCGCGGAGATGGCGGTGGAGTAGATCTGCACGAACTCGTAAGGGTCCGCTTCGCCATTATAATGCTCGATGTGCGGGGGACGGTAGGGCAGCGGCCATCGGATGCTGCGGAGTCTTCGATACAGGGGCTGGTTCGCCCCCTGCACTTCCCGGGGGGAGCCCCAGTCACTGTCTTCTTTAACGGGGGACGCCCCCTCGTTATCCGAGTCAGGTAGCGGCCCAAGAGGGCCACCGGAGTGGTGGTGACACGCTTCTCTTCCGGACCGGGGCTGATTTCCCGGACGTCCGGGCTTCCCTCCGGGGAGGATGATTCTTCGGCGGGTCTCTTCCCCCGACCGGTGCGAGAGCGAGGCTCCCTGCGACAACGACCGGGGGGAAGCTCTTCCCCGTGGCTGGGAGAATGCATTCGCTCAACCTCCCCCCGGGAGAAGCGGACCTGCTTCGCCGGGGGAGAGAGCTCCTGCACTGTAGCAACCAGCCCGGAAGCTACCGGGGCCTGCTGGGGGGAGCCCCCTGGGACGGCCCCCGGGACCGGAAAGGGGGGAGCCCCTGCACCATCCAGAACCGGGGAGGGGGCGCCCGGGGCGGCGTTAGGATCCGAAGAGGGGGCCCCCGTGGCAACGACCGGGACCAGGAAGGGGGAAACCCCTGTGACATCCGGAACCAGTGGGGGGTGAGCCCCCTCGGCGACGTCCTAGGTTGGGGAGCCAATGCGGGGGGAAATTCGCTGAGGCACGGGAGCTGCTCTGTCGACCTGCCCCGGTGCGGTAAACGCAACGCGGGGGGCGGGACTGGCTCCCGGCGTAGGAATAGCCCCCGGCATGAAATGACCCCCCAGCCCTGGAAGCGAGCCGGGGACGGGGTACCCCCCTGGTGCCACGATGGGCCCGGGCATGAAATAGCCTCCCGGCACCGGGACAGGCCCGGGTGCCGAGAAGTGTCCGGAAGTATATCCCGAGGGGGGAGGGAACCCCCCAGCGGGATTATACGGGGTAGACAGCCCCCCTGACGCCAGAGGGGCCGCTGGGTATCCCATAAACGGGGGCATGATCCCCGGATACGGGTGCGGCGAAAATGTGGGGGCCGAGGGCCGCGCCAACACACTAAGGAGCTCGTCCATAGAGCGCTGGGCGCGGAGCTGGCCCTCCACGAGAGCCTCCAGCAGGGCATCCCGGGGAGCCGGGGGAGCCGTCGGGGGGAAACTCGTCCCGGCCGAGGTCCCCGCGGCCGCCGGGAGCGACCCGGAGGTGGAGGCGCCTAGATTGAGAGGAAAGGTGGGAGGCGGTACCTGGGAATGGTCGCCTCCAGACAGAGGCGCCGGAACAGCAGCGTCCCGGACGGGTGGCGCCAGGTCACCGGGACCGGCGTCACCGGGAAGGGCGCGGGCCCTTGTTCTCGGAGGAGCCATGGCGATTCATCACGGATCCCCACGGACGGCGCCAACTGTCGTGGTATTAAGAATACCCCGGCAGGTTTTGGAGACGATCCTAACGGAGATTACGCAGCGCGGGTTGACCGGGTGACCGGTCCTCCCCCGCCGGACAAACACAAGAAAAGACACGAGGATTTATACAGGTTCGGGTCCCAGTGGGGGCCCTAGTCCTGTCGACGCGCTCCCGACCGGAGTCGGCTGGGGGAGCTCTCTCCTGGGGAGAGGCTTTCGGAGCACGTCTGTGAGATTAGCTATTCCAAATAATAATGAACTGATCCTTTACAACAGAGGGGTACAAGGGCTATTTATAGCCCCAAAAAGAAGCAAAAAACCTAAACTACCCCGGGAGCCACCGTCGGATTGAAGGGTAGGATCGTCCTTCTCCCGGTCAAACGTCTTGGATGCTTGACAGGTGGTCGCTGATTCCCGAGGTGTCCCTCGCGTGACCTGCACGTGATAAACAAACAGGGATTTTACCTTTTAGAAGGGCGGTGACGTCCGGGGCCTCTTCCGGAGAGTAGGGTCCCGGGAGCCCAAAAGGCGGCGCCCGGGACATGCCCGGGGGGCACGGTCCCGGGAGCCTAAAAGGCGGCGCCCGGGGCAGGCACCGGAGGCCACTGTCCCAGGGCACATGGCGGCGCCCGGGCCACGCCCGGGGGGCACGGTCCCGGGGGCCAAAAGGCGGCGCCCGGGGCAGGCACCGGAGGCCACTGTCCCCGGGCACATGGCGGCGCCCGGAACATGCCCGGGGGGCACGGTCCCGGGGGCCAAATGGCGGCGCCCGGGACATGCCCGGGGGGCACGGTCCCGGGGGCCTAAAAGGCGGCGCCCGGGGCAGGCACCGGAGGCCACTGTCCCCGGGCACATGGCGGCGCCCGGAACATGCCCGGGGGGCACGGTCCCGGGGGCCAAATGGCCGGGCCCGGGACATGCCCGGGGGGCACGGTCCCGGGGGCCTAAAAGGCGGCGCCCGGGGCAGGCACCGGAGGCCACTCTCCCCGGGCACATGGCGGCGCCCGGAACATGCCCGGGGGCACGGTCCCGGGAGCCTAAAAAGCGGCGCCCGGGGCAGGCACCGGAGGCCACTGTCCCCGGGCACATGGCGACGCCCGGAACATGCCCGGGGGGCACGGTCCCGGGGGCCAAATGGCGGCGCCCGGGACATGCCCGGGGGGCACGGTCCCGGGGGCCTAAAAGGCGGCGCCCGGGGCAGGCACCGGAGGCCACTATCCCCGGGCACATGGCGGCGCCCGGAACATGCCCGGGGGGCACGGTCCCGGGAGCCTAAAAGGCGGCGCCCGGGGCAGGCACCGGAGGCCACTGTCCCCGGGCACATGGCGGCGCCCGGAACATGCCCGGGGGGCACGGTCCCGGGGGCCAAATGGCCGCGCCCGGGACATGCCCCGGGGGCACGGTCCCGGGGGCCTAAAAGGCGGCGCCCGGGGCAGGCACCGGAGGCCACTCTCCCCGGGCACATGGCGGCGCCCGGAACATGCCCGGGGGCACGGTCCCGGGAGCCTAAAAAGCGGCGCCCGGGGCAGGCACCGGAGGCCACTGTCCCCGGGCACATGGCGACGCCCGGAACATGCCCGGGGGGCACGGTCCCGGGGGCCAAATGGCGGCGCCCGGGACATGCCCGGGGGGCACGGTCCCGGGGGCCTAAAAGGCGGCGCCCGGGGCAGGCACCGGAGGCCACTATCCCCGGGCACATGGCGGCGCCCGGAACATGCCCGGGGGGCACGGTCCCGGGAGCCTAAAAGGCGGCGCCCGGGGCAGGCACCGGAGGCCACTGTCCCTGGGCACATGGCGGCGCCCGGAACATGCCCGGGGGGCACGGTCCCGGCGGCCAAATGGCGGCGCCCGGGACATGCCCGGGGGGCACGGTCCCGGGGGCCTAAAAGGCGGCACCCGGGGCAGGCACCGGAGGCCACTGTCCTCGGGCACATGACGGCGCCCGGGACATGCCCGGGGGGCACGGTCCCGGGGGCCAAATGGCCGCGCCCGGGACATGCCCGGGGGGCACGGTCCCGGGGGCCTAAAAGACGGCGCCCGGGGCAGGCACCGGAGGCCACTGTCCCCGGGCACATGGCGGCGCTCGGAACATGCCCGGGGGGCACGGTCCCGGGGGCCAAATGGCCGCGCCCGGGACATGTCCGGGGGGCACGGTCCCGGGGGCCTAAAAGGCGGCGCCCGGAACAGGCACCGGAGGCCACTGTCCCCGGGCAATCATGAACTTACCTGGACTTGGCCGCGTGGAGATTTCCCCCAACAAAAATAAAGTCAGTTTGACTTGCAGCCAGGACGCAGGACTCCTCCAGCGACAAGTTGTGCTTCTCAGGATCAACTACTTCAGCGTCGAGAAGGCCTGCGACCTCCCTCAGCTTCGCGATGGTATCCTTCATTGTCAAACCGCAGCCAGCGATGGTCATATCCGCGGCTTTCTTCTCCTCGCGAAGACGCCTCGTCCTCACCCTAGCATTGTCACCATCCGTCTTCATGCGCTGAATGCGCTGGAAGAGATCATCAAGGTCAAGCCGTAGCCGAGTGTGCTTCTCCGTGAGGAGCTTGTGCTCCTCCTGGAGGGCCCTCAGCTCGGCCTTGACTTTGGCAGTGTCTTCCACGGCTCCCCTTCCCTGTGCAAATCAACAGGTCAAGAATGTATTGAACATGGATTAACAATACAGGGGTAAGTCCAAAAGATTGAGAGTTCATACCGGGGAGGGCGAGGCTGACGATGCCATCGAGGATGCCATTGGCGCAGAGAAGCTAAGGAGTCAAACAGTCTGAGAACTATAAAAACTTGTAAAGTAAATGACAATTTTTCCACTGTCAATTTATAGAACTTCCAAAGCGATGCTTCGTGTTCTCCTAGGCGCCGCGCGCGAAGATCGGAGACAGAAATGATCACAGTTGAGAATTCGAAGCGCCGGTACTTTTCCAGTCGGTTCATACATCAGAACCGTCTGTGATAACTACACTATCACAGACGCTTCGTGGTTTACAACCGACTGTATAAATCACAGTCGGTTCTGCGTTCCGAACCGTCTGTGATAGTCTAATTATCACAGACGGTTCGGAACTCAGAACCGTCTGTATATATCACAGTCGGTTTTTAGGTTAGAACCGTCTGTGATAATTAGACTATCACAGACGGTTCTTAGCTGGGAACCGATTGTATATATCACAGTCGGTTTTTAGGTTAGAGCCATCTGTGATAAGTATACTATCACAGACGGTTTTGTGTTCAGAACCGTCTGGTTTACTCTCACAGTTGTTTTTGACGTCAGAACCATCTGTGATATCTGAACATATTCTCCCGCCAGGCCTTCACAGACGGTTTTCCATTGAACAGTTCATACCCGTCTGTGATGTGCCGTCCAGGATGTCTGTTTCTGTGGTAGTGTTCTCATCCAGAAGCCCGATGACCCCAAATTTTTATGAAGAATAGAGACGTACAGGTACAACATGTCCTCCAAGTTTCAAGCCAATCAGAGATCTCTAAAATCGAAATTCGATCAGGAGATAGCTCTATCCAGAAGACGTTTCAGCTTGTCTCACAGGAGAAGATCGATAATAGCTTCTGATCCAGAAGCCCGATCGACCCCAAATTTTTCATGGCGAATAGTAGGCTCATGGTGAAGCAACTCCTCCAATTCTCACCTCGATCTAAAGTCAAGAAGATCTCTAGAAGACCAATGCAATCAAGTTCTGTCTCGCTGCTTTTCAGCTTGATATATGAACATTGCATTGAAGATAGTTTCCGATCCGACGGTCCGATTGATCTCGAACTTTGATGATCAATGAAAGATCTATTCAGAAGACTATTCCTCCAAGTTTCAAGTGGATCAGAGGATCAAAAAGCATCCATCCAGTTGGTTGAAGAGATGCTAGTGCAGTCCAATAATGTCAGAAGTTGTCAAAACAATTGAAGCTATTGATGAATGTTCCGATGTGCTGCCTATCATGCCATATGTGTTTCCTGAAGCTAAGGAAGTCAAGGTGCTATCACAAGTCATTCCATCCACTTTTCCATGTCGTTGGGTACTGATGAGGCGAAGACGACATGCTTTTTGTCCGTGGCTGACGAAGCCGGACACCATTCATGCGGCGAAGGCATTTACTTGTTCACGACCGACGAGGCCGAACAACCCCCTGGCCGGGCACCGACGAGGCGAAGGCCATGTTTTGTGATAGTACCATAGACTAACGAGGCTCTGAATTTGCATATTTGCATGCATGAGCATATGCATTGCATTCATTTATCAAGGGCAAAAGTTATTTTGAAGCTTGAAGACGACGATCATCAACACAGCTTAATCAGAGGTTTGCTGTGAACTCGTTTTGCAGATGTAATTAACCAGGAGCTTTTCAAAAGCCCTAAGGAACCATGAACCATGCAGTCTCCTGAAGTCAAGATGTATTTTTCTTGGCACAATGAGAGCTTGTAAATCCCAAAGGGACTTGTAATTTGTAAATTCTTTTCAGAATTAATAAAGTACATTGTCTCCTAAGATTGTACATTATATGTTCTCTTATGTGTATACTTATGTATACTGGCATGCCCGCACCACGAAAAAGGGGGGGGCCAATTTCCCGGAAGAGAGATCTTCTCGGCGAAACACCCATACCAGACTTGCGGTTAGCACATCAGTCATGCCACTAGACGCACAACACAAGGTTCTAGTCCTTATATGCTAGTGACCAGATCATACCACAAACCATGCACCTTCAGTGCCTGCACATCCAGTGCAGCTAAGCACCTCTAGTGCTACCACCATTCCATACAAAAATCCTGGTCACGGCTAGGGGTTTTATTTCATGAATATATATAAGTACATATATAATAGTTCATGGCTCACTGTTTGATCATTTCACATTTCACAGGCATCCAGCCTAGTACTGCCAAATTATATCTCAAACATTCATTCACATGCAATATTACTTATATTCAAGGTCACATCATAGCAACTCATAAAATATAGGTTCAAGATGTTCAAGACTATGACTTGCCTTCCGCGTCGTAAGAAACAGCAGTCGATGTCGAGTCTGCGACAAAGTCTTCGAACTCGGGCTCTTGCTCTACTCTCCAACAAACTAGCACACAAAGATCACAAACTATTTTAAATGCTTTAAAATCTATATGCAACATGCTCTTAAGAGAAATGATCTTGGCGATGATGAAACGGATTAAGATTGCAAGCTGATCTGGGTCGAAATTCTAGGGTTTCAAGGAATTTGGGCTAAGATTGAGCACTGGAGGTTACTAGAGTCTCAAGGAATCAATATTGACATAGAGTTCACGGCTGGTTTACTCGAAAACAGTGAACGTCAATAGATCGACATTCGGTTCATGCCCTGACAAAGCTTCAGAGAAAGCTAGAGGGCTTATCTCAAGATGTGATAGTCGAAAGAAATGTAGAGAATGGTCCTATAAACTAGGTAGACAAAGTTGATTTCAATTTTGTTGGGGGAAATCTCCGCGAGACTAAGTCCAGGTAAGATCTGTCACGATTACCCGGGGAGCTGACTTCCGGGGCCTCCCCGGGCGCCGCCTTTGGCTCCCGGGACGTGCCCTCCGGGGCCTCCCCGGGCGCCGCCATTTGCCCTGGGACGTGGCCTCCGGGGCCTCCCCGGGCCCCGCCTTTTGGCTCCCGGGACGTGGCCTCCGGTGCCCTCCTGGGCGCAGCCATTTGCCCGGGGACGTGGCCTCCGGGGCCTCCCCGGGCGCCGCCTTTTGGCTCCCGGGATGGGGCCTCCGGTGCCCTCCCGGGCGCCGCCATTTGCCCGGGGACGTGGCTTCCGGGGCCTCCCCGGGCGCCGCCTTTTGGCTCCCGGGACGCGGCCTCCGGTGCCCTCCCAGGCGCCGCCAGTTGCCCGGGGACGTGGCCTCCGGGGCCTCCCGGGAGCCGCCTTTTGGCTCCCGGGACGGGGCCTCCGCTGCCCTCCCGGGTGCCGCCATTTGCCCGGGGACGTGGCCTCCCCGGGCGCCGCCTTTTGGATCCCGGGACGCGGCCTCCGGTGCCCTCTCGGGCGCCGCCAGTTACCCGGGGACGTGGCCTCCGGGGCCTCCCCGGGCGCCGCCTTTTGGCTCCCGGGACGAGGCCTCCGCTGCCCTCCCGGGCGCCGCCATTTGCCCGGGGACGTGGCCTCCCCGGGCACCGCCTTTTGGCTCCCGAAACGCGGCCTCCGGTGCCCTCTCGGGCACCGCCAGTTGCCCGGGGACGTGGCCTCCGGGGCCTCCCCGGGCGCCGCATTTTGGCTCCCGGGACGTGGCCTCCGGTGCCCTCCCGGGCGCCGCCATTTGCCCGGGGACGTGGCCTCCGGGGCCTCCCCGGGCGCCGCCTTTTGGCTCCCGGGACGGGGCCTCCGCTGCCCTCCCGGGCGCCGCCATTTGCCCGGGGACATGGCCTCCAGGGCCTCCCCGGGCGCCGCCTTTTGGCTCCCGGGACGCGGCCTCCGGTGCCCTCCCGGGCGCCGCCAGTTGCCCGGGGACGTGGCCTCCGGGGCCTCCCCGGGCGCTGCCTTTTGGCTCCCGGGACATGGCCTCCGGTGCCCTCCCGGGCCTCATCGCCCTCCTAAAGGTAAAGTATTGAACGGTTTATCACGTGCAGGTCACGCGAGGAGCACCTCGGGAACTAGCGACCACCTGTCAAGCATCCAAGGCGTTTGACCGGGAGAAGGACGGTCCTGCCCTTCAATCCGACGGTGGCTTCCGGGGTAGTTTAGGTTTTTTGCTGCTTTTTGGGGCTATAAATAGCCCTTGTACCCCTCTGTTGTAAAGGATGGGTTCATTTATTGGAATAGCTAAACTCACAGGCGTGCTCCGGAAGCCTCTCCCCCGGAGAGAGCCTCCCCAGCCGACTCCGGTCGGGAGTGCGTCGACAGGACTGGGGCCCCCACCGTGACCCGAACCTGTATAAACCCGTGTGTCATTTCTTTTTGCTTGTCCGGCGGGGGAGGACCGGTCGTCCGGTCAACCCGAGCCGCGTAATCTTCGCTAGGATCACTCTCAAAACCTGCCGGGGTATTCTCGATACCACGACAGTTGGCGCCGTCCGTGGGGACTCGTGACAAGACGCCATGGCTCCCCCAAGAACAAGGGCTCGCACCCTTCCCGGTGACCCGGGTCTCCGGCGCCGTCCGCCCGGGACACTGCTGTCGCGGCGGTCCCTTCCGGAGGCGACCTGGCCCAGGTACCGTCTCCCTCCTTTCCTCTTAACTTAGGTGCTTCCACCTCCAGGTCGTTCCCGGTGACCACGGGGACCTCGACCGGGACAAGCGTCCCCCCGACGGCTCCCCCGGCTCCCCGGGACGCCCTGCTCGAAGTTCTCGTGGAAGGCCAGCTCCGCGCCCAGCGCTCTATGGACGAGCTCCTTAGCGTGTTGGCGTGGCCTCCGGCCCCCACGTTTGCGTCGCACCCATATCCGGGGAACATGCCCCCGTTTATGGGTTACCCGGCGGCCCCTCCGGCTTCGGGGGGGTTGTCCGCCCTGTATGATCCTGCCGGGGGGTTCCCTCCCCCTGCGGGATACACGCCTGGACCCTTCCCGGCACCCGGGACCGTCCCGGTGCCGGGAGGTTATTTCATGCCAGGGCCCTTCGTGGCACCAGGGGGGTACCCCGTCCCCGGCCTGATCCCGGGGCCGGGAGCCCACTTCTTGCCGGGGGTTTACCCTGCGCCGGGAGCCAGTCCCGCCCCCCGCGTTGCGTTTACCGCACCGGGGGCAGTCGACAGAGCAGCCCCCGTGCCGCAGCGGACTTCCCCTCGCATGGGCTCCCCGGTTCCGGACGCCGCCACCGGGGCTCCCCCCTCGCTGGTTCCGGGTGTTACAGGGCCTGCCCCCTTCCCGGTTCTGGTCGTGGCCACTGGGGCCCCCTCCACTTCGATTCCAGGCGTCGCCGCGGGCGCCCCCTCCCCGGTTCCGGACTATACAGGGGCTTCCCCCTTTCCGGTCCCGGGGGTCATCGCAGGGGGCTCGCCCCAACTGGCTCCGGAAGCTACAGCGCACGAGCTCCCTCCCTCGGCGGGACAGGTCCGTTTCGCCCCGGGGGAGGTCGAGCGAATGCGTTCACCAGAGCGCGGGGAAGAACTTCCCCCCGGCCGCGGGCGCGGGGAGCTTCGCTCTCGCACGGGCCGGGGGAAGAGACCCGCTGAAGAGCCAACCTCTCCGGCGGAGAGCCCAGACGTCCGGGAACTCAGTCCCGGTCCGGAGGAAAAGCGTCGCCACCGCCATTCTGGCGGACCTCTCGGACCACTTCCAGACTCAGACAACGAAGGTCCCGTGAAAGAAGACAGCGACCGGGGCTCTCCCCGGGAAGTGCAGGGGGCTAACCAGCCTCTGTGCCTGTCGTGCCCCGAAACTGGGACAACGACTACTCCTGTAGAGACCTAGCTCGCTGCAGCTAGTCCCTTATATGCATAGCATACACATACCCTTGACTTCCCAGGATAAGTCAAGCACAGGAGTATATCATATTGCAACAGAGTCACTTACAAAATATTTAAGCAGTGTGGCCTGCTGGCCTTAATATTACATAAGAAGATTACAATGCCTTCACGGCATACATGGTTTAGCAAAATAACATCTACACAGCAGAAGGTAGGTGACCCACCCACAAAGAGAAGTGGACGGCAGAACAACACACATCAGGGAAATGACGGGACTGACGCTCCTCCTTCTGGATCCACGAAGTACTCCATGCCTTCGTCTTGGTTGTAGAACGCTCCATCTACTGAATTGCAGGTTGCAAGAGTGAGCACTTTCGTACTCAGCAAGTCATAGGTAAGAGTAGATACATATAGTAGAGATGATATGAACCTAGACTAGTCAAGAATTATGGATGTTTGTAAAATAATCTTTCTCTTTCCTGGCTCAACTCATGGCAGCACCTTTCTATAATATAACATCGTCATTCATGTTCACTAAATTATAGCACTACCGAGACACGTCAACACATGACCGCCCACGGCAGCACTCCTTATCATGACAACACATGTCATTTGGGTAATCTAGATTTAATATATTTTATTTAGGAAATAATACTTGTGTCACACCCCGTGGATTTAATCCACCGCAGCAGACTCCTAAGACTCGGGAGCACGAAGTATTCGAATACATTTTTAACTCTGCAGAGAGGTACCAATTTACCCGCAAGATATTCCACTTTCAAGCCCATCCTATCAGAATGATTGGACCCCTGACTCACTTCATACTGTGAGCGGCAAGGTGGAGATAACAGGAACTTTTGTTATGTTTCACTTACAATTCACCCCTGACCCTGCAGTTTTCTTCACACAAACCGCAGTTGTGGCGGGCTATACCCCCACCCATAAGCCCCTTCCCATTACTGGGTCAACGTGCTTGATCAAATCACATTCAGTGATACGTGGAGGAGCTGAACCCCGTGAGTTTAGTGTATTACTTTCCATCTCATGCAGGGGTTTCATGTACGATTCACATAAGTACTTGTTCAGGCCTGTCCCATACCAGGCTTGCGGTTAGCACGTTTGTTCATGCCACTAGACGCACAACACAAGGTTCTAGTCCTTATATGCCAGTGACCAGACCATCCACAACCCTGCACCTTCAGTGCCTGCACATCCTTTGCAGTCTAGCACCTCCAGTGCTACCACCATTCCATACCATTTCCTGGTCACGGCTAGGGTTTTATTTCATGAATATAAGTATATAAATATATAATAGTTCATGGCTCAAAACTTGTTTATTTCACATTTCACAGATAACCAGTCAGTACTGCCAATTTATAAATCAACCATTTCCAATCTTTCTCATGCAATATTATCTATATTCAAGGTTATGTTACAGCAACTCTTAAAATATAGGTTCGAGATGACCAAGAATATGACTTGCCTTCCGCGTCGTAAAATACAGCAGTTGATGTCGGGTCAACAGTGAAGTCCTCGAACTGGGGCTCTTGATCTGCTCTCCAATCAAACAAACAACCAATAATCACAATCTTTTCAATACATTATTATAGTATATGCAATAATGCAAAGATGAAGTCTTGATGATTCTGAAATGATTGGGTTAGAAACTGATTAGGATTAGGTTAGTTGTTGAAGGTTTACAAGGTTCCAAATGTCTCAAAATATCAGAATGATATCAAGGTTGCGACTGGTTCGCTCAAAAACATCGAACGTCTTTAGGTCGACATTCGGTTCAAGGCATCGACATAGGGTCGATGGATGATAGAGGGGTTATCTCAACTTGTGGTAGTAGAATAAAATGTAGAGCACAACTCCACAAGTCTAAGGGACAAGGTTATTTCCAGTTTGCACAACTAAAAAGAGGTGAAAAGTGCTAATGCCACTGGCTGACATGCTCTGGCATAGGGCTGACAATGCTAAAATCTAGGGTTTTAGCATAAACTGTAGTTCAAGGGCTCAAATCAAGTTGTGATAGAAGAAGGAATTGCTGATCACAACCTCAGGAATCTAAGGGACAAAGTTATGCTCAAAATGCACATCTGGAAGGAAGTGAAAAGGACTAATGCCACTGACTGACATAGCCTGGCATTGATCTTGACATGGCCAGAAACTAGGGCTTGCCATATCTTTTGATCTAGAGCTCCAAATGATGCACCACTTTGTCTGGGAGGTAGGCATTGATAACAGGAACAAATCATTCAACAGGATCTAGGGCAGAAGATGGCTAGAAGGTGACGAAATTCAATGATGAACTGAGGTGAACTAGTTGCACTGGAGCAGTTCTGGACAAGATTGTGGCAAGGCTATAACATGAATTCTGGGCAGTTTCAGAGATGGAGCTAGAAGGCAAAAATGTTTAGGAGGTTGAGGCACACTTGAATGACAAAGTGGATGAAGCTGAAACGGCCAGGAATAGGTTTTCCGGTGATCGACGCCGGAGAAGAAACACTGCCATTTGGGGGCTTTCGATTTAGGCCGAATGAACTCAATTCCAAGCTTGGAGAGTGAAAGGGGGGTAAGAGGAAGCTACCTGCACGATCAATTTGGCCGGAGGATGGCCGGAGAAGCCTGGCGACGATCGCCGGCGACTGGTGGAGCTCAAAATTGGGGAAAACTTCGATTGAAGCTCAATCTGGAGATCTGGATGCATAGGCTTGCTAATTAGAGCTCACTGATCAATTTGTTTCACAGATTCAAAGACTAATTCGGGGTAATTTGGCCTGCATTGCCGGAACAGGGCATTTAGCAATTCCGGCGATCACCGGCGTTAGGGTCCACCGGGGAGCAATTCAATGTCACAGTACAATCAGGAGGATGAGAGGTACTCACTGCTAGCTTCAAATTGGTAGGAGATGCTATGGTCGAGGCTGCCACCGTGAGCTTCTTGCTGGACTCGCCGGAGAAGATGACGACAGCGAGAGAATTTGCAAAATTGGCTAAGTCCTGATGAAGTGAAGCTGTTACAAGGTATGGGGTTGCTTTTATAGGCCAGAGCGGAGCTTGCAAGGAGCTAGCAGCAAGGAAATTGGCGCCGGGGACTTGACTGGCCGGGCGCAGGCGCGGCAACAGTGACGGTGAAGCGATGGCGCACAGGCGATGGAACGGTTGATGCTACTGTTGCTTCATCGGGACGCAATGGTGTCGGGCGGTGCAAAACAGTGGCGACAACGGCTGGCAAAGCAAGCAACGTGGCGAGGAGTTGCTGACGACGATCGCGCACGGGAGCAAGGCTGTTCAACGGCGCTGCCACGACGATGGCTAATACACAGACGCGTGTGCACATGCAAACTCAAGTGAGCATGAGCTCAGGCGCAGGCGAGGCGTGGCCGGCGGCGAGCAAGCGCGGCGCAAATGCACGGCGATCTCTGGTCGTGCACAGCAGCTGCTGTCCTGGTCGAATCTGGACTCATTTGCAATTTCCAATTCTTGATTTGGACTGATCTGTAATTCTGGAGATTTGGAAGGTTTGATCAAATTTTGATTCTGCTGATTTGGCAAACTTGATTCAACAGATGATTTGGCACAGATTGAAGATAAAATTTGGGATGTTCGGATGATTTTGATATGAACTGAAAACAGAGTAGATTAGGGTAAAATAAGTCTGAATCTTATTGATCTCGAATTCTGGGATTTAGGGTCTGATTTTGAAATACTCACAAAAGAAGAATTTGTGTTGAAAAGCATTTGGGAGGTGTTCCCTGAATCAGATTTGAATTTGGAGGTGATTTGCAACATTTTGCCTTTTCTGGCTTTTAGAAAATCTGGAAAAGGACTGATCTGCGATACTCTTGGACTGATTTGCGAAAAAGGTTCAGATGGTGAAATCTGGCTGCCAACTTTTTGGATTAAGGTATTGGCATACCCTTGATCATAATCCAGGAATAATCTGGTCTGAACTTGGCTAAGATTTTGATTAAATCTGAATTTCTGAAACTTAGGGTAAAAGGTAATAACAGATATTCTGTTTTCGAAAACAGAAAACAGTTGATAATTCTGGAAGTTAGGGATAGAATTGAATCTGGGTTCTGAAGGCTTTTAGGTTTAGGATAACTGATAGATCAAATCTGGCAAGTCAGATCTTGACTTGGGGTCACAGGATAGATTTGGAGATTTTAGGGCTAGAACAGAATAAAGCTGAGGCTGATTTGGTTGATCTAGAAGAGACATATGCATGCATGACTTTTAAGAAAGAAACTTTTCACCCCAAAACTCAGGATGTTACAGTGCCGAAGGCTTCGCAGTATCCAGTGGCCGCGGCCCTATCGCCCGCCACACATCGAACACTATAACGGTGAGGCAGACCCTTACGAGTTCGTGCAGGTCTACTCCACTGCCATCTCCGCGGCCGGGGGGGACGAGACAGTACATTGCAATGTCTTCCCCCTCTACCTCTCCGGCATTGCCCGCTCCTGGTTTTACAACCTGAAGGCCGGCTCCATCAAGTCTTTCTCGCAGCTCAAGCGGGAGTTCTGTGCCAACTTCCAGGGGAACTAAGTGCGTCCCCTGGACTCCTCGCAGCTGTATACTGTCCGGCAGAGGACTGGGGAGACCATCAGAAGTTTCTTCAAGCGCTTTGCCCAGGTGAAGAGCAAAGTGGCCCACGTCCCCGACTCTACGGTCATCGAAGCCTGCAAAAGCGGCATCCTCCCGGGGGAGCTCCACCGAAGGCTCTCCCGGAGCTGCCCCTCTTCCGCCGATGAGCTCTTCAACGTGCTCGAAAAGTACGCTCGGGCGGAGGAAGACGATATCTGGAAGAAGACCCGGGGGGCTCCCGCCCCCGTCGACCGGGGGGCCAGGGATCCCCCCAAACGCCCCAGACAGGGGGGGCATAACGAGCCACGGCCTCGGGACACTTTTGTCCTCGAGGGCGGAGGTGGCTCGCGCGACCCCCCGAGGGGCAACCGCCCCTTCCCCAAGCCGAAAGGCCATGGGGGAGGACAGTCTTCGCACGGCCGGGAAGGCCCCGCGGGGAGAAGGCGGGAAGGACCGTGGTGCAGCTTCCACGGGTCCAGTACCCACGCTACCCGAGACTGCGACCAACTACTGCAGCACTTCGCGGCATTCCTCGACCAGCACGGGCAGGGGGGGAGACTCCGGCCTCCTTGCTCCCTCGGCCAGCTGTTCCGGCCCTTCCCGCTCCCGCGGGGGGTGAGCAGGCACAGGAGGGGGAGCCTTCAGAAGCTCTCCCCTTCCAGACCTCTCAGCGCCGCATCAACGTCATCGTGGGAGGGTCTGCCTCCGGGCGGGACTCCAAGCGCCAGCGTAAGGAGTACGCGCGTGAAGTTAAGGTTGTGGGGGTGCTACACACGTCCCCGCCACCAAAGTGGTCGGACGTCCCCCTCACTTTCACGGCAGAAGACGCGCGGGGGGTTCGCTTCCCCCACGACGACGCGCTCATTGTCTCCACGACAATCTACAACTGTCACCTGGCATGCATCCTTGTGGACAGTGGGAGCTCGCCGACGTCCTATTCCTGAAGGCTTTCAAAGAGATGCAGGTGGATGAGAAGCTCCTGCAGCCCGCAGCCGGGCCCCTACAAGGTTTTGTCCCGGGGAAGGCGATCCACCCCGTGGGCAAGGTAGATCTTCCTGTGACCTTCGGCGCCCCGGAGAACTACCGGACCGAGCTGGTCCGCTTCGACGTAGTGGACCTCCCCTCCTCCTACAACGCGATTATGGGGAGGACCACCATCAACCGGCTGGGGGCTGCCACCCATCAAAACTACCTCTGCATGAAGATCCCCGGGCCGCATGGCGTGATCAACATCCGGGGAGACCAAGACATGGCCCGTGCTCTGTATGGGCGCGCAGCCGCCACGATCGGAAGCGTCAACATTATTGAGGCGCCCAGGAGGGAGGCCTCCCCCCTGGAACCAGACGTCGCGGCAATACCCCCCGGGAGGCCCCCCCTCAAACCGCGTCCGGAAGGGGGCCTCCGGAAGGTCCTGCTGTCCCCGGGGCCAGCAGTGCCGCCAAGTACGAGGCTTTGCTCCTCAGGTCGCACCACGTGCGTTCCCCGGGGATCCGACGCCTCCAACTGAAGGGATATTCTTAGCCCATATTTCACCAAAAGCACGGGCCATACCTGTGCCGTAACGCAAATTCTAGACTTTTATTTGCAGATGCAAAAGATGCAGAGGCACTTCGATGGCACCAAGGGGGTACCCCGTTCCTGGCCTATTCCCGGGGCCGGGAGCCCACTTCATGCCGGGGGTTTACCCTACGCCGGGAGCCAGTCCCGCCCCCCGCGTCGCGTGTACCGCACCGGGGGCGGTCGACAGAGCAGCCCCCGTGCCGTAGTGGACATCCCCCCGCATGGGCTCCCCGGTTCCGGACGTCGCCGCGGGGGCTCCCCCCTCGCCGGTCCCGGGTGTTACAGGGCCTGCTCCCTTCCCGGTTCCGGTCAAGGCCACTGGGGCCCCCTCCACTTCGATTCCGGTCTTCGCCACAGGGGCTTCCCCCTTTCCGGTCCCGGTCGTCGCTGCTTGAGGGCCTTTCGCCTTAGGGACCCCGTCCTCAAGCGCATTAGGCCCCCCAAGCCCAGGGTAGGCTCTCCCCCAAGTGGGAGGGCCCCTGCAAGATCTTTGCAGTCCTGGGCTCGGGGGCTTACAAGCTCTCCAACCTTTAAGAGCAGGAGCTGAAGCACACGTGGAACTTGCGTTTACTTCGCAAGTTCTATGTTTAGCCTTACGGGCATGTCCCCTCCCCCGGGGCGTTCACGCCGGAGGGGGAGGAGGGACGCTGTATTTTCCTCCCCTTTCGCGGCTTCGCAGGGGAAGGCCCTGTACTTCATTTCATTAGCAATACATAGGTCTTGCTTTGCAAATTGTCTCAATGCAGGTTTTTCTCATTACCGCCCCTAGCGGCGATGCCCTCCCCGCGAGGATGCCCTCCCCGCGAGGATGCCCTCTCCGCGAGGATGCCCTCCCCGCGAGGATGCCCTCCCCGCGTGGAAGTGGGCCAGCCCCAACAAGTCCCTACAACGGAGCCTGCACTCCCGTAGGGCGGCTTATGATCAGCCCTCGTGGACTGAGGGTGTAAGCGGCAACCCGGTCACAGTGGCCGTGGTAACGAGTCACTTTGGGAGACTAGTCCCCTGCCCAAACACTCAAGTCCCGTCTTCGGGCATTTCCTCCTCCGGGAGTCGACGTTATTCCCGGCTCCCCGTTCTCACGGCGACCGGAAGATCAGCCCCTTGCGGCTTGATTGGATCTATCTTCCTCCTCCGGGAGTCGACGTTATTCCCGGCTCCCCGTTCTCGCGGCGACCGGAAGATCAGCCCCTTGCGGCTTGATTGGATCTATCTTCCTCCTCCGGGAGTCGACGTTATTCCCGGCTCCCCGTTTTCACGGCGACCGGAAGATCAGCCCCTTGCGGCTTATTTGGATCCATCTTCCTCCTCCGGGAGTCGACGTTATTCCCGGCTCCCCGTTTTCACGGCGACCGGATGAATGCCTCCCGGAGACCCTATTCCCGGCTCCCCGTTTTCACGGCGACCGGACGATTGTCTCTCGGAGAAGTTGGATTTCTCGGGCATTTCCTTCTGCTTAAGACCCTATTCCCGGCTCCCCGTTCTTACGGCGACCGGACGAGTGTCTCCCAGGAAGCTCGCCTCTGGAAATCCCATCGGGTTCTCTTGGACATTCCTTGCGCTTAAGGCCTTATTCCCGGCTCCCCGTTCTCACGGCGACCGGATGATTATCTCCCGGAAGGTCTTCTCCTTGAAAACCTCGCTTTAAAATTTTCTAACTTAGAAAATTTCCTATGCTACAGGTGTCTTCCTTCCCGGGGGCCTTGTTACCCCCACAGCGCGCGGAGCTATTCTCCGGCCCACTGTGGGTGGGGGGGATAAGGAACCCCCGGGTGTCGACCGCACCACCCACGAAGAAACTTAGCTCATCCTTGTTAAGATGAGTCGTCCAGACCATCCAAGAAGAAGAAAATAAAGAGGCGCAATAAAAGGAAACAATGCGCTTTATTGATCAGCAAACCTGGAGGACATCTTCCCCCTCCGGTGGGCTTCGGAAACGATACAAACCAGGCTCTAACCCGGGGGATTCTCTAAGCCCTAAGGCTCCTACGCCTAATACTCCCGGAGGCTCTCCGCTAGCTCTCGGGTCAGGTCCCGGTACAACGCCCGTACGCGGCGCCGAGAGTCCCGAAGCACATCTTCAGGCCAGAACTCGTATCCCGCCGGTGGAAGTATCCGGAGGGGAGGGATCATCCGGAGTCTCGGTCGCGGAGGGGACAATTCGGCACGGTGATTATCAAAATTGTCCAAGTGCCACTCCGCACGCCACCTCAACCGGATCGGCTCCCGGACACTATCCTCGCCGCGATTCCCGGAGATAAGGCTTAGCAAAATTAAAGCCGCTTGGGCGTCCCCCGGGGAGCCCCTCCCGGACCTTCGCACGGGAGCAACCTCCCGGGAACCCTGGTAACAGTAAGTTCAATTCAAAGACTTGGAAAAAATTCTAACTTCATTGCATTAAAAATTTTTATGTACAAGTGCCCGGGGCTTCTTCTAAGAAGCTACCGGAGTCAAAAATTCCGAAACAAAAAAGGGCCCTAGCTAAGACCCGGGGGGAGGCTCATACGTGTTCATTGGCGTCCTCCCCCCGGGGGGTTTCCTCCGAGGCCGGGGCCAGGGCGTCTCCCGCCGGAGGCGCCGGAGCCGGGAACCACGCCTGGATGATCCGGTCGTAGAACCCTCCGGCGAGCTGCTCGACCTGCCGGCGCGAAGGCTCGAAGGAGTCCGGGAAGCTTCGAGGGATGCGGCCCCCGATCGCCCAGGCGCCGACCCCCCGGAACTCGACGAGCCCCGCAGCGGCCGCGACGACGGGGATCGCCCGACCCCGCGCCCGAACATCGGCAGCCTCCGGGATGGCGGAGACCTGTGCGTTAAGGAAACGCACAGCCTCCGCGAGGGTTGCCGGCGGCACCTCTCTGCTCCCAGAGCCGAGGCTTACGCCAAGGCCCTCGAGGGCCGTCCGGACGGAGCGGCCCGCGTCCGCCACCGCCCGGACGCTTGAGCTCTCGAGCTCACGAAGCGCCTGCTCCCTCGCCTTGGCCTCCTCCCGGAGGCGGGCGTTGATGGCCTCGGAAATGTGAACCTGGGCCCGGACCCGGGTCAATTCCGCGAGGGCCTCGTCACGTTCCCGGAGGGCCTCCTCGCGCTGCCCTACGGAGGCTGCGGCCCGGCCCTCCGTCTCCTTGAGCAGCCGGGCGACCCATTGCTCAAGGCCCCAGGTAACAGCTGCCACCTACACAATACATAAGTTAGAAAAATTTCAAAGAAGTGCAGGGGATGAGCGAAGGTGTTATCGACGGGTTACCTGGGCCCCGAGGGACTGAAGCCCCTCGAAACGCTCATGGAGCGTCCCTCCCGCGACAAAGGCCTGCACCTTCCGGGTATGCAGGCCCTCCGAGTAGCGGGCGACCTCCCCCGCGGGGAGCAGGGGGGTCTCCCGCCCGGAGCCGCCGGTGCGGCCGACGGGGGGTCCCCGGACCTCGAGGTCCGGTAGTGCGGCCGACGTCTTCGTCGACGAGGTTGTGCCCCCCGAAGACGTGGCCGAGGAGCTCTCGGCGGGAGCCTCCGCCCGGGGGGGAACCATCAAGCCCTTCCCTGCCCCGGGCCGGAAGGTCCTCGGGGCCCCCTCCTCCGGAGGAACCTCGTAAACCGAGGGGCTCCCCCCCTCGTCCACCGGCCAGACCCGCGGGGGCGAGGCCGCCGCGAATCTCACCTCCAGCCTCTCCGGCTCCAGAGAAGCTGGAAGGGGCGGGAGGAGCTCCACCGCGAGCGGCGACGGGGCGTAGTTCGCCGAGTCGGACGCCGCCCCGCCCGCGGTCGCCTCCTTCCCCCGCGCCTCGACGGGGCCCTTCGGGGGGGGAGGCGTTGCCTCCTTCCGGGACGGTGCCCGGGCACGCTCGCCCCCCGGGGTCTCGTCCCGGGGCTTCGCCGGTGTCGCCGCCAGCGTCGTCGATGGGCCAGGGGTCTTTTGAACCCGGGCCTTCTTGGGCTCCGAGCCCCCGGTCGCCTCCTTCCCCCGTTTGTGCGACCCGGGGGTGGGGAGAGGCTTCCTCTCCGGCAGCTTTAGCCTGAAGGCCGCCGCTACCAGGTTCTTGGGGGGGCCCTCGCCCAAGGCGCGCACCACGCGCTCGTGCTCATCGGCGAAGTACCTCCCTAAGAGGTTCTCCGCCTTCTCCCGCGCCACCGGGTACGGCCGGACTGCAAGAGGTAAAGAGTTAGTCAATTTCATTAAAATTTTGTAAGAGCAATGCAGCGGGTTCCCGGAGCTTACGTCGCGTCATCGACTTCACCGGGGGCCGCTGCTCGGGGCCCATGCCGATCCCCCTCTTCCCGCCGGTGAAGGGGGAGATCCGGAGGAGAGCCATCTCCTCAGCCGCGTCCCGCATCGAGCTGGTCTTTTTGGAGAGGATCACCTTGCTGAGGAGCTCGTACTCCTCGTCCGTCCACACCGGCGGCTTTGGTGCGGACGACCGGCTGTAGGTGGGGGCCTCCGGGGCGTACACCACCGCGTCGTCTCGGACCCGGAGGTAGAACCACCTCCGGACCCAATCCCCCCAGTGGTCTCGGGAGGCCGCCGCCGGGTAGTCGATTACCCGGGCCGGCAACATTTGGACCATCACCGAGCCAAAGGGGGACTTGGGGCCCCCCTTCACCAGGTGGGAGGTCCGCGCCGCCGGTTCGTAGAAATACCGGAAGGCGCGAAGGTCGGGCTCCCGCCCGGTCGCTGTCTCGAAGAGCCAGATGAAGAGGCCCATCCGGACGAGCGCGTTTGGGGTGAGGTGCTTGAGAGCCACCCCATACTCCTTGAGAAACTCCCGGAGCATGGGATGGACCGGGAGCCGGAGCCCCGCCTCGATGAAGGCCTCGAAGGCCACGATCTCTCCAGGCCTGGGGCGGAGGGCTCCGTCCTTCTTCACCGGGACTCGGATGTCCCCGGGCGCAACGATGCCCCTTTCGGCCAAGGACTCAGCGTCCTCGGCCGTGAACTCGGACGCCCAGAGGAAATCCGAGGGGATTCCCTCCGGGGGCACCTCCGTGGTCTTCGCCCGACCCTTGGGTGCCATGAGGTTAGTTTTCTTTTTGGCTAACTTTGCAGGAGGCTACCACCAGAAACTCCCGGACGCCTGCTACCGGAAAATGCTACCGGGGAAAGCTACCGGGAGAGGGCTACCGGGAGAGGACTACCAGAAGAGCAAAAATCGTTGGCGCCAGAGAATTTGGAATGAGCTTCCGGGCCCCCCAAGGCCCTATTTATAGGGGCGGGCCGTGGTCTAGATGCACGCCACGTGGCACCAACGGATCAATCTGGACCGTAGGAGTACAAACCGTGCGCGGGAAACGAAGGGGCGGGCGCGTGAATCGAGGCGCCGGTTCGAACCGCGCGCACATTTATGGCGAAACGGCGCGGCTTTAAGTGTGGGGCACGGAAACCGAAGCGTCGCGGCTCTGGTAGCTTGGCCCGGAGATCTTCCCGGTGACCTGAACCATACCCACCGGGGGCTCGAAAATCATCCCCGGCGGGCATGGGGGGCGGCTGTTGGGGGAAATCTCCGCGAGACTAAGTCTAGGTAAGATCTGTCACGATTACCCGGGGACCTGACTTCCGGGGCCTCCCCGGGCGCCGCCATTTGCCCGGGGACGTGGCCTCCGGGGCCTCCCCGGGCGCCGCATTTTGGCTCCCGGGATGGGGCCTCCGCTGCCCTCCCGGGCGCCGCCATTTGCCCAGGGACGTGGCCTCCGGGGCCTCCCCGGGCGCCACCTTTTGGCTCCCGGGACGCGGCCTCCGGTGCCCTCCCGGGCGCCGCCAGTTGCCCGGGGACGTGGCCTCCGGGGCCTCCCCGGGCGCCACCTTTTGGCTCCCGGGACGGGGCCTCCGCTTCCCTCCCGGGCGCCGCCATTTGGCCGGGGACGTGGCCTCCCCGGGCACCGCCTTTTGGCTCCCGAAACGCGGCCTCCGGTGCCCTCTCGGGCACCGCCAGTTGCCCGGGGACGTGGCCTCCGGGGCCTCCCCGGGCGCCGCCTTTTGGCTCCCGGGACGTGGCCTCCGGTGCCCTCCCGGGCGCCGCCTTTTGGCTCCCGGGACATGGCCTCCGGTGCCCTCCCGGGCCTCATCGCCCTCCTAAAGGTAAAGTATTGAACGGTTTATCACGTGCAGGTCACGCGAGGAGCACCTCGGGAACTAGTGACCACCTGTCAAGCATCCAAGGCGTTTGACCGGGAGAAGGACGGTCCTGCCCTTCAATCCGACGGTGGCTTCCGGGGTAGTTTAGGTTTTTTGCTGCTTTTTGGGGCTATAAATAGCCCTTGTACCCCTCTGTTGTAAAGGATGGGTTCATTTATTGGAATAGCTAAACTCACAGGCGTGCTCCGGAAGCCTCTCCCCCGGAGAGAGCCTCCCCAGCCGACTCCGGTCGGGAGTGCGTCGACAGGACTAGGGCCCCCACCGGGACCCGAACCTGTATAAACCCGTGTGTCATTTCTTTGTGCTTGTCCGGCGGGGGAGGACCGGTCGTCCGGTCAACCCGAGCCGCGTAATCTTCGCTAGGATCACTCTCAAAACCTGCTGGGGTATTCTCAATACCACGACAAATTTACACCACCAAAAGTGGTCAAATTGGCCCAATGCCACTGGCTGACATGAGCTGACATTGTCAAAGAATGGCATTGGCATGGTTCTGCAGATTCTCAGTAGGCAAAATGTGTTCTGTTTCAAGCATTGGGTGCATAATGCTAAGGGGTAGCTATTTGACAAGGTGATTTTAACAGAAAAGGTCTAGAAGTCAAGGATTTTGCAAAGACACCCCTGGACACAGTGAACTAGATGTCAGTGCATTGTTAAAACTAGGGCTTTGATGCTTTGTCTGATTTAGGGTTTGATTGCTTCGCCAATTATGTCTGGGAGGTAGACAAAGATAACAGGAACTTGTTGGTGGTGGTTTTAGGAACTGAGATGGTTGAACAGCGATGAACGGCGATGATGAACTACAGTGGCGACACAGCACAGTGAAGCCACTGGACAAGATCTTGGCACAGTGATATCTGGTGATTCTGTGCAGAACTAGCAATCGGGATAGTAGAGGTTTATGCTCAAGAGATCAAACCAAAGGCACTGGACAAGGTTTCGACGGTGGCGGTGGTCGACGACGGTCGGGCGGCACACTGGCGGCACGGCAACGAAGGGTAAAACACCTAAGTTGTAATCTGGTGCTTGTCTACGATTCGGACTTGTAACACCCATGTTTTTCCCAACCCTAGCCTGCCTTGACTATCTGCATATCAGGATGAGATCTTGGTAATGCCAGAGTGTTACTCTAAAAAGTTGGCAGCCAAACTCCTTCATTCAAGTCATTTTCGCAGATCAGTCCAAAAGATTCACAAATTAGTCCTTTTCAGATATCTAAGGAACCCCAAAACGGCTAAAAGTCACAGATCATTTCCAAATCCCGATTTGATTCAGTGAACATCTTCCATTCACTTTTCTGAACATTTTTCCCTTCTGGAAGAATTACCAAATCTCTCCCGAAACCCTAGTTTCAGCCTTGTCAAATTTCTAAAATCCAGATTACCCTAATTACCCTGTCTTCAGTTCATCTCAAAACTTGCCTAAATCTCCAAAATTTTGTCATCCCTAGCTGCTGATCAATATCTTAGACTTTGAGGATTAATTTAGCAAAGTCAAAACTCTTTCTACCTTAGCCAAATGCCAGATTTACAGATTGGTCCCTGGAATCAAGAATCAGTAATTGCAAATCAGCCCTCCTATTCTCTTTCTGCGGTTTTCGACCAGCGCCTGGTCGTGCCCTCGACCAGTGCATTTCGCCGGAGCCGCGCCGCGTTTTCTCGCCGCAGTTGCTCGCCGCCAGTGTGAGACCCCCATTTGAGGGTCACCTTGGCAACCGCCCAGGTAGATTGCGCACAGAAAGGTACAACACAAGCTCACAACAACAGGATTCACTTCCAATAATAAAGCTGGTAGATAAAGCAAGTACAAGGTCACGAGGACCACTACTACAATATCATAATGCCAAGGGTGGCACTAATTAAAGTTGATACAAAAAGTAGAGAGTTTTTCAAAATCAAGAATCGGTATGGAAGTACCGAACACAGAAAAACAACACAAAAAGCAACCACAAGGGTCTTCACTTCCTTCTGCAGCGGCTCTGGAAGGGCTTCCTCCACATCGGACTCAACTTGGCTCATGACCCTCCTAGAAGCTCAAATCGTCTGGAAAGACTCTTTCCTCTTCTTGGTGCTCAAGGCTAGGGGAATCGGAATTCTCCAAGTCTTCTTCTGAATTTGTTTGCAAAGGCAAGGGTGAGCATGTTTTTACACAATGCTCAGCAAGTCTCATTACAAAAAAGTAGGTATATAGATGAGGAGTGATCAAGAAAAGGGTTTAAGACTTATAATTATAAATAGTATAGATTTCAATTCTTTGATCTCTCAAATGAGGGTTTTGTTTTCAGCAACGGGGTTTTGTAAATCTTAAGTTATACTTTGGAAATCGTTATGTGTGATGGTCTCCCATGAGTCATCACTTTTATCAACCGTATTATGAAAACATTCCAAATCATTACTTGTGCTATAACCCGTGGATATCATCCACTACGAAAAGACTCCTGAACCTGGGAGTACAGAGTATCTGATACTTCTTTTACACTTTGCAAAGGTGTACCTCTTTTTAAATCCACTGGTTCACTCGGCTTTCAAGTCGGTACAGCTCCATGTGACTTATACACATGTGACAAGGCCGAGATCACACAACGCTTTTGCAGTTTAGTATTAACAGTATCCCCGCCCGGTAAATAGACAATTAAGTCTCAAGTACCGTTGTGGGTCTTCCCCACTGCCTTACTTCCTAGCCTCCCTGGTCTATGTTCCCGCAGGACACATAGCCTTGGTCTATGTCCACGCGAGACATACGACCATTTAAGATTACAGCCGCTCACGGCTTAATCAGGTCTAGGGCGCCTTCCTTCATTTACGCCTTTTCCTTTCATCATTTTTCTGAACTCACATCACTCATGGCCGAACCTTGGCCTTCCAGTTTCCACGCGAGAAACCAGATCGTCAAACCATGCAGGGAACTGTTAATACCAAAAAGCTACTAAGTTGTGCCCGTCCCATACCAGGCAAGTGGTTGGTACGTTTACAATTCGCATAGAGACTGGGACAACGACTACTCCTGTAGAGACCTAGCTCGCTGCAGCTAGTCCCATTCTCATAAACCTTTGACTTCCCAGGATGAGTCAAACGCAGGAGTATATTACATTGCAACAGAGTACTCACAAAACATTAAGCAGTGTGGCCTGCTGGCCTTAATATTACATAAAGAGGATTACAATGCCTACAAGGCATTCAGGGTTTAACAAAATATTTAACTACGCAGCAGAAGATAGGTGACCCTCCCACAAAAGAAGTTGACGGCAGAACAACACGCTTCAGGGTTCTGGTGGAACTGATTCTCCTCCTTCTGGATCCACGTAATACTCCGTGCCATCATCTTGATCAAAGTAGGCTCCATCTATTGAGTTGAATGTTGCAAGGGTGAGCACTTACGTACTCAGCAAGTCATAGGTAAGAGTAAGTACATATAGTAGTGATGATATGAACCTAGACTAGTCAAGAATTATGGATATTTGTAAAATAATCTTTTTCTTACATACCTCATCTCATCTTATGGCAGCACTTTTCATAAAGTAACATCATCATTCATGTTCACTAGATTATAGCACTACCGCGACACGTCGACACACGACAGCCCACGGCAGCACTCCTTATCATGACAACACATGTCATTTGGGTAATCTTGATTTAAACATATTTTATTTAGAAAATAGTACTTGTGTCACACCCCGTGAATTTAATCCACCGCAGCAGACTCCTATAAACCCGGGAGCTCGGAGTATTCGAATACGTTTTTAACTCTGCAGAGAGGTACCAATTTACCCGCAAGATATTCCACTTTCAAACCTTTCCTATCATAACAAAATGATTGGACCCCTGACTCACTTCATACTGTGAGCGGCAAGGTGGAAATAACAAGAACTTTTGTTATGTTTTACTCACAATTCACCCCCGACCCTGTGGCTCTCAGCGAGGCACAGTTGTGGCAGGTTGTATCCAAACCTCCACCCCTTTGCTTATTCCCATTACTGGGTCAGCGTGCTTGATCACCTTCAGTGATATGTGTGGGAGCCGCGCTCCGTGTTTATCGTGCATCACTACACATCTCATGCAGGGGTTTCATGTGCGATCCACATAATTACTTGTTCAGGCCTGTCCCATACCAGGCTTGCGGTTAGCACGTTGTTCATGCCACTAGACGCACAACACAAGATTCTAGTCCTTATATGCCAGTGACCAGACCATCCACAACCCTGCACCTTCAGTGCCTGCATTCCTTTGCAGTCTAGCACCTCCAGTGCTACAGCCATCCATACCATTTTTCTGGTCACGGCTAGGGGTTTTATTTCATGAATATAAGTATATACATACATATAATAGTTCATGGCTCAAAACTTGTTTATTTCACATTTCACAGATAACCAGTCTAGTACTGCCAATTCATAAATCAATCATTCTCAATCTTTCACATGCAATATTGCCTATATTCAAGGTTATATTATAGCAACATTTTAAATATAGGTTCAAGATGACCAAGGATATGACTTGCCTTCCGCGTCGTAAAATACAGCAATCGATGACGGGTCCGCAGTGAAGTCCTCGAACTCGGGCTCTTGATCTGCTCTCCAATCAAACAAACAACCAATAATCATAATCTTTTCAATACATTATTATACTATATGCAATGATGCAAAGATGAAGTCTTGATGATTCTGAAATGATTGGGTTTAGAGGCTGATTAGGGTTAAGTTAAGGAAACCAATGTTAAGATTAGCTGTCAAAGGTTTACAAGGTTCCAAATGTCCCAAAATATCAGAATGATATCAAGGTTGCGACTGGTTCGCTCAAAAACAGCGAACGTCTTTAGGTCGACATTCGGTTCAAAGCATCGACATAGGGTCGATGAATGATAGAGGGGTTATCTCAACTTGTGGTAGTAGAATAAAATGTAGATCACAACTCTACAAATTTAGTGGACAATGTGGTTTTCAAATTTCACAACCAGAAGTGGGTAAACAAGGCCAATGCCATTGGCTGGCATATACTGAGAAAATGTCAAAAATTAGGGTTTAGCAACAATTATAATTCAAGGGCTCAAATCAAGTTGTGATAGAAGAAGAAATTATAGATCACAACTTCAGGAATCTAAGGGACAAAGTTATGCTCAAGATGCACATCTGGAAGACAGTGAAAAGGGCTAATGCCACTGACTGACATGGCCTGGCATTAATCTTGACATGGCCAGAAACTAGGGCTTAGCATAACTTTTGATCTAGGGCCCCAAATGATGCACCACTTTGTCTGGGAGGTAGGCTTTGATAACAGGAACAATTAAGTCAACAGGATCTAGGGCAAGAAATGGCTGGAAAGCAAGAAATTTGATGATGAACTGAGGTGAACTGGCTGCACTAGATCAGTTCTGGACAAGATCTTGGCATGGCTGTAACTTCTAATCTAGGCCGATCTAGGTGTCGGGCTGGAAGACAAAAGTGTTCAGGAGATCAAAGCACACATACTAGACAAAGTTTCGAGGGCTGAAATGGCCGGAACAAACTTTCCCGGTCATCGGCGCCGGAGAAGAATCACTGGATTTGGGCATTTTTGCTACAGGCCGAGAGAACTTAATTCCTTGCTTGGAGAGCATCTAGGAGGTATAGGGAAGCTTCTGGTAACATCAAATTGACCGGAGGATCACCGGAGAAGCCTGGCGACGATCGCCGGTTTCTGGCGAAGCTCGGTTTAGAGAAAAGCTTTGAATGATGTTTAATTAGGGATTCTAAGCTTACAGGCTTGCTTGAAATAACCTACAGATCAATTTTGTTTACAGGATCGAGGGCTAATTCGAGGTAGATTGGCCAGCATTGCCGGAACAGGGCATCTTCGACTTTCAGCCATTTCCGGCGATCATCGGCGTTAGAGTCCACCAGAGAACAATTAAATGATATCACACATAGAGGATGAGTAGAGGAACTCACTGATGGATTCAATTTGGAGTTTGGTACAACGGATGAAGCTGGCACCGTGAGCCTCCTTGACGGCTCGCCCGAGAAGATGACTGGAACAGGAATTTCTGGAACTTGGCTGATTTCCAGTGAGGTGTGAGGGAGTTGCTGAGCACAGTGGTGTTTAAATAGACCAGGCGAAGCTTGCAAGGAGGAGACAACGAAGTAATTGGCAGCCGGTGACTTGACTGGTTGCGTGCTGGAGCAACAGCGGCGAAGACACAGCGAAAAACGGTGATGCGACGGCGACAAGCTTGCAGTTGATCACAGTGTTGCCTCATCGGGACCTGGCAAAGTTGTAGCAAGCGGTGGCGACAACATTGGCGCGGCAAAGCGACGTGGCGAGGAGTTGCTGACAAAAAGCCGTTGATCGCGCGCGGGAGCAGCGTTGGTCGTCGACGTAGCAGCGGCCTTGCCACGGCACTAGCTGGAGTGAGGACACGTGCGCACCGGCATGCACGGTCACGAGCGCGGGCGAAGCCTCACCGGCGATGAGCAACCACGGCGCACAAGCACGGCGGTTCCTGGTCGTGCGCACAGTAATTGGCCTGGTCGAAATTTGGACTGAACTGCAGTTTCAATTCTTTGAGTTTTGGACTGAATTGCAAATCTGGAATTCTGGAAGGTTTAAACTGAATTTGCTTCTACTGTTTTGGTAATCTTTATTCAACAGATGATTTGGCAGAGATTGAAGATAAAATTTGGCACATTTGGATAGCTTTTGATACAATTGAAAATAGGGTAATTTAGGGTAAATTAGGATTTGAGTTTTGTCGATTTTGAATTCTGGCATTTAGGGTTTGATTTTGATATCTGTACAGAAGAGAAACTTGTGGCAAATAGCATTTTGAGAAGATTTGCTGAAGAAATTCTGAATTTGGAGTTAATCTGGAGATTTTAGCCTTTCTGGGTTTTCAGATATCAGATAAGCACTATTTTGTGATAACTTTTGGACTGATTTGTGAAAAGAGTCTAGATGGTGAAATATGGCTGTCAACTTTTTATATTAAGGTATTGACACACCCATGATCATATTCCAGGAATAATCTGGTCTGAACTTGGTCAAGATTTTGATTAAATCTGTATTTCTGAAACTTAGGGTATTTGGGTAATATAAGGTATTTCTGTTTTCGAAAACAGAAGGAGTTGATAATTCTAGGAGTTAGAGATAGAATTGGATCTGGGTTCTGAAGACTTTTAAGTTTAGAGTAACTGATAGATCACATCTGAACAATCTGATCTTAATTTGAGGTCATAGGATAGATTTTGGAGATTTTAGGGCTTGAGATAGAAACTAATCTGGCTATTACTACAGATACATGCATGCATGCCATTTGTGAAAAAGGAAATTTTCACCCCTAACTCAGGGTGTTACAGATCTACCCTCCTTAAAGAAATCTCGCCCCGAGATTTACCTAAGACAGGAAAAGATAAGGATAGGTTTGCTTAAGATCTTTTTCCTTCTCCCAAGTAGCCTCTTGCTCTGAATGATTTTTCCATTGAACTTTACACAATCTGATTTTCTTCCTTCTGAGCTGACGTTCATCAGTGGCTAGGATTCTAATTGGGTGCTCAAGATAAGTGAGATTCTTCTGTAATGGCACATCTTGTACATCTATCTGGTCAGTAGGTTCCTTCAAACATTTCCGGAGCTGAGAGACATGAAACACATCATGCACTCCTGCTAATCCCACAGGTAATTCCAATTTATAGGATACTTCTCCCTTTCTCTTGATTATCTTAAATGGTCCAATGTATCTTGGAGATAACTTTCCTTTCACTTGGAATCTTTGTAATCCTTTGAATGGTGTGACCTTGAGATACACAAAATCTCCAGGTTCAAATGATAATTCTCTCCGTCGTTTATCTGCATAACTTTTTTGTCGTGATTGTGCTGTTTTCAACCTTTCTCTGATGAGTCTGACATGAGCTTCTGCTTCTTCTACTATCTCTGGTCCTATGATTTTTCGTTCTCTTGGCTCATTCCAATGTAATGGAGTTCTGCACTTACGCCCATATAAAGCTTCAAATGGTGTCATCTGTATACTAGCTTGATAACTATTATTATATGTAAATTCTGCAAATGGTAAACATTTGTCCCATGATGTTCCATAATCTAGTATACAAGCTCTTAGAAGATCCTCTAGGATTTGGTTGACTCTTTCTGTCTGTCCTCCCGTCTGTGGATGATATGCAGTACTGAAGTCCAACTGGGTTCCTAGGGTTTCATGCAGTCTATTCCAAAATTTGGAGGTAAACTGTGTTCCACGATCTGAGACTATCTTCTTAGGAATACCATGCAATGCCACTATTATTTGCATGTATAACTCTGCTAATTTACTGCCATCATAAATCTTTTTGACTGGTATGAAATGAGCTACTTCAGTAAGTCTGTCCACAATAACCCATATGGAATCATATCCTCCATGAGTTTTAGGTAATCCTGTAATGAAATCCATACCAATTTCTTCCCATTTCCATAATGGTATTGGTAGAGGTTGTAGCTTTCCTGCTATTTTCTAGTGTTCTGTTTTAACTCGTCGACATGTATCACAGTTTGCAATATACTCTGCAATATCTCTCTTCATATTATCCCACCAGAATCTGGTCTTCAAATCTTGATACATCTTTGTGTTACCAGGGTGTATTGAGTATGGAGTTTTATGTGCTTCATGGAGAATTATTTCCTTAAGATCTGCGTTTTGAGGTACACAGATTCTTTCTCGATACCATACAATCCCTTGGTTATCTTCAGTAAAGCCTTGAGCCTTTCCTAACTTGATTCGACTCTTGATCTTACAAATTTCTTCATCTTTCTTCTGGGCATTTCCTATCTGTTCTTCAAGTTGAGATTTTATTGTTAAAGTGGCTATCGTTCCCCGTGGTACTAATTCCACTTGATGATTCTGCAACTCTTGTTGTAGGTAAGGGTTCTTCAACATAACCATTCCTTGTAGGTTGTAAACTTTTCTGCTTAGGGCATCAGCCACTACATTAGCTTTCCCTGGATGGTACTGAATACTAAGATCATAATCTTTGATCAATTCCAGCCATCGTCGTTGACGCATGTTGAGCTCCGTCTGTGTGAAAATATACTTGAGGCTTTTATGATCTGTAAAGATCTCACACTTACGCCCAATGAGATAATGCCGCCATATTTTTAAAGCATGTACTACTGCTGCTAACTCCAAATCATGGGTCGGATAATTTTCCTCATGTGGTCTCCATTGACGTGAAGCATAAGCCACTACTCGACCTTGCTGCATTAACACACAGCCTATTCCTTGCTTTGAAGCATCACAGTAAACTATGAAATCTTCTTTGCTGTCTGGTAAGGTGAGGACTGGTGTTGTTGTCAATTTCTGCATCAGCTTCTGAAAACTCTCCTCGCACTTGGTGGTCCAATCAAATGCAACATCCTTCTTTAGCAGGTTTGTAAGAGGTTTGGCAATTTGGGAAAATCCTTCGATGAATCTCCTATAATACCCTGCTAATCCCAAGAAACTTCTAATCTCTGAAACTGAGGTAGGTTGTTTCCACTCCTTGATTGCAGATATTTTAGCTGAATCCACTGAGATTCCTTCTGCTGTCAACACATGTCCAAGAAATGAAATTCTTGACATCCAAAATTCACATTTGTCAAACTTGGCATAAAATTGCCTTTCTCGTAGCCTTTCCAAGACTAAGTGTAAATGTTGTTCATGTTCTTCCGTACTCTTGGAATATATCAGAATGTCATCTATGAATACTATGACAAACTTGTCAAGAAAATCCATAATGTACTGTTCATGACATTCATGAATGCTGCCGGAGCATTGGTCAAGCCAAAAGGTACTACTGTAAACTCATATAAACCATATCTGGTAGTGAAAGCAGTCTTCGGTATATCTTCTTTCTTGATCTTCAGCTGATGATATCCAGATTTCAAATCTATCTTGGAAAATACTTTGGCTCCTCGAAGCTGATCGAACAAGTCATCAATTCTGGGTAATGGATACTTGTTTTTAATAGTGACTTCATTCAAAGCTCGGTAGTCTACATACATTCGTAGAGTTCCGTCTTTCTTCCTCACAAACAAAACTGGGGCTCCCCACGGTGAAGCACTGGGTTTGATAAATCCCTTGTTTTCCAAGTCTTCGAGTTGATTCTTGAGCTCCTCCAAATCTGTAACTGGCATCCTATAGGGACGTTTTGCTATAGGTGCTGCTCCTGGTTTAAGTTCAATACTGAATTCTATTTCTCTGTCAGGTGGCATTCCTGGAAGTTCTTCTGGAAATACATCAGAATATTGTTGTACTACAGGCACTTGTTCCAGGCATAACTTTTGCAATGCTTGAACAGATCTTAGTGGTTTCTTGATTGATGATCTTTCTGCATAGAATAGAACTCTCTCCCCTTGGCTACTGACAAGACTAAGGGTTTTCTCTTCACAGTCTATTAGGCCTTTATGTTGGGACAACCAATCCATTCCCAAAATAATGTCTAGTCCTTGCAGTTCTAGAACTAGTAGATTTGCCTCAAATTCTACCCCTTCTATAATGAAAGTTACATTTGGGCAAATCGAGTAGACAGATAATCTAGCCCCTGGAGTTTGTATAACCATAGAGTACTCTAGTGGTACTTGGTCTATATGCATTTCAACTTCAGATGCAAATGCTCTTGACATGAATGAATTTGTAACACCAGGATCAAACAATATTAAGGCAGTTGCAGATTTAATCAGAAATCTACCTAGAAGAATGTCGGTGGTGTTGCCTGCTTCTTGGATTGAAGTATAGTTTAATCTTCCTCCTTGGGTTGCAGTTGGTGCTCTACCTCTTCCTCTTCCTCGATTAGCCATGTTTCCTCCTCTTCCTGCTGAATTTCCTCTAAAATTCTGCGATGGTGATGCTCTGGTTACTACTGGCTGTGTTCCTGCCTGAGATCTGGCAATGGACATTGGAAGCTGTATCCAAGGACAGAATTCTTTACGGTGCCCACGCTGTCCACAATGATAACACTCAACACGAGGATGAGGACAATCCTTCTGAGAATGATTTCCTCGGCAGTTGGGGCACAATGTCGTTGCTGGTCTGGGATTCTGATAAGATGGTCGGAAATTGGGAGTGATAGGAACTCTTCCTCTGATTGGATTTGGCTGTGGTCTTGTTTGCTGGAACATCCTCCTCTTTCGGCTTTCTTCCCCCATATTCTTCTTTTCTTCTACCTTTAAAGCTCTGTTCACTAGGGTTTGAAATTCCGTCAGTTCATGAGAAGCAATTTGATACTGTAAATAGTGTTGAAGTCCTTCTGTGAAGCGCTCTATCTTCTTCTCTTCAGTATCCACATCTCCAGGTGCGTATCGAGCCAAATGAGTAAATTGGGGTAAATACTCAGTGACTGACTTACTTCCTTGAGTTAAATTCCGAAATTCCCGCCGCTTAGCCCGTAGAGAAGAAGAGGAGGATGCTATCTTGGACGCTGCCCGTCGTGCTGTGGGTTCCGTCCGGCAGATGTACAGCGACTACCTTTCTGATTCGCCTTACCGCTTCGTGCCTTACCAGGTCCCCGGATCGGAATACCGAGTTGTTCTTCCGTCCAGCGACCAGGAGAACGCTATCCTGACGAAGACTCGAGACGTCATTCGCGCTTCGGAGATTGCATACACCCGCCTATTTCGAGACTACGAGCGTGTTCGCGATGATCGCCACTACCTTGAGGGCATGCTTATTAGGGCTCGTGCAAGTCTCCGATAAAAAGAAAGACAAATTCAAGAAATGGCTGAATCAAGTGGAGAAAAGGACCTTGAAGCTGCAGAATCGGTAACCAAGAAGAGTCGCCCAAAGTTGAGGATTACCGCTCGCAAGAAGGTAGGAAACTCGAAGGAGTATCTCAGTGGTTTCATGCCTGCGTCGCGTGGCATAGTCATCAACGGTCAAGCGATCGAGCTTCCCTGCACCGCAAAGAAGGAGAAGACCCCTGAGGGAAAAGGGAAGGAGATTGTCAACATCAACGACGACAACGAAGATGACCCGATGGATGCTGATGACGATGAGGAGGAGGATCCCGAGGAGGTTGAGCCTTGTGATTCTTCTGATGATGCTGAGGAGTGACTGCAGACTTTCGACCTTTTGTGCCTAGCCCAGCAGACGCTAGATTTCCTTTTGTTGTAGTAGTTGTTTTAGCATGGTTGATGTATGCTGGTTGCTAGAGGAGCTCTGTAAGCCGATGAGGCTAGAAGCTTTGTATCTTTTGAAAAATTGGTTTATGAAAAAGTCATTTTGCATATCCTTATTCTTACTTCTTGAGTTCATGCCAGCATTCTACTAGCACCTGTGTGAATGATTCTTTCTGAATCAATGTTTCTATTCTTAACCTCCTGTTTGAGTAGGATGGTTAACACACGTGCGAGACCCCAGGAAGGAGGGCTAGGGGAAAACCCCAACAATACAAGAGCTACACCCGGAGCAAGAGGCCGCACAGACCCTGATAGACCAGGATCTTCGACGATGCCACAGGGAGGTGACATCAACGATGTGCTGCTATGGATGGAGCGCAATCGGCAAGAGTCAGCGGCTGTGCAGAACCAAATCTTGGGACAGCTGATGCAACATATTGCATCCGGACAAACTGAAGGACCCGTGATGGGCGCAAAGTTAACTGATTTTCAAAAGACGCGACCCCCGACTTTCTCAAGCACAGAAGACCCCATCGTGGTAGACGACTGGCTCCGAGATGTGGAAAGAAAGTTGAATACCGTCAGATGCAGTGATGAAGAAAAGCTCTTGTACGGATCGAACCAATTGGCTGGACCTGTTGCTGCTTGGTGGGAGAATTACCAGACCGTGCACACCAACAGAGATTCGATCACCTGGAATGAGTTCAAGGAGGAATTCCATAGATACCACGTCCCAAAAGGCGTTGTCCAGGCAAAGCGCCGAGAATTCGTAAATCTGCGACAAGGGAGTAAGACCGTGAAACAGTACCTGCATGAATTTATTCAACTGGCAGGATACGCACCTGAAGATATAGCGATAGAGGAAAGGAAGATTGATAGGTTTTGTGAAGGACTACAGAATCCCTGCAATACCAACTGTCATCCCACGAGTTCACAGACTTCCACGTCCTAATAAACCGACTACTTAAGATGGAGGAGAAAAGAGGAATAATTGAAGAAGACCGAAAGAGGAAGGCTTTGCCCAACTCTTACCAAGGAAGTTCTAGTCAAGGGAGACCGATGCCAACTTTCCGACCAGCCCTCAGACCACCTCAGAGACCCCAAAGGCCTGCACCTACTGCAATAGCTCAATGTGCTGGATGTAGAGGAAATCACCTCTTGAAGGACTGCCCCCTTAAGAACGAGGAGTGCTTTCACTGCGGAAGGAAGGGACATCGTAGGAACACTTGTCCACTGCAACACCTTCCATCAAATGTCGCTCGTATGCAAGCTGCAAGACCCTCTGTTCCAGCCCAAGGCTTCACCAGGAATGCTCCACCCTCCAGAGGAGGAAGGTTTCAAAATGGCCGAGGAAGAGGAGTACCTGCTGCAGGTCGCGGAAGACTTAACTATGCATCCGCCGTTGAAGCAGGAGAAGCATCAGACGTCGTAATCGGTAGGATCTTTATCCACTCTGAACTTTCAGTTGCATTATTTGACCCTGGTGCTACTCATTCATTTGTGTCAAGACCCTTCGTGCTCAGAAATAAGTTGCCAGTATCCGCATTAGAGTTCCCTATTTTAATTCAATCCCCTGGAGCTCGGATGCCTGTCAACTCTATCTGTAGAAATATCGCCTTTAGTATTGGCAATCTAGGATTCCTAGCAAACCTGCTAGTTTTGGACCTTCAAGGACTAGACGTCATTCTCGGAATGGACTAGGTAGCCAAGCATAAAGGCCAGATGGACTGTGAAAAGAAGGCAATAACCCTGACGAATGCTGAAGGAAAACAAGTCACACTCCACGCAGAGAGATCAATAGTGAACAACCGAGTGCACAGTTTGAACAGCTTGGAAGGAGTTGAGTTTGAGGGAGTTCCAATAGTGAATGAATATCCAGAAGTTTTTCCTGAAGAGCTTCCCGGAATGCCACCAGATCGGGACATTGAATTCTCAATCGAATTAAAACCCGGATCTGCCCCTTATGCAAGAAAGCTTGCACGTATGACAAGTGAAGAACAAGAAGAATTAAGAAAGCAAGTGGAAGAATTGGAAAGAAAGGGATTTGTTAGAACAAGTTCCTCACCTTGGGGAGCCCCGGTGCTTTTCGCTAAGAAGAAAGATGGCAATCTACGACTTTGTGTCGACTACCGGAAGCTAAACGATATGACAATCAAGAACAAGTACCCTTTACCAAGGATCGACGATCTCTTTGATCAACTAAGAGGAGCAAAGATATTCTCAAGGATCGACCTGAGGTCTGGATATCACCAGCTGAAGATTCGAGAACAAGATATCCCGAAAACTGCATTCATAACAAGATATGGATTGCATGAGTTTACTGTAGTGCCATTTGGTTTAACGAATGCGCCAGCAGTATTCATGAATTTGATGAACAAGGTTCTCATGGAATTCCTGGACAAGTTTGTCATTGTGTTTGTCGACGACATCCTCATCTTTTCAGAGTCAGAGGAAAAGCACGCACAACATCTTAGGATGGTGTTGGAAAAGTTAGTAGAACATCGACTGTATGCCAAATTCGATAAGTGTGCCTTTTGGTTAAAAGAAATTTCGTTCTTAGGTCACATTATCTCTGGAAAAGGAATCTCAATGGATCCGTCAAAAATTCAGGCTATCATGGAATGGAAACAACCGGAGACAGTGACTGAAGTAAGAAGTTTCCTAGGATTAGCCGGATATTACCGGAGATTTGTCAAAGGATTCTCCAAGATTACAAAGCCACTCACCAGACTACTAAAGAAAGATGTTTTATTCGAATGGACAGAAGGATGTGAAAAGAGCTTTGAGGAGTTGAAGAAGATATTAACAACCGCACCTGTCCTTACGTTACCGGATAACAAAAAGGATTTTGAAGTCTACTGCGATGCGTCAAAGCAAGGACTAGGTTGTGTCCTTATGCAAGAAGGAAGAGTCGTAGCTTATGCATCGAGACAATTGCGACCACATGAGGAGAATTATCCAACTCACGACTTGGAGTTAGCCGCCGTCGTTCATGCGTTAAAGATTTGGCGACACTATCTACTTGGAAATAGATGTGAAATCTACATGGACCACAAGAGTTTGAAATACATCTTCACCCAACAAGACTTGAACATGAGACAGCGAAGATGGCTAGAGCTGATTAAAGATTATGACCTTGGAATACACTACCACCCTAGAAAAGCGAATGTAGTAGCTGATGCCTTGAGCAGAAAATCCTACTGCAATCAAGCAGAGATCGTAGGAATACCACCCCAATTGCTTGGAGACTTCGAGAAGTTGAGTTTAGAGTTCGTTGAACAAGGAACCGTCGCCGCATTGGCAGTAAAATGTGAGCTGAAGGACCAAATCCGAAAAGCTCAAGAAGTTGATCTGAGTATTCAGAAGATGAAAGAGGACATGAAACACGAGGATGTGATTAACCTTCGTGAGGACAAAGAAGGAATTTTGTGGTATCATGACCGAATCTGTATTCCAGGAGATAAGGAAATCAAGAACATGATACTGCAAGAAGCCCATTGTACCCCGTACTCTATTCACCCAGGTAGTACAAAGATGTATCAGGATCTAAAGGATCGATTTTGGTGGAAAGGAATGAAGAAGGAGATTGCCGAATTTATAGCTTCTTGTGATACCTGTCAAAGAGTGAAAGCAGAACATCAGAAACCTGCAGGACCGCTGAAACCCCTACCAACCCCAGAATGGAAATGGGATGAGATTGGAATGGATTTCATAGTTGGTTTACCAAGAACCCAACAAGGATACGATTCTATATGGGTCATAGTCGATAGATTGACGAAAGTAGCTCATTTTCTACCAGTAAAGACGCAGTACACAACGCAAAAACTGGCAGAGCTGTATCTTACCAGGATTGTTACGCTACATGGAGTACCAAAAACAATCGTCTCAGACAGAGGAGCACAATTTGTATCAAGATTTTGGGAAGAGTTACAGAAATCCCTAGGAACGAAGTTGAAGTTCAGTACAGCTTACCACCCGCAAACTGGAGGCCAAACAGAAAGAGTGAACCAAATTTTAGAGGATATGTTGAGAGCTTGTGCTTTGGACTACGGAAATTCTTGGGAACAATTTCTACCATACGCAGAATTTACCTACAACAATAGCTATCAAGTGAGTCTACAAATGGCCCCTTATGAAGCACTTTATGGAAGGAAGTGCCGTACGCCGCTATATTGGACCGAAGTGGGACAGAAGCAATTCCTTGGACCGCAATTAGTGGAGGATGCCACGGCTCATGTGAGGATCATACAAGAGAGACTGAAAACGGCCCAGTCTCGACAAAAGAGTTACGCCGACAGAAGAAGGAGGGAACTATCCTTCGAGATAGGCGATCATGTATATCTCAAAGTAGTACCCTACAAAGGAGTTCGACGATTCCAGATGAAGGGAAAATTGAGCCCAAGATATGTAGGACCATACAAGGTTTTGGAAAGACGAGGAGAAGTAGCATACAAACTAGAGCTACCGCCTGAGTTAGCAGGAGTCCATGATGTCTTTCACGTATCCCAACTGAGGAAATGCCTGAGAAAACCAACAGAGAAAGTGTCTCCCACAGAAATGGAGGTTCAACCGGATCTGACATACCAGGAATATCCAGTCAAGGTGTTAGAAGTCAGTGAAAGGAGATTGAAGTCAAGGACAATAAAATTTTGCAGAGTCCAATGGAACAACCACACCGAAGAAGAATCAACTTGGGAAAGAGAAGAAGAGCTGCGTCAGAATTTTCCTTACCTATTCTCAGACTGTTCGGAATCTCGAGGACGAGATTATTCCTAAGGAGGGTAGGTTGTAACACCCCAGTTTTTTATTACCTTTTCTGCTTGTGAATCAGCATAACTTCTTTGGAAACCCTGATATTTTGACCCTATCTTGATCTTGGGTATGCCACTACCTTAACCTAAAAAGTTGGCTGCTAAGCTTCTTTGACCAGATCGTTTTCACATTTCAGTCCAAAGGTGTTTCAATTTAGTCCTTTTCAGAAATTTCAGAAAACCCAAAAAGGCTAAAAGTCCCAGATCACCTCAAAATCCAAATCTGATCAAGTGATAACCTTTCTTTCATTTTTCTGAACATTTTATCCTTCTGGAAGAATTCCAGAATCTCGACCAAAACACTAGTTTCAGCCTTGACAAAAGTTCAAACCCTAATTACCCTAATTACCCTGTTTTCGATTTTTGTCAAAACCACCAGATGTTATCAGATTTCATCATTTTTCCTGCTAGATGAGTCCAAGACATTTAGTAGCACTCATCTGCAAAATCAGAGTTCAAATCAGCCCTTCAGATCTTCAGAATTGCAAATAGGCCCAAACTCGCGAGCCAAAACCTTCACAGATCAGTCCAAATCGTTGCGAATAGGTCCAAAGTTCACAACCAGGTCCCTGTGAAGTTTTCAACCAGCAACCGCCAAATTGCCGCGCCATTGAACTCGTCGCCGGCGAGGTTCGCCGCGCTGCCACCTCACGGCCACGTAGCCACCAGCCGTGCGCAGCTGTACCGCCACCGTGGAGCGCTCAAGCCCCACCGTGCCATCTTCTTCCCCGCGCGCGCGTGCTGCTGCTGCTGCCAAGAGCTTTATGCCACTTGGCCGCCATCCCGAAGATCATCGCCACCACCTCCTGACAAAATCCTGTTTCCCCGCGATTCACCGTCTCTGGCAGAGCCCCGCCGCGTCCCGAAGTGCATCGATGACCGTCCCGGCGTCAGAAGAGGATCTCCCCGGCGATTGCTGCTGCTCCCGAGAGCCTCACCCGCGGCTATATAAGCCCCCTCCCTTGCCCAGCTGTCACGTCTGCCACGACTGTGACATCACCTGTGAAGAGCCCAGCTCGGTGCAGCTGGTCCCATAAACCACTTGACTTCCCAGGATGAGTCAATCACAGGGATACATTGAAGCAGCAAAATAATACAATAGTCATAGTTGTATGGCCATCAGGCCTTAGTACAAAACGAGGTACAGTGCCTTACTAGGCACAAGGGTCTAACAAAATAACACATCTAGTCGGCGGAAGCTAGGCCCAAAAGCAATCCACAGGAAACAGAGGTTGACAGCAAGACAGCACCACATCAGGGCTCCGGAGGAAACTGCTCATCATCTCCTGGGTCCGCAGCATCTTCAGGGTATCCTCCAAGGTCGTAGAACGCTCCATCTATTGATGAGTTGTTGCAAGGGTGAGTACTTATGTACTCAGCAAGTCATAGGGGAGGTAGAGACATAGTTACAGTATAAATGACATGAGCCTATGCTATTGGGGAAAGAGTGAAGGGTTTTTCCCAAAATACATTTCTTTCTCAATTCTTACTCAACTTCTGATCATACCCATGGCAGTAAATAAATCATATTGATGGTGATACATATATCCCATATCCAAGGCGATATAATCTCATATCACACTACTTTTATTCAAGTCTTTCAATCACATACTCATAGCAGTATTTCATAACTTAGGGCATAAACCACATGCCTCTTAATTATCATATGTTTGTTAGATTATGGTATTACCGCGACACGTCAACACATGACAGTCCACGGCAACGCCCCTTATTATAACAACACATGCCACTTGGGTAATCTTGAGCTAACAAATTTTAGTTTATAAAACAATACTTGTGTCACACCCCATGGGTTTAATCCACCGCGGCATACTCCTAAAACTCGGGACCACGAAGTATTCGAATACATTTTTAAACTCTGCAGAGATGTACCTCTTTTTAAATCCACTTTTTCACTTGACTTCCAAGTCGGGCCAACTCCATGCGACTTATACGCATGTGACAAGGCCGAGATCACACAACGTTTTTGCAGTCTAGTATTAACAGTATCCCTGCCCGGTAAATGGACAATACCGTCCCAAGTACCGTTGTGGGTCCTCCCCACTGCCTTACTTCCTAGCCTGGGTCTATGTTCCCGCAGGACACATAACCTCTCTTGATTACAGTCGCGCACGACTTAATCTGGCGTAGGGCGTCTTCCTTCTTTACACCTTATCCTCTCATAATTTTTTTTCTGATCTCACATCACTCATGGACGAACTGCGTCCCACCAGTCTCCACGCGAGAAACCAGATCGACAAGCCATGCAGGGAACTGATAATACTAAGAAAGCTACTAGGTTGCGCCTGTCCCATACCAGGTAAGTGGTTGGTACGTTTTTCATGCCACTAGACGCATAACACAAGGTTCTAGTCCTTACATGCCGGTGACCAGATCATACCACAAACCATGCACCTTCAGTGCCTACACCTCCAATGCAGCCAAGCACCTCCAGTGCTACCACCATTCCATACCAAAATACTGGTCACGGCTAGGGGTTCTATTTCATGAATATAAATGTACATGTTTATACTTCTATTAGTTCGTGGCTTGCTATCTTAACAAGTTCACATTCATCAAGTATTCAATCTATCACTGCCATAATATTATTGATCTCAACACATGCAATAATAATGAGATATCTACTCATGGAATAGCATAGCAATTCATAAAATATGGGTTTCAATATGATCACAGTATGACTTGCCTTCCGCGTCGTAAGTATCAGCAGTCGATGACGGTTCAGCGACAAGATCTTCAACCCCGGACTCTTGCTCTAAACAAGATCAAACAAGCAAACATGCATTACAATTCATTCTATTCTACTAATTCACTGCATGCAAAGATGCAAGGAGAAAATACTCTGGTGATACAAGGTTTGAAAGCGATTTGAGTTTAACTATGGTAACTAGGGTTAAGATTAGTTGTTAAGGTTTACAAGGTTCCAAAATATCAGGGTGATATCAAGGTGGTGACTGGTTCGCCCAAAAACAGCGAATGTCTTTAGGTTGGCATTCGGTTCAAGGCATCGACATAAGGTCGATGGGTGATAGAGGGCTCAACTCAAGTTGTGACAGTAGAGAAAAGTGTAGATCACAATGTCAGGAGTCTAAGGGACAAAGTTATTTTCAAGTTTCATGGCTGGAAGTGGGTGAAAAGGCTCAATGCCACTGGCTGACATAGGCTGACAGTGCTCTAGAATGGCATTGACATGGTTTGAGCAGTTTCCAGTGGTCAAAGTAGGTCTTGATTCAAGCATATGGTGCACAAGGTAGTGAGACAACTATTTGACAAAGTAATTTCTGTTTTACATGACCAGAGGTGGGTGAACAGGGCTAATGCCACTGGCTGACATAGCCTGGCATAGGGTTGACATGGCCAGAAACTAGGGTTAACCTTATCTTTTGACTCAGGGCTCCAAATGATGCACCACTTTGTCTGGTGGTTAGGCATTTGTAACAGGAACAAATGTCTCAACAGGACCTAGGGCAGGAGATGGCCGGAAAGTGATGAAAACCGGCGAAGAACACGGTGGCCGAGCTGTTCTCAACAGTTTCTGGACCAAACTTTGGCATGGCGATACCTCTTCATCTGGGCCGATCCAGGTGTCGAGCTAGAAGGAAAAAATACTCCTGGGGTCGAGGCACATCTACTAGACAAGGTGGTTGGGGTTGAAACGGCCGGAAACAAAATCCGGCGACCGGAGCTAGGGAAGAAGACACAAAAATTGGGCATTTCTGTTCTAGGGCAAACGAACTCGAATCCTTGCTTGAGGAGGGTCTCTGGGGCATAACAGAGCTAGGTGTGAAATCAATTTAACTAGAAAATCACCACAGAAGCTTAACGGCGAGTTCCAGTTTGCATGCAAGGTGTAAACTTGGGGTTTTTCATATTTTAGCGAAATTAGTGATTCTGGTTGCTTAGATGTGTTCTAAACAGTCCACTGATCATGTTTGCTCACAGGCTCGAGAGCTAATTTGACTTAGTTAAGGATTAATTGCTCGCCGGAGTTGTCAGGGAAAAACAGCAATTCCCGGCGATGAGGTGCGATAGAACTCAATTGGCTGCTACTACACAGGTAAATGGTTGAGAGTAACTCACTGGTAGCTTCAATTTGGAGTTCGGTGCAGTGGATTGGCCTGGCACCGTGAGCTTCTTCTCGAGCTCGCCGAAGAAGACGAAGAAGACGGCGAGTTTAGAATTTGAGTGGTTCTGGCGTGTGAGTGCGTTTGAGCTGGGCTGGGGTGACTTTTATAGGCGCAGCAAGGAGCTCGCAACGGCTGGAATTGCCTGGAGAATTGAAGCGGCTGGAGGTGACAACACGGCTGCATCCCGGCGAAGTGACGCGCTCCAGCGGCCGTGCCGGCTTTTGCAGCCTGGCGCACAGTCCTGGTTGATGCAACGGCGAGTTGATGCTTCCCCCAGGCATGCTTGCAACGTGGCGCAACTGTGCTGCCGTTGTCGGGCGCGCGCGCGGGAGAACGAAGGCGCTGCTGGGGGGCGAGGTGATTCCACGGTGGCGAACACGGTGCGCACACACGGCAGGAAGACAGTGGCGGAGGTGGCGACGCTGAAGATCGCCGGCGACGAAGCCACGGCAGCGGCAACGGCGACGACCAAAATCCAGCGCTCGTGGTCGATTAAACGCCCTGGTCGTGCACAGTAGCCTGGTCGAAGTCGAACTGTGTGAACAGTAGCCCGTGGTCGAACCAGGGCCCTGGTTGTGATGATTTTTGATGGGTTTTGGACGAAGTTGCAAATCTGGTCTTAAAGAGGTTTAATTTGAGATCTGATTTCATGGTTGAATATAATATTTCTATTAATACTCATTTAGCTCAAATTTGGAGAAAGTTTGATAAGGTTTGAGGGATTTCACCTATTTTCGAAAATAGGGTAAAAATTAGGGTAAAATAGATCCGGATTTTGTCGATCTCAAATTCTGGTAGTTGGGGTTGAGATTTTGAAATCTGGACAGAAGGGAAATCAGTATCAAATAGCATTTGGGAGGTGTTCCCTGAAGAAATTTTGGAGTTTGAGTTGATTCGTGGATTTTAGCCTCTTCAGGCCTCCAGGTAAACAGGAAAGGACTTATTCGCAGTAAAATTTGGACTAAACTGCGAAAAGTGTTTAGATGAATTAATCTGGCTCCCAACTTTTTGAAGTGAGTTGAGGATGAACCTAGGAACATATTCCAGGGGTTACTTGAGTCTGGATAGGGTTAAATCAAGATAACTCAATCATCTGAAAACTGGGGTACTTAGGGTAAATCTGAATTTTTCCTGTTTTCGAAAACAGAGAAAGGCTTAGGTACTGGGAGTTAGGGTCAGAATTTGATCTGGCTCCTGAAGACTTTTATCTTCAGGGTAACTGGTAGGTAAAATCTGGATGGTCAGATCTTGATCTGGATCTAGAGAATAGATTTGGAGATTTTTAGGGTTTGGGAGAGATTAGAGTTCAGCTGATCTGGCTACTACTACAGAGATACATGCATGCAGGGTTTTTATGCAAAACTTTTCACCCCCAAAACTAGGGTGTTACAAGCCTACCCTCATTAAAGAAATCTCGCCCCGAGATTTACCTAGAGAAGGGAAGAGGTAGGGATAAGCCTGCCGCAGATCATCCTCTTTCTCCCAAGTCGCTTCTTCCTTTGAGTGATCTTCCCATTGAACCTTGCAAAGTTTGATTTTCTTTCTTCTGAGTTGACGCTCATCACTAGCCAGTATTTGCAATGGTTGAGTGAGGTAAGTGAGATTCTTCTGAAGCGGGATCCCCTGGTGTTCTATCTGATCCGTTGGTTCCTTGAGGCACTTACGGAGTTGCGAGACATGAACCACGTCATGAATTTCTCCAAGATCTGATGGTAAATCTAGTTTGTAAGATACCTCTCCTTTCCTCTTAAGGACTTTGCATGGCCCAATGTACCTTGGGGACAGTTTTCCTCTCTGATGGAATCTTCTCATCCCTTTTAACGGTGTAACCTTGAGATAAACTGATTCGCCTGGTGCAAACGACAATTCCCTTCTTCGGTTGTCGGCATAGCTCTTCTGGCGTGACTGTGCTGCCTTTAATCGTTCTCTGATGAGCTTGATGTGTGCTTCAGCTTCTTCGATTAGTTCGGGTCCAATGACTTGCCTTTCTCCTGGCTCGTCCCAATGTAGTCGAGTTCTGCACTTGCGCCCATACAAAGCTTCAAAGGGTGCCATTTGCAGACTAGCTTGGTAACTGTTATTATAAGTAAACTCCGCAAATGGTAAGCACTTTTCCCAAGAGGTTCCATAATCTAAGATGCAAGCTCTGAGAAGGTCTTCCAAGATTTGATTTACACGCTCAGTCTGTCCTCCTGTCTGTGGATGATATGCAGTGCTAAACTGCAATTGGGTTCCCAAAGCTTCGTGGAGTCGGTTCCAGAATTTGGATGTGAATTGTGTTCCTCGATCTGAAACGATCTTTTTCAGAATACCATGCAGTGTCACTATTCGCTGCAGGTATAGCTCCGCTAATTTGTTGCCATTATACGTTTTCTTGACTGGTATAAAATGAGCAACTTTCGTGAGTCTATTCACAATGACCCATATGGAATCATATCCCCCTTGTGTTCTGGGAAGTCCTGTGATAAAATCCATACCAATCTCTTCCCATTTCCAAGTTGGCACTGGTAAGGGTTGCATCTTTCCGGCTATCTTCTGATGATCGGCCTTAATCCTTTGGCAAGTGTCACATCTTGCGACATATTCCGCGATTTCCCTCTTCATTCCATTCCACCAGAATTGCGTCTTCAGATCCTTGTACATCTTGCTGTTTCCAGGGTGTAGTGAATATGGGGTTTTATGGGCTTCGAAAAGAATTAATTCTTTGAGGTCTGAATTTCGGGGCACACAAATCCTTCCCCGATACCACACAGTTCCTTGATGATCTTCAGTGAAATCCTGGGTTTTTCCTGATCTGATGTGGTTCTTGATCTTATGTATCTCCTCATCTTCTTTCTGAGCATCCTCAATCTGCTTTTGGAGTTGAGACTCCACAGTCAATGTAGCTAACATCCCAGATGGCACTATGGTTACTTCAATATTTTGAAATTCCTGCAGTAAGCACGGGTTTTTGGGTGTAGCTCCTTGTAGGGTATAAGCCTTCCTTCTCAAGGCATCTGCCACTACGTTGGCTTTCCCTGGATGGTAGAGTATGCTGAGGTCGTAGTCCTTGATCAGCTCGAGCCATCGGCGCTGACGCATATTGAGCTCTGTCTGTGTGAAGATATACTTGAGGCTTTTATGATCGGTAAAGATCTCACACTTATGTCCAATGAGATAATGCCGCCATATCTTTAAAGCATGCACCACTGCTGCTAACTCCAAATCATGAGTCGGATAATTTTCCTCATGTGGTCTCCATTGACGGGAAGCATAAGCCACTACTCGACCTTGCTGCATTAACACACAGCCTATTCCTTGCTTTGAAGCATCACAGTAAACTACAAAATCTTCTTTGCTGTCTGGTAATGTGAGGACCGGTGTTGTTGTCAATTTCTGCTTCAGCTTCTGAAAACTTTCTTCACACTTAATGGTCCATTCAAATGCAACATCCTTCTTTAGCAAGTTCGTAAGAGGTTTGGCTATTTGGGAAAATCCTTCAATGAATCTCCTATAATATCCTGCTAATCCCAAGAAACTTCTAATCTCTGAAACTGAGGCAGGTTGCTTCCACTCCTTGATTGCGGAGATTTTAGCTGAATCCACTGAAATTCCTTCTGCTGTCAACACATGTCCAAGAAATGAAATTCTTGACATCCAAAATTCACATTTGTCAAACTTGGCATAAAATTGCCTCTCTCGTAGCCTTCCCAAGACTAGGTGTAAATGTTGCTCATGTTCTTCCGTACTCTTGGAATATATCAGAATGTCATCTATGAATACTATGACAAACTTGTCAAGATAATCCATAAACGTACTGTTCATGATATTCATGAAAGCTGCCGGAGCATTGGTCAATCCAAAGGGCACTACTGTGAATTCATATAGCCCGTATCTTGTAGTGAAGGCAGTCTTCGGTATATCTCCCTTCTTGATTTTCAGCTGATGATATCCAGATTTCAACTCTATCTTGGAAAATACTTTGGCTCCTCGAAGTTGGTCGAACAAGTCATCAATTCTTGGTAATGGGTACTTGTTCTTAATAGTGACTTCATTCAAAGCTCGGTAATCCACACACATCCGTAAGGTTCTGTCTTTCTTCCTTACAAACAAAACTGGGGCTCCCCAAGTTGAAGCACTGGGTCGGATAAATCCTTTACCCTCCAGTTCCTCTAACTGATTTTTCAACTCTTCTAAGTCTGTTATCGGCATCCTATATGGTCTCCTAGCTATAGGTGCCGCTCCTGGTTTAAGCTCAATGGTAAACTCTATCTCCCTGTCAAGTGGCATCCCTGGGAGTTCTTCTGGGAATACATCCGGGTATTCATGTACTATGGGCACTTGATCCAAGCATACTTCCTGAAGTGCATGGACTGATCCTTGCAATTTTTCGATCGATGATCTTTCCGCATGGAATAGGACTTCCTTCCCTTGGTTACTAACAAGGCTTAGAGTTTTCTTCTCACAATCCACTAGACCTTTATGCTGAGATAACCAATCCATTCCTATTATAATGTTTAGGCCTTGCAGTTCTAGGACTAATAGATTAGCCCAGAACTCTATCCCATCTATTTTGAAGGTTATAAGACGACAAGCTGAATATACAGGCAGCTTAGCTCCTGGGGTCTGTATAGCCATAGGGTACTCTAGAGGTACCTTAGGTATTCTTACTTTAAATGCGAAATCTTCTGATATGAATGAGTTTGTAGCTCCAGGATCAAACAGTATTAAAGCAGATGCAGACTGGATCAAGAATCTACCTAGGAGAATGTCAGAGGCATTGTCCGCTTCTTGAAGGGAGGTGAAGTTCAGTCGGCCTCCTCGGCCTGCCATTTGTCTTCCTCCTCGCCCTCGTCCTCGGCCTGCTACATTTCCCCCTCTGTTGGGCAAACCTCCTCTGGGGCTCTGCAATGGTGGTGAAGCTGTGGTTCTAGATGCCATCGCTTGTGTTCCAGCTTGCGATCTTGCTATCGCCATTGGGAGTTGGATCCACGGGCAACTGTCTTTGCGGTGTCCCATCTGTCCGCAATGATAGCATTGAGTCCTTGTCTGAGGGCAATCCCGTTGGTAGTGTGCTCCTCTGCAGTTGGGGCACGTCGGCGTGAATGGTGGTCTTGACGCCGGGTAGGGCGGACGAAAATTTGGGGATGTTGGAGCCTTTCCCCTAGATGAGCTGGCTGGCGGTCACAACTGTTGCATCATCTTCCTCTTCCGATTTTCTTCTCCGAGGCCTCGCTTTTCTTCTATCTTTAATACTTGATTCACCAGGGTCTGGAATTCTGTGAACTCATGGGAGGCAATCTGATACTGCAAATAGTGCTGAAGTCCCTCGGTGAAGCGTTCAATCTTCTTATCTTCCGTGTCGATGTCGTTGGACGCATACCGAGCTAGATGGTGGAATTGGTGCAGGTACTCAATGACAGTCCGATTCCCTTGAGTCAAGTTCCAGAATTCTCGGCGTTTGGCTGCCATGACGCCTGTAGGGATATGGAATTTTCGGAACTGATCCTTAAATTCCGTCCAAGTGATGTTATCTTTGTCCAAGTGTGCTTCTTGATAATTCATCCACCAAGCAGCTGCTGCTCCAGTGAGTTGGTGTGATCCGAATAACACCTTCTCTCGATCATTGCAACGGACAGTGTCCAGTTTCCTTTCGATATCCCGCAGCCAGTCGTCTGCGACGATTGGGTCGGTCGCGCTTGCGAAGGTTGGCGGTCGAGTCTTCTGGAAGTCTGAGAGTCGAGTTCCGACGGCAGTACCTTCAGCAGTCCCTGGCATTTTCTGAATGACTTGAGCTAGCAACTGGGTATGTGCAGCCTGGGCTTCTTGGCGGCTCCTCTCCATTGAAAGGAGAATTTCCTGGAGACTTGGTGAGTCTTCTTGTGGTGGTAGTGAGCTCTGCGATCCTGGATGAGGTGTGGTTCCTCTTCGTGGTGTAACTGGGTCTTGGCCCTCTTGGTCATCTTGGGTCCTTCTCCTTGTGTGAACCATTCTGATCTTCTGAAGAGAGAAACAGACAGGTCTAACTAACTAAGGGAGAATTAGGGTACTAATGCAGAAATTAATGCGAAGCTGATTCATTAATGCACAAGTAGTTGATACAAAAGCGGCTAAACGCCGTAGACTGATACAACCAAAATACAAGTAATGGTGATGATAACAACCAAAAGCATCACCAATCCTAGAAGGTCTACCCTGGCCTGAGGATCTAAAAGAACAGGCAACTAACTGCTCCCACAGGGCTCAACCTCCTCTGGCTCCATCTCGTCGTCGGACTCCTCCAGAGTGACAAACCCGGGTGGTCCAGACTCATGGAACAGTAGCGCTGACACACTGCCCTCTGCCTGGCGGGTGCTAGGGGTAGAGAATGAGCGTCGGTACCCAGCTGCATTAGCAACCCCCGAGGAATCAAGCTAGGTCCCGCACTGGGTCCAAAGGTACGAGCTGGGGAGACAACTGTCGGAGCAACCTCCTCAACTGTGCGGCGTCTCTGAGCTGCAGGCTGAGAAGTCAACGACGGGGAAGCGGTTCGGCCACGTTTCTTCTGCTCCTCCAACTCCTTGCGGAGCTCCTGGTGCTCAGCCAGCAAAGTGGAGTAGCGCAAGTCGAGGGTCCTCAACAGACCTACGGTGCCTGCCAGACACGGGTCCGGGTACTCCACGATGGGTGACAACCCAGAGGGAGATGAAGGCACGTGACGGAAAGGTGACTCCTGGAGCCGACATGAGTACACCTGGCGTACCCGATGCACCGCCTCTCGAGCTGCGTCCTGGATAGCATCCAGTCGGCTTGCCCTGCTAGCCTCCACCCTGATCACCTGTCCCTCACGACTATCGAGAGCGTGCACCAGCACCTTGGCCTTGAAGCCAAAGCGACGCCCCTCATAATAGTCCCAAATAGTCTCGCAGATCGGGCGCTCATCAATCCCTAGGAACTGAGCAATATGCCACAGCAATGTGGCCCATCCACCGAGACGCTCGATGTAGCTGAAACGCTCCTTGGCCATCCTGCCGAGAAATTTTGGAAGCAAAATAAGATTTTGAAATCAACATTTTTATAAGGGCAAGAACAACCTTTGCAAAATAAAATTTTTCAAAAAAAAAAAAAATTTTAAATAATTTACAAGGTCCTGGCGCTACCAAGCCCTGAGGGTATCGTCCTACAGTCAAGGTCTATGCTGCTCTGATACCACTATTTTATGTCACGTCTGCCACGACTGTGACATCACCTGTGAGGAGCCCAGCTCGGTGCAGCTGGTCCCATAAACCACTTGACTTCCCAGGATGAGTCAATCACAGGGATACATTGAAGCAGCAAAATAATACAATAGTCATAGTTGTATGGCCATCAGGCCTTAGTACAAAACGAGGTACAGTGCCTTACTAGGCACAAGGGTCTAACAAAATAACACATCTAGTCGGCGGAAGCTAGGCCCAAAAGCAATCCACAGGAAACAGAGGTTGACAGCAAGACAGCACCACATCAGGGCTCCGGAGGAAACTGCTCATCATCTCCTGGGTCCGCAGCATCTTCAGGGTATCCTCCAAGGTCGTAGAACGCTCCATCTATTGATGAGTTGTTGCAAGGGTGAGTACTTACGTACTCAGCAAGTCATAGGGGAGGTAGAGATATAGTTACAGTATAAATGACATGAGCCTATGCTATTGGGGAAAGAGTGAAGGGTTTTTCCCAAAATACATTTCTTTCTCAATTCTTACTCAACTTCTGATCATACCCATGGCAGTAAATAAATCATATTGATGGTGATACATATATCCCATATCCAAGGCGATATAATCTCATATCACATTACCTTTATTCAAGTTTTTCAATCACATACTCATAGCAGTATTTCATAACTTAGGGCATAAACCACATGCCTCTTAATTATCATATGTTTGTTAGATTATGGTATTACCGCGACACGTCAACACATGACAGTCCACGGCAACGCCCCTTATCATGACAACACATGCCACTTGGGTAATCTTGAGCTAACAAATTTTAGTTTATAAAACAATACTTGTGTCACACCCCATGGGTTTAATCCACCGCGGCATACTCCTAAAACTCGGGAGCACGAAGTATTCGAATACATTTTTAAACTCTGCAGAGATGTACCTCTTTTTAAATCCACTTTTTCACTCGACTTCCAAGTCGGGCCAACTCCATGCGACTTATACGCATGTGACAAGGCCGAGATCACACAACGTTTTTGCAGTCTAGTATTAACAGTATCCCTGCCCGGTAAATGGACAATACCGTCCCAAGTACCGTTGTGGGTCCTCCCCACTGCCTTACTTCCTAGCCTGGGTCTATGTTCCCGCAGGACACATAACATCTCTTGATTACAGTCGTGCACGACTTAATCTGGCGTAGGGCGTCTTCCTTCTTTACACCTTATCCTCTCATAATTTGTTTTCTGATCTCACATCACTCATGGACGAACTGCGTCCCACCAGTCTCCACGCGAGAAACCGGATCGACAAGCCATGCAGGGAACTGATAATACTAAGAAAGCTACTAGGTTGCGCCTGTCCCATACCAGGTAAGTGGTTGGTACATTTTTCATGCCACTAGACGCATAACACAAGGTTCTAGTCCTTACATGCCGGTGACCAGATCATACCACAAACCATGCACCTTCAGTGCCTACACCTCCAATGCAGCCAAGCACCTCCAGTGCTACCACCATTCCATACCAAAATACTGGTCACGGCTAGGGGTTCTATTTCATGAATATAAATGTACATGTTTATACTTCTATTAGTTCGTGGCTTGCTAGCTTAACAAGTTCACATTCATCAAGTATTCAATCTATCACTGCCATAATATCATTGATCTCAACACATGCAATAATAATGAGATATCTACTCATGGAATAGCATAGCAATTCATAAAATATGGGTTTCAATATGATCATAGTATGACTTGCCTTCCGCGTCGTAAGTATCAGCAGTCGATGACGGTTCAGCGACAAGATCTTCAACCCCGGACTTTTGCTCTAAACAAGATCAAACAAGCAAACATGCATTACAATTCATTCTATTCTACTAATTCACTGCATGCAAAGATGCAAGGAGAAAATACTCTGGTGATACAAGGTTTGAAAGCGATTTGAGTTTAACTATGGTAACTAGGGTTAAGATTAGTTGTTAAGGTTTACAAGGTTCCAAAATATCAGGGTGATATCAAGGTGGTGACTGGTTCGCCCAAAAACAGCGAATGTCTTTAGGTTGGCATTCGGTTCAAGGCATCGACATAAGGTCGATGGGTGATAGAGGGCTCAACTCAAGTTGTGACAGTAGAGAAAAGTGTAGATCACAATGTCAGGAGTCTAAGGGACAAAGTTATTTTCAAGTTTCATGGCTGGAAGTGGGTGAAAAGGCTCAATGCCACTGGCTGACATAGGCTGACAGTGCTCTAGAATGGCATTGACATGGTTTGAGCAGTTTCCAGTGGTCAAAGTAGGTTTTGCTTCAAGCATATGGTGCACAAGGTAGTGAGACAACTATTTGACAAAGTAATTTCTGTTTTACATGACCAGAGGTGGGTGAACAGGGCTAATGCCACTGGCTGACATAGCCTGGCATAGGGTTGACATGGCCAGAAACTAGGGTTAACCTTATCTTTTGACTCAGGGCTCCAAATGATGCACCACTTTGTCTGGTGGTTAGGCATTTGTAACAGGAACAAATGTCTCAACAGGACCTAGGGCAGGAGATGGCCGGAAAGTGATGAAAACCGGCGAAGAACACGGTGGCCGAGCTGTTCTCAACAGTTTCTGGACCAAACTTTGGCATGGCGATACCTCTTCATCTGGGCCGATCCAGGTGTCGAGCTAGAAGGCAAAAATACTCCTGGGGTCGAGGCACATCTACTAGACAAGGTGGTTGGGGTTGAAACGGCCGGAAACAAAATCCGGCGACCGGAGCTAGGGAAGAAGACACAAAAATTGGGCATTTCTGTTCTAGGGCAAACGAACTCGAATCCTTGCTTGAGGAGGGTCTCTGGGGCATAACAGAGCTAGGTGTGAAATCAATTTAACTGGAAAATCACCACAGAAGCTTAACGGCGAGTTCCAGTTTGCATGCAAGGTGTAAACTTGGGGTTTTTCATATTTTAGCGAAATTGGTGATTCTGGTTGCTTAGATGTGTTCTAAACAGTCCACTGATCATGTTTGATCACAGGCTCGAGAGCTAATTTGACTTAGTTAAGGATTAATTGCTCGCCGGAGTTGTCGGGGAAAAACAGCAATTCCCGGCGAGGAGGTGCGATAGAACTCAATTGGCTGCTACTACACAGGTAAATGGTCTGATCAAGATCTGACCATCCAGATTTAACCTTCCAGTTACCCTGAAGATAAAAGTCTTCAGGAGCCAGATCAAATTCTGACCCTAACTCTCAGTACCTAAGCCTCTCTCTGTTTTCGAAGACAGGAAAACGCAGATTTACCCCAAGTACCCCAGTTTCCAGATAATTGAGTTATCTTGATTTAACCTTATCCAGACTCAAGTAACCCCTGGAATATGTTCCTAGGTTCATCCTCAACTCACTTCAAAAAGTTGGGAGCCAGATTAATTCATCTAAACACTTTTCGCAGTTTAGTCCAAATATTACTGCGAATAGGTCCTTTTCTGTTTACCTGGAAGCCTAAAAAGGCTAAAATCTGCAAATCAATTCCAACTCCAGAATTTCTTCAGGGAACACCTCCCAAATGTTGTTTGATACAAATTTCCCTTCTGTCCAGACTTCAAAATCTCTCTCCAATCACCAGAATTAGAGATCGACAAAATCAAGACCTATTGTACCCTAATTTTACCCTATTTTCGAAAATAGGTGAAATCCCTCAAACCTTATCAAACTTTCTCCAAATTTGAGCTAAATGAGTACTAATAGAAATGTTATACTCACCCATGAAATCAAATCTCAAATTAACCATCTCTAAGACAGAAATTGCAAATCAGTCCAGATTTCAAATAAGAATCCTTGCAATTGGGTCCCTGGTTCGACCAGAGACACTGTGCACGACTAGCAGCTGTGCACGACCGCGACCACCGCGCTGCCACGCCAGGAACTTCGTCGCCGCTGAAGCCCCGTGGTCGCCACCCCTACCACCGCGTTCCTGCCACGTGTGCGCACGTCGTTCGCCACCGTGGAGCCACCGCGGCCGCACCAGCATCTCCAATTTTGCCCGCGCGCGCACGCCATCGCTGCAGCCACTGCAGAAGCTCGGTGCCACGTTGCAAGCATGCCGGAGGAGCCCGTCAGTTCGCCGTTGCATCACCCGGGACAGCGCACGCCAGCCTGCAAAGCCGGCACGGCCGCTGGAGCGCGTCGCTTCGCTGCTGTCCCGCCCGACCGGTCAACTCGCCATCGATTCGAGCTTCACTTCCCCGTGCAATTCCAGCCATTGCAAGCCCCTTGCTGTGCCTATAAAAGCCGCCCCAGCCCAGCACGAAGGCACTCACACCAGAACCACCCAAAATCTCTAACCACGCCGTCGTCTTCGTCTTCTTCGGCGAGCTTGAGAAGAGGCTCACGGTGCCAAGCCTCTACACTGCTTCCTCCTCGATTCCAGCTACTTCAATAAGCTCCTCTTACCTCCCTCATCATACTCGAGCATGTAATTGACTTCAAACCTCTCCAGTCGCCGGCAATTTCCGTTTCTCTCCAGCAACTCCGGCGAGCAATTAATCCTTAACCAAGTCAAATTAGCTCTCGAGCCTGTAATCAAACATGATCAGTGGACTGATTAGAACACGTCTAAGCAACCAGAATCGAAGAATTTGCTAAAATATGAAAATCCCCAACTTTGCACCTTGCATGTGAACTGGGGCTCGCTGTTAAGCTTCTCTGGTGTTTCCCCAGCCAATTTAGCTTCACACCTAGCTTACTTATGCCCCAGAGACCATCCTCAAGCAAGGAATTAAGTTTATTTGCCCTAAAACAGAAATGCCCAATCTTGGTGTCTTCTCCCCTAGCTCCGGTCGCCGGATTTTGTTCCCGGCCGTTTCAACCCCAACCACCTTGTCTAGTAGATGTGCCTCGACCCCAGGAGTATTTTTGCCTTCTAGCTCGACACCTAGATCGGCCCAGATGAAGAGATATCACCATGCCAAGGTTTTGTCCAGAAACTGTTGAGAACAGTTCGGCCACCGTGTTCTTCGCCGGTTTTCATCACTTTCCGGCCATCTCCTACCCTAGGTCCTGTTGAGACATTTGTTCCTGTTACAAATGCCTAACCACCAGACAAAGTGGTGCATCATTTGGAGCCCTGAGTCAAAAGATATGGATTGCTCTAGTTTCTGGCCGTGTCAACCCTATGCCAGGCTATGTCAGCCAGTGGCATTAGCCCTGTTCACCCACCTCTGGTCATGTAAAACAGAAATTACTTTGTCAAATAGCTGCCTCACTACCTTGTGCAGCATATGCTTGAATCAAAACCTACTTTGGCCACTGGAAACTGTTCAAACCATGTCAATGCCATTCTAGAGCACTGTCAGCCTATGTCAGCCAGTGGCATTGAGCCTTTTCACCCACTTCCAGCCATGCACTTTGAAAATAACTTTGTCCCTTAGACTCCTGATGTTGTGATCTACACTTTTCTCTACTGTCACAACTTGAGTTGGGCCCTCTATCACCCATCAACCTTATGTCGATGCCTTGAACCGAATGCCAACCTAAAGACATTCGTTGTTTTTGGGCGAACCAGTCACCACCTTAATATCACTCTGATATTTTGGAACCTTGTAAACCTTAACAACTAATTTTAACCTTGGTTTCCATAGTTAAACTCAAATCGCTTTCAAACCTTGTATCACCAGAGTATTTTCTCCTTGCACCTTTGCATGTAGTGAATTAGTAGGAATAGAATTGATTGTAATGCCTGTTTGCTTGTTTGATCTTGTTCAGAGCAAGAGTCTGGGGTTGAAGATCTTGTCGCTGAACCGTCATCGACTGCTGAAACTTACGACGCGGAAGGCAAGTCATACATTGATCATATTGAAACCCATATTTTATGAATTGCTATGCTATTCCATGAGTAGATATCTCGTTAATATTGCATGTGTTGAGATCAATGATATCATGGCAGTGGTAGATTGAATACTTGAGAAATGTGAACTTGATAAGATAGCAAGCCACGAACAAATAAAAGTATAAACATGTACATTTATATTCATGAAATAGAACCCCTAGCCGTGACCAGTATTTTGGTATGGAATGGTGGTAGCACTGGAGGTGCTTGGCTGCACTGAATGTGCAGGCACTGAAGGTGCATGGTTGTGGTATGATCTGGTCACTGGCATGTAAGGACTAGAACCTTGTGTTATGCGTCTAGTGGCATGAAAAACGTACCAACCACTTACCTGGTATGGGACAGGCGCAACCTAGTAGCTTTCTTAGTATTATCAGTTCCCTGCATGGCTTGTCGATCCGGTTTCTCGCGTGGAAACTGGTGGGACGCAGTTCGTCCATGAGTGATGTGAGATCAGAAAAATTATGAGAGGATAAGGTGTAAAGAAGGAAGACGCCCTACGCCAGATTAAGTCGTGCGCGACTGTAATCAAAAGAGGTTATGTGTCCTGCGGGAACATAGACCCAGGCTAGGAAGTAAGGCAGTGGGGAGGACCCACAACGGTACTTGGGACGGTATTGTCCATTTACCGGGCAGGGATACTGTTAATACTAGACTGCAAAAACGTTGTGTGATCTCGGCCTTGTCACATGCGTATAAGTCGCATGGAGTTGGCCCGACTTGGAAGTCGAGTGAAAAAGTGGATTCAAAAAGTGGTACATCTCTGCAGAGTTTAAAAATGTATTCGAATACTTCGTGCTCCCGAGTTTTAGGAGTATGCCGCGGTGGATTAAATCCATGGGGTGTGACACAAGTATTGTTTTATAAACTAAAAATTGTTAGCTCAAGATTACCCAAGTGGCATGTGTTGTCATGATAAGGGGCGTTGCCGTGGGCTGTCATGTGTTGATGTGTCGCGGTAATACCATAATATAGAGATCATATGGTAATTAAGAGGCATGTGGTTTATGCCCTAAGTTTATGAATTACTGCTATGGGTATATGATTGAAAGACTTGAATAAAAGTAGTGTGATCTGAGATTATATCGCCTTGGATATGGGATATATGTATCACCATCAATATGATTTATTTACTGCCATGGGTATGATCAGAAGTTGAGTAAGAATTGAGAAAGAAATGTATTTTGGGAAAAACCTTTCACTCTTTCCCCAATAGCATAGGTTCATGTCATATATATATATATATATATGTATCCCTACCTTCCCTATGACTTGCTGAGTACGTAAGTACTCACCGTTGCAACAACTCATCAATAGATGGAGCGTTCTACGACCTTGGAGGATACCCTGAAGATGCTGCGGACCCAGGAGATGATGAGCAGTTTCCTCCGGAGCCCTGATGTGGTGCTGTCTTGCTGTCAACCTCTGTTTCCTGTGGTTTGCTTTTGGGCCTAGCTTCCGCCGTCTAGATGTGTTATTTTGTTAGACCCTTGTGCCTTGTAAGGCACTGTACCTCGTTTTGTACTAAAGCCTAATGGCCATACAATTATGACTATTGTACTATTTTGCTGCTGCAATGTAATCCTGTGATTGACTCATCCTGGGAAGTCAAGTGGTTAGGGGACCAGCTGCACCGAGCTGGGCTCCTCACAGGTGATGTCACTGTCGTGGCAGACGTGACATAAAATAGTGGTATCAGAGCAGCATAGACCTTGACTGTAGGACGGTACCCTCAGGGCTTGGTAGCGCCAGGACCTCGTAAATTATTTAAAAATTATTTCTGAAAAATTTTATTTTGCAAAGAATGTTCTTGCTCTTATAAAAATGTTGATTTCAAAATCTTATTTTGCTTCCAAAATTTCTCGGCAGGATGGCCAAGGAGCGTTTCAGCTACATCGAGCGTCTCGGTGGATGGGCCACATTGCTGTGGCATATTGCTCAATTCCTAGGGATTGATGAGCGCCCGATCTGCGAGACTATTTGGGACTATTATGAGGGGCGTCGCTATGGCTTCAAGGCCAAGGTGCTGGTGCACGCTCTCGATAGTCATGAGGGACAGGTCATCAGGGTGGAGGCCAGCAGGGCAAGCCGACTGGATGCTATCCAGGACGCAGCTCGAGAGGCGGTGCATCGGGTACGCCAGGTGTACTCATGCCGGCTCCAGGAGTCACCTTTCCGTCACGTGCCTTCATCTCCCTCTGGGTTGTCACCCATCGTGGAGTACCCGGACCCGTGTCTGGCAGGCACCGTAGGTCTGTTGAGGACCCTCGACTCGCGCTACTCCACTTTGCTTGCTGAGCATCAGGAGCTCCGCACGGAGTTGGAGGAGCAGAAGAAACGTGGCCGAACCGCTTCCCCGTCGTTGACCTCTCAGCCTGCAGCTCAGAGACGCCGCACAGTTGAGGAGGTTGCTCCGACAGTTGTCTCCCCAGCTCGTACCCTTGGACCCAGTGCGGGACCTAGCTTGATTCCTCGGAGGGTTGCTAATGCAGCTGGGTACCGACGCTCTTTCTCTACCCCTAGCACCCGCCAGGCAGAGGGCAGTGGGTCTGCTTTGTTGTTCCATGAGTCTGGACCACCCGGGTTTGTCACTCTGGAGGAGTCCGACGACGAGATGGAGCCAGAGGAGGTTGAGCCCTGTGGGAGCAGTTAGTTGCTTGTTCTTTTAGATCCTCAGGCCAGGGTAGATCTTCTAAGATTGGTGATGCTTTTGGTTGTTATCATCACCATTACTTGTATTTTGATTGTATCAGACTAAGGCGTTTAGCCGCTTTTGTATCAACTACTTGTGCATTAATGAATCAGTTTCGTATTAATTTCTGCATTAGTACCCTAATTCTCTCTAGTTAGTTAGACCTGTCTGCTTCTCTCTTCAGAAGATCAGAATGGTTCACACAAGGAGAAGGACCCAGGATGACCAAGAGGGCCAAGACCCAGTTACACCACGAAGAGGAACCACACCTCATCCAGGATCGCAGAGCTCACTACCACCACAAGAAGACTCACCAAGTCTCCAGGAAATTCTTCTTTCAATGGAGAGGAGCCGCCAAGAAGCCCAAGCTGCACATACCCAGTTGCTAGCTCAAGTCATTCAGAAAATGCCAGGGACTGCTGAAGGTATTGCCGTCGGAACTCGACTCTCAGACTTCCAGAAGACGCGACCACCAACCTTCGCAAGCGCGACCGACCCAATCGTCGCAGACGACTGGCTGCGGGACATTGAAAGGAAACTGGACACTGTTCGTTGCAATGATCGAGAGAAGGTGTTATTCGGATCACACCAACTCACTCGAGCAGCAGCTGCTTGGTGGATGAATTATCAAGAAGCACACTTGGACAAAGACAACATCACTTGGACGGAATTTAAGGATCAGTTCCGAAAATTCCATATCCCTACAGGCGTCATGGCAGCTAAACGCCGAGAATTCCGGAACTTCACTCAAGGGAACCGGACTGTCACCGAGTATCTGCACCAATTCCACCATCTAGCTCGGTATGCGTCCAACGACATCGACACGGAAGAGAAGAAGATTGAACGCTTCACCGAGGGACTTCAGCACTATTTGCAGTATCAGATTGCCTCCCATGAGTTCACAGAATTCCAGACCCTGGTGAATCGAGTATTAAAGATAGAAGAAAAGCGAGGCCTCGGAGAAGAAAATAGGAAGAGAAAGATGATGCAACAGTCGCGACCGCCAGCCAGCTCATCTAGGGGAAGGGCCCCAACATCTCCAAATTTTCGTCCGCCCTACCCGGCGCCAAGACCACAATTCACGCCGACATGCCCCAACTGCAGAGGAGCACACTATCAAAGGGATTGCCCTCAATCAAGGACTCAATGCTATCATTGCGGACAGGTGGGACACCGCAAAGACAGTTGCCCGTGGATTCAACTCCCAATGGCGATAGCAAGATCGCAAGCTGGAATACAAACGATGGCACCTAGAACCACAGCTTCACCACCATTGCAGAGCCCCAGAGGAGGTTTGCCCAACAGAGGGGGAAATGTAGCAGGCCGAGGACGAGGGCGAGGAGGAAGACAAATGGCAGGCCGAGGAGGCCGACTGAACTTCACCTCCCTTCAAGAAGCAGACAATGCCTCTGACATTCTCCTAGGTAGATTCTTGATCCAGTCTGCATCTGCTTTAATACTGTTTAATCCTGGAGCTACAAACTAATTCATATCAGAAGATTTTGCATTTAAAGTGGGAATACCTATGGTACCTCTAAAGTACCCTATGGCTATACAGACCCCAGGAGCTAAGCTGCCTGTATACTCAGCTTGTCGTCATATAACCTTCGAATTAGACGGGGTAGAGTTCTGGGCTAATCTATTAGTCCTAGAACTGCAAGGCCTAGAAATTATAATAGGAATGGATTGGTTATCTCAGCATAAAGGTCTAGTGGATTGTGAGAAGAAAACCCTAAGCCTTGTTAGTAACCAAGGGAAGGAAGTCCTATTCAATGCGAAAAGATCATCGGTCGAAAAATTGCAAGGATCAGTCCATGCACTTCTGGAAGTATGCTTGGATCAAGTGCCCACAGTACAAGAATACCCAGATGTATTCCCAGAAGAACTCCCAGGGATGCCACCTGACAGGGAGATAGAGTTTACCATTGAGCTTAAACCAGGAGCGGCACCTATAGCCAAGAGACCATATAGGATGCCGGTAACGGACTTAGAAGAGTTGAAAAATCAGTTAGAGGAACTGGAGGGTAAAGGATTTATCCGACCCAGTGCTTCACCTTGGGGAGCCCCAATTTTGTTTGTAAGGAAGAAAGACGGAACCTTACGGATGTGTGTAGATTACCGAGCTTTGAATGAAGTCACTATTAAGAACAAGTACCCATTGCCAAGAATTGATGACTTGTTCGACCAACTTCGAGGAGCCAAAGTATTTTCTAAGATAGATTTAAAATCTGGATATCATCAGCTGAAAATCAAGAAGGAAGATATATCGAAGACTGCTTTCACTACCAGATATGGTTTATACGAGTTTACAGTAGTGCCCTTTGGATTAACCAATGCTCCGGCAGCTTTCATGAATATCATGAACAGTACGTTTATGGATTACCTTGACAAGTTTGTCATAGTATTCATCGATGACATTCTGATATATTCCAAGAGTACGGAAGAGCATGAGCAACATTTACACCTAGTCTTGGGAAGGCTACGAGAGAGGCAATTTTATGCCAAGTTTGACAAATGCGAATTTTGGATGTCAAGAATTTCATTTCTTGGACATGTGTTGACAGCAGAGGGAATTTCAGTGGATTCAGCTAAAACTCCGCAATCAAGGAATGGAAGCAACCTACCTCAGTTTCAGAGATTAGAAGTTTCTTGGGATTAGCAGGATATTATAGGAGATTCATTGAAGGATTTTCTCAAATAGCCAAACCTCTCACGAACCTGCTAAAGAAGGATGTTACTTTTGAATGGACCATTAAGTGTGAAGAAAGTTTTCAGAAGCTGAAGCAGAAATTGACAACAACACCGGTCCTCACATTACCAGACAGCAAAGAAGATTTTGTAGTTTACTGTGATGCTTCAAAGCAAGGAATAGGCTGTGTGTTAATGCAACAAGGTCGAGTAGTGGCTTATGCTTCACGTCAATGGAGACCACATGAGGAAAATTATCCGACTCATGATTTGGAGTTAGCGGCAGTGGTGCATGCTTTAAAGATATGGCGGCATTATCTCATTGGACATAAGTGTGAGATCTTTACAGATCATAAAAGCCTCAAGTATATCTTCACACAGACGGAGCTCAATATGCGTCAGCGCCGATGGCTCGAACTGATCAAGGACTACGACCTCAGCATACTCTACCATCCAGGGAAAGCCAACGTAGTGGCAGATGCCTTGAGCAGGAAGGCTTATACCCTACAAGGAGCTACACCTAAGAACCCGTGCTTACGGCAGGAATTTCAGAATCTTGAAGTAACCATAGTGCCATCTGGGATGTTAGCTACATTGACTATGGAGTCTCAACTCCAAAAGCAGATTGAGGATGCTCAGAAAGAAGATGAGGAGATACATAAGATCAAGAGCCACATCAGATCAGGAAAAACCCAGGAATTCACTGAAGATCATCAAGGAATCGTATGGTATCGGGGAAGGATTTGTGTGCCCCGAAATACAAACCTTAAGGAATTAATTCTTTTCGAAGCTCATAAAACCCCATATTCACTACACCCTGGAAACACCAAGATGTACAAGGATCTGAAGACGCAATTCTGGTGGAATGGAATGAAGAGGGAAATCGCGGAGTATGTCGCAAGATGTGACACTTGCCAAAGGATTAAGGCCGATCATCAGAAGATAGCCGGAAAACTGCAACCCTTACCAGTGCCAACTTGGAAATGGGAAGAGATTGGTATGGATTTTATCACAGGACTTCCCAGAACACAAGGAGGATATGATTCCATATGGGTCGTTGTGGACAGACTCACGAAAGTTGCTCATTTTATACCAGTCAAGAAAATGTATAATGGCAACAAATTAGCGGAGCTATACCTGCAGCGAATAGTGACACTGCATGGTATCCCGAAAAAGATCGTTTCAGATCGAGGAACACAATTCACATCCAAATTCTGGAACCGACTCCACGAAGCTTTGGGAACCAAATTGCAGTTTAGCACTGCATATCATCCACAGACAGGAGGACAGACTGAACGTGTAAATCAAATCTTGGAAGACCTTCTCAGAGCTTGCATCTTAGATTATGGAACCTCTTGGGAAAAGTGCTTACCATTTGCGGAGTTTACTTATAATAACAGTTACCAAGCTAGTATGCAAATGGCACCCTTTGAAGTTTTGTATGGGCGCAAGTGCAGAACTCCACTACATTGGGACGAGCCAGGAGAAAGGCAAGTCATTGGACCCGAACTCATAGAAGAAGCTGAAGCACACGTCAAGCTCATCAGAGAACGATTAAAGGCAGCACAGTCACGCCAGAATAGCTATGCCGACAACCGAAGAAGGGAATTGTCCTTTGCACTAGGCGAATCAGTTTATCTCAAGGTTACACCGTTTAAAGGGTTGAGAAGATTCCATCAGAGAGGAAAACTGTCCCCAAGGTACATTGGGCCTTTCAAAGTCCTTAAGAGGAAAGGAGAGGTATCTTACAAACTGGATTTACCATCAGATCTTGGAGAAATTCATGACGTGGTTCATGTCTCGCAACTCCGTAAGTGCCTCAAGGAACCAACGGATCAGATAGAACACCAGGGAATTCCGCTTCAGAAGAATCTCACCTATCTCACTCAACCACTGCAAATACTGGCTAGTGATGAGCGTCAGCTCAGAAGAAAGAAAATCAAGCTTTGCAAGGTTCAATGGGAAGATCACTCAAAAGAAGAAGCGACTTGGGAGAAAGAGGATGATCTGCGGCAGGCTTATCCCTACCTCTTCCCTTCTTTAGGTAAATCTCGGGGCGAGATTTCTTTAAGGAGGGTAGGCTTGTAACACCCTAGTTTTGGGGGTGAAAAGTTTTGCATGAAAATCCTGCATGCATGTATCCCTGTAGTAGTAGCCAGATCAGCTGAACTCTAATCACTCCCAAACCCTAAAAATCTCCAAATCTATTCCCTAGATCCAGATCAAGATCTGACCATCCAGATTTAACCTACCAGTTACCCTGAAGATAAAAGTCTTCAGGAGCCAGATCAAATTCTGACCCTAACTCTCAGTACCTAAGCCTCTCTCTGTTTTCGAAAACAGGAAAACTCAGATTTACCCCAAGTACCCCAGTTTCCAGATAATTGAGTTATCTTGATTTAACCTTATCCAGACTCAAGTAACCCCTGGAATATGTTCCTAGGTTCATCCTCAACTCACTTCAAAAAGTTGGGAGCCAGATTAATTCATCTAAACACTTTTCGCAGTTTAGTCCAAATATTACTGCGAATAGGTCCTTTTCTGTTTACCTGGAAGCCTAAAAAGGCTAAAATCTGCAAATCAATTCCAACTCCAGAATTTCTTTAGGGAACACCTCCCAAATGTTATTTGATACAAATTTCCCTTCTGTCCAGACTTCAAAATCTCTCTCCAATAACCAGAATTAGAGATCGACAAAATCAAGACCTATTGTACCCTAATTTTACCCTATTTTCGAAAATAGGTGAAATCCCTCAAACCTTATCAAACTTTCTCCAAATTTGAGCTAAATGAGTACTAATAGAAATGTTATACTCACCCATGAAATCAAATCTCAAATTAACCATCTCTAAGACAGAAATTGCAAATCAGTCCAGATTTCAAATAAGAATCCTTGCAATTGGGTCCCTGGTTCGACCAGAGACACTGTGCACGACCAGCAGCTGTGCACGACCGCGACCACCGCGCTGCCACGCCAGGAACTTCGTCGCCGGTGAAGCCCCGTGGTCGCCACCCCTGCCACCGTGTTCCTGCCACGTGTGCGCACGTCGTTCGCCACCGTGGAGCCACCGCGGCCGCACCAGCATCTCCAATTTTGCCCGCGCGCGCACGCCATCGCTGCAGCCACTGCAGAAGCTCGGTGCCACGTTGCAAGCATGCCGGAGGAGCCCGTCAGTTCGCCGTTGCATCACCCGGGACAGCGCACGCCAGCCTGCAAAGCCGGCACGGCCGCTGGAGCGCGTCGCTTCGCTGCTGTCCCGCCCGACCAGTCAACTCGCCATCGATTTGAGCTTCACTTCCCCGTGCAATTCCAGCCGTTGCAAGCCCCTTGCTGTGCCTATAAAAGCCGCCCCAGCCCAGCACGAAGGCACTCACACCAGAACCACCCAAAATCTCTAACCACGCCGTCGTCTTCGTCTTCTTCGGCGAGCTTGAGAAGAGGCTCACGGTGCCAAGCCTCTACACTGCTTCCTCCTCGATTCCAGCTACTTCAGTAAGCTCCTCTTACCTCCCTCATCATACTCGAGCATGTAATTGACTTCAAACCTCTCCAGTCGCCGGCAATTTCCGTTTCTCTCCAGCAACTCCAGCGAGCAATTAATCCTTAACCAAGTCAAATTAGCTCTCGAGCCTGTAATCAAACATGATCAGTGGACTGATTAGAACACGTCTAAGCAACCAGAATCGAAGAATTTGCTAAAATATGAAAATCCCCAACTTTGCACCTTGCATGTGAACTGGGGCTCGCTGTTAAGCTTCTCTGGTGTTTCCCCAGCCAATTTAGCTTCACACCTAGCTTACTTATTCCCCAGAGACTATCCTCAAGCAAGGAATTAAGTTTATTTGCCCTAAAACAGAAATGCCCAATTTTGGTGTCTTCTCCCCTAGCTCCGGTCGCCGGATTTTGTTCCCGGCCGTTTCAACCCCAACCACCTTGTCTAGTAGATGTGCCTCGACCCCAGGAGTATTTTTGCCTTCTAGCTCGACACCTAGATCGGCCCAGATGAAGAGATATCACCATGCCAAGGTTTTGTCCAGAAACTGTTGAGAACAGTTCGGCCACCGTGTTCTTCGCCGGTTTTCATCACTTTCCGGCCATCTCCTACCCTAGGTCCTGTTGAGACATTTGTTCCTGTTACAAATGCCTAACCACCAGACAAAGTGGTGCATCATTTGGAGCCCTGAGTCAAAAGATATGGCTTGCCCTAGTTTCTGGCCGTGTCAACCCTATGCCAGGCTATGTCAGCCAGTGGCATTAGCCCTGTTCACCCACCTCTGGTCATGTAAAACAGAAATTACTTTGTCAAATAGCTGCCTCACTACCTTGTGCACCATATGCTTGAATCAAAACCTACTTTGGCCACTGGAAACTGTTCAAACCATGTCAATGCCATTCTAGAGCACTGTCAGCCTATGTCAGCCAGTGGCATTGAGCCTTTTCACCCACTTCCAGCCATGCACTTTGAAAATAACTTTGTCCCTTAGACTCCTGATGTTGTGATCTACACTTTTCTCTACTGTCACAACTTGAGTTGAGCCCTCTATCACCCATCAACCTTATGTCGATGCCTTGAACCGAATGCCAACCTAAAGACATTCGCTGTTTTTGGGCGAACCAGTCACCACCTTAATATCACTCTGATATTTTGGAACCTTGTAAACCTTAACAACTAATTTTAACCCTGGTTTCCATAGTTAAACTCAAATCGCTTTCAAACCTTGTATCACCAGAGTATTTTCTCCTTGCACCTTTGCATGTAGTGAATTAGTAAGAATAGAATTGATTGTAATGCCTGTTTGCTTGTTTGATCTTGTTCAGAGCAAGAGTCCGGGGTTGAAGATCTTGTCGCTGAACCGTCATCGACTGCTGATACTTACGACGCGGAAGGCAAGTCATACTTTGATCATATTGAAACCCATATTTTATGAATTGCTATGCTATTCCATGAGTAGATATCTCGTTAATATTGCATGTGTTGAGATCAATGATATCATGGCAGTGGTAGATTGAATACTTGAGAAATGTGAACTTGATAAGATAGCAAGCCACGAACAAATAAAAGTATAAACATGTACATTTATATTCATAAAATAGAACCCCTAGCCGTGACCAGTATTTTGGTATGGAATGGTGGTAGCACTGGAGGTGCTTGGCTGCACTGAATGTGCAGGCACTGAAGGTGCATGGTTGTGGTATGATCTGGTCACTGGCATGTAAGGACTAGAACCTTGTGTTATGCGTCTAGTGGCATGAAAAACGTACCAACCACTTACCTGGTATGGGACAGGCGCAACCTAGTAGCTTTCTTAGTATTATCAGTTCCCTGCATGGCTTGTCGATCCGGTTTCTCGTGTGGAAACTGGTGGGACGCAGTTCGTCCATGAGTGATGTGAGATCAGAAAAATTATGAGAGGATAAGGTGTAAAGAAGGAAGACGCCCTACGCCAGATTAAGTCGTGCGCGACTGTAATCAAAAGAGGTTATGTGTCCTGCGGGAACATAGACCCAGGCTAGGAAGTAAGGCAGTGGGGAGGACCCACAACGGTACTTGGGACGGTATTGTCCATTTACCGGGCAGGGATACTGTTAATACTAGACTGCAAAAACGTTGTGTGATCTCGGCCTTGTCACATGCGTATAAGTCGCATGGAGTTGGCCCGACTTGGAAGTCGAGTGAAAAAGTGGATTCAAAAAGAGGTACATCTCTGCAGAGTTTAAAAATGTATTCGAATACTTCGTGCTCCCGAGTTTTAGGAGTATGCCGCGGTGGATTAAATCCATGCGGTGTGACACAAGTATTGTTTTATAAACTAAAAATTGTTAGCTCAAGATTACCCAAGTGGCATGTGTTGTCATGATAAGGGGAGTTGCCGTGGGCTGTCATGTGTTGACGTGTCGCGGTAATACCATAATATAGAGATCATATGGTAATTAAGAGGCATGTGGTTTATGCCCTAAGTTTATGAATTACTGCTATGGGTATATGATTGAAAGACTTGAATAAAAGTAGTGTGATCTGAGATTATATCGCCTTGGATATGGGATATATGTATCACCATCAATATGATTTATTTACTGCCATGGGTATGATCAGAAGTTGAGTAAGAATTGAGAAAGAAATGTATTTTGGGAAAAACCTTTCACTCTTTCCCCAATAGCATAGGTTAATGTCATATATATATATATATGTATCCCTACCTTCCCTATGACTTGCTGAGTACGTAAGTACTCACCCTTGCAACAACTCATCAATAGATGGAGCGTTCTACGACCTTGGATGATACCCTGAAGATGCTGCGGACCCAGGAGATGATGAGCAGTTTCCTCCGGAGCCCTGATGTGGTGCTGTCTTGCTGTCAACCTCTGTTTCCTGTGTTTTGCTTTTGGGCCTAGCTTCCGCCGTCTAGATGTGTTATTTTGTTAGACCCTTGTGCCTTGTAAGGCACTGTACCTCGTTTTGTACTAAGGCCTGATGGCCATACAATTATGACTATTGTACTATTTTGCTACTGCAATGTAATCCTGTGATTGACTCATCCTGGGAAGTCCAGTGGTTAGGGGACCAGCTGCACCGAGCTGGGCTCCTCACAGGTGATGTCACTATCGTGGCAGACGTGACAGTAACTCACTGGTAGCTTCAATTTGGAGTTCGGTGCAGTGGATTGGCCTGGCACCGTGAGCCTCTTCTCGAGCTCGCCGAAGAAGACGAAGAAGACGGCGAGTTTGAGTGGTTCTGGCGTGTGAGTGCGTTTGAGCTGGGCTGGGGTGACTTTTATAGGCGCAGCAAGGAGCTCGCAACGGCTGGAATTGCCTGGAGAATTGAAGCGGCTGGAGGTGACAACACGGCTGCATCCCGGCGAAGTGACGCGCTCCAGCGGCCGTGCCGGCTTTTGCAGCCTGGCGCACAGTCCTGGTTGATGCAACGGCGAGTTGATGCTTCCCCCAGGCATGCTTGCAACGTGGCACAACTGTGCTGCCGTTGTCGGGCACGCGCGCGGGAGAACGAAGGCGCTGCTGGCGGGCGAGGCGATTCCACGGTGGCGAACACGGTGCGCACACGCGGCAGGAAGACAGTGGCGGAGGTGGCGACGCTGAAGATCGCCGGCGACGAAGCCACGGCAGCGGCAACGGCGACGACCAAAATCCGGCGCTCGTGGTCGATTAAACGCCCTGGTCGTGCACAGTAGCCTGGTCGAAGTCGAACTGTGTGAACAGTAGCCCGTGGTCGAACCAGGGGCCTGGTTGTGATGATTTTTGATGGGTTTTGGACTAAGTTGCAAATCTGGTCTTAAAGAGGTTTAATTTGAGATCTGATTTCATGGTTGAGTATAATATTTCTATTAATACTCATTTAGCTCAAATTTGGAGAAAGTTTGATAAGGTTTGAGGGATTTCACCTATTTTCGAAAATAGGGTAAAAATTAGGGTAAAATAGATCCGGATTTTGTCGATCTCAAATTCTGGTAGTTGGGGGTGAGATTTTGAAATCTGGACAGAAGGGAAATCTGTATCAAATATCATTTGGGAGGTGTTCCCTGAAGAAATTTTGGAGTTTGTGTTGATTCGTGGATTTTAGCCTTTTCAGGCCTCCAGGTAAACAGGAAAGGACTTATTCGCAGTAAAATTTGGACTAAACTGCGAAAAGTGTTTAGATGAATTAATCTGGCTCCCAACTTTTTGAAGTGAGTTGAGGATGAACCTAGGAACATATTCCAGGTGTTACTTGAGTCTGGATAGGGTTAAATCAAGATAACTCAATCATCTGAAAACTGGGGTACTTAGGGTAAATCTGAATTTTTCCTGTTTTCGAAAACAGTGAAAGGCTTAGGTACTGGGAGTTAGGGTCAGAATTTGATCTGGCTCCTGAAGACTTTTATCTTCAGGGTAACTGGTAGGTTAAATCTGGATGATCAGATCTTGATCTGGATCTAGAGAATAGATTTGGAGATTTTTAGGGTTTGGGAGAGATTAGAGTTCAGCTGATCTGGCTACTACTACAGAGATACATGCATGCAGGGTTTTTATGCAAAACTTTTCACCCCCAAAACTAGGGTGTTACACCAGCATTGCCTCGCACCACCCCATAGCTTCCTTGCCTTAGCCTTAGCACCCGAGAGCAACCGAGTCCTCAGCGCCGCCGCGAAGTTCATCTTCTCCGGCGAGCAGTTCCTGAAGCTGACGGCGCCAGCTTCGCCCGAAGCTTCTTCCTCCGAACCAACGCCACCAGTAAGCTCCTTTCATCCCCCTGTACGTTTCATAGCCATCAATTGGTCCCCGGCGCACCTCAACGCCGGCAATCACCGGAAAACCGAAAAACCCCTGTTCCCGCAATGCCTAACGTTTTAGCCCGAATTAGCCTTCGTGCTAGTGATAGGAATTGACCAGTGCACCCAATTGAGCAAGCCTGCAAGCTTAGATTTTGAATTTGAGCAGAGATCATGGCCTTTCCGAAGTTTGCGCGCCACCAGTGAGCTGGTCCTCGTCGCCAAGCTTCTCCGGCCACTTTCCGGCCGATTCAACCCCGCAAATAGATCCCTCACCTCACCCTCTCACTCCCTGAGCAAGGAATCGAGCTCAAACCCTTTGAAACAGAAACGCCCAATCTGGAGGATGTCTTCTCCAGCGCCGGTCGCCGGAATTTATCCCCGGCCGATCTAGCCTCGCTCGCCTTGTCATTTAGATAGATCTCAACCCCCTGAGTAATTTTGTCTACTAGCCCGACCTCTGAATCGACCTGAATCAAAAGTTATAGCCAAGCCAAGGTTGCTGTCCAGTGGCTCAATTCATGTCCAGGCCACCGTGTTTGCTCACCGGATTTGGCCACCCTCCGGCCACTTTCAGCCCTTGAGCCTGTTGAGAGTTTTGTAGCTGTTATCAATGCCTAAACCCCAGACAAAGTTGTGCATCATTTGGAGCTCTAGATCAAAAGTTATGCAATGCCCTAGTTTCTGGCCATGTCTAACACTATGTCAGTGCATGTCCACCTGTGGCATTGGATGATTTAGACTTATTTCTTTTGAGCAATTGAAATGCCACCTTGTCCACTAAGCCTTTTGAGCCATGTTCTACAACATTCCCTACTATCACATCTCCAGAAAACAAACCTAGAACCGATTTAGGGCAATGTCAAGCCATGAGTCGAATGTCAGCCCTTCGACATTCAAGCCCTTTGAACCCATCTCTTCAACCAATGTCAAGTGGCCTTGTCTAAACCAATTCCCCTGCATGCATGATGTATTTACGTATTATTTTCTAGTGCTTGTATGCTTATATAGTGTGTATGTGTTGTTTGTACCCGTCGTGGAACCAGACGTTGAAGGAGCAGAGGAGATCCCTGAAGATTCATTTGAGCAGCTAGACCCGTCACTGCAAGGCAAGTCTCAAACCCTTGATCATGTCTCGCCTACTATTTTGAAATGAAGTATGTTTTAACTGTTTTCAAGTATATGCATGCCTTAGATTCAAATAAGAATTATGTTTCAATAAAGATGATTAGGTATGACCTAAATGACCGTAAAATCCCTTTTGATATTGAATACCCCTGCACCCTTGATACCCTAGATTATCATGCTTAGGCTATGCTATGCTTAAAGATTATATGACAAATGTTGAATGGTCACATATGAGAAAAGCATGTTCAAAACCCCTGTTTGTGAAAGAAAATGTGATTGGAATCGATAGTGAGGATGGTTTGATTTGATGGTGCTGTGTGCGCACTGGGAATGTGAAAGACTCCTCACTAAAGATTCATAAGGACTAGAACCTTGTGTTGTGCTTCTATGCGGCATGAAAAACGTACCAACCACCTGCCTGTTTATGGGACGGGCGCAACTTAGTAGCTTTCTTTAGTGTTAGCTTTTCCCTGCAATGGTTGTCGGTCCAGTTTCTTGCGAGAACTGGTGGGCCGCAGAAGGCCACGAGTGATGTGAGTTCAGAAAAATCATGAGAGGAAAAGGTGGAAAGAAGGAAGACGCCCTATGCCAGATTAAGTCGTGCGCGACTGTAATCAAGAGAGGCTATGTGTCTTGCGAGAACATAGGCCCAGGCTAGGAAGTAAGGCAGTGGGGAGGACCCACAACGGTACTTGAGACTTAACTGTCTATTTACCGGGCAGGGAAATAGTTAATACTAGGACTGTAAATTGTTGTGTCATCTCGGCCTTGTCACATGCGTAAAAGTCGCATGAAGCTGATCCGACTTGAAAGCCGAATGATTGGTGGATTAAGGTGGTACACCTTTGCAAAGTTTAAAAAGTATCGGATACTCTGAGCTCCCAGGTCATGGAGTCTGCGCGCTGTGAATTCTATTCACGTCGATGCAGCACAAGTAGCTTTTGGAAGTTTTTCACAAAATCTAGGTAAAGTGGTGACTCATGAAAGACCGCCACACACAACATTTCTGAAAATCTAGCTTAGGATTTTAGAAGCCTCGCTTTCGAAAATAAAGATCTTTCTTCAAAGCTGTATGTGAAAATCTATTATACATGGATATACAAAGCCAAAGAGCTATTTCTTGAGAAATTCCCCCTCATCTATATATATGCATTGTTACTTGGGACTTGTTGAGCACCATGTGGACAATGTGCTCACCCTTGCTTTTACAAACAAATTTAGAGGAAGGATTCGTCGACCCTGAATCTTATGGTCTTGAACCCAATGTGGAACAAGAAGAAGAAACTGGGGACCCATCTGGTTAAAGGGCTATGCACCAAGGTGGAGTTCGATGTGGAGAAGGCCCATGCAATACCGCCGCTGCAGAGAAAGAAGACTGAAGAAGTCCTTTTGTTTATCGTTGCTGTTTCATTTTGTGCCGACCCTTGTGTCGAAAACTCCTTAATTTGTATTAACAATTAAATGCGTCATTTCGGCGCTAAGTTATTGTAATGTTGGTCCTTGTGATCAGCACTTGTTTTTTTAATTACTCGCATTTTTATATAATGTATTCTGTTGTTGTGAGCTGCAATGTGCCTTTTCTGAGTGCAATCCACCTGGGCGATTGCCACTGGAATCCTCAAATGAGGGTCCCACAGAACTTGGTATCAGAGCAGAAGACTCGACTGTAGGTCGTAACCCTTAGATAGAATTTGGCGTCCCTAGAAGGAAAGTTCGCTAGTTCTTTGTCAAAATTTGTTTACGAAAACCTATTTTCCCTAAGAAAAATGTTATTTTGATCTTTGGAAAAAGATTTTGGACTTCTCTTATAGATGCCTTTTGTTCTGTCTTCAGATGGCTTTCGATAGGAGATACCTTCACGGAGACGAGCTTGGATCGTGGGCACTGTTGTTGTGGACGATGCTGCAATTCCTTGGGGCACGGGACAGTCAGAGACCGGTATATTGCGTCTAGCAAGATGAGATAAATGGGCGACCCATAGGTTGTCGGGCCTCGGTGATTGTCTACGAGATCCCCGAGCATGGGAGAGGCTCAGTTAGACGCCAAGCCCGTAGAGAAGAAGAGGAGGATGCTATCTTGGACGCTGCCCGTCGTGCTGTGGGTTCCGTCCGGCAGATGTACAGCGACTACCTTTCTGATTCCCCTTACCGCTTCGTGCCTTACCAGGTCCCCGGATCGGAATACCGAGTTGTTCTTCCGTCCAGCGACCAGGAGAACGCTATCCTGACGAAGACTCGAGACGTCGTTCGCGCTTCGGAGATTGCATACACCCGCCTATTTCGAGACTACGAGCGTGTTCGCGATGATCGCCACTACCTTGAGGGCATGCTTATTAGGGCTCGTGCAAGTCTCCGATAAAAAGAAAGACAAATTCAAGAAATGGCTGAATCAAGTGGAGAAAAGGACCTTGAAGCTGCAGAATCGGTAACCAAGAAGAGTCGCCCAAAGTTGAGGATTACCGCTCACAAGAAGGTAGGAAACTCGAAGGAGTATCTCAGTGGTTTCATGCCTGCGTCGCGTGGCATAGTCATCAACGGTCAAGCGATCGAGCTTCCCTGCACCGCAAAGAAGGAGAAGACCCCTGAGGGAAAAGGGAAGGAGATTGTCAACATCAACGACGACAACGAAGATGACCCGATGGATGCTGATGACGATGAGGAGGAGGATCCCGAGGAGGTTGAGCCTTGTGATTCTTCTGATGATGCTGAGGAGTGACTGCAGACTTTCGACCTTTTGTGCCTAGCCCAGTAGACGCTAGATTTCCTTTTGTTGTAGTAGTTGTTTTAGCATGGTTGATGTATGCTGGTTGCTAGAGGAGCTCTGTAAGCCGATGAGGCTAGAAGCTTTGTATCTTTTGAAAAATTGGTTTATGAAAAAGTCATTTTGCATATCCTTATTCTTACTTCTTGAGTTCATGCCAGCATTCTGCTAGCACCTGTGTGAATGATTCTTTCCGAATCAATGTTTCTATTCTTAACCTCCTGTTTGAGTAGGATGGTTAACACACGTGCGAGACCCCAGGAAGGAGGGCTAGGGGAAAACCCCAACAATACAAGAGCTACACCCGGAGCAAGAGGCCGCACAGACCCTGATAGACCAGGATCTTCGACGATGCCACAGGGAGGTGACATCAACGATGTGCTGCTATGGATGGAGCGCAATCGGCAAGAGTCAGCGGCTGTGCAGAACCAAATCTTGGGACAGCTGATGCAACATATTGCATCCGGACAAACTGAAGGACCCGTGATGGGCGCAAAGTTAACTGATTTTCAAAAGACGCGACCCCCGACTTTCTCAAGCACAGAAGACCCCATCGTGGCAGACGACTGGCTCCGAGATGTGGAAAGAAAGTTGAATACCGTCAGATGCAGTGATGAAGAAAAGCTCTTGTACGGATCGAACCAATTGGCTGGACCTGCTGCTGCTTGGTGGGAGAATTACCAGACCGTGCACACCAACAGAGATTCGATCACCTGGAATGAGTTCAAGGAGGAATTCCATAGATACCACGTCCCAAAAGGCGTTGTCCAGGCAAAGCGCCGAGAATTCGTAAATCTGCGACAAGGGAGTAAGACCGTGAAACAGTACCTGCATGAATTTATTCAACTGGCAAGATACGCACCTGAAGATATAGCGACAGAGGAAAGGAAGATTGATAGGTTTTGTGAAGGACTACAGAATTCCCTGCAATACCAACTGTCATCCCACGAGTTCACAGACTTCCACGTCCTAATAAACCGACTACTTAAGATGGAGGAGAAAAGAGGAATAATTGAAGAAGACCGAAAGAGGAAGGCTTTGCCCAACTCTTACCAAGGAAGTTCTAGTCAAGGGAGACCGATGCCAACTTTCCGACCAGCCCTCAGACCACCTCAGAGACCCCAAAGGCCTGCACCTACTGCAATAGCTCAATGTGCTGGATGTAGAGGAAATCACCTCTTGAAGGACTGCCCCCTTAAGAACGAGGAGTGCTTTCACTGCGGAAGGAAGGGACATCGTAGGAACACTTGTCCACTGCAACACCTTCCATCAAATGTCGCTCGTATGCAAGCTGCAAGACCCTCTGTTCCAGCCCAAGGCTTCACCAGGAATGCTCCACCCTCCAGAGGAGGAAGGTTTCAAAATGGCCGAGGAAGAGGAGTACCTGCTGCAGGTCGCGGAAGACTTAACTATGCATCCGCCGTTGAAGCAGGAGAAGCATCAGACGTCGTAATCGGTAGGATCTTTATCCACTCTGAACTTTCAGTTGCATTATTTGACCCTGGTGCTACTCATTCATTTGTGTCAAGACCCTTCGTGCTCAGAAATAAGTTGCCAGTATCCGCATTAGAGTTCCCTATTTTAATTCAATCCCCTGGAGCTTGGCTCCCCGTCCTCACAGCGGGCCGGAGGGTAGCTCTGGGCGCTGTGGGGGTAACAAGGCCCCCAAGGTGAAAACAACCTGTAGCATAGGAATTGTTATGTTAGAAAAGTTTAAAACGAGGTTTCTAAGGAAAGGACCTTCCGGGAGAGAATCGTCCGGTCGCCGTGAGAACGGGGAGCCCGGAATAAGGCCTCATGTGGAAGAAACATCCAAGAAAACCCGATGAGATTTTCGGAGGCGAGCTTCCTAGGAGACAATCGTTCGGTCGCCGTGAGAACGGGGAGCCGGGAATGGGGTCTCTGGGAAGGAAAATGTCCGAGGAATCCGCGACTTCTCCGGGAGACAATCGTCCGATCGCCGTGAAAACGGGGAGCCGGGAATAGGGTCTCCGGGAGGCATTCATCCGGTCACCGTGAGAACAGGGAGCCGGGAATAAGGTCACCGGGGACCAATCGTCCGGTCGCCGTGAGAACGGGGAGCTGGGAATAAGGTCACCGGGAGGCATTCATCCGGTCGCCGTGAGGACGGGGAGCCGGGAATAAGGTCACCGGGGACCAAATATCCAAGAATGCCATTGGACGTCCCACTGGGGAGAGCGTCGAACGTCGACTCCCGTAGGAGGAAGATAGATCCAAGAAGGCCATTAGACATCCCACTGGGGAGAGCGTCTACTCCCAGAGGAGGAAGTGCCCGAAGACGGGTCTTGAGTGTTTGGGCAGGGGACTAGTCTCCCAAAGTGACTCGTTACCGGGGCCACTGTGACCGGGTTGCCGCTTACCCCCTCAGTCCACGAGGGCTGATCGTAAGCCGCCCTACAGGAGGGACTTGCTGGGCCTGGCCCACTTCCTCGCGGAGAGGGCATCCTCACGGGGAGGGCTTCCTCGCGGGGAGGGCATCCTCACTGGGAGGGCGTCCTCGCGGGGAGGGCATCCTCGCGGGGAGGGCATCGCCGCTAGGGGCGGTAATGAGAAAGACCTGCAATGAGACAGTTTGAAAAGCAAGACCTATGTATTGCTAATAAATTGAAGTACAGGGCCTCCCCCTGCGAAGTCGCGAAAGGGGAGGAAAATACAGTGTCCCTCCTCCCCCTCCGGCGTGAACGCTCTGGGGGAGGGGACAGGCCCGTAAGGCTAAACATAGAACTTGCGAAGTAAACGCAAGTTCCACGTGTGCTTCAGCTCCTGCTCTTGAAGGTTGGAGTGCTTATAAGCCCCCGAGCCCAGGACCGCGGAGATCCTGTAGGGGCCCTCCCACTTGGGGGAGAGCTTCCCCTGGGCTTGGGGGTCTGTGACGCGTTTGAGGACAAGGTCCCCAAGGCGGAAAGCTCTCTCGCGCACGCGCTGGTTGTACGCGCGCGCCATCTCTTGCTCGTAGATGGCGTGGCGGAGGAGCGCTCGGTCGCGTTCCTCCTCCACGAGGTCGATCTCCAGGCCCTGGTTGGCCTCGTTGGCCTGGTATGCTGCGGGCGTGGCTCCCTCCAGGAGCTCGACCTGCAGTGACCGGAAGCCGATCTCCGGGGGGAGGACTGCCTCCGCCCCGTAGACCAGGGAGAAGGGAGTACGCCCCGTCGCCCGGGACGGGGTCGTGCGCATGGAGCAGAGGATGCTAGGGAGCTCCTCTGCCCATGCACCCCGCTTAGAAGCGGTTTGCTCGAGTCTCCGGCGCAACCCCTGTAGGATCACGCCGTTGACCCTCTCGACAGCCCCATTGCTTCGGGGATGGGCCACTGAGGCGAAGTGGATGACGAGCCCCAGGCCTTCGCAGAATTCCTGGAAATAAGCCGAGTCGAATTGGGTCCCGTTGTCCACGGTGATTTCCCGGGGGACACCAAAACGACATACGACGTTTTTCCAGAAAAACCGCTGGACGGCCCGGGACGTGATGCTGGCCAAAGGCTCCGCCTCAACCCACTTTGTAAAATAGTCGACCGCGACTACCGCATACTTGTAACCTCCGGGTGCTGGGGGGAAGGGCCCGAAGAGGTCCATCCCCCAGCGCACGAAGGGCCAAGTGATGGGTATTGTCCGCACCGCTATAGGGGGGAGGTTCGAGCCTTTGGCCATCTTCTGGCATGCCTCGCACGCGGAGACAAGGTCCCGCGCGTCGCGCATGACCGTGGGCTAGTAGAAGCCCTGCCGGAGGGCCTTGGCCGCGATGGCACGCGGGGCTAGGTGAGAACCACAACTCCCTGCGGGGATGTCTTCGAGAAGTTGAAGTCCTTCCGGCCGGGGGAGGCAGCGCAGGAGGGCGGAAGCCCCCCGCTTGTAGAGCCTCCCCTCCAGTAGGAGATATGCCTGGGCTTTAGCCTGGAGGTGTTGTCGACGATTCGGACTCGGGGTCCTCAGCCGAACTTATGCAAAATTTGTAATTGTGAGACCTTTCAAGATGACCCTCCGGGAAGGTATGTAGAACAATGGTGAACAGGAGCACAGAGAGATTTATACAGGTTCGGGCCCTCGATGGTGGGAGTAAAAGCCCTACGTCCTGTTAGAATTTCACTATATGTGATAAAGGTTTACAAACTAGCGGAAAGAAACCTTCACAGGCGAAAGTTTTTCCTATATAAGTGTACAAAAAAGAAGCTCTAGGAGACTTGTGAATATTATCTAATCTAAGCCGTAGACTTGGCTGTTTGAGTGGTCGAGATACCTTGTATCTCACTTGTATCAGGGGTCTTGTTCTTCCAAATGGGTTGGATCCCCCGTTTGATGTACTTTGCCACCTTTTTATACTGGTCGAAAGGGTGCCATATGAAGAAAACTGCATCAAACGGTTGGATGCGGTTTCTGGAGAACCGCTGTTAACTTCCATGGGGGTTATTAACACGTGTTAATCATGAATAACCGCATATATTAACCTCTGACGGTTGGTCTTCAACGTGGAGGAATCCTCGGGATGCTTGGAATATCCTGATATAAGGATAACCGAATAAATTCCAAGCACCCTGGTCGAGAATGTTCTGACCGTGGAATGTGGGCTGACCGCGCAACATCCCGGATATCCAGTCTGCGTATAGCATACGAACTTCTGACCGCATAAGGCTGTCGGCCTGATCGCACGAAACCCGCGACCCGATCGCGTAAAGCTTGCGACCTCATGGCGATGCCCCTCAGAATAGCTTGAGTTCGCATCGCCAGATACATGTCTGGTTCGAACCTGTCTTGAACCAAATGTTTATTAGAAGTGACCCGGGTGACAGTCCTCGTCAGCTAGCCCCCAAATTCGAAGAAAACGAAGAGACGTGTTTATTTCGAATTTAAAAACCATGCATTGGATTTTTAACCCGACTCTTCAATTTTTCCACTTAGTGGCGCACTAAGTGAAAATGGTTGGTTTCCCAAGACGGGTTCTGACATTATGTGACGGGCAATGATAGCGTCGTAGAACTATTTTTATCTCGAGGTAAAATTGTAAATGCTTTGACGAAACCCGAGGCGTCTGGAATGCAAACCGTCACCCAGGCGGCTATAAATACCAGGCTCCTGGATTTGTAAAACTCCACAATTTCCCTCCACGCCTAAGTCCTTTTCTTGTTATCCTGCCTTCTTCCTTTTCACATACTCCTCCCAATGGCAGATCACGATATCATCGAGATTGAGAGTGATGAAGAGGAAGTTGTCGAACAAGGGCCTAAAACGATTGAAGTCCTGTCTCCCTTAAGGAAGAAACCCAAGGTTGACGAAGGATCTTCCAGTGGAACAAAGGTGAAGAATGTAGCAAGTTTCTTTCTTCCTTCAGTTCCTTTGACCCTCCCCGTTCATGCCTCTCGGCAAGTTAGGCCTTTGTCCTTGGAGAAAGATCCCATCACATCCAATTCTCCCATCCTTTTGGGAGATCAACATTCTGGTCAGCAAGCGGTGACCATCCCTCGATCAGATGATCGCCATATTGGGTTGGCGAAGCAATCTTTTGATGGGAAGGTTGCACTTCCACCATCTGATGATCCTCCTCCCAAGATGGGTATATTAACGGGTTATGCACCGGGACATGTAACAATTCTTCTCCCCTTTTGCTGATAATTATAGTTAGTGCGACTAACTTTTGCAAAATGCAGGAGGTTGGAGGCTCCAGCGATCAGCCTTCTACTGCTCCATCTCTTCCTTCCGGACAGACTCTTCTGGAAGAGAAGAATGCCCTGGAGAAGAAGACCGAGGAGATGGCCTCGAAGATTCTGCGTCTAGCAGAATGTCTTGATCGATCCCGTGAAGAGGCGCACCATTTCCGTCGAGAGAGGGACTATCCTCAGCAACAGCGAGAACTCTCTGACTTGATTAGGAACAATAGTGCGTCTGTTGTTAGGGACGATGTAGATAGACTTAGGTTAGTTGCTAGTTCCCTGGGAGTTGCCAGTGTAGATCCTACTGACAACAACATGTCCCTTGGGGAACTTTGTAAGCTTCTTTCGGAGCAAGTCGACGTTTTGATCGACTGTATCCCTTTTATATGTAAAGAATGTAAGAAATAAAAGTTTCTTATTTCTCATGAATATTCTTCACATCTTCTGTGCGAAAATATGGCCTTAAACTTTATGTTCGCGACCACTCATACACAGGAAACTTTAGTTCTGCGATCAGAATCATGCTTCCAAAAGCATTGCGACCTGCCCTGATACCGCGATCAATTTCAGGGCCGCGGTCAGAACTAAATTGCAACCAGAGTCGGAACTCGGTCAGACTGTTACTCCGATTAGAATCGAAGTTTTAGTCTAAAACACGATTTCGATCAAACCATAACCCAATTAGAAACATTCCAGTACGTCAAAAATTGAGTTGCATGATTTTTTCGTAAAAAATGTTCAAAGCATACAAAGGAAAAACGTCTTCTGAAAAGTACTGAAAATTTTTCAGTCCTTTTGCACTTTCAGTTTCCAAAACAAAGAAGTCTTTTTGTTTCAGATCCGATGCCTGAACACTTTATCGGGTCCATCAGAGACAGTATCCATTATGGGAAATGAATAAAGCATTCAATGGAACGTTTGAAATGAACCGTTTACTCACATTAATGCGCCGCCTTGGATCTATAAAAAGAGCAGATGTCTTCTCAAAGAAGCCACACAGCCAAAAACCCTCATCATTCCCGCCGCACAAAACCCTCATTTTCTTCAGCCTTTGTCTTCCCAGAATCGCGAACTTTTCCTTTGATTCTCCACCAAAGATGGCATCCTGGAGCCGATCCATCCACCATTCTGAGGAGAGCCTAATGGCGTTAGAGAAGGAGGAGATCCTTCCTCCGCGGTTGCTCATCAACTGGCGGCCTGCGGAGAAGGACCAAGAAACCCCAACCATCCAAGAGGGCGAGTTGGTGGTTTTTGAGGAGTACCTGCGCTGCGGGTTCCGATTCCCTCAGAGTCGGTTCCTCAAGGATGTCCTTGAGCACTATGGGTGGGAACTGATTAACCTCCACCCCAACGCGATGCTGATCCTTGCGGTATTCCAGCATCTCTGTGAAGTGTTCGTCGGAATATATCCCAGCGTGGATCTTTTCCGGCGATTCTACTTTTCGGCGTGGTCGAAGAGCACCAACGCCGCCGGATGCATCTACTTCCGGCTGAGGGACAAAAAGGAGTATCCCTCCCCACCCCTGCGAGACTCTGTGCACGGGTGGCACCAAAGGTGGTTTTACTGCTCTCCACCATCTGAAAGCAGTCTATGGTTTGAAAACTCGCGAGCTGAGAAGTCGAGCGAGTTAGATGCTCCCCCGGCGATGAACTTGGAGCTTTCGAAGCATGCCGAGGTGATCCTTCACTTGGTCAATCAAGGATTGACGGCTCGAGACATCATCCAAGACTTCGTGAAGAACCGGGTGAGTCCTCTGCGTGAAAGGGCTCATCAGGCATGGGCGATTAGGTCCATGGCGGATAGCACCTTGGACTACAGTAAAGGTATTTATTTCTTTGGCGCTGAGCTTTCCCATTCTTGAATTGTGCAAATTCTGACTCGAATTTGGGAACAGCCCTGCCTTCATCTGAAATTGAAAGGCGGACCAACTCCCACCTTAGGGCCTACAATGCCGATGTAGAGGGCCTTAAGGGATCGCCTCGTCCACAGAGTCTGATTCACGCCGGCGATGACCTTAAACAGCAGCGCCGAAAGGTACATTCTTTATCTGGCCTCCGTTTTTCAGGTCTTATGCATGTCCAGTGCTAAACATTTCCATCGAAAATGTGAATCAGCTCCTAGGAAGGTTTGCTGAGACGACTTTCCCGAGTGAGAACGTCGGCTCTCTTGGGAAGCCAACGGTAAAGAACGTGAAGAAGGTCTCCCAAAGACCCAGGACAAAGAGTCCTGCCCACAAGAAGGCCAGGCCAAATCCCGGGGAGGGGTCTTCACGGAGCGTTCCTCCTACCGCGAGAAAGACGGCGGTAAGATATCACATCCCTTCTGTTTTACCAGGCGCAGATTGGAATCACTTCTTCGTCGTACAGGGAGAGGGGAGCGAGGAGGAAGAGGATGATGTTCCTCTGGTCCTTCGGAGGAGGAAGATCGCGGATCTCCCATCCAGCGATGCCCCAAGCTGCCCCGCAGAGACCACTGTTACCAAAGAGGTGGTCGTGGCAGATCCTGCCACCGCGGAAAATCTTGGGATCGCGGATGACCTCCAAGTTCCTGAAGCCCCCGAGGCTTCAGGGTTAATTGTCTCTGCTTCCCTGGTCGAAAGGACGACCTCGGTAAGGATTCCTTACAGTCATACTTTCTTCAATTCCTTCTGTATATTTTGACGAGTCAATGTCTATACAGGAAGAAGAGCTTCTCCCTGTGACTACCGCGAGTCCTAGGGAGGAAAATCCTCCTCCTCCGCGGACAGAGGGGGAGGTAGTTGAGCAAAGGCCGGTTGCGGCGGCTCCAGCGACCCAGGAGTTGTCAAGGCCTTCGGATGTAGTCCCACCAGCCAGTACGGTAGCCCAGGTAAAGACCTTGCTTTTTGTCTCTATCTTTTTCTTAGAAATATGCTCATAGCTGGACACATCCAGGGGGGAGCTGCCTTGTTTGCCATGAGGAAGGCAAGAACCGATGATGGTTCTCCTTCCCAAGGGGAACCTTCCCAGAAATCTCAGGAGCGAATGGGATTTCAAATAAGGTAAGAACCTTAAACTGGCAATAATCTTTAAAAAACTGCTCAAATTGTCTTTCTTGTCAGGCAAAGAAAGACGGCGCCCAGCTCTTCAGCCGCCTCTGGAGGGGTTGAAGCCGCAGCTGGTACAGGAGCTTCCAACGAAGAACGCTCCACCCTTGTGGTCCAGGAAGTCGTCCAGACCGCAGGGGAAGGAATAAATGCAGGGACCCAGTCACAACCAATGACTACTGGGGGTAGCGCCCAGCCGGCACTCCCACCAACTGTTCCTGTAGTAAACACATCCGGGGCTCTGGCGAGGATCTCCGGTGGATTGGATGATGCTGTCTTACAAAAGTTTATGAAGGTATAATAAACCTTTGCTCTCGTGCCTGAATTGTACTTAGGACACCTTTGATCCTCTTCCTTTGCATCACAGGGGCTATCCTAGCTAACAAGCCAGTCGCATGTTGTAATGGCCAGTACAGAAGCCATTCAGAAAGAACGCGACAGCTTGCGCAGGTGAGGATCATTACCCTTTGGTTAGTATGGGTGCATTTTGGTTGTGGCTGCCTTGATTTCGCTGCAGAGAGGTTACATTTTTGAAGAAAGAGGTGGCCAAAATGAGGCTAAGTTCAGTCTCAATGTTTAAGAAACAAGAGACCGAAATCAACAAACTTCGATCAGAAAATGCTGGTAAGCCGATTCCTGATTAAGAAGACTTGAATCCATAACATGCAAATAATCTCCTCTCTCTGTACAGCGCAAGCAGGTCGAATTACACAGCTTAGTCGGGACAAGGGGATTCTTGAATCCTCGATTCGCCACACCGATCGAGCGATCAAAGAGCTGAGCCTCCTGGTCTTCGAAAAACTGAAGGCCGTGGCTGATCTTTTGAAGACCGATGTGGTAGAACCGAAGAAAGACAACCTCAGCGTAAGTGACTGGACATCGCTGCTCACTGCCCAGGCAGAATCACTGCTTGAGTATCTCCCTGGAGATACACGGCGACGCGAAGAGGTGATCAGAACCAGGGTTCGATCAGCCGCAGTAGCCGTACTCAGCCGGGTTCGACTTCACCATGGCCCAGATGCAGATCTGAGCGCACTGGTGGGTCCGGTTGAGGTCGAGAGTGAAGAGCTGCTCGATGCAGTCATCGAGGAGGTCAAGCCCTTAGTAGATAGGCTCCTGACTGAGCTGGGGATCGAATGATCCTTATTTTTGTATCTAGACAATTGTGTATAATGCAATGTATGTAAAAAATCATTTTTGACAAGAAGTACATATTTTGCATTTTTATATTATGAGTTCCATACTATAAGCACATCCCCCCTAGCCCCCACCTCTGCTTATGAATACTGAAGCCTTAGTGTTATAAGTAGAGGAGAAAACATAAGCGTAACGACCAGGGGTGTGCGTTTTAAACCGACGATCAGGATCAACGTAACGTCTAATCTTATTGCGAACTGGTAGCCACTCAGATGACCAAGGACTTGCCAGATAGCCTCGTATGAGCTGAAAAACGGCTTATTTAGGGGTGACTTATCTGGAAGTGGTCATGAGATCGACCAGCGAATCCGATTAGATCGTTGTAATGATCTGACTGCCGGCGGTCAGCCCCCAGGTCGAATGCATATGATACGGGCTTAAAGAGAAAAACTCATTGTATGAAAGCAAGACATATTTTATGCTATGAAAAGATGCTAATTGAACAGGAAAAAAGTGATTGGATTACTTACACATAAAACTTGCGAAGTTGATCGATGTTCCAAGTATTGGATAAAATCCGACCATCCTCCAAAGCTAACCGCGCAGATCCTGTTCGCGGTACTGAGACAACAGTATAAGGACCTTCCCATTTTGGGGAGAATTTGTTGCGATTAGACTGGTCTTGAATTTTTCGTAAAACCAAGTCGCCCACGTTGAGATCACGTGGTCGCACCTTTTTACTGTGATACCTGCGTAAAGCTTGCAAGTATGCCGCGGATTTAACCAGGGTGCGATCACGCCATTCTTCTAAGAGGATGAGATCTTGCGCCCGTTGTTCGGACTGATTAATCTGTTCGAACCGATCTGTCCGAACGGAACCAATACTTACTTCGATAGGCAATACCGCCTCGGCCCCATAGACCAAATGGAAGGGCGTCTCACCGGTGGCTCGACTAGAAGTAGTCCATAATGCCCATAGAACGGTATAGAGCTCATCTGCCCAAGCCCCCGAGCGGGTCTTAAGGCGATCAAAGACATGCTTTTTAATGCCTTGCAGTATTTGCCCATTGGCCCGTTCTACGGCACCATTGCTTTGTGGATGTGCCACAGAAGCAAAGCACACCTTGGTCCCAACCTGATCGCAGTAGTCCAGGAAAAGACCGCTGGCGAACTGAGAACCATTGTCTGTGATGAGACGGTTTGGAACACCAAATCGTGCCACAATGTTCTTATGGAAGAACTTTTGTGTGGCTAATGCGGTAATATTTCGTACTGGTTCGGCCTCAATCCACTTTGTAAATGTGTCAATGGCTACGAACAGAAACTTGGACCCATTGACCGCTTGTGGCATAGGACCGACGATATCCATCCCCCAGATCGCGAATGGCCATGCGAGAGGAATGGTTTGCAACGCATAGGCAGGTTGATGAGCTTGCCTTGCGTGGAACTGACACTGGGGACACGTCTTGACCATATGTTTGGCATCATCAAGTGCCGAAGGCCAGTAGAATCCTTGTCGAAAAGCCTTTCCGACCAGAGTCCGATATGACGCGTGCGCACCGCATACACCGTCATGTATTTCTTTCAAGAGGGATTTCCTTCCTCCTGATATATACAACGCATGAATACTCCTTGAGTACCCTTTCTGTACAAAATCCCATCTATGAGTTTGTACAGACGCGCTTTTCGAATTAACCGATCACTTTCGGTTTCGTCCTCGGGTAGGGTCCCATGTTCAAGATAGACCCTCAATGGATGAATCCAATCTTGTTCCTGACCGAGGTTGGTAACGAAGGCTATTACCGGATCATCCTCGACCGAAGTCATCATCGAAGGATGGTCCAAGTGTTCAATGAACACTCCTACCGGAGCGGATGAGCGTGAGGACCCAATTTTGGATAATTGGTCTGCGAGAATATTGTCCTTTCGCGGGATGTATTGGACTTCGAAATGACTGAAGTGTTTTTCCAATCTCCTCACTTCCCCCAGGTAATGAGCCATTGTCTCATCGGAGGTGCTGTACTCCTTGTTTACCTGGTTTACGACCAGCTGTGAGTCTCCCCTCACCACTAATCGACGGACTCCGAGGAATTTTGCTGCCCGGAGCCCTGCAAGAAGACCTTCATACTCTGCTGCATTGTTGGTTGCAACAAAGTGTAGTTGAATGACATACTTAAGCTGTTCACCCTGGGGCGTAACTAAGACCACTCCAGCCCCCGAGTGTTGAAAACTACGGGAGCCGTCAAAGTACATTGTCCAGTAATCGGGGCACTCCAGTTCCTCTGCCAACTGCACGGGTGGCTCAGGGTTGGTCCATTCGACCACAAAGTCAGCCAAAACCTGAGACTTAACCGCCGTGCGGGGTGTGAAATGGATCTCGAAGGCACCGAGTTCGACCGCCCATTTGGCGATTCGACCAGATTTCTCTGGGTTTCGGACAATATCCCCCAAAGGAAAAGAGGAGGGTACTGTAATCTTGTGCGCTTGAAAGTAATGTCGTAGCTTACGGGAAGCCATCAGTAGCGCGTAAAGTATCTTCTGGACCTCAGGGTAGCGCTCCTTAGGACCATGAAGTACCTCGCTCACATAGTAGACGGGTCTATGTATTCCTTCCCTATCCGCGATCAGAACGGCGCTGACCGCATGCGGTGTGGCCGCCAGGTAAAGAAGCAACGGTTCTCCTTTGTCGGGAGACACCAATACTGGCGGACTGGATAGATATGTCTTTACCTCCTGAAATGCTTTTTCGGCCTCATCCGACCATGTAAAGTAATGATGCTTCCGCAAGGCTTTGAAGAAAGTCAATCCCCTTTCGCCTAATCGCGATATGAAGCGACTTAAAGCCGCCATGCGACCAGCCAGGCGTTGAACATCCTTCATGGTCGAGGGCAACCTCATTTGTTCAATGGCCCTGATTTTCTCACGATTAACTTCAATGCCCCTGGAACACACAAGGAAACCAAGGAGTTTTCCTGAAGAAACCCCGAAAGAGCATTTCTCCGGGTTTAATTTTATTCCAAAACGATTCAAATTACAGAAGGTTTCAGCGAGATCGTCCAAATGAGACAATCTCTTGGTACTTTTTACAACCAAATCGTCTACATATGCTTCGAGATTACGCCCTATCTGGGAAAGAAAGGTCTTTTGCATCAAGCGCTGGTACGTGGAACCTGCGTTCTTGAGACCGAACGGCATTCTGACATAGCAGTATGTGCCTAACGGGGTGATGAAGGCAGTCTTCTCTTCATCGTCTTCTGCCATGCTAATTTGATGATATCCTAAGTAAGCGTCCAGAAAACTCATCAGTTTGCAACCCGCAGTCGAGTCGACCAGCTGGTCGATGCGGGGAAGGGGAAAGTCATCCTTCGGACAGGCAGCGTTGAGGCTAGTGTAGTCAACGCACATGCGCCACTTGCCATTTGACTTGCGGACCATGACCGGATTGGCGAGCCATTCCGGGTGATCCACTTCGCGGATAAACCCGGCTTGTAAGAGTTTGTCCAACTCTTCTCGGATGGCTTCCTGTCGGTCAGCGGCAAAACGCCTGAGCTTTTGCTTTACTGGTCGCTGTCCAGGTCGAATTGCTAACTTGTGCTCAATTACTTCCCTTGGGACACTGGGCATGTCGGACGGTTTCCCCGGTCGAGGAGCAGCCTTGATCGCACGTCCAAATGAGACAATCTCTGCGTTATCCCGGAGGAAAGCAACGAGGTCAAGTTCCTATTTGTCATCCAGGGCTGATCCGACCCGAATTGTCTTGGATGGATCATCTGGGTACAGAGGAACTTGTTTGAGTTTTTCATTTGGTCGAGGAGCAGCCTTGATCGCATCGGCGGCGACGATGGCGACCTGAGCGTCCCGGAGGGGAAGTTGATCGACCATCTCCAAAGATAACCAGTCGCACGTGAGTGCCACGTTGCGACTGCCTCGGACCGAGATGACACCTTTGGGGCCAGGCAATTTCCCGCACTGATAAGCATAGTGCGTTGCCATCAAGAACTTAGCAAGAGTCGGCCTGCCAAAGATTGCATTATAAGCTGAGTCACAATCGATTACATCAAAAGTAACCAATTCTGTCTGGAAGTTGTCTGGTTCTCCCAGAGTGACCGGGAGGACCACTTGTCCCAGTGGCATCATGGAGGGGCCTCGGATTATCCCATAAAACGGATGGATTATGGGCTTGATCTTCAAACGAGGAATTTGCATCTCGTCGAGTGCTTTGACCAATAAAAGATCAAGGGAACTTCCCCCGTCAATCAGGACCCTTTCGACTCTCGCGTTACTGATGATTGGGGTAATGACCAGAGGTAGCCTCAATGGTCGGGTTAGCCCCACAGGACAGTCAGCGCGATCGAACGTCAAAGGCATATCCGACCAACGGGGGTATTGAGGTTCACCAAGGGATGTCTCCGTTTGGTTAACCTCTCGGCAGAAGGTTTTAAACTGTCTTTTGGAAACGAAAGTGGAAGAACCCCCGAAAATGACATGAACATGATTTTGAGGTACCTGGTAAGCCATTTCTTCATCTCCGTCGACGTCTCTAATCCCGCACGCCTGCTCTTTAGGCTGTAAGGTTGTCGCGCCCCGAGACTGGGACTACGACTACTCCTGTAGAGACTTAGCTCGCTGCAGCTAGTCCCATATATGCATAGCATACACATACCCTTGACGTCCCAGGAAAAGTCAAGCACAGGAGTATATCACATTGCAACAGAGTAACTTACAAAATAGTTGAGCAGTGTGGCCTGCTGGCCTTGATATTACATAAAGAGATTACAATGCCTTCACGGCATACATGGTTTAGCAAAATAACATCTACACAGCAGAAGATAGGTGACCCACCCACAAAAGAGAAGTGGACAGCAGAACAACACACATCAGGGAAATGACGGGACTGACGCTCCTCCTTCTGGATCCAATAAGTACTCCACGCCTCCATCTTGGTTGTTGATCGTTCCGTCTATTGATTTGTAAGTTGCAAGAGTGAGCACTTACGTACTCAGCAAGTCATAGGTAAGAGTAGATACATATAGTAGTGATGACATGAACCTAGACTAGTCAAGAATTATAGATGTTTATAAAATAATCTTTTTCTTTCATACCTCATCTCATGGCAGCACCTTTCATAATATAACATCATCATTCATGTTCACTAGATTATAGCACTACCGCGACACGTCGACACACGACAGCCCACGGCAGCACTCCTTATCATGACAACACATGTCATTTGGGTAATCTTGATTTAAACATATTTTATTTAGAAAATAGTACTTGTGTCACACCCCGTGGATTTAATCCACCGCAGCAGACTCCTATAAAACCCGGGAGCTCGGAGTATTCGAATACATTTTTAACTCTGCAGAGAGATACCAATTTACCCGCAAGATATTCCACTTTCAAACCTTTCCTATCATAACAAAATGATTGGACCCCTGACTCACTTCATATTGTGAGCGGCAAGGTGGAAATAACAAGAACTTTTGTTATGTTTTACTCACAATTCACCCCCGACCCTGTGGCTCTCAGCGAGACACAGTTGTGGTAGGTTGTATCCAAACCTCCACCCCTACATATGTTTCCATTACTGGATCAACGTGCGAGATCACCTTCAGTGATATGTGTGGGAGCCGTACTCCGTGTTTATCGTGCATCACTACACAATTCCAGCAGGGGTTTCATGTGTGATCCACATAATTACTTGTTCAGGCCTGTCCCATACCAGGCTTGCGGTTAGTACGTTGTTCATACCACTAGACGCACAACACAAGGTTCTAGTCCTTATATGCCAATAACCATACCATCCACAACCCTGCACCTTCAGTGCCTGCATTCCTTCGCAGTTTAGCACCTCCAGTGCTACCGCCATCCATACCATTTTTCTGGTCACGGCTAGGGATTTTATTTCATGAATATAAGTATATAAATACATATAATAGTTCATGGCTCAAAACTTGTTTATTTCACATTTCACAGATAACCAGTCTAGTACTGCCAATTCATAAATCAACCATTCTCAATCTTTCACATGCAATATTGCCTATATTCAAGGTTATGTTTTAGCAACATTTAAAATATAGGTTCAAGATGACCAAGAATATGACTTGCCTTCCGCGTCGTAAGAAACAGCAGTTGATGACGGGTCAACAGCGAAGTCCTCAAATTCAGCTTCTGAATCTGCTCGAC